>OX401908.1:1177500-2377500 GCA_947859195.1 Drymonia ruficornis | reverse complement strand
AAAATGTCATTCATGAAAACTGAGGTAGGTGGATATCAGTTCCTTATAACCTATTTTAAAAAAATCTGTGTAACATTTACCCGGATTCGGAGCCGTTCATCTCTTCCGATTATTATTATCCTTTGGAAACGACAACAGATGCTCCCGGCGGTACACTAGCTCAGGTAAACGGTCTTCACGGGGCCAGGTGCGAAGAAACGGAAGGTCAAAAACCAGTCAAACGAAAAATACACTCTTCTATAAAAACTAACACTTGGATACTCTTAGAATCATAACGTAAGGAACTAAAGAACAATTAACACGTATCTAGTTAGGCCTAGAAGCATTTTATTTCGTCACAAACCATACAAATGCAAGTGAAATCGCATGCCACCTTTGACTAACTTCTGTCATATTTTCACTTCTAATTACGCGCTATTTACGGTTTTTATACATTATTACGTTCACAAATTATCACAGAAAATGAATTTATCGTCAAAATTTAGTGGTTTATTGTAGTATTACAAAGAAATAATACAATTGCCAGCTGACATTTCCGTGGTGCGTTGCAAGAAATTCAACATGGCCGCCGTGACTCGCACACATGACGTTTGCTATTTGATCAAATCACTTTCCTTATTCCTAAATCTCGATTATAATATGTAGTTTTTTAGTCAAACTCGATACGAAAAAGAAATATTGATTATTATTGCTATAAAATTATTATCACAAATTGTAAACATAAAATCGTAGACTTCAGGAAATAATACAACTTGTGGATCCTGAACGAATGCTACGTGGAAAACTTTTCGGAGTCGGGAAATCTATTTCCGCTCTATTTTCCCGGGCACATTTACCTACTACCTACATCTGCGGGTGATAATGAAACGTTTTATCATTAGAGAACCTAGATCATTGACCTATAATCATTATCAGATTATCAAGTCACTTCCTTCATTTTCCACCTACCTTCTATTTTGCTCTGGGGGCAGCACACTCCAATCAACTTCGTACATAGGATAAGCCATAATAAAACCTTAAAACCAACACTAAAACAATATGGCTAAAACTTTTTTAATGTAAACATTTCACAAATAGGGACAACATTTCACGACGGTGCAAACCGTACTGTTATCAGAACTGTATTATCAGGCACTCATCAAATATCCAGTCACAGCGTATCTCTTATCAAATGTACAATTTATCACTGAAAAAGGATAGCAATACAGCACTGGTTCTAGTAATGTTTTATTCTTAAATGTCAATACTGTATGTACAAAACAATGGGCCGAACGAGTCACATCATTATCTTAATAGGAAAACTAATTATTATTCATTGTATCGGTAGCGTTCGGTCGGCGTCGTAAGGCGTATATTACATGGACCGAGTGTAGGTGCCTTTATAGGTTGTCGTCGTGGTTCCGCGGCGGCCTGTCGACGCTGTTTCGCTTAATGCAGTCAACTAACCACCGTATGCCTTCGTCGACACCGTCTCTGCAATTAATATAATACGCGATTAGATGACGCATATTTTAAACAATATCACCGGTGTATTGAACTGCAACATAATGGATCGATTATTTAATGTGTAATTAATGATGTGCTTTTCTAGGAACAAGTTAATGATATCATCACGACTGTATTTACGAAAAGGTAGGCAGTTTATGTGAAACTTAAGTTTTCATTTTAAAGGGAATTTGTAGCCCACAAAAGCCGCCTGCGGTAGGTTCACAAAGTCGAGAAATAAAATAACACATCATTGCTTCAGACTACCCACAGAGGCGTGTTAGTGAAGTTCGCTAAACCGAACTAGGTCAGATTAGGGGCTTACAGCCAACTTCCATCACTTAGGTACACTCACCTTCAATGCAAAAGGAATTTGGGGTAGGCAGAGAAAAATTGCAGTATTTTGATCCATTAGGGGACCATAAATTTTGGGCGATTTTGGTTGTTTGCCGATCAACCATCCCCCCTTGGTGAGATTGCGTGAGACGCTACGATTACGATCGGAGGTAAAGCAACGCTCGGCAAGGTTAGTAGATGGGTGACCATTTAGTGGCATTAGAACTGAGATAGCGTGAGACGATCATAGTCAGATGCAGTCACTGATCGGTAAACGATCGCAGGTTAAGCAATACTCGGCAAGGTCAGTAGATGGGTGATCATTTAGTGGCATTAGAACTGAGCATCTATACTATAAGATGAAGAATGTACCCACCCAGTAAGTGCAGATGTGGCCATAAGCATGATGTCTCTCGCACCAATGAGGTGCGCATTCTGGTTAAATATGGGCTTCACCGTGTGCACACCCATGCAGTCTGGAATGTCTTGTTTGTTGGCTAGCACCAACAGCGGAACCCCAGAGAGGTGCTCCGATGCTATCATCCTGTCTGAAAGTGTTATAGAAATAACTTGTTTATTTTGTGTACAATAATAGATGGGGAGCCGTAGAAGGGTTTTCTAGATTTACTCCAGCGCGTCAGATTAAGATAAGGGAGATACCTTACATATTGATAAGAACCTCCAACCAGTATGAGCCCCTAATATTGGTGGGTGAGGGGAACCAAATAAAATTTTAACTCTCAGATTAAGATAAGGGGGATTCATTACTAGCTAAGAAGTGTCAAGTGTCAATTTTGCTAATTTGATCGTCAGTCTAAGAAATGGGAACATCTGGAAGTTTCACTGAACACCCCCTCTGAAAATCTGATGCGCTCAAGTAATTTTTATTTTTTTTCAATTTATCATGTTGGAGCATGAAAAATATCAATATCTGACACGCTTGAGTATTTCCGTGTCATTGCTTTTTTACAATTTTGAAATTGTCATGTAGACACTTCCCCCACCGCTGAAAGTGGAAACATCTAGAACCACTTATTCTTACTATCATCTAATCTACCGAATCTATTAGGTTTGGGCGACGCTGGAGTAAATCCACAGTTTGCATCATGGGCTCCCGGCCCAAAGACAGTTTTACCCACAATTAATTTCCATGAGAATAGTAGAATACTAACCGAAAGTTTCCTTTGATTCTGAAACTCTTTCTCTATCTGACGAGTCTACTATGTAAATGACTGCATGGCATTCCGCATAGTACTGAAAAAAAAAGATGATGAATAAATGAACTGCTGAAAATATCGTACAGCTTCCGACCAATCACTATTATTGTGAGGTGATCATAGTCAGCTGCAATCACTCGGTAGTCGATCGGAAGCTAAGCAACGGTTGGCAAAGTCAGTCAGAGATGGGTGACCTAAGTGGCATTTCAAACTGAGCATCTCCATGCTTCAGAGTGCATATAAAAAGTAGCTACCTGGTTGATTTCATTTAGCAGTTGTTACCAGGCTTCTGTAACCACTCTGACATCAGTTTGAACACTAACCATGTGACAAGAAATATATTTATTTCATGCAACTCACTGCCAAATACTATGACAACTCAATTTTGAGAGCTGCTTTAATTTGACGCACCATATTTAAATTGCTGTTAACAATGTCCTAAACAGCTACATAGGTTTTATAAGTTTGAGAACCATTTCAGTTTCCGGCAATCAGCCTGCTTTAACACCTGACTAATTTAAGGTGGCTCTCTGCCAATCCTTTTAGAGAATATGGCCACGATAGTGTACGTAATGAATCATTCTATGCATACTTTATCCCATAGAGACTGTAATTCTTGCTGTCCTCCGAGGTCCCAGAAGTTCAGCCTCACTCCGTCCACATCAATTTTACCTATATTCAAACCAACAGTAGTTGTGATTCTACTAGGGTTCATCGCCTTATACTTCTTAGTAAATTTTGTTTTTGTAGCCTCCAAATATGTCTGAAATAATACAGTGAGTAAGTGAAATAATAAATTTTTTGCATGTTACGGCCCGCCACATACATACGGAATTCCGTTTCGTAATATCGAATCGGGGATTCCGAACGCAGTAAATCCATCCAAATGTATGGACGGATCGCGTTCGGAAACCCCGATTCGATATTTCTAAACGGAATTCCGTATGTGTGGCGGGCCTACTTCTTTTTTTAACCGACTTCAAAAGGAGGACTCAATTCGACTGTATGTATTTTTAGAAGTTAGTTTCATTAGATTACAAGTACAATAGGATTGTTCATGTTTAAAAAGTTTGGTAAATAGGTGACGGTATTATTTTGTATTGTGTTTGTGTTTCAGAAAATGCTGCCGTTCAACTTCATACAGAGCATCTATTCTTCTGTAGATCAACTGAGTACCTACCTATAATCAATTTCTGTTTGAGTTAACTTCAGGCTGAGGTTAAAAGTTTGTAGTCTATAAGAAAAAAAATTAAAGATTGAAGATTGTTTTCAAAGGAAACTTACCGTCTTGCCTGCATTATCAAGTCCCAGTATTAATACACAGTACTCGTCTTTTTGCACGATATATTTGTAGAAACCGTGCAGTAAAGTATACATCTTATAACATTTTTCTTATTGCTAAAAAATATTTAGAAAATCAAGGAATACTAAAGAATTTGAAACGTCATCCCTATTCATTGACAGATTGACAACTGTTTGTTTATTTGTCAATGTCAAATAGACAGCCAGATTACCCAAGTCCAAGTATTTTATATGCTTTCAACTCTTGTTTTGTCTATCCCTTTCACTTGATGGCCACATGCTAGAGCAAAAGCAAGATAAACAATCATGCTAAAATTTGTACGAGGACTATGGAATGGACCCAATCAAAATATTGCCTTCACGCTCTCAAGCATTGGAATTACTAATTGCTTCTCTTTTGTGCATATTTCGTTCAAAAATTTTATAATTTACTTTCTGACATTAATTTTTGTCATTTTTCAAGGATACGATTAATCCATCATTCGTTAAATATAAATTTACGATATTTTGGATATTATGGCTCCTAAACATTCTAGCCCAGGTTCAAAAACTCCAACTACCGAAAAAACTACTACTTATGTAGAATCTGATGACAGTTTCATTGAACCACGTAATATTATCCTTTTTTTAAGGCTTTTTGGTGATCCACCGGGTCCTGGTGAGTGGCTTCTGCTAACAGTTTTTAATGGAGTAATTTTATTGGATGGAAAATGGATAAATGGAAACGTCTTTGAAGCAGTGACTCTGCCGTTGAATCTGAGAGATCCATTATGTCAAATTAAAGTTGCAGACACTCCATTAATTTTTCTTCTTCGTATTATTGGTGGAAAAGGTGCTAAAGATCCTGATCCATTGCTTAATGCAGATAACCGCGCAGGTGGTACATTAGATTTACTGCCATTGTTAATGGGAGAGAAAGAGATATTTACATCGATACCTCTTAATTTCATAGCTACAGGCCAAAGTACGGGATGCGAGCTCCAAGTTCGTGTAGGTCCTGACGGTCCTTTGGATATCGTTGTGATTCCATTACTTCTCACCATGGTGTCTGCACATTGTATGCCTTACGCACGGGAAGGGACTGTTTATGTCAGTGCGATTGGCCTGAATGGAATTTGGGACCCTCCGTCTGTTAATTTTGGAATGTCTCTAAGCACTGCTGATGCACAAAAAATCGTGTGGGCAACTGCCAGTAACGCCGGCCTAGCTGCATGCACAGGATTTAACGTACCTACTGAAGATAAATACATCCCTCAAGATCTCGATCCTGCAACGACAAGTCAATGTCGTTCGTTTTATTGGAATGCAGTAAAAAGAGTTCTCATAGATCCTGTGCTATTGCGAGATAGATTATTCAATCCATTTTTTATCGAAGTAGCTGGAGTGCCTAAGGCTGGGAAAGTGGACGTTCGTGGACGTTTTATGGGATACATTGACGCTGGTGTTCTACTAGAGCCGGGTCAAATTAGCGTCACGATGTGCGCCAAATTATTACTTTATAACGAAGCCGGAATACCTGATCGTGTAGGCCCATTGCTTGATCTTCCTCCTACAAGTGCAAAAGCAAGCAGTCGCCAGGACACAGATCAGGTATTTGATGAATATCACCATAACGCTTATGTTGTGATGAGATTTGATATGATTGAGGCTTTGACACCAAAAACAAAGATGGTGGCTCTATATGAGACCATAGGATTTCCGCCACCTGATGGATCCACAGCTCCGATTGATGTTTTGGATGCTGATCCTGTTCCAGAAGATCCTGCGATAGATGTAGGACGTGTTCGTGTGGAAGCAGGTGCTTTAGCTGTGCATAAAGAACTGAGTGGAATGGCTTGCAGAGGTTCTATACCCATGAACCAAAGTATAAAGCGCACGGCTGCAAATCGCCTGCTAATGCGAGTGAGAACAATGCTCAAACAATTTCAACCTGGTGAATGTTCCAATATTGAGTGGCAAGACACAGTTACAAACCAACATTCTGCTTGTAGACGGGCAATTACAGCATCGTTTGCTCCTCGGCCACCACATCCTCGCCTCTCGTGGCGACTTGCTGCAGCGAGGAGTCGGATGGCGGGAGACAATAGAATCGCAGATAGACATATTCAGTCCAACTTAAAAGTGGGCGGCGGGAATCCAAGAGCACTCTTTCCTAAAGTATTGCGTTGCTTGGAGGAACGAAATGAAATCGACGCTAAAAACTACTTGCTAGAAGCTCTAAGTTACAAACCCAGAAATAGATTTATGCTCTGGACTATAGGAGGTATTGAATTTGATAAAGAGGATGAATGTCTAGAAGTAGCGGACGCTGCGTTCCGTATAGCTGTAAAAGGCGATTATTCTGATGGTACCATGAATGCTATTGGGTGGGCTGCGTTGCACGCTTTTAATCATTTCAACGGCAATTACTATGCCGCTTTCGTAGCAGGAACAAAGATGAGAAAATCATACACTCTTCCCAAACAATGGAAAAAGGTTCTGCAGCGATGGATCGCCACAAGTGGAGAGGAAGAAGTGTTTTGGATTCCTTCCGACATAGCATCTCATAACCCAATGTTGATCGCTGCTGCGTTTTTCCTGTGCCTTCGATGTTACAAGTTCAGTGAGCGGATTCTCCAATGCATTGAGGAAGGCTGTCCAATGCGTGGCAGTACTCGTACAGATTGTACAGTAGGCCCTGATATGTACTATATACGTGCTGCATCGTTGATATTACGACGACAGCTTGATGAAGCTTTGGAGATCACTGACGAAGGTATACAAACATTCGGTCCGTCCGCCCTTATGTCCCAAATGCGGGCCACTTGTTTGCTTTGCCTTCGTGGCTGGGACGGCCAATGCAAAAAGGCGCTGGAAGAAGCGGAGAAATCTGGGGCAGAAGTGTGTCCATCTTTGCTTTTAACTGGAGCATTGGGCGGAATGAAGACCAACCCTGAAGCATCTCTGCAAAGAGCTGCTCGTGCTCATAAAATATGTCCTAGTGCACAAACTGCTCTTGTTATTGCTCGGATTTATATTAAAATGGGTGAACCAGTTCTTGCTGAACGCTGGGCAGCGTGTGCAGTTAAAGTTGAGCCTTTATTAGCTAACGGTTGGGCAGTTTTGGCATTGCTGGGAATGTACGAAAGGAACTTGGACAAAGCGAGGACCATGTTGCGTACTGCCAGACAGGTTGGACCTGTGAGTGAGGATATTGAGGAGGAGATAAAGAAAATCATGGACGTAGTTCAGTTGGAGACTTTGCCGGACTCCCTTGTGAAGAATTTGTGCCTTTGCGATTATTACTGACTCATTTAAGTTCTTGAGTTAGATTTACTTAGTAAATAATTTTCTTGTTTTAACAAGATACTGTTGTTTTTCAACCTGCTTTCTGAATAAAGTGTCGCACGTCGAATGTTACGTACATTGTACTTGATTTAAATACTTATGTGCCCCATAGGTAAGCACGGCGGGAAATTTAAAAGAACCACAATGTTTTCCTTTTAACTTTTTGTCAGAGAAATTAGCCTGCGTTTACCAAACACCGTTTCATAGACAGGGGCATAGTAGTTAGTACACCACACGTAAATAGAAGTGTCAAGTGTTTATTTATAGCTTGTGCCCACCTACTTGCAGAAAGTAATCGTCTACAGTTCGAAAGTAGGTTAGATTACAACAACCGTAAACTCACACTTATCAAGATAAGGCGATATCGTTGTACTATCAACTTCAACATGAATTAGCCATTTTCTTAGAAGTATTTAGCATCATCGGTATTCACGCCCTTTTTAGAAAAGCAAAGATAACAAGATAAGTTGCGTTCGGAAGATAAAAATGTCGAATGTTTAATTTCGTAGTGGTTAGCGGTGTCGTTGCATCACTCGTGTCGCGGACTCGCGAGCTGCGTGCACTGTACACAAACATTCCCTGTGGCGGAACGGCCGAGTTCTTTGTTATGAGACGAGTTTCAAAGATTACTGACATGTGAACAAGAATATCACAATGGCTCTCTCGACGAACTGTTGGAAATATCTCGTTTTAACCTTCAATGTACTATTCGCGGTGAGTGTTTATTTATTTTTGTTATTAATTACACTTTGTTTTTGTGCGCTGCATCAGCGGATTTCTACTTTGTTGTCATAACAACTCCGGGTAGAGACACTGGAATCTATGGATAGGTACAATAACAAAGCAATCAATTAGATAGTTCATTTAATTACAGTTTGCTCAGTATTTCATTTAGTTTTAGGGACCGTGACACAGATATAACAATGATTTAATTGCCGAAGTTTTTCTAATCGAGTGCATTGAACGTTCAAACAAAGTAACACTGCAAAAATAAATTGAACTGTAATCCAACTGTCAGTGTCGCTAGTTGTCGAACTTTACCGCGAAAAATTCGACCGAGCTAATATTTCTACGATTTTTCCGTCGCCTCTCATAATCGGTCGGGTAATAAAAGTTTTCCTTAGTTTCGTGTTTTGTCAACAGATGTCAGCAGTGGTGTTGTTCGGCGCGAGCGGTTTTCTATTATACAGGCTGTTCATTTACCGCCATTTCATTGGGGTGAATGTGGAATACCCAGCAATACTGCTACTAATGATGGCCATTATCACTTGTTCTATAGCATGGATCGGATGGAGGACGGCCAAGTCGATGCATCAGATACACGTTATAATAGTAAGTTCACTGTTTAGAGGATTTACTCAATTAGGTAGGTAACTAGATTACGTGCGCTGAGAAGACTGTGCTCCGGCGACGGCGATCTCACAATTAATTTGAACTCTTGAGCCATTGGCACAAATTGTTAGATTGCCCTAATTAGTTTAGTGCCTACTTGAGTACTTAGTTGCGCTTACTTTCCTTTAACTAATAATAAAAAAACATACACTCCTACCTACATATTCCTGTTTCCTACTGGGGTAGACAGGGAGCACTGATTGCTACTATCCTGACACCTCTTTCACATAAGGTGGGAGTTCGAGGAACGCGGCAGTCGGCAGACGTCAGTCGGTCTCATACAAATTGTGGCGATGACATGTGCCGCGACGGCAGACGGCATTCAATTTCTATGAGATCGACTGACGTCTGACGTCTGCCGCGATGCTCGAACCTTTACCTTGACCTTTACCGAAATAAGTAGGCATTCACCGGAAGACGAGCCATATTGGCAGTACCGACATGTTTTCAACATTATTTTCCGCGAGCGACTGAGTCGTACTGTGTCCAACCAACTGTTTTGGAAAGTCACGTGTCTCCCTCTTTCTTGGTAATGTCTTTGCATCGGTACTATAAAGATATCCGTCGTTTTGAAAAATGAATTCAGTGCCTATCCCACTATCCCACTAGTATTATAAATGTGAAAGTTTGGATGGATGGATGGATGTTTGTTACTCAATCACGCCAGAACGGATCTGGATGAAATTTGGCACAGAGATAGATTATAGTCTGGAATAGAACATAGGCTATTTTATCCCGGTAAAATGTCAGGTTCGTGTGGTATTTTAAAGTTAACGCGAACGAAGTCGCGGGCAGAAGCTAGTTGAATTATAATTAGGGTCATCAACATTACGACCTACCCATTGTTGGTAACGTAATGCATTCTATTCGAGAAACGAACCTTGAACCTAGATCTATCTCGAACTACTTATAAGTACCTACGTTAATATTTAACACAGAACACCGACTAATAATTCTATAGACGCCACTAAGCCTGGCCGCGCATCATCAGAAACTTTGTTACATACATTTTATAGACGACCTTATTATGCAGTCCATTGGTTGGACTTCCGGCTCTAAACGCAGCAATAGCTACTTTACGCCGATCTTCTGTGAGCCAGCCAATATATGCCCATAAATATAAGGTGGTAGAGTCAAGCTGTAGCCAATTGACTGCAGCTCATATACGGGCTGGCTTGACCGGGGTAGTACAACCCTCTCACAGAAGATCGGCGTAAAGCAGCTATTACAGCCGCTTTTCGTACGATGAGTGAGAGAGCCGAAAGCGAAACCCCCTTCCCCTCCCTCCACCCCACTCCCCTTCAGTTCGGTAATGTGCGAGCAATGTCTTTGGTATTGCAAGCACTTTGGTATTACAAGCACCGTACGCTTTTTTGCCACCGCAGTTCTATTAAAAAAAAAATGAGCTGCAGTCAATTGGCTACAGCTTGGCTCCACCAATGCCTCTGCGGAGTCTATGCCTCATTGGTCTTGTGACGAAGTAAATGCGAGAATGTTGGTACTCGTTGTTTTCAGACAGGCGTCCTGATAATCCTGGTGGTGGTAATAGAGTTCTCATGCTTCGTGTGGGCGATGGTGGTGTGGGACAGCGTCGAGGTGGATGTCAAGGCCACCATATCCCGGTACTTCGAGACCATGCTCGCCAGCACCGGGGCCACGTCTGTCGACACCATTCGATGGGATCGCTTGCAAGTTAAGGTAACGATCAGTCTGAAGCAATAGAACGAGCATTTTATAGCGAGCATTATTTAAAAAGCATTTTATGACAAGCATTTTATAGCGAGCATTTTTTAGAAAGCATTTTATAACAATCATTCTTGCCAAGCAATTTATAGAGAACATGTTTATACCAAGCATTTTAAAATGAACATTTTATAACAAGCATTTTATAGCAAGCATTTTCCTACCATACATTTTATTGCGAGCATTCGTAACAGATGGTTCACTTAGTGCTGATTTTTTTACGAGCGTTGCGTATTCTAATGTAGAGCTCTTCTAAAGTCGTTGACACTTTTCCTATTTGGTGCCGGATAAGTTTACCTCTCCCAGTTTTAATGTGCATGTCGTAAAAGGCTACTGAATTGGTCCGTGGACTATTTAATATTTCTAGGAACAGTAAGTTTGTGTTGACTCATGCAACACCTGTTTCTTAAGTCTATCAGTTCTCCTAAACACAGAGAAGCCAATGTTCAATATCTCTTTAAATTACCTTCAAGTAAATGCAACCATCTTCTCTACTTCCAGTTCGAATGCTGCGGCGTCAGTGGCGCCAGTGACTACACGTCAAAAGGCCAAGTTCCATTCTCGTGCTGCGGCCAGGGTCCACTCGACGCGGTCCACAAGCCGTACGCGTCGGACTGCGTCATGCTATACCAGCGGGGCTGCGGGAAACCGCTGCACGATTACGCGAGGGAGCAGCTGCTTTGGGTCGCTATGACTGCGCTGTCTGCCTCTATATTACAAGTAAGTGACTATAGTTTGTAATAAGTGAGTCCACTGCTGACTAACGCTAGCAGTGAAGCTACGGGAAACCGCTGCACGATTACGCGAGGGAGCAGCTGCTGTGGGTCGCTATGACTGCGCTGTCTGCCTCTATATTACAAGTAAGTGCCTATAGTTTGGGATAAATGAGTCCACTGGTGACTAACGTTGTAGCCTAGCAGCGAGGTTGCGGGTAGCCGCTGCACGATTACGCGAGGGAGCAGCTGCTTTCGGTCGCTATGACTGCACTGTCTGCCTCTATATTACAAGTAAGTGTCTATAGTTTGTAATAAATTAGTCCACTGCTAACTGACGCTGGAGCAGCGAGGTTGCGGGAAACCACTGCACGATTACGCGAGGCAGCAGCTGCTGTGGGTCGCTATGACTGCACAGTCTGCCTCTATATTACAAGTAAGTGCTCATAGTTTGTAATAAATTAGTCCACTGCTAACTGACGCTGGAGCAGCGAGGTTGCGGGAAACCACTGCACGATTACGCGAGGGAGCAGCTGCTGTGGGTCGCTATGACTGCACAGTCTGCCTCTATATTACAAGTAAGTGCTCATAGTTTGTAATAAATTAGTCCACTGCTAACTGACGCTGGAGCAGCGAGGTTGCGGGAAACCACTGCACGATTACGCGAGGGAGCAGCTGCTGTGGGTCGCTATGACTGCACAGTCTGCCTCTATATTACAAGTAAGTGCTCATAGTTTGTAATAAATTAGTCCACTGCTAACTGACGCTGGAGCAGCGAGGTTGCGGGAAACCACTGCACGATTACGCGAGGGAGCAGCTGCTGTGGGTCGCTATGACTGCACAGTCTGCCTCTATATTACAAGTAAGTGCTCATAGTTTGTAATAAATTAGTCCACTGCTAACTGACGCTGGAGCAGCGAGGTTGCGGGAAACCACTGCACGATTACGCGAGGGAGCAGCTGCTGTGGGTCGCTATGACTGCACAGTCTGCCTCTATATTACAAGTAAGTGCTCATAGTTTGTAATAAATTAGTCCACTGCTAACTGACGCTGGAGCAGCGAGGTTGCGGGAAGCCACTGCACGATTACGCGAGGGAGCAGCTGCTGTGGGTCGCTATGACTGCATAGTCTGCCTCTATATTACAAGTAAGTGCCTATAGTTTGGGATAAATGAGTCCACTGGTGACTAACGTTGTAGCCTAGCAGCGAGGTTGCGGGTAGCCGCTGCACGATTACGCGAGGGAGCAGCTGCTTTCGGTCGCTATGACTGCACTGTCTGCCTCTATATTACAAGTAAGTGTCTATAGTTTGTAATAAATTAGTCCACTGCTAACTGACGCTGGAGCAGCGAGGTTGCGGGAAACCACTGCACGATTACGCGAGGGAGCAGCTGCTGTGGGTCGCTATGACTGCACAGTCTGCCTCTATATTACAAGTAAGTGTTCATAGTTTGTAATAAATTAGTCCACTGCTAACTGACGCTGGAGCAGCGAGGTTGCGGGAAACCACTGCACGATTACGCGAGGGAGCAGCTGCTGTGGGTCGCTATGACTGCACAGTCTGCCTCTATATTACAAGTAAGTGCTCATAGTTTGTAATAAATTAGTCCACTGCTAACTGACGCTGGAGCAGCGAGGTTGCGGGAAACCACTGCACGATTACGCGAGGGAGCAGCTGCTGTGGGTCGCTATGACTGCACAGTCTGCCTCTATATTACAAGTAAGTGCTCATAGTCTATTCTATACATATAATAAGAATGTAAAATTGGTCGCGTCTGTACATTCGAAATATTTGGAAAAAAAATAGTGGGGGGGACTTAGATGGACCAGCAGAATTCATTTTTATCATATTTAGAATTTTTGTCTGTGTGTATGTTTGTATGTTTGTATGTTTGCTCAGATTTTCGAAAGAGCACAACTTCGAATCCACCGGATGGATTTCAATGAAATTTGGCATGGATATGACTAATAGTCTAACTTAACATCTAGGATACTTTTTTTTTCGAAAATGTTTAGGATTGCCACAGAAAATTCAAAAAACTACTTAAAAATTCTAAATGTTTGAAAGAGCACAACTTTGAATCCACCGGATTAATTTCAATGAAATTTGGCATGGATATGACTAATAGTCTAACTTAACATCTAGCATATTTATTTTTTCGGTAAAGTTTAGGGTTGCCACAAAACATTCAAAAACTACCTAAATATTCGAACACGCACAACTTCGAATCCAATGGATTGATTTCAATGAAATTTGGCATGGATATGACTAATAGTCCAACTTAACATCTAGGATATTTTTTTTCTAAAATATTAGGTTGTAAATTTTTATGACCACACAGAAATTCTAGCAAAAAATATTTTTTAGTTATTGAAATACGTCTATTTAGAGCGGAGCTCTACGGAGCCCTACGTTGTGTGTGATCCGACACTATTTGGAATAGATAATCTTAATTTTAATAATAATAATAAATATTTTATTGCTGCGTTCTACAATCTTAAGTTTCGTTTTTCTTAACTAGATGTCGCTATACTTAAAATAAGACAATACCTGCCTTGCACCACATGTCAAAATTTAATATCTTCCTTGCTTCAAGAAATTTAGTTTTTTTATTCCTAATTACGTATAAAAAACATTAAGCGGGTCTTTGTATCACGCGGAATCTTAGACGTTAACTCTGGAATTCATCTCCACAGTACTAATGCCGTAGGGAAGCTACCTACCTAAGAAGTAAGTCTAGAGGACCTGCTGATTTTGAATTAAGTAGTAATAGAAACATAGACATTGAACTCTGAACTCCAACCCCTCAGGAATGATGCTGCTGGGTAACTGCCTACTTAAACCATAAATCTGCAGGACCTGCTAACTTTGAATTAGCAATGTGGGTATCAAGTAGAAACTTCTCAGGCGAGGTCGCGTTTCCGATCCGGCGCTAGAATTTAAGGAAAACATGTAAAATGACTATAAGTGCCCTCCTAGGCCTAAACAAAATAAACGCTTTGACTATTGACTTAGACGATAAACTCCGGACTCTAACTTTTTAAGCACGATGTTGCGAAGTGACTCTTACCTAAGCCGTGAGTCTGGAGCACTCACTCATTTTAAATAAGGAACATGGGTATCAAGTACAAACTTAAACATTGAGCTCTGGAGTCCAACCGCTCAGTCGTGATACTGTGAGTAACTACAGATATAGATAGACGGATACAGATAGACTGGTACAGACAGAGATACTCACCTACCGATAGATTACAGACAGACCGATTCAGACAGACAGTTACTTACAGCTAAACTGATACACACAGACAAATAAAGTCAAACTTTTGTTATACAACTAAGGCGCCAGGCAAGCGTACGGCCCACGTGTTGTTAAGCAGTTACCGTACCCTATAGATGCTTGCAACCAAAGGCATCGGTAGCACGTTTCCAACCTGAAGGGGAGTGGGGTTAGTGGGAGGGGACGGGGAGGTGGCTGGGTTGCGCTTCCGGCTCTCTCCCTCATCATACGAATCGAAGGTAAATTAGCTACTTGAATGCCGATCTCCACCTTACTGGTCAGACTCTACCACCTGACTGGTATAGACTGGTACAGATAGACAGCCACGGACAGACGAACTCAGACTGATGCAGACTGACGTAATACAGATTAGACGATAGACAAAATTATATTTAAGGGCTTCACCGACTGGACGCGGACGGAGTCGCGGGCACAGCTAGTTTGTAATAAATTAGTCCACTGCTAACTGACGCTAGAGCAGCGAGGTTGCGGGAAACCACTGCACGATTACGCGAGGGAGCAGCTGCTGTGGGTCGCTATGACTGCACAGTCTGCCTCTATATTACAAGTAAGTGCTTATAGTTTGGGATGAGAGGGTCCACTGCTGACTGACACTGTAGCAGCGAGGTTGCGGGTAACCGCTGCACGATTACGCGAGGGAGCAGCTGCTTTGGGTCGCTATGACTGCGTTATCTGCCTCTATTTTACAAGTAAGTGTCTATAGTTTGTGATAAGTGGGTCCACTCCTGACTGACGCTGTAGCAGTGAGTCTGCGGGAAATCGCTGCACTATTACGCCAGGGAGCAGCTGTACTGCTGCGGACCAATTGTTTCTTTCGTGATTTTAACACTCATTACTACAGCAATGTGGTTAAATTCAAAGTACGAAGCCCTAACGAAACGCATTTGCCTTCGTACCAAGTCGGTATAGGCGTAGTAGATACAGTTATACCGCCAAATTAATTGAACGTTATGATGGACTTACACTGGCATTACAAATCACTTTTGTTCCTAGAAATGCTTTGTAAAACCATTGTAAACTGACTAAAAATCGCTATAAATTTGGTGGTTAGTCTTAATCAAATCGTCCCCTAGGGTCCTTTGAGCAATTCTCTATATTCCCAATAGTTTCGCGGTAGGCCATCCACACCGACTTAAAAGAATTTATGTATACTCATTGTAGACGTATAATTTTACACATATCTTTGTAGACCTACCCTTCAAACGAGAAAAATGTTTCTATAGACATTTTACAACATATATAAGTTTAAGACGTTGTTTGTCTGACGATATAAGGAGGGGATTGAAAGCGAAATCGATCCGTCTGGTCTGGATGTAATATTTTATAGTCATAGGTACCCTAGGAGGTAGACCTCCCCTTCAGACAGAGGGTGTAAAGGATAAGCATGGAATATTAATAGTGTCTAGTTCAGTTTTGTACGCAGACTAAACTTCACAGTTTTGTATGAAAGAATAGATTTTTTAATTGTAAATCAAGCTTACAAAATCGAGTTAAAGTGGTAGAGCCAAGCCGCAGCTAATAGACTGCAGCTCGTATTCGGGCTGGTTCGACCGTGGTAGTACCACTCTCTCACAGAAGATCAGCGTAAAGTAGCTAATTTAGCTGCGTTTCCTACGATGAATGAGAGAGCTGGAAGTCCAAACTCCTACCCCCTCCCTAACCCCTACCTCCCTTTATCTCAAACTATCCCACTCCCCGTCAGGCTGGCAACATGAGAGCGATATTTTTGGTATTAGGTACAAGTATCTATAGGCGACGGTAATTGCATCAGGCGCGCCTTACCCTTGCTTGCAGCCTTAGATCATCATCATCGTCATCATCATTTCAGCCATAAGACGTCCACTGTTGGACATAGGCCTCCCCCAAGGTTTTCCACAACGACCGGTCCTGTGCCACTTGCATCCAGCGGTTTCCCGTGACCTTCACTAGGTCGTCGGTCCACCTTGTGGGGGGCCTACCCACACTTAGACGCATAAAAAAAAGATAATAGAATATTGCTGCATGGCTACGAAAAAAGGTCTTAAAACTCTTCAGGCAGTAAATATCTTCATAGTACATCGTTATAAATATCGATGGCTCCTGCCTCGACCGAGCGACCTTCGGCCTCGCCCGAAGTCTCCCTATGGACAGTTAGCCTCGAAACCTGGTCACAATGTGTCATTAGAGACCCAACTGAATAATAATCATGTCCTTGTTAAATTAATTGCGTTCCATAATTAAAATGCGGTGACGCCGTGGCATAGACAATCTCATGGGTTTTGTTTTATTGTGTCATCGTTGTTTATTGGTCATGGTTAGGTTCACAAGGTTCACACGATCACAACTCCATAGGTATCTATACGAATAAATAAAATTGAAGTGTCGGTTTGTATTGTCAAAATAGCAGCTTTTTAATAAATGCAATTAAAAGTATATACGGTACTTTAAAAAAACTTTGTTGTCTCCCTATCTGTTTGATTTTTCCGGTTAATCTCCGAAACGGTTGGACCTATTTGACGGGACTTTGAGTGGCAGACTACTTTTATTTAAGAAAAATAATTAGGGTTCCGCGCAAAAAAATAAACCTATTTAAGTACACGCGGATGTAGTGGCGGGTAATATTTTCAAAAATGTACGCGTACGTTACGGTCACAGCTCGTATAAAATAAACTTATTTTCACCATCTTTCCATATTAACATAATCAATCTCAGTCTATATTAAGTCCTCTGGGTACCATAAATCCATAAACATTATACGAAAAGATCTTACTAAATAAATTACGGAAATCGCGATTCAATTAACATAAAGAATGACATCAAACCACCAAGTACGTAAAATTAACAGTACACCGTGTTCCTGTATGCATCAACTAATGAAAACTTCGCCGCGTTACACTAAACAACACAGCAAATAATGTGAGACATTGATGAATTATTTTAGCAGATATGGTACATCCCAACATTGCAATCACTATACTTGTGCTCAGTGCACCACGACATGCAGCGAAATTCACACTTTTGTTATCGTATGTCATTACTTCCCAGAATTCGATTCTTATTAGCAACACTATCGAATGGTGTAATAATAGTGTGTTTTATTTTTCAAAATCAACTAGAAAGATTCCTGGCTACGAATATTGTTTTTTAAAAAATCCAATGATGCAGTTTTAGTTTTCATCAAAATCGGCCCCGAGACTCCTTTGAGTACTTTTCGCTATCCTACTAATATTATAAATGCGAAAGTAACTGTGTGTGTGTGTGTGAATGTTTGTTCCCACGTATCTCCATAACTACTGCACCGATTTTAATGAAACGTAGATAGTGTAAACTCTGGAAGGAGACATAGGCTAATCATACCTATAAATTTCAACCCCTAAGATGGTTAAATAGGGGATGAAAGTTTGTATGTAGGTTCGTCATTTTTGAAGTTATCTTTTATAAAATGAAAAATGATAAAATCAGGGTTTTTGAAAATTCACCCCCTAAGGGGTTTAAATGGGGGATGAAAGTAAGTCATTTTTGATAGTTAATAGTTGTTTTGGTTTCTTTAAATAAAAATAATAATAATTACAGGGTGTATGAAAATTCAACCCTAAGGTGGTAGAATAGGGGATGAAAGTTTGTATGGGAGTTTGTCATTTTTGAAGTTAGAATTAAGTATGAAAAATGGTGTTTAGATGTCTTCTTAAAAATACAAGTCGGTTTTGGGATACGTGATATACACCGTGTTTATGTTCACTTACTTTAACTTCGACATAGTGCTTGGAACATTACCATAAATGGGATGAGGGATGCGGGATGCGGGATTCGGGATACGGGATCCGGCAAACGCGATCCGGGATCCGGGAAACGAGATCCCAGATACGATATCCGGGATCCGGGATCAGAGATGCGGGATCCGGGAAACGAGATCCAGGAAACGGAATCCAGGAAACGAGATCCAGGATACGGGATCTGGGATATGGGATCCGGCAAACCGGATCTGGGATCCAGCAAACCGGATCCGGGACCCGGGAAACGGGATCGAGTCCGTTTTTTTTTAAATTTAAATTTTGCGCCGACGAATTCGCGGGCTAAAGCTAAATAAGTGTATGTGTCTGTATGTGTGAATGTTTGTTGTCACGTCGGTATCTCCATAACTACTAAACTGATTTTAATGTGAAACGCAGATAGTGTAGGCTCTGGAATAAGACAGACTAATCATAAACATCAATTTCCACGCGGGCGAAGCCGCGGGCACAGCTAGTTCCTCATAGTTTCGGATTACCATCCACGCCCACTTGAAAAATTCACCCTGTATACCCGAAGACTACGGACTTTATTTAGTAGGATGTATTATTTTCGACGGTCACAACACAAGTCGCCCTCTTTCTTGGTAATGTCTTTGACGTAAGATCTATTTTTATTCTTGGCCACTCGTTACCAGCGCCATTAGGGAAACACGAAGGTGACTTAATATTGGGTCGTTGGCAGCGGATTAGAACAAACATGTTTTAAGAACTTTTTTTTTTAATTTTAGAGGGCAACACTTTTTGTTTTTATTCCGTGAAATTAATTTGTCAATGGTCCAGTGGTTAGAGGACGCACTCGTAACGAGGTTCAATTCTGTAACAGTCCTCTGGCCGACATTCCGACGGCAAAGAATTTGGGATACCCAACACCCCCCCATCCCTCCTTCCCACTCCCCTTCAGTTGGCAAAGCAATGCCTTTGGTATTGCAAGCATCTATATGCTACGATAACTGCTTAACATCAGGCGGGCCGTAAGCTTGTTTACCACCTCATTCCCGAAGATAATATTAGAGACCAATGGTTTCGCAATGGACATTGTTAAGAGACTAGAGGTCCAGATGAGATGCATGGGTTTAACCCTGCGTCAGGAGTAAACTGACGGTGATACGATGGAATGACGTCACTATACTTACTACTCGGTCTGTGTCACTTTTTATAAGGAATTTTGTAGGTCTCTGACGCGTCAGTGCGCATAAACAGTCATTCAATGACGTCAGCCGGTAACTAAGGCTCGTAATATTAAATGCATCTCTAAGTTGAGATAATAATAATAATGTCCTGGGACATTTTTTACACACGGCTACCTGATCCCAAACTAAGCAGAGCTTGTAGGTACTATGGAAACCAGATAACTGATATTACTACATATACTACTTATTTATTTGTAAATATATACTTAATATACATATACACCCAGACTCGGGACATACAGACATGTTCATGCACACAAATGCATGTCCCGGGTAGGAATCGAACCTACGACCTGCAGCGTGAAAGGCGCCATCACGCCAACCACGCTAACGGACCCGTCGGGATCGATCTTAAGATGCAATTTTGCAGTTAAGATCGATGTAGAGAGATCGAGAAGTCTTAAGATCGATCTCAACTTTGAGATACATTTATTAATATGAGCTTAAACGTAGTCTAGGTCCTTACTTCACTTTCTAGCTCTTCACCTCTTCCTTACCTTTATTGGTGGTAAAGCCAAGCTGTAGACAATTAACTGCAGCTTATATACGAGCTGTCTCGACCGGGATAGTACCTACCACCCCCTCACAGAATATCGGCGTTAAGTAGCTATTACAGCTGCGTTTCTTACGATAAGTGGATAGCTGGAGGTCCAACCCCAACTTTGGCTGATCAACGATATTACACGGATCGGCCATCTGCCCTTTGAGACGCAACTAGTGGGAAGAAAGAAAGAAAAAACATTTATTCGACACACGCAAGACACAGAACATAAACAGAGGAAACGAAAATACCGGCCAAGTGCGTGTCGGACTCGCATATAAAGAGTTCCGTTCCGTACCACCGTAGAATAAAACGTCAAAATATCAAGTTTCTTGTATCTTGTACCCACGTTGACGTGACCTTTATTTTTAAATTTTATTATATTTGCTGTTGTAGCAGCAACAGAAATACACATTCTGTGAAAATTTCAACTCTCTACCTATTACGGTTCGTGAGATACAGCCCGCTGACAGACGGACAGATAGCGTAGGCTTAGTAATAGGGTCCCGTTGGCACCCTTTGGGTACGGAACCCTAAATTAAAAGAGGTCAGTGCGAACTATGCCGAAAAGTCTGGGGTAGCCCAGCGCCGAATTTCAGCCAAACCCTCCTCAATGGGTCATACGTATCACTGGATACCCAATAGAAGAGAAATAACAAAATACCAATGGATGAATTTTCATCTATGTGCATAATTTACAGTTCGCTGACGGTGAGGGAAAACATCGTGAGGAAACCTACCTATCCCTCGGGATTAGGTAATAGTCAGTTCCTGTATACACGGCGACAAGGTTCACCACCTGTCACGTTGGGTTCTGACTATCTGGTGAAACGTGGGCTTTGAGTTGGCTTAATACCTCCACAATGTGGTGGTGGATGGCCACTCAAACCTCTGACTACCCCCGAATGGGGATAAAAGTCGTGACTTTGTTGTTGTATATAACAAAATACAATATCTAATAAAATTAAATAGTAAAGGACATACGTGCGTAATATCGGCGAATCGAATCGTAGTTACTACGAGTAGCTAATGAACATGAAGTTATCGGAACCCATTACAAATGAACCTATAACCCCTGTAACGTCCAATTATCGCGCAAACAGGGAATTTCTGAATAAAAAATACGTCTTATATCTTAGCAAACACATTATTATTGAATAAGAATTTGGAGATAAGCAGGCGAGGCGACGCAAAATGGGAAAAACAATTGTGCAATAATGTGAAATAATAAAATTAGTAAAGAATATGCGTATTTTTATTAAACTAAGAAACCCGTTTCAGAACCGTAAGATAACTTTTATCCACCAGATAAATATGGCCTTTGGACAGATATTATTGCAAAGATTTTCAATTCGTAAAAATCGGCACGGACCATTTTAAGAAAGAAAATACAGAATTTGTTTTGCAGCGGCATGCTGATGGGTATGTACCCTACGTTTTTAAGTACTCCAACAATAGTCTATCTAATAGTGAAAACTCCATTAAAATTGGTTCATCCGTTTTCCCGTAGCGGTACAATGGACAAACAAACAAGATTTCCAAAAACACTTGATTTGGACTCTGAGACCTCCAAATTTCCTATTGCACCCATTTGTCAATCATGACTTCAATGTACAGACCACAGAGTAAAGACTAAAGAAAGAGGTGCCCTTATTAGATATATGTATGAAAAAAACGTGGTCATTGTTTTTTCATTTTCATTGTTCTATCTACCGGTAAATAGTTGAACTACTCGCTTCGTTTTATGTCGATATTAGTACTAGGCCGACCACTCGGCCTACTTGCTTAGGGCCAGTCCCCTTAGTAACTGGTCCATGGTACAGACACATACCTATACAGAGTGTTTCAATAGTGCGAAAAAATACTTGGTTTGAACGAGTATCGGAACTAGAATCTCCATAGATTCCAAATTCTGAAAATCCGACTTAGTTTTCGGGGATTTTTGACCACAAACACTAGCATCGTTGATTTTCTGGTTAATTCGAAAGCGCGATGGTCCACTGAGAGAAATTCAGACTTGAATCATTACATGACATCATGTTTTTATCTCTAGTTTAATTCTGTCTCATCGACAAATGCTCTGAGGGCCTACTCTTTTACAAACGAAAACGAAATTTCGGACGAAATTTACGTATTTTCTACTACGTTTCTCATTGCTTCCGACATTTCTTACGAACGAAAATTGTTTTACGTTTAGATTCGACGACGAGGAAGACGTCAAACTATTTTCGTTCGTAAGAAATGTCGGAAGCAATGAGAAACGTAGTACGAAATACGTGAATTTCGTCCGAAATTTCGTTTTCGTTTGTAAAAGAGTAGGCCTTCTACAATACCTACTTACACTTCAGCCGATGAAATCATAATTGATTATAAATATTTATTTGACGACCGCTTGGCGTAGTGGTTCAAGCGTAGGCCGCTCAGTTTACTGCATCGGATGGTTGTGGGTTTGATTCCCGCCAGCGGCAAATTTCGGAAACGGCCTTTTCGTTATTCGTCTTGATCAAAGGCAAAGCTTGCACGTTGCCGACCTGAAGGGGAGTGGGACATAAGGATGGGGGGATTGATCTTCCGGCTCTTTCACTCATCGTACGAAACAGCTGAAGTAGCTACTTTACGCCGATCTTCTCTGAGAGGGTGGTACTATCCCTGGTGGTGGTGCAGTCAATTGGCTACAGCTTGACTCTACCACCCCAGTTATTCGGTATCTCACGTATAATCTCATAGCAGTGAATGTCAAGGCCAAAAACATATAAAGGTCACTTAGGCCGATAAACCCAGATGGTTGTTATTCACACGATAATGTAATAAAAGGTCAGAGCTTAAGTAGCATATGTAGGTTCTTTTAGCCCTACCTAGATTTCTACATATATGTATAATAATAGGTTCTGCTCGCGACTTCATCCGCGTTGACTTTAAAATCCCACAGGAACCTGACATTTTTCCGGGATAAAAAGTATCCTATGTGTTAATCCAGGTTATAAACAATCAGTGTTCCAAAAAAAAAAAGCATCACGACTTTTATCCCCACGGGGGTAGTCAGAAGTTTAAGTGGACATACACCACCACATTGTAGAGGTATTAAGCCAACTCAAAGCCCACGTTGCACCAGATAGTCAGAACCCAACGTGACAGGTGGTGAACCTTGTCGCCGTGTATACAGGAACCATAGATTTATTATTAGCAGATACGAAGCTATTGTTTATGGTATACATATTTGATGCAAATATGGACCACATTAACGAAAACATATCTGTCTCATTCTTACTCGTGACAATTTAGCTATGTAAAACAGTACAGTATATGTCATATATTTCTTTTTTCTGGAAGTTTTTGGTTAGTTCTGTCAGTAAGCCGCCTCCCTGAGGGCCTTTTTGGACCACCATATTGGGTTGTCGGCTATGGTCGGGTCACTATGGTTAGTACTTCATCTGTCATGTCAGCGTCTTATACAAATTATTTTAAATTTTACGCTGAACTGTGTGTATTTTGGGACTCTTTATTATATTATTTAGGATTATTAAGGAAAAATCAATATAGTTTAGTGTTGCGCTAGGGCATGCAGTTCTGATTCTCTAAAGAATTTCGAAGGATTGTCATTTTTCAGGTTAGTTGTGTTATTTTCATATTTAAGTGTATTTATAGTGTGTGAAAATACCTTTCGTGTACATTATATTAATTTTTAATTGAGTTCCCGTCTATAATCGTACTCTCGAATTCATATTTTCAAATAAAATAGAACTAACAAATATTTGCTATGTTTACATAAAAACGTAGTGCTGTTCTTATAAGTTTTGTTTCAAAGTTATCGATACAAATTCAATTCACCTACGCGTTGGGCCGCGCCGTCACTCCGGGGTGACCACAAAGAAATTATTTTTGTTTTGGAAGGTGCGTGACTGCGCCGCCTTAAATTTGTTTTATAATATTTGTCATCACTACTCACGAACATAAAGATGCGCGACAGAGATAACAAGTTGATTTATGGATAGTGAACATTTTAAAATTAAATGTGGGATTTGCTAAGACGGCTTAAAGAAGTTCAAATAGAGTTTATTCAAAATCTCCCGATTTCGCAAGATTTTTAGCTGATAAATTTGACGATTTTTAATTTTACGTTTTTGCTACACTGGGCAGTGGTAGGTAGGTAGGGATGATGGCCGTGTATGCATGAGGCTCTCCACACGTGCATATTTTCGTGGTAAAGTTGAAGCGCCAACAAGGCCGAGACATTGAAATTCTGGTGGTCTCTAACGTTAAATTGCGAACCCCGAAGAGTTGCCATGTGAAAATGACTTTACTTGAGCAGCAGCGTCACTCTGCACAACCATTTTAGAGGGAAGAGGGTGACTCGCTCAACAGAGCCATAAAATAACATAATAGTCATAAATAAAAACATAATTTTGTACTGCCTACCCCCGATTAACGTGATATTTGTGCTGCGGTCTCTTTCCCCCCTTAATGACACTTGACTGACCGACTCGTTTGGTACACTCGTCGTCGCGGTGCCTCCTGTGTCTAAAAACCTTAATCGCATGAAATCTACTCAATCCTTTGTGTAATTGTGTTGTGTGAACTGGATAAACCCAAGTGAGTGCTCTAGTGATGTGCCTGCGCAGAAGAACCTGACGATCCAGCCATACCACCCTGGAAATGCACCCGCCTCCATCGTGTCGTTAATGTACACGCTTGACATTGACCTGAGCCTTACAGATTTGTCTCCCCCCTTTTTTGCCTTATTTGATTTAGCCCAGCATAGCTGAACCTACCTAATCAGGACCCAGCACTTTTCCCGCGACATGATCGTTAGGTATATCGATATGGATACTATCGACTAACTAAAAGTACAACACTTTTTGCTGTGCGCCATTTTGGACGGTCGTGTGCTCGTGTTTGGCTACAGATGACGTCACATAGGGCTCGTCCTTTCTCTCTTAGGTCATTGACAGGAACTGACTATTACCTAATCCCGAGGGATAGGTAGGTTTCCTCACGATGTTTTCCCTCACCGTAACCTGTCACCTGTGTTCAAAATTTCATCCAAATCCGTTCAGTAGTTTTTGCGTGAAAGAGTAACAAACATCCATCCATCCAAACTTTCACATTTATAATATTAGTGGGATAAAGGGAGACCTTTGCCCAGCAGTGGGATGACGCTGGTTGAATAAAAACAAAAGAAGCGAAAGCCTATAACTCTGTTCTCTTTGATCTTAATGGAAACCAATGATGTCACTAATATTATTTTAGTTGTTTGCATGTAGAGCAGTTGCAACACTATCTTTACTCTGAATTTTCCTTTCACGCTGCAGGTCATAGGTTCGATTCCTACCTGAGACATGCATTTGTGTGCATAAACTTGTCTGTATGTCCGGAGTCTGGGTGTATATGTATATTAAGTATGTATTTACAAATAAAAAGTAGTATATGTAGTAATATCAGTTATCTGGTTTCCATAGTACAAGCTCTGCTTAGTTTGGGATCAGGTAACCGTGTGTACAAAAATGTCCCAGGATATTATTATTATTGTTAATTTATACGTTCACGTTGGGTAGGAAGGATCGCTACCGTCTCTACGTAAATATTCGGTGTTAGGGCGTTCTACAATTACCCATACAAATCTCTATGTAGCGAGCGTAAAACGCGTAAAAGTCATGATAGAGCAACTGAAATATGAATTTGTTGGCGCCAGACGGCACCACAGTATACATTATCCACCCCCACCATACTGTTACGTATACTATACCACCTATTGCAAATCAAAGTTCCAAAAAAGTAGCCAGACCGGTCGACGCGACAGCAACGACTCTTACGTGATCGTAGAAAGTGTACACCATACTACAGAAAACATAAATAGCTTATAAAGCCACAGCATTGTAAAACTGATCACAGATTAGAGGATGTAGAGTATCAACTCTACATTATAATAATATCCTGGGACATTTTTACCCACGGCTACCTGATCCCAAACTAAGCAGAGCTTGTACTATGGAAACCAGATAACTGATATTACTACATATACTACTTTTTTATTTGTAAATACATACTTAATATACATATACACCCAGACTCGGGACATACAGACATGTTCATGCTCACAAATGCATGTCCCGGGTAGGAATCGAACCAACGACCTGCAGCGTGAAAGGCGCCACCGCGCGAACCACGCTAACGGGCCCATCAACATACGTTTAATTACCGAGCAATGTCACTATTTTTAAACGACTTCAAAAAAGGAGGAGGTTCTCAATTCGACTGTATGTTTTTTTTTTTTTTTTTTATCATTTTTATTTTTTATGTTTGTTACCACATAACTTTCGACTGGGTGAACCGATTTTGATGATTCTTTTTTTATTTGAATGCTGGTGCTTCTCGTGTGGCAATTTGATCCAGTTCTGACAATGGCATCCATGAGAAAACCACATAAATCTTAAATTTGCATTAAGTATGTGCGCGACAAATGGACGTATAACTCAATATCACGCCAACCGATTTTGATGTTTTTTTTTTATTGGAAAGAAAATATCCCAAGGGTGGTACCATGATAAGATAACCAGGATCTGATGATGGCATTCCAGAGAAATCGAGGGGAACCATCGAAAATCGTAGTGGCGACTAGTGCGTTTGTTATTTTTTTTCATTAAGTATTTTAAAGCACTACCTACTATTTAATGAAGGTCTGGAGTCGATCTGATGATGGAGCCGAAAGACAGCCGAGGGAACTCCTCAACGATTTACACCAATTACCTGGTGTTTGGGCTTGATTAACTTGTATTGATGAGAACTTTACACCTAGATGGGTTGTGACTGTCATTAGGGGGCTGATGATGAAAACGAAGGACAGTCAAGGGAACTCCTCAACGTTTTACAGTAGCTACCTTGTGTTTGGACTTAATTCATTTCTATTGATGAGAGCTTTGCACTCATGGGGTGACAAAGTATGGCGCCACTAAAAATCGTGAAATAAAATTATTTTTGTAAAAAAAAAAACAAAACGACTTCAGAAAAACCTGGAGCACTAAAAAGCCTGAAATAATATTTCTATTACCACCTCTGCCTAACCCTTCGGGATAATCAGGCGTGATGGTGTGTTAGCGAGTATTTGGAGTCGGTGCCAATCTATATTCTTACTTTTATAGTAGGTAGATTTGGCATACTAAGATTGGCACCGACTCCAAATACTCGCTAACACACCATCACGCCTGATTATCCCGAAGGGTTAGGCAGAGGTGGTAATAGAAATATTATTTCAGGCTTTTTAGTGCTCCAGGTTTTTCTGAAGTCGTTTTGTTTTTTTTTTTACAAAAATAATTTTTTACTATTCTATATCAATACAATTATTATAAATGCGAAAGTAACTATCTGTCTATCTGTCGGTAACGTTTTCACAAAAACCGCTGAACCAAGTTTGATGAATGTTGGTACAGAGATAGACAGAACCTTGGAGAAGAACATAGGCTACTTTTTTTTTGCGAAAATAAAACTTAAAGGGGGTAAAAATAGTGCCATTCCACTTCAGGTCGACCACGTGCGAGCGATGCCTTTCGCATTGCAAGTATCTATAAGTATTGTAACTGTAAAACGGAGTTGATATTTCTCAGACCTTCGCGGTGTTTCTCATGGTCTCTTTGGCTAGTTATGTGTGAATTATTTACAGAACCGCTCGAATTATCGGTCGATTCTCAAGAAATCGAGTTCTGTTTAAAAATCTTATCACAATAATATTTAACTGAGCGATATAGCTAGTGCCGGCACGCGAGCTATTGTTCGTACGACCATATCGATTCAAATGCGTGACTTCAAGCCAGTGTGAATAAGGCTAATTACAAAAACGATTGAATAATAAACATCGAATACATTTTTGTTAAGTCCTACAAATTAATTAAATTACTCATTTACACATATCAATTTTACTTAATTAAAATAAAATGTAAAATAATAATTAAAATATCAAATGATAACCTAATGATCGTGATAAACATTTTTAAACTATATTAGATAAATTTAAATAAAATTTCCTGCCTTATACAAATTGAAACCCCCCACATTATTATACACCGTGTTCATGTTCATTTGCTTTAACTTTAAGGGTAAATTCCTTATGTCTTATTGAGTTAATTTCTCAAAGAAACTAAGTGCCTAACTCGTACCGTTTTCAAATTATTTAAAATCTAAATTTAATCACTAATCTAAGTTAAACCAGTTTAAAATCTTCTTAATTCATAACCAAATACTATTTTCGTCTCGTTCGTAAGTAAAAAGTTTTCAATGTTCCTTATGTACGACAAGTTTTAAAAAATGAGTTCGTTTTGATGTTGTTTTTACTTTTCCCGCATGTGTCACGTCAGATTGACAATACTAATTTGTTATTTTTGTTACTTATTTTATTTAAAAAAATACAAAAATACAAAAAAAATAAATTAAGGGCTCAGTTTATGTTAATGTTCCAAGCACTACATCGAAGTTAAAGCAAATGAACATAAACACGCTATATTATAATTTACGTATTAACTTTTCCTTCCTTATAAAGTTATCGTTGGTAGACTTTATTAGCCGTTTAATCACACATCAGGGGTTTAAATGTTTAATTGCAGGTAATTATCATAGAATTTATAGAATATCGATTTTTCTGTATACCTTAGCTATCGACACGATGACTACCCTTCCCTTGACCGCATTGTAAGTTGTAACTGTTTAATAATTTATGAATTTACGACTGCTTGACCTGAAAACACGAGTTAAGTGTACAAAAATCATTTTTTTATTGTAGTGGTGACCCAAAAAGAACTACACTTATCAAATGTGTCAAGTACACACCCTGGGACATTTTTTACACACGGCTACCCGATCCCAAACTAAGCAGAGCTTGTACTATGGAAACCAGAAAACTGATATTTCTACATATACTACTTTTTTATTTGTAAATACATACTAAATATACATACACACCCAGACTCGGGACATACAGACATGTTCATGCACATAAATGCATGTCCCGGGTAGGAATCGAACCTACGACCTGCAGCGTGAAAGGCGCCACCACGCCAACCACGCCAACGGGCCCGTCACAGCTCCTATTATTATGGTGTTATTCATGTTTCTTAATATCTTAACTCTAATGCTGCAATCGGAAGTTTCAGAATTAGGTTACGTACTTGAAATGCTTAAAATACTTTTTTCTTTAAGGGCCCATTGTATGAAATTGTTAATGTTAAATTAGGGCTTTGTATATACACTTCACATGACTGGACAAAGGTATTCGTTCACTTTATCGAGAATTATCGTTAGTTACATAAACAAAGTTAATACTTCTTAGTAGTGTTAAGAAGTATAACAAGAGCTTTTTATTTCATCTATGGTCATAGATAAGTTACTTCCATGGACCAATTACTAAGGGGACTGGCCCTTAGCAACTCGGCCGAGTGGTCGGCCTAGTACTAACATCGACATAAAACGAAGCGAGTAGTTCAACTATTTACCGGTAGATAGAACAATGAAAATGAAAAAACAATGACCACGTTTTTTTCATACATATATCTAATAAGGGCACCTCTTTCTTTAGTCTTTACTCTGTGGGTACTTCCCTCGTAATGAATTAGTGTAAGAGATCCCGTTGTGTTAGTACCTAAGTTTCTTATTTAAGTTGAGAATTATTTGGATAGGTTCTTTAAATGTTCAGTTACAACAACTCTTACCGTACGTATATCTACTAACATAAACACGTGATAATTCGATTAAGTCGGTATGGCCAGTATAACGCAATACGAACAAATAACAATCTGGCAACATACACAACACACAGCGTACCTACATAGCGTGAACGTCTGGGGTCATTGTGTTATGTAATATTAAAATTAATGCCAGCTCTGTATGTAGAGATTGAGATGTCTGCATGTGGGTAGAGCCTAGTTGTAGCCAATTGACTGCAACTCATATACTATGGGCTGGCTCGACCGGGATAGTACCACCCTCTCACAGATCTGCGTAAAGCAGGATACGATGAGTGAGAGTGGGACAGAGGGCGGGGAAGTGGGGGATTGGGCTATATGAGCTGCAGTCAGTTGGCTACAGCTTGACTCTACCAGCAGTAACAAGTACCATCTTCCGGCTGACTTAACGTATCTATTGATTTTCGTAGGTATACAGGGTTATTGGTAATACACTAACAACCTTGCAGGGTCCTATTACTGACATAAAAAACAACAACTTTTGTTCTATGACTAGTTACAAAACAAAAAAAATATTAACAAAAAATCACTTTCTAAAACGTGGTACGTGGTTGTATTCCACTTTGCCCTAAAGTACCGAAACGGACCAAGGCTATCCTCTAGATGAGCATATTTTCTTGTTTCATACATTTTAGAGTATGATTTTTGTTATTTTTTTTTGTTTTGTAAATTCAATTCAATTCAATTCAAATCATTTATTTTGTTTAGGCCTACGGGGGCACTTACAAATTGTCATTTTACATTTTTTCCTGAACTTCTACCGCCGGATAAAAATTCATAACAAAATTTGTTGTTTTTGATGGCAGTAATACGCTCCTGCAAGGTTGTTAGTGTTTTACCAATAACCCTGTATATGTGAATGTAGTGATAGCGTAGGTACACCTATTTTACCATACTGTCCCTCTATCTATACGTATATTGCGGTCTTCCTGTTACACGATGACAAGACTTCTGTATTTTATAACAATTTCGCATCTTTTAAAACCTTTTTTACTTTCCAATTACCTACAAACGTATAAAGCGCGTTCTACTCTTATTTTCACAACAATACCACTGGGAAAATACATTCAAAAGGATACGACATTAGGTACTCTGAACGTATCGCGACATTTATTCTCAGAATGCTTCCTATAGCACAGTATATGTACCTACATCATAAGCAAGCCGTTAAAATAACAGGGAAGTGCGATAAAGACAGGATTACGCGAGCTATCGAGTGGCAAGTAGCGCGCGGTTAGCCTTGTTCCGAATATGCGCCCGCGCCGATGACGTCACCGGGCGTGGCGCGACGCGGAGATGAGAGGCACCAACTCCCACTGGCTATAGGCCATCTTTTGATAACAGCTTGTATACCACATTTTACCGTGACATGATTTTTTGAAGTCAGTTTGGATAATCTTGACATAATTAACAGTCAAGTGAAGATTGATTAAAATATTCGTAAATAAAAATATTACACGTGAGTTGTAAGAGATAAAGGATTGAAGAATCACAACACGGAGGTAAACTCGAGCGCAGAACTCTAGTTCAGCAGCTCTACTTGTACGCAGTTCTCTACTATAACTTAAGCAGTTGAACTCTACCTATTGCGCGTTTTACGCTCGCTACTCGCTAGCGTCTACGTTAAATATTTGTAAGTCGAGTGTTTGTATGTAGAGCACTCATCAGCCACTCAAGGAACAAAAAACTCCAGATATTTTTTTTTCCAACTCAGTAAACATAAAGCTACTCTTGGTACAGCTGAAGAATAACATCTCGAATAGTAATGTTTAAAATAAAGCCCTTTAATAGTGCTGATTATGTAGATAACCAAGTAACGTTAGTAAATTAACTGTATTGCCATGCTTGATGATCGCAGGACAAAATACTTTGTGTCAAGTTTAGTTGTAATTTGTAACGAACATAATAAGGGGGCGTCCATAAATTACGTGAGCTGATTTTTGTGATTTTTCGACCTCCTCCCCCCTTGATGAGATTTCGTGAGATTATGCTCGATTCCCTAATCTCACGTGAGATTTTTCAAAAGCCATATTCTATTGGAGAAACATGTTTTACTTAATTTAAACCAGTTTACTCGCAATTTTACACTGTTTCTTGCGGTAAAAAAATTACGTGAGATTTGACGAGACCCCCCTCTCCCCCACGTGAGATTTGGCTCGACCCCCTCCCCCCTAAATGCCTCACGTAATTTATGGACGCCCCCTAAGCACCATTATCGAGGCAGGTAGGTAGGTACTTCTGTTTATCCCTCCAGGACTTCAAGATTTAAAGTCCTCAATTTCGGGGGTGTTCTTGTAAGAAGTGCTATTCTGTTTGTGTTTTGTCTTCACTAGGTATCTATGTTCCTGCCTTCAATCTCAGCGTCAAAAAACTCTTAGGGCCTCCGCAGACTAGCTACTTTTAGCATCGGCGACCGGCGATTTTCTGACGTATCGATGCTGCGTCGCGTTTCTTCGAGCGCGAACGAGCGAGACGCAGCATCAAAATCGCCGATCGCCGATGCTAAAAGTAGCTAGTCTGCGGAGGCCCTTACTTCTTAAAATCTCTTACTTCGTTTGTTTCTGAAACTGCCAACTGATTGAACCGATTACGTAACCCGTTGGTTGATATATCAACCGGTTGGGTACTGGGTACAAAGTGACACTGAAATATGAGCACCTTAATACGAAAATTGGTCTGGCGTAGAACAGAGGATGTCAACTAACGAACGCATCATTAAATGCAATATGCCCGCTATGTACACCGATCCACGTTTCCTATGTACTGAAATATGTACGGAATATGCAGTCTTATTGTGTTGGAGTATGGACTACAATAGCGTGAAGATTTATGGTTGTAATGTAACATGAGTTGTGAGTTGGTTGTCAGTAACGTAGCGGTTCTTGTGCGGAATTTTCTCAGCTTGATTTTTTTCGGCGATGGTTGTACAATACAGTACTATCACTTATTATTGTTGTGACGTCATGTTATGACGTATGCTAATCTTATACATACATTTCCACGCGGGCGAAGCCGCGCGGCACAGCTAATAAATTATACTCACTCAAGTGGAAAATAACGTAAAATCGCATTGAAACAGCTCTCGCATTAACAACGAATGTTACCGGCGCACACGCAAGTAGTCATTTTAAATGATGTTAACCGTCTAATTAACTTCAATGAGTGCATGGCAGTCGGGCGGGTCATGAGCGGAACTTATAACGTTCATTAAACCATTTCAATCCGGACATCGTAATATAACGTAACATTGCCTTTTACTTGCAATTAAGAACATATCAACTCACCCCTTCTATGTCTTATTCTAAAGCACTCGGTACACCAAGTAAGGGGACATCCATAAATTACGCGAGGCATTTAGGGGGGGAGGGGGTCGAGCAAAATCTCACCACAACTCACGTGGGGGAGAGGGGGGTCTCGGCAAATCTCACGCAATTTTTTTCCACGGAATCAGTAATGAGGAGATAGGTAGACCAACCAAGGTCACGGACGTAGCTCTACGAATTAGTAGGCTGAAGTGGCAGCGTAGCACATTTATAACCCGAAGGCAGTGCTTCGATGCCGATGGGACAAAGGTTCTTGAGGATCTTGAGTGGCGACCACGTACTGGAAGACGCAGCGTGGGTAGGCCTCCCATATGGTGGACCGACGAGCAGACCGAGCAGCACAGGGGCCCTCCCACCACCTCTTATAGCAGTATTATTTTAACCTTACAGCGACTTTTTGTGCAATGACGTACCTTATTGTCATGACAATAAGAAACGTCATTCGCTGTAAGATTAGAATAATACTGCTATAAGAGGTGGTGGTATAGGCCCTGGACCGGTCTTTGTGGAAAACCTTGGGAGAGGCTTATGCCCAACAGTGGACGTCTTCTGGCCGACATGATGAAGAAGAAATGGATTTGATGCAAAACAAGTGTTCAAGCAAAAATCTGAGAATGTTTACCGACTTGACGTACCTACTTTTTTTTTTTTTTTTTTTTTATAGGACTGCGGTGGCAAAAAGCTTACGGCCCGCCTGATGTTAAGCAGTTACCGTAGCCTATAGATGCTTACAATACCAAAGGTATTGCTCGCACATTGCCGACCTGAAGGGGAGTGGGATGGAGGGAGGGGGAGGGGGGGGGTGGGCTTACGGCTCTCTCACTCATCGTACGAAACGCAGCTGTAATAGCTGCTTTACGCCGATCTTCTGTGAGAAAAACCTACCTACGAACCTACGGAAAATCCGAATGGCGATCGTAAGAAATGCTTTTTCGCTGCATCGTACAAGGCTTTTCCTCAATAACCAATGCTAGAATTGTAAGCCTGGTCCATGAATCACGGAGTGAGTAACGTCGTATCGTTATGACGCCAAATTAGTATCACGAATTAGCGTTGTTAATGACGTCATAATGACGTAGGTACTTAGAAATTTAATTACACCCTTTGATGTATTATTTTAGCAGATATAATACCTTCTAACATAGCAATCATCAAACTTGTACTCACCGCACCGCTACATGCAGCGAAATTTACACTGTTATCGCACTCGCAATTCGACACATTATTAAATACGTAGGAAGGCATTAGTCACCAGAAGATGTTTTCAACATTATTTCCCGCGAGCGACTGTGTCGTACTGTGTCCATGGACTCCGTTTAGTAGGACAAACTATTTTGGACGGCCACGCGTCTCCCTCTTTCTTGGTAATATCTTTGATTACACCATTTGAAAAGGTACATCTTATTTATTTAATCTTATTTTAATGGCTCAATCGGAATGACTCAGTTTGGACTCAACTCGGGCAACCAGTATAAATATCTCTGTAAAGGTTGGCACTCATCTATCAACTCGGCATCCGACCAGCACCGCCTCGTCGGTCGGCATCCACTGACTGAACCGGAAATAAAAGGACCGCACGCTGACCACGCGGCGTTCACTCGTTAACCACGCGCGGTCCACTGGTTGATCACGTGACTTTTATGGTGTAAAAGCAGCGTCCGCCCGCGGACCACCTGTCGACAACGAGTGGACGCCGAGCGGCGAGGCGGTGCTAGTCGGGTGCCGAGTTGATAGATGAGTGCCAACCTTAATGAGAAACGGAATTATTAATCTGAATTTAAAATGATGCAATTCAAAACCGGAAAAAACAAAACGTATACCTACATTCTGTTTTTTCCATAATGTAGGTATGTGGCAATTCTAGCCTTAAATAATAAGAATATTGTGTGTTCGTTCAAAGAGGAATTCCGCTTGTCTAAGGCCAGCTTCACTTACATAAAACTATATTCCGTCATCATTCTTAATTTAATTATTACACTTGAAACGCGGACCAAATTATGACGTGGAACTTCCTTCGGTAGTCATAAAAAATAATTACCTATTGCCGGAGTAGTATCACCCTCTCACAGAAGATCGGCGTAAAGTAGTTATTACAGCTGCGTTTCGTACGATGAGTGAGAGCCGGAAGCCTAACCCCCCCCCCCTCCCCCCCTTCTGTCCCACTCCCCTTCAGATCGGCAACGTGCCAGCGAAGCATTTAGTATTGCAAGCATCTACAGGGTTATTGGTAAAACACTAACAACCTTGCAGGGGCGTATTACTGCCATCAAAAACAACAACTTTTGTTCTATGACTTTTTACAAAACAAAAAAAATTACAATAAAACACTCTAAAATACATTTTAGAGTGTTTTATTGTAATTTTTTTTCATACATGAAACAAGAAAATATGCTCATCTAGAGGATAGCCGTGGTCCGTTTCGGTACTTTAGGGCAAAGTGGAATACAACCACGTACCATGGCTTTCCTCTAGATGAGAAAAAAAATTTTTTTCGTACATTTTAGAAAGTGATTTTTTGTTTTTTTTGTATTGTAAAAAGTCATAGAACAAAAGTTGTTGTTTTTGATGTCAGTAATACGCCCCTGCAAGGTTGTTAGCGTTTTACCAATAACCCTGTATACGCTAGCTGGGGTAACTGCTTAACATATAGTCGGGTCGTACGGTTTGTCACCTTAATCACATAAAAATAGTTTAATCTGTGATAAAAAATGGTAACTACTCACATGTTTATGTTGCAATCTTTAACCTGCTCTGAGTCATTGCTATTCATATTAATGATTCACATATAGCCGTAAGTCAGTCCTTGTATGTGCGACCTTAGCACATAGGTATTACGACGAAACCTACCGTGTACTACAGTTATGGTAACATGAGGCCATGGGTAGTGCTTCTATGTTTTGCTGATGATTTCATACATCTAGTACTTTATTACGCGTTGAGCATAGTGGGTATGTATATTGGATAGATTTCAATGGAATCGAAAATCTCAGTCATCGTACAGACTACTCCCGGCTCCGAATGCTGCCTCCATTGAGAAGAGATATAAAAACAGTTAGTATAGGTGGTTCAACAGACGGTTTTCATCTTATTGGACAATGTCTGTCAGTCAGTCAGTCAGTCAATCAGGACTTTGATTCTTATATATTTAGATGACCAACCTAATGGGCGGGGCGAGTTATGAATATTGCCTGCAAGCGATAAGTTTTTGAAACTGATCAAGCTTCAAATTTGCTGACTGTGCATCAGCTAGCAGACGTAGGAGAAAGGAGCGCGAAGATGAAGTGGGAGTGGGCCGGCCATGTGGCCCGCATGAGCTCGCAAAGGTGGGCAAAGATCATCACCAATTGGATTCCCGATGGCGGCGGACGACAAAGAGGTAGACCTAGGAAGAGATGGCGAGATGATTTGACCACCTCTGCGGGAACATCGTGGCAGGAAATAGCCCAAAAATACATGTGGTAAAGTAAAGGGGAGGCCTTTGTTCAGGAGTGGGACATTAACGGCTATTTAAACAAGTGCATTGTGAGTAACAGTAAAGCAATGTGGCAGGCAACACTATTGTCACTAGAAAATATTAGAGATTAACCGCACAAGCCTCGATGATGCCTTATATGTATGCCATTAGGCAACGCTGAGGACGGACTAGTCACTAGATTAAACAAAATTACCAAATTAATTAACCCTAAATATGGGTAGGGATCTACAAATAAACAATAATTATATTATGTCATTGTTGCTGGTTTTATAAAATGGGAGGAAAAATTGCAAGCGACGACTAAATTAAGGAATACTGTAATAAAATACGTGTATGCGTATACAAATTACAAAGCCCAACAAACTAGCACATTGATTTGTCAACGTCTAAACGACACGACAGCTTGCTTGCTTAGCCTATATCAAAGTATTAAAACAGGGCGTAACGCAGCGCTTATTTATTTGTCCCATAGTGAAATTCGACTATGTCAGCATCTTGGACGAGAACAAGGGACGATTCACGTAGCCCACCGCGCTGATGTCATCGTTGGCCGCGTCGCCAACAAAATTAATGCCTTTATTTCCTTCGAACAAGGCAAAATTCAACGTTACAGGATACCTCTTTCAACAGAGTTGAAATACGAAATTACCCGTACTGTAAACCACAATTTTTGTTATTACGTCGGTAACTATTTCAAATATGGAACGCGAATGTTTGGACTGCGTGCGACTGCGCCGTAGCCGCAGGGGTCGTGTTACAAATCACAATCCCCTTTGTTATGTGCGTACGCGCACCGTGTGAGGTAACAATGCGGAATTTTTCTGCAGATACTTGATAAATATGTCGAATGAGTCTTAGCTTATATCTTTGTAGGTAGGTATCAAATATTGTGTGAAATACGAATGAAAAGCATAATCTTTGTAGGGGGCAGATTGAGATAGGTGCCCATTAGAGATCTGGTTTCGTAGAACGTCCTCCTTGTTGCTATTAGATGAAGCTATTACGCTAAGAACCATCATCATCCTAATCATCAGTCTGTATCAGTCCACTGCTGATAGACCTCCCCCAATGTACGCCACAAATCTGTCTTCGGATTTCCTCCTCCAGTCGCTGCCAGCTACCATTCTTATGCTCGAAGTATGATACTGCCGGGTACTCTACATAAGCTATCACAGTTTAAAATTTGCAATTAATCCCTTTTTCCTTTTGTTACAGAGCACCGGTATCTTCTGCACCTTCTTCCTTGCGAGCGCTATCAGGGAGAGACGGAAAGCTTCTCTCCGAAACTCTACCTCCCTAAGAGAGTCCACGTTTGCGTCACCAGACGACACTCTACTGACCCAACCTACCGCGCCGGCGCCTACATTGCCTAAGTATTAAGTTTAGTCTCCATTTAAAAGTTACCTTTGTAACGCGAGGTTCTAGCTTCGATCCGCCTGGCAATGAGGGTATCTAGGTTTTTTTCCACCATGGGACGCCACGATGGATTAAATGACCATAGACATTAAAGATGTCTTCTTTACACATGGCCAAAATCGGCCTGAACTTAAACTGCCAGTCTACGCTTTATATATCTGTGGTATATGTCTCTTGATAGACAGTATTTGATTTTGTGTATTACAGGATTAGTTAGTAGTACCTTTTTACATCAGGAACATCATGGGTCCCAGTCGGCCTCCCCGTGGCAGACTGGGTGTGTGCGACTCTACCTACTCATTAACACCTGAAGGTGTCCCATCGCTCCACTATCTCAGTTATCAGTATTAACATCCATCATAATTTGATGCTATTATATAATCATACGCGTTAAAATCAGTATTCATACTGGGCCGCGTTCAGAGGCTACGCTCCGGTTGCAACTTTTAACTCTGACGTATGTCGTTCCGTACCTCAGTGTGACACTTCGGATGTCAAAGTTCTGCCGTTCAGAGGCTCAGAGTATGGCTACGCTTCATGTATGGAAATGACATAAGTCCCGTGATCTACTTATCGACTTGTAAGAGCGTTCCAACCGGTTGCAACATTTTAACTATCAAAATCAATAGAAAACGCTTTAACTGACGTCAGAGCGTCACTTATCTTAGTCAACAAATGTGTATTTTTGAAGTGCAAGTGAACGATTTATGAACTTATTTTGATTCCTTAATTAATAATTGATTCATTATTCAACATGGTAGAAGATTTTTTTTTATATTCTCGAAAAAACATAAGTTTTGAAGTTATAAAACAACCGTAGTCGTTCCGTACCTTCGAGCGAGTGAAAAACAATCGACAACTGCGCACTGAGCTCCCGAACGCGGTCTTGGCTGTATGGCACAGACAGAAAAAAAAACTTGTCTTTGGTCGGGGTTACCAAGTAATTATTTGTTAGGTAGCAGGAGTGAGTAATTTGGTTTTTATTAACTAGGGACCTATTGGTGTGAGTGTATGCGTACACTAATGTAGAGTTTACACAACGCTGTGAATTGGAAAATGACATAAACGAAATTCGCAATGACGCTCCCTCGCGTGAGTTCATGTATGGTAGGTATTAATTAATTAACGTTATCAACGATATAACGTGAATAAATAAATATTTTACTACACAATGTACCTACTGGGAATACTTGTTCACAATGTTAACAAGTTTTGTTTTTAACCTGCATAGTTTTTCTATTTTTATTTCAAAAGGCAGCGAACAAATTACCTATGTTAAGTATAATATTTTTTTGTTTATTAATCCGTATTTTATCGATCACTGCCAGATTGATCCTAAGTAAATCCGGCCAATTAAACTTAAAAGAAGGAGAATACAAGATAGACAATAGTACTCATTCGTTGGTTACAAATTAGACACAATAAAAATATTGCCCTCTTGCTCATGCATTATGGACATTAGAAGGATGGTACTAAGGTATCATTACCACTGATTGCATTTTTGTACTAATAGTATAGTCATGAGTGTAACATAATTTCAAGATGATACCAAACGGGACATACAAAACACATTTACGAACACGTTTTAATTTAATGCCGTAGAATATGGCGTTCAGTTGTTTTTCAAGGACATCAACCTAATAATTGTCACAATTTATTTACCTACTGTGTGTTACCTACCTACATTCTAATTGCTAAGGATTTACTTCATTAGTGGATGTTACCGTGCGTTTTCACTGCACTAAAACATGTTGAAAATGGAGACACCAATATGTTGTGTCAACATGTTTTAGTGCAGTGCAAACGCACGGTTATATTTTTATAAACTTTGTTACACCTGTATAATGTAGATAGAGAAAGGAATTATTTATCTTTTATACATTGTATTGTATGTTTGAATGTATTAAACTCTGTCTTGATCTTACGGCCCTAAGTAAGTATAGTACCCAAATGAGTGAGACGTTCATCGGTGGGATAATTATACCACCAAGGTTACGTGCCAGTAAATGGCAAATATTAAATGCTGCACTTATGCATTTTTGTATGACAAATAATTTTATAATGTCTATACCGAGTGTTTCAAAAGCTACGAAATAATAAAGTCCAACTACATAATAAGCTAACTGGTATGTAGATGTCTAGAGAAGACGGACTTATAATAACTGGAAGATATAGTTTTTTTTAAAGAAAAGTTTTTTAAAAAAACTTTGTAAAAAAGTGTGCATATTTCATATAAAAAAAATTTACCATTTTATTCTATATCCGATACTCATTTAAACCCCCAAGTATTATTTCGCTCTTTTGAAACATCCTGTATACCTAGATCAAACTTGACCTATACCACAAACATTACCTACTCTATCAAATTATTTGCGGTAAAATACTCAATAGCTAAAATAAAACTTCTTTGCTGATATTTTTATACAGTGTGTTCCTGTATAAACCTTTTGATAACCTATCCAGGACACTTTGTATTTTAGATGTTTTCATTTCGAGCCATTTTGACAACAGGCGATTACTCTGTTCTTATTAATTAAAAAGTCACAAATGTTTCTATTTTATTTTAGTACCTAGTGGTACCTGTATATTATTGAAGAAAGAGTATTGCCAATACGGCTTATTTTCAAATAGTTAAGTAAGTACATATTTCACAAATACATAGTTCACAAAATGCCTTCCCGAATTTTGTTTTAGGATAGTTTTTAAACCTATATTTAAATCTACCTTTTAAAGGACTACCAATTTATATGTTCAGGTGGTGGCTACTTTTTGCAAAATTAACGATAATTGCGTACTCGCAACGGTCGTTTCACTTTTGGCCACCTGAACAGATAAGATGGTGGCACTGTAGTGACTGTGTGGTTTGTGTGTCTAAAGGTTTGTGATTCACCTTGTCCAGAAACGTAGTACCTATGACGAATTTAAAATAATTTATAATAAAGATATTTATCGCTTTTATACGATTTTAGTATTAATAAAGAATTGTCCCTGATGTTTCGTATTTCATTTACGTGTTCAAAAATAGGTACACCTTTGGTTTGACCACACATATCTCAGCTGACATGATAAGTTGAATCATTGAGATGGATTGGATCCATCTCAATTAATAATAAATTAAGGTCATATTTTGTTACATATTTGGAATAAGAATTGAATACTGAATACCCTGCTTTAAAATGTCCCTCGTCTTACCTACACCCTGTATATTAATACTTAACTTTGTTTGTATGGCGCTATGTATTTTCGGCAGCACGGGTTAAATAAAGGTGAGGTATAAAACACTTATAAACAGACTAGCTTCTGCCCGTGACTTCGTCCGCGTCCGTTCGTTTTTTGATAATTTCACAGGAACTAAAATAATCCTTTGTGTAAATGTGATAAAAGGTATCCTATGTGTTAATCCAGGTAAAAAATCTCAGTGTGCCAAATTTTATACAAACCCGTTCAACCGATTTTGCGTGATTGATTAACAAACCCCCAAACAAACTTTCATGTTTATGATATTATTATACCTATAATAGGATAAGGCAAATGTAGACTTTCCACCGATCACCGTGCGTACATAAATCATCGGTGCCCTATGTTATGATGTTTTATGAGTGCATGTTTAAAGACGGCGATTTTTGTTGCCAACATTGCCACCATCACGTTGGGTTTTATATTCGCGATTTCCAATAAATGACATGACGACTGTTAGTCACCAGACCGTGGTTTGATTGAGGATTGAATTGATCGTAGCTCGACTCACACGCAGTATATGACCAAACAAACCTTTGGGTAAACACGTTCAGATATACCTAGGTACACCTATGTAAATAAAATAAGGAAATTTATCTACAAACTTGCTCTGAGAAAAAGGTCAGAATGGCTTTTGGGTTTTTACCTATAACACTTACATGCATTGTGGTGTGTGGCATTGAGCAGCAAAACATCACGTAGTTAAAGATAATCCAGAAAGGAGTAATTTGACAGTCCAAAATAGTATGTCCTATTAAATGGAGGTTTTGGACACAGTACGGCTCAGTCGTTCGTGGAAAAGAACGTTGAAAACATGTCTGTAATGCGAATAAGGCTCATCTTCTGGTGAAAAATACGCATTGTCGAATTGTAAGTGCGATGATAGATGTGTAAATTTTGCTGTATGTCGTCGCGGTACGCTGAGCACAAGTCTAGTGAGTGATTGCAATGTTAGGAGGTACTATATCTGCTAAAATAATACATCAATGACGTTTCATGTCTCGTTGGCCCATGTATAGCTGTAGATATTTTATTTTATAAGAGGGACCGGGGAAATTTTTTATCTGAGGAATTCGAATAAAAGCGATACTACGTAAATACCTACCTTCTTGGAATAATAGGTACCCACCATAGGGTAGGTACGCCAGTTTGGCGACCACGTCCAGTTTCCGACCTTTTAGATGGGTCTTTATATTCAAAGGCAAAAAATAGAAAACTTGACACTCAACCATTCATAAAAATATGTTTTAGTAGTACCCAAACGTCTTGACTATACACATGCATGGATATGTCCTCACTTGCGAAAGCGATTGATTGGCAAAAAAATAGTTAATTCGTGGTACGCAACGAACGGGTCCGCACCCGTCAATTCGTGCAAAAAAAAATAGTGGCGCGCCGCAACTTTCACAGCAAGTTTTACTTAGTTTATTATTGTTTTTAGCTTTATTTCTTCTTTGTAATCCTTATTTATGATCTTTAAACGATGGCTACACATGTTTTTACTTTGATTTCATTATTATAATAGTAATATTAGGTGGTCGAGAACAAGACAAGCATTTTGTTAGAAAATCCAGTTTCCGACCGGGCGGTCGGAAATGAGCTTATCGTGGCTAAGTAGATTGATTCTCGTATTCAATTATGTATGAAAAGTAACGAAAACCATTTTATGACTTTGAACCTTCGTACATTTTAATAGCCAGTTTCCGTCCAAGTAAATCTGATTCTATTAAAAATTACAGATGTCTAAAATCGCTCCTGGTCGAAAATAAAACTAGTTATGGAGCGTAGCCCTGTTCTCGACCATTTTTATTTCTTAGCTAAAGAATTGTAGCGAAAATTGTAAAAATAATTCACAACGTTAATCCCATTATACCCTCCAGATTACACAATTATATACAAATACATTTTCTTCCAAAATTAATTAAAATAAGTGGTCGGAAACTGGGTGTCTATAAAAAGCTCCGATTAGTTTTCGACCATTTGAAAAGCTATGTTTTGATGGCTATTTTTTAATATTTTTATATGCTACTGCTGTGATTATTGATTTACATCGTATTATGTTGAGAAATGAAATTAAAATACACTGGCCTTCAAAACTTAGTACACCACTTTTAAAATTTAATCGCATTACAATTTTAATAGCAGTTTAATCTAACCTATAGAAGTTAGAGTTTTGAAATAAAAAACATTTTATAGCAAATTTCAGGTACTTTCTTTGGAGTTATACATTATTAACTCTAAAAAGATAAAAACCAAAAAATTGGCATTTTTAACTTACTGGCCAAATACTCAACATTTATAAGTATAATTGAAGGAATCAGGCGTAACTTTGGCGACTGAGCCCAGCCATCAGCTGTGCTCAGTCGCAGCCCAACCATCCTGAGGATGCCTCGTTTAGAGGCGAAACACGTGTCGAATTCATTTTAGATTCGCTTTTTCTGCTGAGAATTGCTAATTGTTAGGGTCCATGACTCAGGACCGACATACTCTCGAATGACAGGGAGTTCGGTCTTCTTGGCCTCTTGTATTATCGATCAATTCATTTGGTTTATAATTTTGGAGGTTGACAATTCCGAAGGTGAGTGGTGGGTCCCTCTCTACAAATTGTTTATTTATAAGTATGTTTTAAGTACGTTTTATTTACATTATAATAACTGGTATTGCCCCCTTGGGCTCTGATTACAGCTTCGAGCTGATTTGGCCTACTGAAGATAAGGTTTCGGAGGCGATGTTGGGGAATATTCTCCCATTCTTCCATTAAGGCCGGTTTGAGCGCCCTGAGGGTGGTAGGAGGTAATCTCCGGCTTCCGACCAACCTCCAGAGCTCATCCCAGGCGTGCTCGATTGGGTTGGGATCGGACTTCTTGATGGCCAAGCCATTAAGCTGATACCAAGCTCCTGAATGTACTCTTGTATGACCCGAATGGTGTGTGGCCGGGTGTTATCCTACATCAGTATCCATCCATCACCCATATTTACTAAATATGGCTCTGCATACTCATTAATGATCTCTAGCATTCCCCAGTCAGGGTGCCATTTTCTATGGCCACTAGCTCTATGCGACTTGCTGTACAGCCCATACGTGTAAAGAGCCTCCACCGTATTAGACTTTTTCTGTGAAGCAGGCTTGAATGTTTCGCTCACCAGGTCGCCTCTAGACTCTTTGCCTTACATCAGAAGTGAATCGAGAGAATTGAGACTCATCAGTGAACAAAACTCTTGCCCATTCTTCTTCACCCCACTGTATGTGTTCATGGGCATGGCGCAGGCTCGCTTCTTGGTGCTCTCTCTCGAGTTTAGGACCACTTGCTGGCCTTTGAGGCTTCAGGTTTGCATTAGCAAGTCTTATTCTCACTGTACTGTCACTAATGTACTTCGGGTCTGAAGAAGCTGTTGCTGGACTTTAACAGAAGTGAGGATGCGATTTCTCAACACAGTTGAAACAATATAGCGGTCTTCTCGGGCACTAGTGCACCTGGGTCTGCCATTGCAGGGTCTCCTCAGTTGGTTTCCAGTTCGATCGTGCCTTCGCTTCGCCTGCCGGACCGTTCTTGGCGTTGTATTCACCATTCTTCGTCGTGGTGGGTGTAACATTGGGCACAGCCCGGCGGGTGAAGCGAGGGTGCAAGGAGGCTGGAAACCGTCAGAGGAGACCTTGTAATGGCGAAACCAGGGCAGATAAACATTTATAATAGCCTCTACCATATGTTTCGGGCGAAAACTGGGCAAATCGCCATTTTCAGCTTTTTATCTAAATATAAAACAAACTGTAGGCATTAATATAAACATCTTTACTTTTTATGAAAATAGAGTATATCAGAAGTAGACTGAAATAGATTATTTACCAAAAATGTTACTTGAACATTTTTGTTTCGCTTCCCGAACTTGACAACTCCACTAACTGGTCGAAAACTGGCGTACTTACCCTACTTCCAGAGTTGATGATTATTGAATTAATTTTAAATTCTAATTTATTAATTGTATTAACTCGTCGTGTTTATACAGGGTGAATTTGAAATCATGGGCATCCTTCTAAACGGCTATTCTACACATGATACAGAATACTTAGGGAATATTAATCAACAAATCAATTGATAAAAAAATATTGCCCATGTAAGGAATAACAGTTAACGGGTTTGATTATTTGCTTACTGAAGTAATATTTTTTTAAACGTAGATTTTTATATTTTCTGTCCCAAAATATTCTGAATCATGTGTAGAGTCATAGTTTAAAAGGATGCCCACGATTTCAATTCCACCCTGTATAGATTAATAAAAACATTATTAGCAATGTTAATGAATGGACCTACCTAACCGCCGAATAGGTAAGTACTCAAACCCACCAAACTCATATTAACAAAAAATACAGTAAGTTCGACTTCAGCCGACCTTCTGTTTATGATAAGCAATTACCAAGCGAGTTTGGAGGCTTATACGAGGATAAATGAAGACGACTCGACCGAATCAAGCCTATTATTATCCGTCGAGCGAGCTAAAAACTAGCCTTGACTCGTGTCGGAAGTATTTCCCAACCAACGACATTACCAACAAAGAGGGAAACATGTGAGGGAGACACTTTCCAAAATAGTTTATCGTAAACGTAGTCCATGGGTTCACTACCTACGAACATCATCTTAACTATGTCAATACGGCCCATCATTGTCGCTTTCTGGTGAATAATACGTAACAACAATTATTTTCAACTCAATAAACAAAGAAATACTGCTTTTATAGAAAGTTATGATGGAGTTACACTGGCAATAGGTACAAATCACTTTTGTTCTTAGAAATGCTTTGTAAAATCATTGCAAACTTGCTAAAATCTCTATAAATTTGGGGGAGAATGTATGGATTTCGCTGCATGTAGTCGTACGCTGAGCACATGTTTAGTGATTGCGATGTACGAAGGTACCATATCTGGCTAATTTGCGTTTCCGACGCCACTATAATGGCTACGCGAAACGTTTTTGCCACCTAAATTACAAAGGAATCTGAGGTTTATTTATATATCACTAAAGATTTATTTCATGATTGTGCGGTTGTATATACGTCAGACACCGCCTTACAAACGAATTGTAACTTTATTAACATTAACTAAGGTTGGTTTAATATGTTGTTTACGTGTACAGTCATTTGAACATCATTTGCTTCGGTGTAAAGTAGCTACATGATCGTGACTATATTTTCTGAGAAGGCTTTATCTGTAGAACAAGATAACATTGTCTTGGATCGAGTATGAGACGAATCTCGTTAAAGACACAAGATCATGGTCATCCTGTCATCCTACACACCCTAAATAGGTATGGCCAGTTGAGGGACCGATCTGTGAGAGAAAATACAGGACGTTTCAAAAGGACCTACGAAATAATACTTGGAATTTGGATGCGTTTCGGTTATAGAATTAAATGATATAAAGAGTTTGAAATTCAAATCCGATTCATCATTTTTTTTAGTTTATTTAATAAAGTCGGAATATATAAATGACTATATTGTTGGCTGTTATTGCAAGGCATTTTCCGAGCCATCGGCTGTAAAGTTGTGACAAATATTCAAAGGTCCATAACTCAGAAAATATATCAGTTATGTACCTATAGTCTGTCTTCACTAAGCATCTACATTCAACTACCGTATAATATGAACCTCATTATTATTTCCGACTTTTGAAGCATCCTGTTAAGGGAATATTATGGAACAGGCTGTCGAAACTACATGGGGATATAACATTATCATACCTACATTATTAATAAATATCCTGGGACATTTTTTTACACCTAGACTCGGGATATGCAGCCATATTCATGCCCACAAATGCATGTCCCGGGTAGGAATCGAACCTAAGACCTGCAGCGTGAAAGGCGGAATCTACAACAACCACGCCAACGGGACCGTCAAAAAAATTTAATTCCTTTTTTAAAATACAGGGTTATTGGTAAAACACTAACAACCTTGCAGGGGCGTATTATTGACATCAAAAACAACAACTTTTGTTCTATGACTTTTTACAAAAAAATTAAAAAATAACAAAAAATCACTATCTAAAATGTATGAAAAAAAAAAAAATATATTTCTCATCTACTTAGAAGTAAGCCATGGTACGTGGTTGTATTCCACTTTGCCCTAAAGTACCGAAACGGACCACGGCTATCCCGGCTATCACGGCTTTAGATGAGCAAATTTTCTTGTTTCATATGTTTTAGAGTGTGATATTTGTTATGTTTTTTTTTGTTTTGTAAAAAGTCATAGTACAAAAGTTGTTGTTTTTGATGGCAGTAATACGCCCCTGCAAGGTTGTTTGTTAGTGTTTTACCAATAACCCTGTATATGTGTGCACTGCCGTAGCCTTCAGAGAATAATGGCGTGCTACTGCATAGTATAATGCTTCCTTCCTTATATACTACGTCCTCACGCATATCTACTTCCACCGAGTATACAACCTCGATGATAAATTGACCTCCGTGCAGTTATCTGTGAACTGAATATTATCCGTATCAATTTGCAAATGAGGAGGGGGGCGTAGCGCGGCTGGTCTGATGTCACAGACCGTGGCAGTTGCCACTTTGTATCTGTGAGTCTCATTTCAGAGGAGGGGTCTACTAGTGCCACTGTGCAAGTTTCGGTGCAGTTATAGGCACATACCTATCATATGCACCAAATCTAAACGGCAGTTGTGCAGCTCGTCAGAATCTATTGAAACAAATAAAATCGCAGGATCTGTTTGTTATGTTAAAATGACAACTTTTACTTTTACTGTGTACTTACTATAACAGAAGTTTTTTTTGCCCGTCAGTGTTTGTTTCGGCAAATCTCCGCAACGGCTGGACCAATTTTGACGGGACTTTCACTGGCAGATAGCTGATGTTATAAGGAGTAACTTTTTTTAGCATAGATTATAAAAAAAAAAAAAAAAAATCTACGCGTACGAAGTCGCAGGCACATCTTCAAATCTTTGTCCTCTTTGTAGCTTTCTAGTAGCAAATCTTCGTCATAAAGTCGTACGTTTACTGACTCTAAATTGACCTCAGATTGACGACTTTTTTCGTCGCCGACCTTATTTACTACCTGGGAGTATGCACTTATCTTATGAATATAATAAAATCAGAATATTTGCCTATTAGAATAGAACTCGCCTACACATAAAAAGGGCGGTGCATTCGAAAGTGTAAACGTACATAACTTTCTCCCTTCGCTTTACTTAAGTTGTTTTATGGTTAGACTAGCTTTTGCCCGCGACTTCGTCCGCGCAGAATATACATTTGAAAAATTCAGTTTCCGTTTGCTGGAACCCAAATCCCGTATCCCGTATCCGTATCCGTATCCCGTATCACGCATCCCACATCCCATATCCCTTATCCCGTATCCCGTATCCCGTATCCCGTATCCCGTATCCCGTATCCCGTATCCCGTATCCCGTATCCCGTATCCCGTATCCCGTATCCCGTATCCCGTATCCCGTATCCCGTATCCCGTATCCCGTATCCCGTATCCCGTATCCCGTATCCCGTATCCCGTATCCCGTATCCCGTATTCGTATCCCGTATCCCGTATCACGCATCCCACATCCCGTATGCCGCATCCCGCAACCCGCATCCCATATCCCGTAACCCCGTATCCCGTATTCCGTATCACGTATCCCATATACAAAATCCCGTATCCCATATCGCGTATCCCGTATCCCATACCCCGTATAATTTTCAAAAACACTATTATTATTATTTTTTTAAAAGACACTTAATCACCAATTTTCTTAATTCTAACTACAAAAATGACGAACTTCCATACAAACTTTCATCCCGTATTTTACCCCCTTAGGGGATGTTTTTTCAAAAACCCTGAAATTAATATTGTTTATCTTTTAAAAGTCACCTAATCACCAATTTTTATAATTCCAACTTCAAAAAATGACGAACTTCCATACAAACTTTCACCCCCTATTTTAACCCCTTAGGGTTTAAATTTTCAAAAAAGATGAAATTATTACTTTTAATACGTAAAAAGAAACCTAAACACAAATTTTTATTATGCTAACCTCAGAAATGACGAACTTCCATACAAACTTTCGTCCCCTATTTTACCCCCTTAGGGGTTGAATTTTCAAAAACGCAGCAATTCAAGTTTTTTATTTTTAAAAAGGAACCTAAACACCAATTTTCATAATTCTAACTTCAAAAATGACGAACATCTATACAAACTTCCCAACTAACTTTCATCCCCTATTTTACCACCTTAGGGGTTGAATATTCAAAAACGCCGAAAACCATATTTTTTATTTTTAAAAAGACTCCTCAACACAAATTTTCATAATTCTAACTTGAAATATGACGAACTTGCATACAAACTTTCATCCCCTATTTAACCCCCTTAGGGGTTGAATTTTCCAAAATCGCTTCTTATTGCTTGCCTGCGTCACAAAATACATCTACTATCCAAATTTCATGTCTCTAACTTCAGTAGTTTCGGCTCGGCGTTGATGAGTCAGTCAGTCAGTCAGTCAGTCAGCATTTCCCTCTTTATATATTAGTATAGAAAATCCCGTATCCCATATCGCGTATCCCGTATCCCATACCCCGTATAATTTTCAAAAACACTATTATTATTATTTTTTTAAAAGACACTTAATCACCAATTTTCTTAATTCTAACTACAAAAATGACGAACTTCCATACAAACTTTCATCCCGTATTTTACCCCCTTAGGGGATGTTTTTTCAAAAACCCTGAAATTAATATTGTTTATCTTTTAAAAGTCACCTAATCACCAATTTTTATAATTCCAACTTCAAAAAATGACGAACTTCCATACAAACTTTCACCCCCTATTTTAACCCCTTAGGGTTTAAATTTTCAAAAAAGATGAAATTATTACTTTTAATACGTAAAAAGAAACCTAAACACAAATTTTTATTATGCTAACCTCAGAAATGACGAACTTCCATACAAACTTTCGTCCCCTATTTTACCCCCTTAGGGGTTGAATTTTCAAAAACGCAGCAATTCAAGTTTTTTATTTTTAAAAAGGAACCTAAACACCAATTTTCATAATTCTAACTTCAAAAATGACGAACATCTATACAAACTTCCCAACTAACTTTCATCCCCTATTTTACCACCTTAGGGGTTGAATATTCAAAAACGCCGAAAACCATATTTTTTATTTTTAAAAAGACTCCTCAACACAAATTTTCATAATTCTAACTTGAAATATGACGAACTTGCATACAAACTTTCATCCCCTATTTAACCCCCTTAGGGGTTGAATTTTCCAAAATCGCTTCTTATTGCTTGCCTGCGTCACAAAATACATCTACTATCCAAATTTCATGTCTCTAACTTCAGTAGTTTCGGCTCGGCGTTGATGAGTCAGTCAGTCAGTCAGTCAGTCAGTCAGTCAGTCAGCATTTCCCTCTTTATATATTAGTATAGATACCGCGGACTTCTTTTAGAAGGCAGATTGAAAGCCCACCTACCTAAGGTGTAGGTAGACACGCTATGATAACAAGTCTGTATGTGAATAGTATAATTTTTGATCCCAAAGCACTAACAACTAATAATATAAAAAAATGGGTCATGTAGTATGGGTACGTTCCCTAAACATAAACACTCCGCAGACAATTAAGACCAACCTAATTACTTAAGCATTATTAGGTATTAGTACCTACTTATTAACTAGTAAAAAACCGGCCAAGTGCGTGTCGGACTAGCACATAAAGGGTTCCGTACCACCGTAGAATAAAAACGTCAAAAATATCAAGTTTCTAGTATGGGCACCCCCTTTATTTTTAAATTTTATTTTTAGTATTTTTGGCGGCAACAGAAATACACATTCGGTGAAAATTTCAAGTCTCTAGCTATTACGGTTCGTAAGATACAGCCCGCTGACAGACAGACGGACGGACAGCTTAGGCTTAGTAATAGGGTCCCGTTAGCACCCTTTGGGTACGGAAACCTAAAAACTTTACCTGCCTTAGTAGGTACGGCATTCTAGAATCTATTTTACTTGCAAATACCTACTCTGTTAGTCTCTGTTACTACCACTGACTTGTAAAGGATCATAATATGAGATGAAAAGAAAGGGACGGATAAACGATTTTAGTTACTACGGCGGAATAGTGTAAGCGAGATAGGTGGCAGGTGAATGAGGGGTCACGGCTAGGCACACCATATCTCTTGGCTTTTAATGGGACATGTACTGGAATTAATAGGATTGTTGAATTAGATACAAGTACTATAGGTATACCGCATACGCTGTACCACGCCTTAGGTATGCGCGGGGAGATGGGAGAGTGGGACGGCGAGAGCGATGACGGGTGGGGGAGTGGGACGGCGAGAGCGATGAGCCCCCCCGTCTCGCCGCTCGCGTACCTAAGGCGCGGTACCGCGCTTGCGGTATACCTATAGTTAAGTCGTAGTTGTTGTACTGTAGAGTAATATTGTTGTACACAAATTGAACTTGATTGAACGAAATGTGCCCATCTCACGTTAGGAATTATATGAACAAGTCAATGATATTTTTTTTAGTTGTGTCAAAATTTGAAGCCTACATGTTTGGCATTCCAGGTTTTAAAGTAGGCATTGGTACAATTATAATGCATTGAACATAAAATACTTTATAACGTACAGGTACTTATAGGGTGGAAAATCAAGAGGCGAGCTCTGAATGAAGAGAACATACCTTAAATACGTACCTATTGTAATAATTGTTTCAAAGGAATGATCGGGTAAAAATGCTTTTTATAAAAAAAATACATGAAAAATTCTTACAACATGCACTATACCTATATAGATATAATTTAAATTACGAAGATGCAGTCCGTATGTAAGTACTGAGCGCTCTGAATGAGCGAGGAGAGAAGCGGGGTAGGTCGAGAGTGCTAGTTTATTAAAAAAATAAGGTTATAGTCATGGACTAACAATAGGTAATGAATGCTAGTAATTCCGCCTTTTCATCGGCCACCATGGTCACCCTCGCCATGATTCATGGAACGCGCGGCGCGCGGGGGGGACGCGCCGCCATCGCGATCTCGTGCTTATTTTCTTCAGTCGCATTCAAAACGCCGAAACGAAAGGACTGCTTCACCTCCGCACATACAAACAAATAACGCGAGTGACCGTGTTGTGTGTGATTATAACAACTAGAGTGTGCACCGCTCATTCAAGATGGGATGTGGAACGAGTTTTGTGAAATATGTGCTGTTTTTCTTCAACCTGATTGTGGCGGTGAGTTGGGGAAAGGGCGGGCTTGGAACCGGTTTGGTTGACTCGTGTTCCGTCCGGTGGACGGCTGATGGCATGGCCAGCGAAGTGAAGCGACGCTCCAACAATGGTCGGTGAAACAGATTTAAAACGTGGTGATTCCCATAACTATGCTCACACACCTTTCACGAAGTTGAAGTTTGCAATTGGAACTTTACCGTACCTTTAGAATACTTACCTATAACCTTTTTATATCAGTTTATTTTGAAATTTTTCCAACTAATTACAACTGCTTTGGACTTGTGTTCAAAATAACGACGTAGATAAACTTGCTTGATGCCTTGCGTTCCATTTCCTTTCCTCCCAAGCTCGTTTCTTGAGCGAGAAAGAGCGAGCATTCTCTCTCTGTTTGATTGGATTCAAAGATAGAATTCGTAGGGTGAGACGCACTGTTGTTGTCATATTATTCAGATTTTTTTGTATGCTTACTGGTAATTAATAGTTAATTTGCAATTCCCTACACAATTATTATAATTATAATTTAGTCTTCTCATATTCCCATTAAAACCTAGAGACGTAATACGATTTAAATAGGAATGATGCATTCTGATCTGATGATGCAATACTTACAACAATGCAATGATCGGGTTATTTCGTTGATTTCATTTTTTGCTTGTTAGTTGTCGTGTTGAGACAAACAGATGACATCACAGATGTTTATGAATAGGTAGTTAGGTACCTAGAAGTGATTAAGTACCTATGTCGGAAGGACCATTACAACCTACACGTCGTCTTGAAAAACTTCTTGCGTTTTATAGGAAGTAGAGATGGGTTGTACTAGGTAAATTTGGGACTAGGTGCACCTATTCCTAGTATTTAAAAATACGTGATCCAAACACCTGTTCCACCTATTCCACCTAGTCTCAAGTATGTACTTATCGGCTGTGGTTCGCGTACTTAGTCCTTAGATCCATAATTGGACTCGATACATGAGATCAAATGGGGACAAAGACTGCCTTTTGCTCACTTCAGATGTCGCTATTGCTTACAATATGTAATTCTCCATAGTAATTATGTAAACAAACTTGTTTAGATTAAAATTATTCCATAATATATTGATTGCGTCGTCACGTTCTCTCAATACGGTACGGTACCTACTTGGTACTTGGTGCGTCAGCGGAAGTGTTGAGCGCGAATACTAGGTGGACTAAGTACTTTCAAAATTGGAATAGGTGCCACCTAGTCTCGTAAAATACCTAGTATTCGCACCTGTTTTAGTAAATACGACTCACCTCTAATAGGTAGGTGCGCGTTTTTGCGCAAATCGTCAGGCGTACGGTATGTGTCTGTCGTTGAACAATGGTCTCCAATCCAAGTGAATCACGTAATTGTGCAAACATCTGACCGGTTCTCAAGGACTTCTTGAATATATTTTAATTGCTTATGTGTTTAAAGCAAAATTATGATTTCACGTTTCTCCATTCTGTTCTACCCGACGTTCTACCTACTTATATTACAAAACTTGAGACCTCACTTCACTGAAAATGAAAACCTTACGAAATTGAGGTCACATCCTTACGTTACGACCCTGTAATACATATCCTTGGAGATTATTTTCAAACGATGCTAGGAGTTTCTTTGAATGAATAGAATGAATAATGGCAAAGACACTGCCCTGTGACAGTAACAGATGTACAAATATTAGTACGTATGGCATGTTTCTGCGGCTTGCGTTTCATTCAATAATACGAAGTCTGGCCTTGTGTAACGACTGCTTATTTCAAATGAATACTATTATTACTCAGCATTATGTAGGTAGTGGAAATCAAGTCTCAAACGCCTAGTGACACCATTTTCCAGCTAACTCGATGAGAAATTGTAATTTCAAGGTGTGATTTTAATGAAATAAGTCTATTAAACAACAATAGAAATAGCATTAGTGATAATGATAACCGATTTTAAATTTAATGTTGCGGTGGCTAGGTGTAATGAAATGAAATATTTCCCAAAGGAATGTCTAACATGGTCGAACCCATTCAGAGAACAACTAATGGTGAAAGACTGGATCAAGTAGGTAGTTTACTAATGGACGAAACTTGTTCATTTCATTACGACTTAAAAGCTTAGTGTTGTGGTTAACGAGATTCGGCTAGTTAAACTTAATTAGAATTGCAGTTTTGAAACAAACTTGAAATTACTACACTGCATTAGCTTGCTGAACTTCTAGTTCATTAATTCCTATTGCAAATTGGGTCGGCATCGCAGATTGCGTGGTAAAATACCATTTCCCCTTCCCTGATGGACACCCTCCGGAAGTCAACAGGTGTAAATATATTCATTGAATAATTAATGAACACGTAATATTTTGACTTTTGTGACTAAGCTGTAAACATGAGTTTAGTGTAAACAGTAGGTTACGACGGTAGACGACTTTATACTGTGAACACAGTATAAAACGATGAAGCCATTCAGAGCAACACTAGTAGTTTACTACCGGCATAAAGGTCACTAGATTGAAACTGTAATAAAAATGTTCATGTTCGTATTTATGGTGGCCATTCAAATTTCTTATTCTTCCATTTAAAATGTGGGTCAAGGAAATATCCTTGGCTCCGAAGGAAAACTGATCTTGGACATGTATGTGTGTGACTCAAGGTTGGAATTTTCCGAAGCTTATCCTCAAGCGTGACGCCATCGTATAATATTGAAATGAAACTTGAATGTTTCAAAGGACATTTAAATAATTATCCATTTTCAAATATTGTACCCTTATTGCTACATATAGAACGTAATCCTTAATCATTTATTAAGTAAATATATTCAGACAAAGCAACCTTGTGATCGTTTTCGCTCGTAATCGTTTCCTTTTTCTCAATTCCAACATTACAAAGCTATTATATTGTTGGACCAATAAAGTCATCGTTTAGTATGACGATACACCCATAATCCATCGATATTTGAACATCGCACATACGTGACCTGGCCCCGAATATGACATCATCGCCTCAACGATCTTCGACGCCTTTCTGGCGCCCGCAACACTTAACATGCGTATCCTATTACTTACTTTAGTAGTTGTAGTTAAAGTTGTTTTATTTGTGATGCCCGAATGTTCCCAAACTTACTCACCCTGATTGTTGAAAATTTAAAATCGTTTTATAACTTATAAAATTGAGTTGTTCATTTTGGCATTCTGCCCTATGTTCTGTCTTTAACATTTTTATCGGACAACTGTTTATTCTCCTTGAGAATAAGTCCCTGTAAATACAAAATGATTTCACCCGTGTTAAAAAAACTCGTTTGAAACAGGTTTCATATTCTTCTGTTGCTAATATCCAGCGCTGATGCAATAATACTTTTTGTATCGAATGCTCATGCCTACCTACTCGTTCCGTTGCGGACGTTGCGCACCGCAAGACACAGCCTTGCCAGTAGTATTTGCGTTTCTCTTTTGAAATCAAATAATGATAAAAAGTCACATCTGCAAATAAAACCTCATGTACTACTTTACTCACATGTGGCATGCGTTATTAAATCTTTGTTGCCAAAGATTTACCTTGTTCCTTTGTTTGCAGTAGCTCATGCGTTCAGTCAGCTTCTTTTATTGTGGACAGTGCCAACTGTGAGCTGTCTGTTGCTTTTGTAAATAATAATATTGAACATCCTTTAAGGTTATTGAAATTACACCTAGGTATACATTAAATTTCTGTAACGACATAAAATTTGAAGGTTTTAACAACAGATTTTTTCATACTACCCATTAAAAGTAATGTAGAATCTCAAAATGCCTTTTGTTTCATTATGAGATATATCAGTCTGCGATGGCAATGGCAGTCAACGTGATGCGAATAGTAATGTGCTGGTAGTATCAGCTAGTACGAACACGTGAACTGATTTTAATTAGATTAACTTCCTGTCAGGTATCATAATAGTAAGACAGATTTATTCGGTGTAGGGTGGACCAATGATATCAACAAAGACTCCTGACTTACGATTCATAAGAATTCTACAGCCATCATTAGCAATAAAAGGCTATCATATATTTCAAAACAAATACATATATGAAAGGCGAGAACAAGGTAACATATACCTTCGCAGTACCAGTAACTTATAAATACTATAACTAAAGTTAGCTGGCGGACCGACATAAAAGCAGTAAGCCCTGTTAATTCGCAGTCAGTGAGCCGTCATATGTTTAATGTCTACGATCGCTATGGTTACCCGTGTCTATGATTCCCCTCCGCCCTCGCCTCTCCCTCTTCGTCATTGTCGTTCGGTCACCGACCTGAGGGACTTATGCAATGCTCGTCATAGTGTGGACACCTGGAGTTGGGTCGGACACGCACATTGTGCAACCGATCCTAAGATACACCGGACGAATCTTCGTTTCCGCCGTTTGAAGTCTACGCACAACGCCGTTCGTGAAATTAACATAGCACTACCCAGGCCTAATTGTCTTAGTGTAGTGAGATTTTAACCTGCCAAAATACCTATGGATTCTTTAAGAACACTTTTTGAAAGCGCTACGTAAAATTAGTTTTGGGGACATTTGGTTTATTTTGAGCGTTATAACGACACTCATTAGGGAACTTTGATGTATCCATCAGCACGCCGGCAGTACCCGATCTTCCTGTGTACCTATAAATTGATTTTGGATTGATTGACGAGTTTATATCTGGATACTATGCTGAGTCACGAGACTTGTAATAAATAAACATAGCTCTGAACCTTATGTTTGGCTCGTTTTGAACAGAATTCACAACTCAATCATGAACCCCCATGATTGAGTTGGGAATTCTGTGCCTTTTTGTAAGTAATGTACTTATATCTTAATTTATCTTGAAGATTCCTCAATTCTTCTTATTAAAGGCGTGTTAAGTTATAACTTTCTCTGGGTTTACAATTCGCCTTTTTAGAATTTTAGTATTCCCAAAGTGATATGGCCCAGTCCCCCGAGGATGGCACGTGTTGGTACTTTCTTTTAAAACTCATGTTTAGAATTCTTAACATATGCTTTCACAGTCACTCTGTTTATTAGAAAATCTAGGTCGTCGCTATAAACACATTCGCTGCCGACCGACCATACGCTCATAAAAAGTACAGCTCCATTATTCAAAAGCAACTTGTGATCATTATGGCGGTCGGTCTTCCAGAACGGTTCAAGCATCGGGTTCAAGAGTACAATTAAAAGGGGTCTGATATATTTTTTTAGTTCTACGTGTGCATCATTCTAACTCAGGTTACGGCTTTACATTAACTCAATCTTATAAAGTATAAGTCAAAGTTATAAAGATTCATTACATGTTTATCCATCATGTCCAGTAGCACAAATATTATACACCGATGGCATAGTTTGATTGTTCGGTATAATTATTGCTTTACCATGATCTTTTACTTGTGATTTAGATACATTATTGAATATTTTGAGAAAAGAAAATTCTTATATTTAGTTTTTACAAGAACAACTAAGTTGTAATGACTATTTAAAAATTAATGAAATTTCCAGTGCTTTATGTAGTTGCGTGTATATCAGATTGATTTTAATTCATTATGTTTGTTCAAAATCATATTGTTATAAGTGGGGTAGTAGCATAGCGTGTCAATTGGGTCACCGAATCAATACGACGCAATCCCGCGTTACCTACTCCGAGGGGAAACGTTATAACTATTTATGTTAACACCGTAATTATAACAACAGTGACCTGACGCTTGGCATCTTGCCGCCGGGGAATTCCGGGTTTGATGCTCACTTGAGTCACATGTACTTTATGTGATCATGCCTCAAGTAATAAAACTAGTTCAAAACCGGACGACTCGTTATTTACTTGACTTAATACCGTTATCGATAACTAACTGTTATCTGAATAAGTAAATGGTACCTAACTCCAGTGCATAGGAATCATTTTAATTGCTTCTAAATTCAAAACTGGTATATATAATTTAAGTTTATTACTCGGTTTGATCAGATAAACAAAATGGTTGGTTGAAATTATTGTCCAATGCGTGTTGTTCTCAATAGATAAAAATAGTTTACGTTTGGTATTTGTAGTGCACGCTATTTTCTATTAATAATATTTCAGAGTATTGTAGTATGCGTATTTCCTATTCTATATCTATTAAATATAAAATAAATAAATATAACGTCACGACTTTGATCCCCATTCGGGGGGTAGTCAGAGGCTTGAGTGGCCATACACCACCACATTGTGGAGGTATTAAGCCAACTCAAAGCCCACGTTTCACCAGATAGTCAGAACCCAGGTTGTAGGTTTGAAGGTGGTAGAGCCAAGCTGTAGCCAATTGACTGCAGCTCATAAACTGGCTGGCTCGACCGGGGTAGTACCACCCTCTCACAGAAGATCGGCGTAAAGCAGCTATTACAGCTGCGTTTCGTACGATGAGTGAGAGAGCCGTAAGCCCACCCCCCCTCCCCCTCCCTCCATCCCACTCCCCTTCAGGTCGGCAATGTGCGAGCAATACCTTTGGTATTGTAAGCATCTATAGGCTACGGTAACTGCTTAACATCAGGCGGGCCGTACGCTTTTTTGCCACCGCAGTCCTATAAAAAAAAAAAAAAACCCAACGTGACAGGTGGTGAACCTTGTCGCCGTGTATACAGGAACTGACTATTACCTAATCCCGAGGAATAAGTAGGTATCCTGACGAATTTTCCCATCCCAGTTATCCAGTCCCATATATCTATTAAATACTCACAAGCAATAAGTATGTCGTTTTATTACGTAACACAAGATTACTCAGCTGCTTAATCTATACAGTGTGTGCTGCAGTTATGCAAACGCAGCCGACTGTGAAATATCGCGGCCACAGCATGCATAACCATGGACTAACTTTTAAAACGAGACGTGTAATAAATTCACGATAATGAAAGGGGGTCGGCAACTAGGTCGTTTACCTCACACGGCGGTGTTTTATAAATAAAATAAAGCAATGGCGGACTGTTTATTTGCTTTTTTTAATTTATTCAGTCACGTGACTGCATTTCGTGACATTTGAAACAATAGTGGATCCAACATCGTTTGGTTTTTAAATTAACATCAATAATTTAGCTTGTTTATTTACAATATTTTTATTTCAGGTTCTTGGCTACTAGGCACCTATCTAGGTACTTAGTTGTAATTGCTACGACGAAATGAATTAATCTTATGGGCAGAAATCCTAACAGAATGGCTGATAAATCCTTTACCATTGCCGTACCTACGGTAGATACAATGCAAAGTTTGTAATAAGAGCAATTATTATAAAAGTATAAAGTATAGGTAGACTTATAAATAAAAAATAGTTTACCCAATTTAAAACCCTTTACCTCACATCTTTTTACTATTATAGGTAGGTATCAATTTGTTATTCCTAGGGGCCTCCATTGATTAATTCTTTATCAAGTTACAAATAGACATGAATTGGTATTTTTACCTTACGTTTTTGTACCATTGCGCGCTCGACCTATCATAAATCTATGCAGAGTACATGCATGCTGCTGACAGCTGCGATACTGGCCACGATGTTTAATGAATATTTTTCATTGAATGACTAATGTCAAAACCAAATCTGTCAAATATATATATTATTATCATAGGGTTATTATAGGTTTCACATAGTATCTGTGAGCCGTTGTGGAGAGAATTTAGGTTGAAAACAACATACCTACATATTTTTATTTTTTATGCAAAATAAATTAAATTTTATTACTGGCGATCTGAAGTTTAATACTTACTTTCTTTGATTATATATGGTCTAGATATAGGGTTCGAGCGCCTAAACGCCAAAAAAAATATCAGCCAACTGTTGGCTCATAAACTCATTTCGCCCGCTCAGTAGCGACACTGACATTGTGCGGTGAACACCGTTTTTTTGCCGTAGAAAAATGACAATATGTGCAATAAAAGTATGCAGAAATTACAGGAGACGAATAAAAACAATTAAAAAAAATACCTATCATCGGTAAGTAAACTCGAAAGAATTATTTGGTGAAGACACAATTAGATTTATGAAGTGTAATTTTATTCAAAAATATAACGGCCATTTGACGCCATGTTGACAAGGTTGCCTGATAATTGAATTTAAAATTCCCATGTGAGCGTTTGCTATTTTTTTGGGGAATTATAAATCCAGGGAATTTGACTTCTAATTTTATAACTAAGCCACAGAAAAATAAGAAAGCTTCTAATAAACTAATTCGTCTTATTTACAACACTACCTAAATAAGAACATCAAATAAAGAACACCAATTATTATTACTTGTCCTTTTGACTGATAAGTCGCCATCAAATTTACTAATTCAGCCACCGATTTTACAACTCATCAACATTTTTGCGTTTTGAAGCTTCAACATGTTCTTCAAAAAATGTAGTTCAAGCTAAACTAGGAAACATCAAATAGACGGGCGCCTGTCTAAATTTGAACCAATCAGAGAGCTCAATTCAATTCGTGCGAGCTCGGGTCTTCGGGGCATTTGACTTGTCTGGGTTAGGTTCGAAGGTAGTGTTTTATAGGCCAAAAATGCTATAAAAAAGAAGTCGGTTTCATTACACGCCTTTATTAAACGACTTCAAAAAAGGAGGAGGACTCTGAGTGCTTCTGTCGTTACACCGTCCTCTCCAGGACTCCTATCATAAGGTAGGTATCATCATTTCTTTTTAAAAACCTTTTGTACTTCAAGGTTTGTTATGGAAGGAATGGTGTCACTACAGTTCTACTCTGTTTTAGTGTTATCTTTTGAACTAGAATATTAAGAATATTACAAATAAATAACCTTAACCTAACAGTAATGTTTTTATTACAAATATATTTAACCTAGTAATCCAAATGCACAAACTCCTAATAGGTAGGTATGTGAATAATAAAAATCATAATTAAATGAATTTATATTTTAATTAGACACCTCGAAATCAACATATTTTTTCCCTACTTTTATGGGAAATATTCAAAAGCTGGTATCACTCAGCACGTATCAACAGTGACGCAGCGCGCTTGACAAACAATAGTCTACGAATACTTGTGTGCGTGACACGCACACATCGCTTTCAAATCTGGCCTGTTTTTTTCGCTGCGATTGCAGCGCAAAACTCGGTCTAGACAAGTAATTAGTCTAAGACTTACTTTATTTAAGGCATTTATCAACAATTTTGCGTTAAGCTATTTTTACCCTTCTTTAGCCCTTCTGTACGAAGTTCATCGTCCTATTTATGTATTTGTGTATTTTAATCCAATATATTGTAATTAGGTATACATTATAGGAATACTATATACCTACCTACTCCAATGGAAGTGAAAGTAAACTTTCGAATGTTGTTTTCACATTTTAGGCGTTTGAAGTTTGCTGATTATTGCAAATTGGTAGTTCTATTCTACTGATTAGCACATGTCGTCGTGATCTTTCTGTTATCACACGGTTGAAACCTTTCAAAAATACCTAACTGTTTCTTGAAACACGAAAATGTAATGTCGTTGACCCAGGTCACTAACCATACTAGACAACCATAAGATTTCGATGGGGAGCCGTAGAAGAGGTATCTGGATTTACACGAGCGCGTCAGATTAAGATAAGGGAGGGATTAAGGGAGATAGCTTACATATTGATAAGAACCTCAAAAAATTATGAGCCCTTAATACCTATTGGTGGGTTCGCTCAGGGGAACCAAAACAAATAATTGACCATCTTAAAATACTCGAACTCGTCAGATTAAGATAAGGGGGATTCATTACTAGCTAAGAAGTGTCAAAAGTGTCAATTTTGCTAATTTGATCGTCAGTCTAAGAAATGGGAGCATCTGGAAGTTTCACTTTTTCACCCTCTCAGTTTTTTTTTTATATAGGACTGCGGTGGCGTAAAAGCTTACGGCCTGATTTTAAGCAGTTACCGTAGCCTATAGATGCTTACAAAATCTGGCGCGCTCGAGTAATTTTTTTTTCTTCAATTTATCATGTTTTGGAGCATGAAAAGTATCAATATCTGACACGCTTGAGTATTTTTATGTCATTGCTTTTTATAGAAAAAAAAAAAATTGTCATGTACACGCTTCCCCCACCGCTGAAAGTGGAAACATCTAGAACAATGTATTCTTCCTATCATGTCATCTACCGAATCTACTAGGTTTGGACGACGCTCGTGCAAATCCACGAATTGCACGCTCGCCTCCCCATCTAATTATAGAAGTTCATTATTCTATAGGTACCTATGTGTATTATTTTGAACATCCTTGAGAGTTTCTTGCCCGTTCTTCTCCAAAGGATCGGGTCCCGAATGGACTTCCCCTGTGCTCCAATCGCTATTGTACCTATTTACGCCATCAATAGTAGGCACTCTTCCATAGGCCTAGGGCAGCCAGTATCAAATGCGCCCCTGCCAATATCTCATACCAACATTGAAATAAATAACCTACCTACATCGATGATCCCATTTCACTGTTGCCACGCTCGTTATCAACGCACAAAGGTTAAAATGTGATTTGATATCACGTATCCCTAAGCGCAGAATGGTAATTACGTCATCGTGACCATTCGAATGACTTAAAAACAACCGCTTGTAAAGGTGACCTCGCTACAAGTGGGTACAGTAGGTACGGTTCGCCTTTTTTAATGTGACTACGGTGGCAAACAAGCATACGGCCCAGCCCCCAAGTCGCTTAGCCATTGAACTGCCACGAGCATTTTGCTATTGGGACTGACCACAGAGTAAAGACTAAAGAAAGAGATATTAGATATTTATTAGATATTTGTATGAAACAAAACGTGGTCATTGTTTTTCATTTTCATTTGACTATTTACCGGTAAATAGTTGAACTACTCGCTTCGTTTTATGTCGATGTTAGTACTAGGCCCACCACTCGGCCGACTTGCTTAGGGCCAGTCCCCTTAGTAACTGGTCCATGGGACTGACCCTCTGATTGGTAGGTTGATTCAAGAATTTGTTAGAGTTACATGCAGGTTTCATCACGACGTTTTCCTTCACCGTACGCAAGTGATGATCATATTAAAGGTATGATTCGCACTTAGATTTCGAAAAATCCAAAGGTGCGAGCCGGTGTTTTAACCCTGGACCTTAAGCCCGCAAGACGCGTGCTTAACCAATCGGCTATCACTGCTATTAGTAGGTAGGTACCTAGGTACATAATGGCCGGCGCACATAAAGCACAGCATGGCATGGCATAGGTATTAATTTTTATCAATCGAATTTAATACTTATCCAATCGAAATAAGGTGCTCCATTAGGTGCACCGAGAAAATGCTCCGCGATGCTCCGAGGTCAATCACCGAGCATTGAAATATATGTATACCTTATTTCGATTGGATAAGTATTAAATTCGATTGATAAAAAATAAAATGCCATGCCATGCCGTGCTCTATGTGCGCCGGCCATAACTATAATCTACAGATGATTTATATTTTGTGTTAAGGAGCCAGTTATGTCGTACTTTCGACCCGATTCCCTGAATGGGCCCGTAGACACAAAGGAAGAGTGTATAAAAGATACGCGTCGGCTAAAGGGGGTCACAACTCTGACGTCACGAGGCAGGCAATAGCTCAGCGACAGCTAGTGACAATCACCGTACGCATAGACAATTGTGTAACTTTACATTCTTTGGCCGTACGTATACGGTTTAGGCCGCGCTCACTTTGGATGCGTTTTCGTCCGAATTTTACTCCTGCATACACGTACGAACAACACGAATGATCCCGACCTTTCAAGTACTACGGGAGTGCGCACACTGGGTGCGATGTGGTCGTACACGTACGACCAGTGTGCGCACTCCCGTAGGGTCGGGATCATTCGTGTTGTTCGTACGTGTATGCAGGAGTAAAATTCGGACGAAAACGCATCCAAAGTGAGCGCGGCCTTAAGGTTTACCTCAGTAGGCCTATTATGTAACTTTTCGACCATGTTGCTTTGTCAATTGAATTGAAATTGGGACGAGTCTGGACTTCACTCTTCCGTTCTGTCTATGATCGGACGGTCAGGTTACTTTGCCAATTGAAATTGATTGAAATAAAAATAATAATATTAATAATGACTTAATTATTATTGGTGGCAATAAAAACCTATTAGGGAACCTATTAGGGAAAACCGCGAATGTGGTGATAACAGAATGGGGAAAACACACTGACCGAAAAACAATTAACAATTAGCTTTGCTATCGCAAGTTAAAGAGTTGGGCTGGTATGTTCACTGACCAGGCGCCATGATTACTATATTGGTGGTAAAGCCCAGCTGTAACCAATTGTCTGGCTCGACCGGGGTAGTACCACCCTCTCACAGAATATCGGCGTAAAGTAGTTAGGAAGTATAGTAGTTATTCCAGCTGCGTTTCGCACGATGAGTGAGTTCCTCCCTCTATCCCACTCGCCTTCAGGTCGGTAACGTGCGAGCATCTATAGGCTACGGTAACTGCTTAAAATCAGGCGGTCCGTACACTCGTTTGCCACCTTAGTCACGTAAAAAAATGATGGCAAGTTGCCTGCCACTACGTGGCGATACGGCGCGGTCATGATGTCATCTACACATTAAAACACTTTAGGACGGCTTAAAATGGCCGAAAACCTACTGAAACCACATTGGTATACAATCCTCCAAAGACCACTAATTAAGAAGACAATGACGACACCGGTAATAGTATTGTTTTCACTCGACCGTGACCTAATTGATTAGGCGTTTAGATAGCTACCGGGCGGAGACGACCGAAGCCAAATGCTGGCCGGGCAATCACTTACACTTCACCGAATTAGGCTTAACCTAGGTACTTATGACCTTTGAGTTGATCTTTGCAAAACCAGTTTGGGCCAAGTTTTAACCCTAAAGGTAGGAGTTCGATGCAAGCGGCAGACGATCTCATACAAATTGTGGCGATGACATGTGCCGCGACGGCAGACGTCACTACAATTTCTATGAGATCGACTGACGTCTGCCGTCTGCTGCTTGCATCGAACTACTACCTTAAGAATAGTTTTTTCCAAATAAATTTGACGTTGTGCAACAGGGTCTTATTGTCTTGGATTAAACCCTTAAAAAAACCTCTATGTATGACAAACAGAAAAGCGAAAAAGCGACTGCGGTCCCTTGAACTCTCACTTATCTAAGTTCGACGGTATTTTATAAAGGACATGGGTCTATGGATTCATCCACAATTTTGCGTAAAGTCACTGTTTTGAGCCTTAAGGTGGGAGTTGATGCGGGCGGCAGACGGCCGACGGTGGGGGGCACACGTCAATCCCATAGAAATTGAGGGTCCTCTGGGGCCCTACCACCACCTCTTACAGCAGTATTATTTTAACCTTACAGCGACTTTTTGTAATGTCATGACCCTTATTGTCATGGCAATAAGGGACGTCAAATTACAAAAAGTCGCTGTAAGGTTAAAATAATACTGCTATAAGACGTGGTGGTATAGGTGCTGGTTCATTAAACGTTTCAGCGACCATTGCTCAAATCGCTATGCCACAGCCGTATACACAAACGTTTATGCCTCTTTAAAGCCGGGGCCAAACATTGGATGTATTTACACCAACGCACCAATGTGTGTATCGTTCTTGGACAGATAAAGACACACACGTTGGCGCGTTGGCTCCAAAACCTTGATGCAAATGCATCCAATATTCTGCACTGGCTTAGAATGAGCCGTATGACTGATAGTTTTCCTTTCTCCACAGCTCCTGGGCCTGGCAGTGATAGGCATCGGAGTGGCCTTCCAGCTGAACTGGGCGCCGATAAAGGATGAGTTGGAGTCGCACCTGACGGTCGCGCCATGGGTGTTCATCATAATAGGCTCCATCATGTTCGTGATAGCCTTCTTTGGATGCTGCGGCGCGATACGGGAGAGCCATTGCATGGTTGTCACGGTAAGACAAATCCAACCCTGTTTTTATAAGAGCCTTCTTATTAAATTATGACCGATTAGGTCTCACAACTAGTACAGTTCCGTCCTTATGATACCGAAATACGAAACGAAATGCTTCGGCTGAAGGATCGTACGTTTTCCAACTCTCCGAAAGTGTTTCGGCTCCGAAGTTCGGATTCCATAGTCGTGATTTAACGTTTCTCCTTTCGTAGACCACTCCGAAAGAATCCGGAAAACTTCCGAAATACTTTCGGAATAGGAAAATGTACCATCCGTCAGGCGAAACTTGCCGTTTCGTATTTCGGAGTAGACGCCCAGGATATATGAAAAAACCAAAACCCGACTACTGAAAAAACGCGCTCTAAAAAGTATGAAACAAGAAAATATTCTCATCTAGAGGATAGCCGTGGTCCGTGGTCATATGCCATTTTGCCCTAAAGGACCTACACGGACCACGGCTATCCTCTAGATGAGAATATTTTCTTGTTTCATACTTTTTAGAGCGTGATTTTTCAGTAGTCGGGTTTTAGTTTTTAAACTTACTTTTTATTTAAATATTTTGGAGTTATAATAAAAATACCGGTCAAAATTATAACCCTCTCCCGTAGTCGGGTAATTAGGGATATAGGCTAATATCATCTGAACGTTTGTAGTACGCGATCTTCTTGTTGGTGATCATCATCGTGCAAGTGGCGATAGCCGTGCTGTTGTTCGTGTACGGCGACACGATCAAGAGCGGCATCACCAAGTCCGTTGACGGGCTGTTCGACAAAAGGGCCAGCGTTAATGTCGACAAGAGCACGCAAGCCGTCATCAACCAGATACAGCAACAGGTAACCCCACTATCCTACAACTGCAATCACAGGATCTGCAATTTTTTTACTTAAATTCAACGATATTGGCCGACATGACGAACGCTATGAATTTATGATTCACGGTGATGAATTAAAAACTTCCGGCTCTCTCACTTATCGTACGAAACGCAGCTGTTATAGCTATTTTACGCCGATCTATGAGAGGGTGGTACTAACCCGGTCGAGCCTGCCCGTATATGAGCTGCTGTTACTATTGTCTGCAGGTCATAACGGGCTGGCTCGACCGGCCAAGTTGTAACCAGCTGGCCTGACCACGAATGATTATTATGGACTTTAAAATTTACACCCATGATAATAGAGTTCAGTATATGCTGGAAATATTCCGAGAGGTGCAGGCGACTGTGGGCTGTGGGTACCTAGGTATATGACAAGTGTGACATTTCCAAGCGCGTAGATCTAAATAGATGCCGCAAGTGTATGTACTGAGCGTGCCAAAAGGGCAGTGCAATGCACTGCCTTTGATGCCGTTTTATGCAGTCCGCGCTCCACCGCTGACGGTGCCGAACGTCATACGAAATTTTAAAAAAATGCCTAGTTGTGCCGTATTGTGCTGTAAAAACTCCACAAGAAAAATTGACCGAGACCCATCACTAAATTGCTCTTGTGACGTCACAGTAGGTAGAAAAAAGTGGCACGCTTGGTTTCCATACAAAACGAGGGACCTGGGTCCTCTATTTAGATCTAAGTGTTTCCAATATTTAATAGATGGGGAGCCCAGCGTGCAATTCGTGGATTTACTCCAATGTCGTCCAAACCTAGTAGATTCGGTAGATGAGATGATTGGAAGAATTGATTCTAGATGTTTCCACTTTCAGCGGTGGGGGAAGCGTGTACCAGACAAATTCATTTTTTTTTAATCAAAAACAATGACATTGAAATACTTAAACGTGTCAGATATTGATACTTTTCATGCTCCATGATAAATTGAAAAAAAAAAAATACTACTTTTACTTTTATCTGGTTCCCCTGAGCGTACCCACCAATATTAAGGGCTCAAACTGGTTGGAGGTTCTTATCAATATGTAAGCTATTTCCCTTATCTTAATCTGACACGCTCGAGTAAATCCAGAAAATCCTTCTACGGCTCCCCATCTATAAGTGTTTAGTGTGTGATCTCATGTTTCCATAATTAATTGACTTTTTGTTTGTGTCCAGTTCGCATGCTGTGGTAAGAACAGCGCGTACGACTACGGCGGAATCACCCTGGACGCGTCTTGCTGCAGCGGCACCAGCGCCTTTGGCAAACTTGTTGGCGGCCAGTGCACCATCGACAACGCCAACCCGGGATGCTCCAAGGTCATCGGCGAACTGTTCGAGAAATGGAACAAACCCATGGCCGGCGTCGCCATCGGTGTCGCCTGTATTGAGGTGAGTGTTATGTTTTTGACTATGAAATTCGAAGTAGTTGAAGAAAAATTTGATATCTCATGGCTGAGTCTAACGTCGGAACGTATAGATATAGCGTCATAACATGAGTGCTCGGGCAAGGCATGCGAGGCATCTGGATGCACCACCAATTTTGGTGCCAATAAGGGAGCCAAAGTAGTAGTAGTTAGGTATGTGCGGGGAGCACTCGGGGAGGTGGGGAGTAGGAAAACGCCCCCCGTCTCGCCGCACGCGTACCTAAGGCGCGGTACAGCGGTTGCGGTCAAACTATAGTTTGGCGATATTTATTTATTATTATTTATTATTTATTATATTATTATTTATTATGTTATTATTTATTATGTTATTATTAATAATACTATTATTTATTTCCAGGTGGTCGGAGCCTTGTTCGCGTTGTGCCTCGCCAATTCCATAAGAAACATGGACAGAAGGTCACGCTACTAATATTTTGTACATTAAAACTGGTACCTATGAACACAATTACTTTTTTTTGGTTCTTTTTTACTTGTTGACTAATTTACGCGCGGACTGGAAACACTGCATGGCTGGCTGAGTTACGTATTTTTGGGGTCACCGAGCTTTTGGTGTTGCGATAAAAAAAAACATTTAATTTTTTTTAATACTAGACTTGCCGAGGAGAAATCGATAATGCATTTTTTTATAAGTACCTACTAAATTCGGTTAGGAGGACTTTTATATTAAATCGATTTTAACAGAATCGATTTTATTGGTTATATACTTTTGCATCGTGATTCCAAAAAATCGAATCTGTTATTTTGTACGTTTTTGAATTTAATTTGAAAACTCTGGTACGTGTTCACCGTGCCTATTTAACTAGAATAGGGATCGAATTCAATTAATCGTAGTTATTATTATGCCATATTTATTGCTTGAATGTATCAAGTATTATTTAATATAAGGCTAATAATCTCGCATCATAGGTACTTACGTTGGTCTGTTGAAATTACGCTGTTAGTCGAAAATAAATTAATAACATATTATGTTAGCCATAGTACCTCTAAGCGTTCATTGGGACCATACAGTTGGTTTTCTATTCTGAGGGCCTACTCTGTTTGAAACGAAAACGAAATTTCGGACGAAATTCGCGTATTTCCTACTACGTTTCTCATTGATTCCGATATTTCTTACGAACGAAAATTGTTTGACGTCTTCGTCGTCGTCGAATCTAAACGTCAAACAATTTTCGTTCGTAAGAAATGTCGGAATCAATGAGAAACGTAGTAGGAAATACGCGAATTTCATCCGAAATTTCGTTTTCGTTTGAAACAGAGTAGGCCCTCTGTATTAGTTTTTTTTTATTTACACTTTATTTTGATCAATTCTAAACAACCAAATATAAATGATAAATTTAAAGATTTAAATATCGAATTTCTGCATTTGATTTTGAACAAAGAGCTGCTGGATTTTATTTTATTTTTATTAAAAATGGGCTTGTCTTGACCTCAATCTTGCCGTAGGGGAAAAAACTCAAATAAGTTTTTTCTCGTTGCCAACAACATTTATAAATAGGTAAGTAAGTACCTACCTAAGCAACAATACATAAAATTAAATCTATCGCACTCGCACCGCTTAATACTTAATCAAGGTTAACTGGGATATAAAGATTTTAAAGCGTAATTTTAACAGGCAAACCATTTTTTATAAGATCTGAATCAATCAGCTTTGTACTGTGTTAACTAAATAAACGTTGTCTTGATACTAATGCTTCACTAACACGCGCAATTAACATTAAGCCAGTTAAAATATTGTAGTGTGTTGGTGTGAAAATAGTGTTAGAACTCTAATGCTAAGGATACACGACGACACCAAACACTAAAGTCTGATCAATAATTCAGTGGAGTAAAATGACAGCTATAAATGTGAATTTATATTTTTAATTGAATATATTTTTATGAGTGATCATGTTTTTGTTATTCTTTAGTAAATAAAATTGAATTAATTTGAACTAGAATCATAATTAAAAACTAAAACCCGACTACTGAAAAATGGCGCTCTAAAAAGTATGAAACAAGAAAATATTCTCATCTAGAGGATAGCGGTGGTCCGTGTAGGTCCTTTAGGGCCAAATGGCATATGAACACGGACCACGGCTATCCTCTAGATGAGAATATTTTCTTGTTTCATACTTTTTAGAGCGCCATTTTTCAGTAGTCGGGTTTTAGTTTTTAAACTTACTTTTTATTTAATTATTTTGGAGTTATAGGTAACAATATATATATTTTTGAAATGTGCTCATCAAGCTCTTTCATTTGATACCCCACACGGTTTTATTAAAAAATGTTTTTTTTTTAGTTCATGACATTATGTCCTCTAGAGGGCGCCACATGCATTTTTATGTGACGTCACATAGCCTATAACCAGCGCGCCATTAAGCCGCTTCTAACGATACCTCATTTGTCAAATTACGACAAGTAGTTTGGAAGTTAGGTGGGAACAGACGCACATACATACATACATACATACATACATACATACATACATACATACCGGTCAAAATCATAACCCTCCGCCGTAGTCGGGTAAAAACAACATTGTTCAATGAACGGATCAAATTAATTTTAAGTTTGACATAAAAAGCTGTCATTTTACTCCACTGAATTATTAATCCGACTTTAGACACTCAGTGTAAGTCAGTGTACCGACACCGCCACTACAACTGTAGCAAGGTGTCGCGGTGGTGGACACACGTAGACGCTCGATGATTACTCTTGAGTGTTTTAGTGTCATTGTGTCCTTAGCATAAGGCTGTGGCCGCACTGGTAAGCCAATAACGACGCTATGGCGATACCTATACAAATTTCCGTTTATATGATGCGTCTATCGCCATATGATTAGAGGGGTTTCGCTCTCGCATCGCGGTTGCCTTACCAGTGCAGCCCCGGCCTAATGCCAAGTTTACGCTATCGAGAACGCAATTGTGTAAAGTGTAATTTACGAATTTTCGCCGACTAAATTTATTGACCCAATTTAATTAATTGTTACAAAAATATCTCGTGGATTATGTCACCACCAGTCTCACATTTTCCCTACATCTTTTTACAAGACGACAAAATAATAAGATTATTTTACTTACATCTTGTCTTGTCACGTCCCACTGTGCTATGTAGTTTATCGATAGTCTAAACAGGGCAAGAAATTATAGTTGTCACAGGGCTTAAAGTATTTGTACTCTGTATCTATTTAAGAACATTATTGTAATAACAATATTACGTACACATTCCAATGTATAATGACCAATATTTAACCATCGTAGAGCGTTTCGATTCTATGTTACTCTTTCAAATAGGTACTACAAAATTGTAGAGAAACATACCTATTATTTAAAATAATAATTATAATAAGTATGTATACATACCCATTCTTATTTCAACTAAAAATATTAAAGTCTAAAGTGTATTACATTCTTATTTAATAGAATCTCTAAAGATGTTTCGAAAATATTAATATTTATTGATATTTAACGCTTCTATACATAAGGAATCTCCATTTATTTTTATATTTATTATTAGAATCTTGCTATTGTGATAGTTGTATATTTTCATAAATATTTAAAAAGGCAACTGACAAATGGTTGTAATGGTGATTAATTGAATAGGGATTGTTAAATCAAAAATGTCAAAAATATATGTTTTTGTAGTTGTGCTTGTTGATTGCACAAAACAAGTGCTTTATAAATACCTACAATTATATGTAAGGTGTGTGCCAAATATAACAGCTCATTTACACGGCACATAATTAGATCGATCGTAATAAGGCTATGAACAGACAGGAGCGCGTGCAGCGTCAGTATTTAAATTGTTATAACGCTTTTGTAAAATAACGCTGAACGTTGTCTTGTCTATAGCTTTACCACGAGTTCTTCGCTCAACGCTAGCGGTTACGTAAAATAACTTGTGTGTCTAATCATAAAACACCTGTCGGCCGTCCAAGCAACACACAATTTGCCATACAAGTATTTTAGGTACACGATAGCGACTTTTAGAGACGTTTAAAGTCATGGTAAAACTACTATTCATAGCCTTAATGGGAAAGCATAGCCCCTGGGTGCACCAATTTGGTCAGGGTTGGGTTGATCACTCGACAGTGAGGAAAAGACAAGCAGTCGTAGAGCGTCTTATTTTTTTTTCAACTAGATAAACGTCACTGTCAAAGTATTTTATCTTTATTGAAAAAATATGGGTTCACCCACCGCAAGTTGATAATTTTCGATGTCAAGTTGGTATTTAATAGCAATATAAACATAAGTAAATATAATCACAGGATTTTATAGGTAGTACAAACATTGACATTGACGTTTTTCTTGTTAAAAAATCGAATATACTCTGTCCTCACTTGCTTAGATTTGTTAGAAAAGTTCATGTAAATCCAAACGGGGTGCCTTGCACTGATTGATTTGATATTTTGTAACCAATAAAGGATGTGTGTAATTATTGTTGTTTTCTTAACACCTTTAATTTTAATGCTTACTAGGTTCGATTGTTACACACACATTAAGTTGGACAAAAATAGCATGGCATGCACGCATTAGGTAAGTTTGTAAATAATACTGTACTAATAAATGCATGCATGTACGTGGTTGTTATGTGTTTTCTAAATATTGTAAAATGTAGCAATGAATGTTATATTCTTTTTGAGACAAATATAACAAGAATTAAAGTGACCTCATTTTGACAACTTCTAATTTTTGTCTCGAAAAGAAATTTGTAATTTTTTGTAGAAACAATTGTATACTTATGTAGTTAATTTATTTGTGGCAAAGGAGGGATTAATTAATTACGTTGTATTTTTGTTTTAAAAAATTGTGTTTAATCACCTCTTCTCTATGGTACCAGTGTTCTGTTTAGTTAGTGTGATTGTCTATTTGTTATCATAAAAATATTATCGAAATACTGATTTCTGTATTGTCATTTTTCAGGTACGCCTAAAACGAAGACATCACGAGAATAACATTCGAATAAGAACAATAAATCATCGAGACATACAATACATAAGTTACTTATGTACAAGCTAAGTTAAGATTGGTCCGGTATAGCGCAAATCCCACCTTAAGAAATTACAGCCTCGAAAAGTTTGCCATAAAATAAAACATTAGGCGCGAAAAGAGAAAGGCGGCAAAAAAATGAGACAAGCAGTGTTAGGTTGGTATGTTTATATACCCTCCGTTTTACAGATTTATTGTAGAATTAGAAGATCAGCAACTAGGTACTTACCTATAGTAACATAGTGCTGCCCTCTCTTATTACATTTTGTTCTATTTTCGCTTAGAATGCCAATAATTTTATTCTTATGACATGATATTAAAATAAGACTTATATTTTAAAAAGTGATATTTTTAAACATTCGTGAACTTTCTCAGGCGGAGTTACGTTGTTGTATTTCTGTTATTAAAAATGTATCTACGCATCAATTAAGTTGATATCAGTAGGTATGATGCGCTATACCACAACAATTATAATTTAGTTCATTATCTTTTGTTGCACCATTTAATTATAAAATTTTAGGTAACTGTTAAGTTAGTTAAGCGACTGTATGTAATGTTGTTACAATATAAATTTATATAGTGAAGTATTTTCATAAATCGGCGTTGCAACCGTTATGTACGTCCATTTTACAAATTATATTTAAAATAAAGTGTTGAAAATTTATATTTATGCATTTCTATATTAATGATTAATGTGATTTATTAAACGCGTTTCACATTGCCTGTGTATATAGTTAACTAGTACTACCGGGAGCAAATGTCTGTCTATCGTATTTTGAATCTCTATGTGCATTTCTGATGAAACTGCTTTTGTGAATGACTTATTTTATATTGTATTGTATGGAATTACCCAATTAAAATAAATTTTCTACTACGTACTTGTTTGTCTTATTTATATTTCTGTTACTGATGCTGAATCCTAACCACAGTTCCTTAAGTATCTTTGTAGGTATGAATTAGGTATATTTATTTTATTTCTGCGGTGACGAGGATAAAGACTTCTGGGGTAGTGAGTGAGTGGCTTATAAGCACGAATTTCTGTACGAAAAGATTCTCACTCTTTTAGCCCACTATATGTATACGCAACAATAGTAGATTGTATCATAAGGGAGCAAAATAATATTTTTTCACGAGGGCGCTTTTTTGAATCCAGAGCGAAGTGAGGGATTCTAGAGTAGAATCCCGAGCGTAGCGAGGGATTCTTTAGTAGAATCCTGAACGTAGCGAGGGATTCAAAGTACGTCGCCCGAGCCAAAAATATTTGGCGCCCGAGAGATACACTCTACTTTTCATCACCCTCTATGAGAAAATAAAGGGCTCCTCATATTTTATTGTAATATTATTATTTAATAAGACATTTAAAGGTGGTAGAGCCAAACTGTAGCCAATTGACTGCAGCTCATATACGGGCTGGCTCGACCGGGGTAGTACCACCCAAGATCGATCTTTACGCCGATCTTCTCACAGAAGATCGGCGTAAAGTAGCTATTACAGCTGCGTTTCGTACGATGAGTGAGAGAGCCGCAAGCCCAACCGGCCCAACCGGGTCGGCAACACTCGAGCAATGCCTTCGGTATTGTAAGCATCCATAGGCTAGTTCGCGCGTTTTAATTTGATTTATTTTTTTATTCAGCTGGCGGCTCGACTATGGGCCCCATCGCGTCGTACCAGCCAGTCTTTATTCAAACAATATTTGTGTTGGATTTATTTGGCGCTGAACACTAAGATATTCTAAATTCAAAAAGTGCGCCGCAATTTACTTTCCCGCACACTTATTTCATAAGTGTGCGGAAAAGTTCATTCAGGCGCACTTTTTGAATTTGGAACAAGTTTCTTATACACCGCCTTAAAACACCACCTTTGGGCTCACTTAAAGGCGAACCAAGTCGTCCTTTTCGAATAGATGGGATGAAAATAAAATTATCCAAGCTATATTTTGGATACCTATTCAGCTAGTTCTTACCCACACTGGTGTAGTAATTTAAATACTAGTGGCGCCATCCATTACAAACGTAAGGAACTAAATTAATTATAGGTTCCTTCTATAGATGGTGTTAGCGATGCTTTAATCCACATTTTTACGAGAAATTTAATGATTATTTTATACAATAAAAAGTATTACATTTTAAATTATCATTAAAGAAAGCATTATTTCTTAATTACCTTTGACAATGAATAATATGATTGGTACACGTCATATCTTTATGGGACCAATCTGTGGGACCAATAAATCGATATTTCAGTACCTACGCCCAAACAACTTAACTATCTATGTGCGTGGCGAAAAGCGGAATTAGCAATGTCACTATGAAAATATCATTGTTTTTCAGTGGTGCCAGATGACCATGTGAGTTTCACCCAAATTTCTTCAAAATCCCCCCGAAAATTAGCTTTTTGAGAAAAAAAAACCCCCCAAAACAGTTTTTACTCATTTGAAATTTCATTTAATTTTATCCAAATTTCCATTTTCGTTTTTATACAAAAACAAAAGGTACTCTTTCAATAACTTCGTCTCAAAACGATATCGAACTAATTGAATTAATATATAGACTTTATTACTGAGAATGAAGTAGGTATTGATGATCCTCTGTGTTTATATTTCCCCCCGAAAATCCCCCCAAAGAATCCGTCCCCCGAATAACCCCCCAAAGGCGAAAAAAGCCCCCGAATTTGCAGGGATTCCCTCCCATCTGGCAACACTGTTGTTTTTACCATTACGTAGGTTTTTTTGGCGGGAAGTGGAAAAGTCATGTTGTCATTTTTGTTTTAATTTCCAAAACTTGTGTTTTCGTGTATTATAGTGTGTAATATTGGTGGAATATTAACCATTATATGGTCATAAATGTGCGTGAGTGTGGGCAATTGGAACAAAAGTGATGAAACATGATTTTCGGCTTCTCCCAATGTGCCAGCCGGCACATTAAAAGGCGTGGTAAATCTTCAGGGTCTTTAATAATATAGTTAAGTTGATGTACAATTGGCTTTCACACGTTAATTGTATTGGGCGAGAGAACGCGATACGCGTCCGCCGTTGATCGTGGAATTTCGTGACTAAAAGCGCGGGCCGCCGCGCGTCGCTGGCGCTGCCGTCGCGTACGCCGCCGCCTCGCTGCTCCCTCACCCCCGCAGAGTAGGGTGGCAACGTTTAGTTGCGTGAACATCCTGGGGCCCCTGGAAGGCTGTTGGCTTCCAGTGAATCATCCAGCAGGAGTACTAGTTTGTTGACAGCACGTCGAAAAGTTCCTCGTTGGGTAAATACATCAACGACTCGTGTTGTGTTGTCAGGGCCTGGGTAGAGTTTGGCGACTCTTCCTAGTGGCCATTTTAGTGGTGGAGCATGGTCATCCTTCAGTAGAACCATCTGGCCTACTTTGATTTGCAGATCCTCTGTACGCCATCTTGTCCGCGTCTGGAGTTCGGCTAGGTACTCCTTTTTCCATCGCTCCCAAAATTGCTGCCGGAGTTTCTCTATCAGCTGGTATCTATTTGGTCTAGCGACTTCTACAACTTCTGACGGCACCGACATGAGAGGCCGCCCGATAAGAAAGTGACCGGGAGTGATAGGATTAAGGTCATTAGGATCCGAAGAGAGGGGGTATAGTGGGCGCGAATTTAGGATCGCCTCTATTTGTGCAAAGAGTGTAGTAAGTTCCTCAAATGTTAACGACGCATTACCTGCTATCCTTTTTAAATGATACTTTGAGGACTTGACTCCGCTTTCCCAGATTCCCCCGAAATTAGGCGAGTAGGCCGGAATGAATTTCATAATAATGCCTTCGCTACTAGCGTAGTCACAAACGGGTTTACGACTGGACCGTATTATCCTACCCAATTCATTGTTTGCTCCTACGAAGTTTGTGCCATTATCGCAATGTATTGCATGAGGTTTGCCACGCCGGGATACAAAGCGACGTAAACATAGTATGAAGGCTTCGGTACTTAGGTCACTAACTACCTCTAGATGGACCGCTTTGGTCAAAAGACAAACAAAAATACACAAATAACATTTTGTAATGCGATTGCCACGTCCCTTTTTAGAGGAGATCATAAAAGGACCACCGAAGTCAGTGCCACATGAATAAAATGGAAAGGTAACATTAGTTCTCTCTGGTGGCAACTGTCCCATGATAGGTTGTAACGTCTTCCCTCGGTAACGTGTGCATATTACACATGACTTAGTGACGCTGCGTGCTAATGTTCTGCCACCTAAGGGCCAGAAACGTTCACGAATAGAGGCTAACAACAATTGTGGGCCTGCGTGAAATAAGCGTTGGTGTTCGTGTCTCATTAATAATTTAGTGAAATGATGTTTACCGTTCAAAATGATTGGATGTTTTTTATTAAAGTCATGATTGGAGAACTTTATGCGACCACCAACTCTTAATATACCGTCAGCATCTAGAAATGGGTTCAAAGGTAATATTTTTGACTTGTGATGTAGCTTATCACATTTAGATATAGTTTGAATTTCCATAGTAAATGACTCTAATTGACAGAATTTAATTAAAATTATCTGTGATTTGTCAAGCTCCTGTATTTGTAGAGGGCGCGAAATTTTTGTATTATTTTTATTAATGTTATTTAGAAAACGTAAAACGTATGCGAAACATCTTTTTAAACGATCGTAATTTGAATATCTAGTAAATTCTATCAATTTCGGATTCTCAATATTAATATGAACTTTAAGTTCGGGTACGTCTACCAATAAATTTTCAAGCTGTGGCCACTCTGTGTACTCCTTTTTGAGGAAAGGAGGACCTTCCCACCACGCGCAAGATGAGTGCATGAGGTCTTGTGGTTCGACGCCTCTCGACGCTAAGTCAGCGGGGTTCAAGTGAGTGGGAACGTGTCTCCAGGTGTGGCCTGCTGTGAGCTCGTTTATCTCTTGTATTCTATTACATACAAAAGCCTTAAGTAGTTTTTGTGGAGTTTTAATCCAGCATAAAACAATGGACGAATCTGTCCAAAGGAATGTACGATCAATTTTAAAATTGAGTACCTTTAATAATTTGGAACATAAACGAGCTCCTAACAGCGCCCCACAGAGCTCCAGTCGCGGTATGGTTATAGCCTTGATAGGCGCGACTCTGGCTTTGGCGCATAGCAGCTTAACTGAAATAGTATTGTCATGATTAATGGAACGTACATATACACAGGTGCCATATGCATCCTGTGATGCGTCCACGAAACAATGTAGTTCGATAGAAATAGGCGAATTACATATTACATTACGGTTTATCTTTAACTGGGATAATTGAATCAAATTATTAGCAATGTTTGACCATTGTTTAGCTAGATTAGGTGGTACCGGGTCGTCCCAGTTCAATTTTATTTTCCACAGATTTTGTAGAATTATTTTAGCTTTAATTACACATGCACATAAAAGTCCTAGAGGATCAAATATTGTGCAGGTCAAACTCAAAATAGATCTTTTAGTAATAGGTAGTTTAGAATTCATATCAATAGAAAAATGTAATGTATCTTGTTTAGGAGACCAGATTAGACCTAACACGCTAGATTCCTTGTTCAACAACGGTGTATCAGACGTGTCGCTTAGATTGAAATTAGACGCGTTAGACATTATTTTATGTAGCGGAAAACATGCTGAATTTAAAACTTGTGTAACATTATCATATATGTGGCTGATGCCTTCTTCAGTCGAGGACCCGGTAGCTAAGTTATCTACATATATGTCGTGTTCAATGATAGAAGCTATAGTCGGGTCCGAACATTCTCTCGATAGCTGAAGGAGACATCGTGTACTCAAGAAAGGCGCAGAGGCTGTACCGTAGGTAACAGTGTTTAGCTGCAGGACCTTTATTGGCTCAGTATCATCGTCCCTCCAAATGATAAGCTGTAGATGGCGCTGGGACGGATCTATCTCGATTTGTCTGTAATGTTTTTGAATATCAGCTGTTAACACATATTTATGACAACGAAATCTCATTAAAATGGATAGAAGATCATCCTGGACTACGGGTCCAATTAATTGGATGTCATTGAATGATTTACCGGAGGTTGTCTTGGCGGATGCATCAAAAACAACCCTCAGTTTTGTGGTCTCACTTTTGTCTCTTATGACCGCATGGTGCGGTAGATAATATCCGAAATGAGGCTTATGTACTTGACATAAGTGACCTAAATTAGAATATTCTTGGATAAAATCTTTATATTGTTTTTTAACTAAAGGTAACTTAGACAACCTTTTTTCTAAATTATAAAAACGCATTTTAGCTTGATTGAAAGAATCACCGAGCGCCTTCTCGGGTTCTTCCTTGAAAGGAATCTTAACTGAAAATCTACCAGTGGGTAACCTACGCATGTTCTCTAAGAAATGAACTTCACATAAATTTTCTTCAGTAGTTGGGGTAACTTTTTCCGGGTGGAGTTCATCTATTTCCCAGAATAACTTAAGCGAGTCTTGAATTTCTCTACTGAAATTGCAATGAACTCTTTGTTTTGGCTCTGGTGGTACATGACCAATAGGCCCAGACACCAACCAACCTAACTGAGAACTTTGCAAGATAGGTTTATTAATTCCTAATTTAATTTGTTTGGAGCCTACAATATCCCAGAAAACATCCGCCCCTAACAGAATATCTATATTGGAGGGACGATGGAAGCCAGGATCTGCAAGCTCAATATTCATAGGCAACTCTAAATTGTTCATATTTATGTTCATAGATGGCAATAAACCAGTAATGTGTGGTACAACTAGGCACTTTACACCTATGTTGAATAGACCTACACGGGAATTAATAGTGAGATTACAACGTTCACTAATACTAAACTTAACATTATTAATTCCAGACACAGTAATTGAACTTATGTTTTCAATAGGTAGGTCAATCTTTTGTTTTAAATTTTCTGTCATAAATGACGACTGACTACCTGTGTCTAATAAGCAACGCGCTTGATAAACATTGTTATTACAATTATTGACAACCTCTACCACCGCTGTACATAACAGCACTTGGCCGACAGAGGTGGCTGAGAGTGAAATAGGTAAAGAAGGAACAGGTAAGTCTTGTACTTCCCCTGAATTGTTTTGACATTTTGGCTTATCTACGTGTAATAATGAGTTGTGTTTTGCCTTACATAACCGACAAGTGCCCTTAAGGCGACACTGAGTAGAATTATGGCCCTTCCGAAGACAATTAGAGCACAATTTCAACCGTGATGCCTCACTCTGCCTATCCTCTATAGACATATCTTTGAACTTAGAACATAAATAAACTAAATGGCTTTGATTACAAATCGCACATGGGGAATAATTCTTATTGGAATTAGAGTTGGACGTGGCAACAGCATTTATAGTTTCATCCCCGGGCTCATCGCAGGATACTGATAATGATTTTGTTGTATTAGGCTTACTCTGACCTCCCCGTTGCGGGTATACAGGTTTATCATTCCTACTAGCAAGAGTATTTTCTAAAATAGCCGCCCTATTCCTTAGGAACTGGAAGAATTCATCCAAAGTAGGCAAGCTAGAAAGGTTTCCCTTATGCTCTTCCCACTTACTTGATGTAGTAATGTCTAGTTTGGATGAAACTAAATATATAATAATAGCGTCCCAACTAGAGGTAGGTAGCCCCAAAGCGTCCAGTGCTCTTAAGTTCTTAGTAATAATATCAATAACAAATCTTAAAGCCTTAAAAGATTCTCTTGTTAATTGTTCAATGGAGAATAGTGACTTAAAATGGTTATTTATTAAAATATTTTTATTATTGTATCTTTCACATAACAAATCCCATGCAATAGAGTAATTTTTAGAAGTAAATTCAAGTGATTTGATCACAACAATGGCACTGCCTTCAAGTGATGACCTTAGATAGTGGAATTTACTTATTGCTGGTATTGAATCGTTTGAATTAATTAATGAATCAAAAGTATCTCTGTACTCAAGCCATTGTAGGTAGTTACCATCAAAGGATGGAAGTTTAATAATTGGCAACTTAATATTATTGCTATCATGAAAGTTACTAACATTAGAACGAGCATCAGGCTCTTGAATTACTGGAACCGGCTTAGTCGATTCAATTAATTCTTGAATTGAAGATAAAAGAGATATGAATCTATTTTCAATTGAATCTCTTTCTATCAATTGTTTATCTAAATCATCACACATGTATTCTATATCACATTGAATATCATCAAATGATGAGAATAACGTTTGGCATTTTTCTAAACGGATATTTAATTCGTTTACTTTAGTACGTTTTAATTCACTAGGATCAATTGATCGGAGGGCGTCTATATTTTGTTTCATCGTTGTTAGACGGCCCTTAATGGAACTACGTTTACGAATAAGATGTGAAACATCTTTGCCCTCTTGGGCATTATCAAATTTATCATCACCATCAGTGGACATTTTAGGTATATAACAATGAAGTAGGTAAGTAAATAATTGTGCAGATCCAACCAGTTATGTGGTGTGATGCAGCACGCGGTCCGTCGTTGCCCGTAGCCCGTAGCACGAATAGACTGCCCTGTTGCCGGCCGCGGGAACCGCAAGAGTCGGCAGCAGGTACAGCGCGCGCGTAGGCACGTAGCTACGTCGCGTAACCGCTTACTACCCGTTCAGCTGCGAACAGTTCGGCAAATAGGCGTTGAAACTAAGCCAGCAACGAAAACACCATTAGTAAATTGGCCTGTGAAATATTAGATAACCAGGTACCTAGCTTATAGGCGCACACAAAGGGATAGGCAATAGGCACACGTAATAGGCGCACACAAAATAGGCACATAGGCACACCCAATTGAACTGTACACAAAATGGCGTGTTAGGTAGGTAGACGTGCGTGCGTGATGTGCGCAATTAGCGCGTGCAGCATAACCTAAGCGTGTGATGTTTTATTGTTAGATGTTTTATTTTAGCAATCCTTGCATAGAGAGGAGATTGGCATTACTTGTTATTAGTAGTAGGCAAGTAAATGCGAAATAAATTGTTAAAATAGCGGTTACAACCCTCAAAGCATCATTCAAATAGGTACCTTAGGTGCGTATGTTACGCGTAGTCCTACGTACATAATAGGCGAGTCACGTTCATGAATATTACACCAAACTTTGCACAAATAGATTAAGAATTGGAGGGAAATAGTAAAGGAACCGCACTTCCCTCGGAACGACCTCCCACGCTCATAATCAGGTAGCCGGTTGTTTCCCGCCGTCCACGTAGGTTTGTTCGCTTGACTGGGTGTTCGCTGACTGCATAGGCTTGAGGAATCAGTATCGGCAGCTTGCTTGCACGCCCTTCGGCTTTCGGCAAACTGGATGACTTGGTGACGCCCGCCCGGCAGCTCGCACGCAGCGCGTCGCGTCGGCAGAAAACAATTGGCTTGTTGTTTTGTTTTTGCAGATCTTCATAAATATGTCCTATGAGGTCGCCAACTATGTGCCAGCCGGCACATTAAAAGGCGTGGTAAATCTTCAGGGTCTTTAATAATATAGTTAAGTTGATGTACAATTGGCTTTCACACGTTAATTGTATTGGGCGAGAGAACGCGATACGCGTCCGCCGTTGATCGTGGAATTTCGTGACTAAAAGCGCGGGCCGCCGCGCGTCGCTGGCGCTGCCGTCGCGTACGCCGCCGCCTCGCTGCTCCCTCACCCCCGCAGAGTAGGGTGGCAACGTTTAGTTGCGTGAACACCCAAGAAGTCTAGTAATTTGTCAGTAAAGTATCCGCCACTTTACTGATAGGGTTTGGGGGGGTAGAAATAAGGTAGTTATAAGGTAGATTTAAGGTAGTTATAAGGTAGATATAAGAAAAAAATGTAATAAAAGTATACTGATGTTAGGCTCCAAAGGGCTAGTTCCCAGGGGCCGTAAAACTAATTTTATAAAAAAAAAAAAAAATACCATTACGTAGTTTTTGGCGGGAAGTGGAAAAGTCATGTTGTCATTTTTGTTTTAATTTTAAAACTTGTGTTTTCGTGTATTATAGTGTGTAATATTGGTGGAATATTAACCATTATATGGTCATAAATGTGCGTGAGTGTGGGCAATTGGAACAAAAGTGATGAAACATGATTTTCGGCTTCTCCCAAGAAGTCTAGTAATTTGTCAGTAAAGTATCCGCCACTTTACTGATAGGGTTTGGGGGGGTAGAAATAAGGTAGTTATAAGGTAGATTTAAGGTAGTTATAAGGTAGAATTAAGAAAAAAATGTAATAAAAGTATACTGATGTTAGGCTCCAAAGGACTAGTTCCCAGGGGCCGTAAAACTAATCTTTAAAAAAAAAAATACCATTACGTAAATATAGGTACAGTAGCGACGCTGTCCCATTAGCGCGTTGCGTTGCGTCGTCGCAAGATTTTGTACTGGCGCATCACCCTCTCCCGCTTCGTCTCTCGCCCGTCGACCCTTTGATCCGTTGCGACGACGCAGCGCAACGCGCTAGTGGGGCCTCGCCCTAAGTTGGTGGGAGTATTTCTGGCAACAAGTTTGACATTGACATTACGCAAATTGCACTGATTTGTCACCTTTTTATTTAGCTGTCAGTGTCAAATCAGTTCGAAATCATGAGTTGAGTGAACGCTTGTTCGAGCACGTCCTCTCGTAATTTCGTCTTTCGGTGTAATTTATTCCGCTTTCACCTCAACGGGAATACTCATTTTACTATCAGTTTCAAATGTGCTGTTATAGAACACGGTCGTTTGTTTAGTTAGAATTACAATACTCACGCCATGGCGGCCCCAGAAATGGCCTACAGAAATTATTGTGTAGTGTTTATAATTTTCGCCCTAGTGATAGTTCAAGCTGTTGGTTACGACACGGAACTGTATGAAAGAAAACCTTGCGACAGCAACGCATGCTTCGAGGAGCTCCAGGGTGCGCTCGGCGACTGCTCGTGTAACGTTGACACTATAGACTACTTCAACAATGTGAAAGTCTACCCACGGCTCCAGAGTCTAATGAGAAAGGACTATTTTCGTTTCTATAAAGTGAACTTGAAGAAAGAATGCCCGTTCTGGGCGGACGACAGCAGATGTGCGATGAAGTTTTGTCATATCAAAACATGTTCCAAGGAGAGTGTGCCAGGCTACGAGAATGGTTTCGAAAGTAATCATATAGACGAGGCGCCAGTGACTAAATACACTAAAGAGGCTCAATCCAGCTGTAGCTCAGATGCTGATCATGACCCTGATCTAGGTTACTTAAATATGACAATAAGCGCAGCAAGTCAATACGAAATTGCTAAGTGGAAAGCTTATGATGACGCACTCGAGAATTTCTGTGAATATGATGATAAAGATGTTGACGCTGAGTATGTGGACCTATCTCTGAATCCTGAACGCTTCACTGGCTATAAAGGTCCATCTGCCAATAGAATATGGAGGACCATATACCAGGAAAATTGCTTCCGTCCAAAGCCTAACCCATATCAATCGTTCCCATTCGTTATGACTTCAGACTTGAGCAACATGTGCTTGGAAAAGAGAGTGTTCTACCGGGCCATATCGGGTATGCACACCAGTATAAATATACATTTATGTTCAAAGTATTTGTTGTTTGAAAAAGGGGCAGGATTCGCATCATCTCCTGACGGTGAATGGGGACCGAACTTAGAGGAGTTTCAACGCCGTTTTGATCCATCACAGACGTTCGGGGAAGGTCCCAATTGGTTGAAGAACATATACTTTGTTTATTTATTAGAAATGAGGGCACTGGCCAAAGCTGGGCCTTATTTGGAGAACGAGGAATATTACACGGGGAATCCAATAGAAGATGAGGAGACTCGTGATGCTATACGCAACATGCTGAGTGTGATATACTCCTTCCCAGACCATTTCAACGAGTCCTCCATGTTTAACGGTGGCAGTCAGGCTGCAGAACTCAAGGTGGAATTTAGAGAGCATTTCCGGAATATTTCTAGGATCATGGATTGCGTGGGATGTGATAAATGCAAGCTGTGGGGAAAACTGCAAACTCAAGGCTTGGGGACGGCTTTGAAGATATTGTTCTCGAGCAAATGGAACAGTCTGGAAGGTGACCCGGTGCAAGGCAAGCTGCCGGTGAGACACAAGTCGTATGACAGGCTCCAAAGGACGGAGATTGTAGCCCTCTTCAATGCGTTTGCGAGACTCTCTGATAGTATTCGGCAGTTGGAGAGCTTCAGGGTGATGTTAAGGTAATGATCTCATTCTTAATCATACTTTTAGGGTACACAATTAATTACTGAAATGCTACTGAATTGTTTAATTCCCACTTAGGCCTGTATTAATAAATGCATCTCAAAGTTGAGATCAATCTTAGATGCTGTTTTTGACAGTTCAATCCAATCTTGAGATTGATTTATTAATACGGGCCTTATGATAGTTAATTGAGAGAGTGACTCTCAAATTTAAGTAGCATTTAAGTATTTGATGGTACCTAAGTTAGGCTATCCTGGGGCCAATTTTACATTTTTCTATCCAATGTTTCCAAAATTGAATGTTCCTTTGTTACCTTTGTTGTAAACTATTTTATTTAAATGCAAAATTTGGCCCTAGTATTTTTATATCGCTGCTATCACCTGCACAATTACTTAATTGATTGTTAACTGCATGAATAGTTAATACATTTTTTTTTACAGGAAACCTAGATTGGGCAGGTGATAACATGATATGTTAAGCCAATAATGAATTTATTGCATGTTTCATAACTATTAAAATGCTTTTAGTACACATTTTTTTGTAATGGGTGCTTTTTGTTTGGCTTGGGCTACTAATGGACTTTATTTTTCTAGCAATTACGGGCACTCGACAATTTAATCTTGAACCAACCTAACTTCGAAAAGAAATTGTTAATTCTTATACGTCCTGATTGAGTCTAGATTGCAGCTTATAATTGAACAATATTGTTTATTAATCTAGGTATTAAAACGGCCATAAAAACTGTTTAAAACCAACACAAATTTCTTCAAACAAACGAATATAAACTTTCACATAGCCTCCTAGAATTTATATTAGAATGTATGTCTACGCCAAATCTTTTGGCTCCTTTGCTAGACAGTTACGTGGCCTACACACTCGCCACATTATCGCGGCTGTGACGTATCGAGAGATTTTGTTGTGCAAGCACGATACAACATTTATCTATATAAAGGCTCACTGGTGTCAGTATGTCAAAATGTCAAGAGATAGTAATACCGACTTAGTTAGCGATTTCTCTATTATTTCCCATGTTTTAGGTACGAAAGTTAAGGCTAATACTAATGAGTCGTAGGTAGTTACGAGTCGCCGTAAGTTCTCAACATACTCACGAGTTCTAGCTACGGCTTACAAAGCTAGTTTTTAAAAGTAGGAAGGTGTTTTAATGATCATGGTGTAATAAATGGAACAATATGTTTAAATAAATGGTAGTAAGTTAAAAGTATTTACGCAAATGTTTTGCAAAGTTATGTTAGCAGGTGAAAGTCTAACAGGATGTGCAAACAAATAGCTTTCTTATTGCCATTTTTCAGTTATTTCGCCATTTGTTGCATAACTGACACAATAGAGCATAACAGTGCTTTTGTTTTGCGTTTGGTGGGTAATCAGGTAATCAGGATCTATGCGGATTTCCAAGAGAAAGACTAGACACGCGTTCAAAACGTGTTTAACTTATTGTAATAACGCCGTTAGGGTTTGGGCCACGTATTAGTTCTATAAATTCCGAGGGTCAAATCTCCGTGTTATATTTCTAGAAATAATGAGATACTGACTTATGAGTCGGAGAAATGTCAGGATGTAGTTCGAATGGCCAGACTATGAAGTGTCCTTTATATCCCAGAAGGTTAAAATCTCTTCAACAGCATCCGTCGGTGTATCCTACGCCTCTCGGGTCACGTAGGTAGCGAGTAGGTGGCATGTGAGTCAGACTATAAATCCCTGAAGATGGCGCCATTTTCCTCGTTTTACTCCTGACGTGGCCCAGACTTGTTTACGTTATGTGTTGTTTGGACATTGATTAGCGAATCTCTTCGGGTGGAATTTAATGTTGTGAATACAATCAACAAATCGAAGTCTGTGTAGAGATTCATTTCGTGAAATGTATCGTACCGGCTTAGCTTGAAAATTATTTTAGTTTGATTTGAACCGAATTGGTTCCGGCGTTTCAAATGGGAAATATTTTTTTTAGACTGAGCCTGGTAATGACTAGTGGTAGCTGTGGTAGATTTATTGACACAGATTAAATGCTTTATATCACTCCTATCTTCAACGACTTTAGGCTTATCATACGCTTATACACATAAGGACAGTTATGCCAAGGAATTAGATGCAATTTCCGCTTAAAATGTATTTAATCATAGTCCCGTCTCGATAAATCGGGCATCAGACCAAAAAATCTACTCACTTTCAATGGAATTACAAGTACTTAACTTGTAGGTATCTAGGGTAACATAATGTTATGTTAGTAACAATAAAATTGAATAAATAAAAATAGTCACATAAATCTCATTAATCTAGCATTAATTTATTGATGTTTGCCATCTATCATGACTGATTTAGGCCATTGTCGTTTGTTCAAATATAGGTGCAACTATCCATACTTCTTCTCTTACTTGATTTATAGATCGATATAAAGGCTTTAGTTATTGTTTTTCTTTTATAGATAATCTGTTATCACGTTTACTAATGGCATATTTTATATGGTGTCCTTGTGATGATTCCATAAGTCATAATCTAGTTGATTCTTAGTTACTTACCTATTTTCTTTTCGTTTCTTTGTCAAATACATTATTGATTTCTTAATCTTAGGAACTCTTACCCCCAAAATTCATAGAGAGTTATGATGGGCTTACACTGGTTTTACAAATCACTTTTGTTATTATAATAATGATGTCATTACAATTCCTGTTATTTACATCCATCGGTACCGCAGTTAATATCTGATGTCTGATTGATAAATACATAATGATGTTTCAAAGTGAGCCTTTGATAAAATCATGATAAAATAAATGCATTTTGCCAAGATAGGTATGAGGAAAAATAAAATAATTGTTGTCATATTAAATTTATCGAAATTAATGTAGGTTTATGGATAATGAGGAAAAATTAAAATAATTGTTATAATATTAAATTTATCGTAATTAATGTAGGTTTATGAGTTACGACTGTGTCATAGTAAAACGAGAAGGACTGATCCCCAAATGTATAGAAAGTTATAATGGACTTATAGAGGCATTACAAATCACATTTGTTCCTAGAAATGCTTGGTAAAACCATTGTAAACTAGCCAAAATGATAATAGCAAAACTTAATTTTACCAATTAAATTTATATACTTAATTTAAGCAAACGGCTTGTCATTTTAATGGCTTTGTAAATAATGCACATAGTATTTGCACGTATTTGTCTTTTTCATTATCAATGTCGCTTTTGTTATTTTCGACAGACGTCGTTTAGTAAGACATCATCTACATACACAGTTGAAGATGATTTCTTGCTATTTATTTGTAACATGTCATTTAGCATGATAGTAACAATTTTGTACTTTAGATAAAGTTGCATGTTGTTGGAGATCGGTTGGAACGAAGATTTAACAATAATAACATAATTGTAATTGTAAATTTATGTTCACAATTGTGTCGACGAACAAGTTGACACATATTTGCTTTGTCAGCTGATTCCATTGTCTGCCTGAGTAATAACGGCTGCGTAGACTCAGGCGGCCTACAAGATTTATTGTGGAAAATAACAATATATTTCTGAATAACAACAGGTCTCCAAATACTTTAGTTTAAGAGGGAAAGCATCTCAACAGCCCACAGCAAATTAAAAAAAAGAAAATTGCAATGGGATATATTAACATTAGTTCTGACGGCGTTTAGTGGAGGGAGGCTCTGGCCTCCCTCCACTAAAGCTCGACTTTTTGTTTTATTCAGTTACTTGACAGTTTTAAATTCGTTTACAATAATGTGTGTTCAAAATAAAATTAAATAATTAATGACATTACTTAATTAACAAATTCAAAAAAATGCATATACTAAGTTAGAGCATTATTAAGTTCATAAAATTTTTCTACCTTTTTTGTCAAAAACTGGTATCCTGGAGGGATACCAGTTTTTGACAAAAACTGTCAATTTAATAAATGAAAAGTCGAACTATCAAGTTTTCTGGTATTGAACGCGGAATAAGTATCTGTTACCAGGGCGGCTCTTCTAGCTAGGCTATATAACCAACCAACAACTTCCTATATTTCTGAACTGGTTAATATGTGGCATCCGTTGATTTGCTTTCAATACAAACTAGATTTAAGTCAGCATGCATCACATCAAGCACGTTTTGGGAAAATGCACGATCATTAATACTATAATTTTTGGCAGTAATGACAAAATTCATGTTTCCGTACACAGCTCACAGAATGATGGCAGCCAGAAGAGAAGCGTCTTCGGAGGTGTCCAGGGTACAAAATGAGAAGATGGATTAGATATAAATTACAACTAGTTATTGGCGTTACTAGGAAATGTAGATGTGTGTTACTTAATTTATTTCTCGTGTGCGGCAACCCTAAAGGGTTTCAGACTGATGTGTAGTTTTATCAATTTTGCTCTGAGCAGATAGCTACATTTAATTAATTTAAAATGAGTTCCTTAACGTACAGGGGCCTTACCACGACCTCTTATCGCGATTCAATTATAGGAAAGTTTTAACGTTTCAACGACTTTTTGTGCAATGACGTACCTTATTGTCATGACAATAAGAAACGTTATTGCGCAAAATGTCGCTGAAACGTTAAAACAATACTGCTATAAGAGGTGGTGGTAGGGCCCCAGTTCTCTTCTTGTCTTGCCACGATGGCCCAAGACAACGTCACGATCACATTGACGTCTTCAATACAAATGAACATTATTGCCTGCACCACAGCCGATGACGTAGACTTGGGACAGTAATGTGACGTAGCTGTCACAGGAATAGAACACCTAGCGCAGCAGTCACTACCATCCATTTTATTATGTATTTTAACATCGCGATGCTCATTATTAGAGAATTTTTCGTATATATTTTCCCTCTTACTTTTATAATTATATATTGTATGTTTTATGTGCCTCGTTTAGTTATGGATTGAATCTTTCAGTGTATAAATTGGTTAATGTTTGTTATAATACCGTATAATTAAAGAAAAAAATGCAGACACAGGCTTCCTTTTAACGCCAATTTTAATCATCACAAGACTAAATGTTTATAAAAAATCCAGTGAATTGTTGAGCTTAATTTTTATACAGGGTAGAGCTAAACATTGATTGGTGTCGGCGGGTTATTAGCTGTTATCGGTTAGTTACTTTTTAACTGTCGGAAAACGTGTGCGAGGCGATTGCAGTAGTTATAGTAATAGCACAGATTAGTCAAGCAATCGATGTGGTAACACACACTGAAGTAATGACCGATATAACTAGAAAGAACTAATATAATATGATTTACTGAAAAAAGTGTTACAATCCTTTCGATGCGCCTTACCGCTCTTTTCGCAAGATGCATGCAAGGTAACTGCCTGATATCCACTTAATCGCGCACCACCCGTCGTCGCGGCAGCACGTCTGCAATGCACGTCCCAATGATTTTGTAGCTAATTACAATAAATTAATAACTAATTAATTAATAATTAATGTTAAAGAGATAGGGCCCTAAATATCCGGTAGTGTAATAACGGATTTTTTTGTCTGTGTATGATCGGCATTCATGGTTTTATGTTTTCCTAGTTTACATTACATTTATTACATAATAAAATTTTATTAGTATTGTTGATTTACATTGTCCTTTGAATGTTTAGCTCTACCCATTGTTTTCTCCGTGTCTAGACTAAGATTTAACTAAGTGAAATTAAAGCATTTTACATGTATGATGTATGATATTGGTGTAGTTGTATGATTACTATTATAAAATTACCCGTTTCTAAGACTATACAGTTATTAATTTAACAGCTCCATTCAATCGGATACCTATTTATTTATGAAACCAGTATTGTCGGAAACTTGGATGATTTTAAATACTTTTATGTAATAGAAATGTTATATTCTATTTCGGTCTAAAAAGTACCTATTGCAAAATATTGTAACAATTTTTCTTATCAGAAATAAAATATATCGAAGCTATATATTTTTCTGATACTCACAAAATCATATTTCTGTGCCATTTATAATTCCATTTTGTTGAAATTCATAGCAATGCGATTACGGTGGTAGTCAGCCTTATCTAGTCAATATTAGTGAGCAAATACCGCGTGCAATAGTTATTCCATCCACCTTTTAATTACTATTTTATTTCTAGATATAATCTGTGCACGCATCTGTACGATATTCTAGGGCAGATAAATTTTAACTCCTGCCTTTTGCAGATAGTTTCAGGCAATGCAAATTACGTTAGTGGAGATATTATAGACACAGGTGTAATGTAATAATGTTATATAATTGCATACTATTAGTAGCGTACATTATGGTTCACCAATGCCCTATCATTACTCCTTATCCAAGGCTATCTCGACGGCCCATTTGATTCAAATCCAATAATAATTGGCTGCCACCCAGAAAAAAAAAATAGTCCCAAATTATTTTGTGTTTTCTATTATAATTGTTTCTTTTTTGTTACAATTGATTCATGTTTATTTTTTTATGTCATTGTTGTCACGAATGCTCCTTTTCTTATATTATGTTTGTTACAAAATTTTAGTGCAGATAACTAAATGGTCACAAAATATAAGGGTAAATTTAGTATTATTAGATGTAATATTTTAATTACTCTATCTGGCTCTGATAACATGCTCTATGGATTTTCTATAGATTAGGTTCATTTTCGAAATAAATTTAGGATTTTTTAATCTACTTTTTAAACCTGTTTTTCTTGTTTACTTTTTACTTCTCATGTATACATGTAAGTTTTTAATGACAAAAATTAGCAACATCGTTGCATAGCAAAATAAAAAAATAATTCGAACCGTTAATGAGATTTTTATAATATATTGTAACAACGAAGGGATGCCTCGTTTTACTTTTAAATATAGGTACCTACTAAGTAGTAGGTACAAGTAGTGTGTGGATGAATAAAGTAACAAAAGCGAATACATCGTTAGCATTCCATATGTACTGTTTACCTGTTTTCATTTAAATTGTTTACCGCATCGGTTATAGAATTATATAGATTATTACTAATAGGTACTTCGATTTACCTTCCTCAATCGCCGGTAGTATTTAAAATTGAATGTAAAAGGAAATCTGAATATATTAAAAAGGGTGACTGTGATTTGTAAGTAAAATGTCATGACAAATTTTATTTTTATTTTATTTTTGAATAAATGTTTTAAGTTTTGAATCTTTGGTATTTTTATTTCTACTAACCTAAGTAGGGGCCATCCATCGATTACGTCACATGTTAAGGGGTGGGAGGGCGTCACATTTCAAAATCTAATTTATCCACGTATAAAAACGCGAAATTTGAATTTTAACGAAAAATTTAATAATTTCTACATGTACTTAAAATTCCAAAAGCTATGTGTCGTCACACTAGGGAGGGGGAGTCTCACAAATGTGACCAGCTGTGATAAAGACAACAAAAAAATAATGAAATTCGTGTGACGTAATTTATGGATGGCCCATACCTATTTTGTGATTCAGTGAACCAAATAAAAGAAAAATTGTACTAACGGTAGACTGTTCTCTTACGATTGAGTTTAAAATTAAACGCTTTGGTGCTAAACTATAATTTAGCACTAAAGCAAGCATTGCACCATTCGATCCGATCCTAATGGGTTTCCGTAACGAATTTAGTTGAGAATGCAGTTTTATAGAGCTAAGAAATCGATAACATACAGTGCAAAAATTTTTGGTCCACGACAAAAATTGTCGAAGTGGTGACCAAATTACTAGCGACATTCGCGCGCGGTTATTGTGACGGCATTTGAGCCACGCGCGCTTTGTAATGAACGGCGGCACCGGTACAGCGCGCCTTCAATCCGACGGTCCCGTGTGACGTCACACGCACATGCCGCACATTATACAGGGTGAATTTGAAATCATGGGCATCCATTTCAACGGTGATTCTACACATGAATCAGAATATTTAGGGAATATTAATCAACAAATCAATTGATAAAAAAATATTGCCCAGGTAAAGTGTAACAGTTAACTGGTGTGCTTATTTGCTTACTCGAGCAATATTATTATATCAATAGATTTTTTATTAATTATCCTCCAAAATATTCTGAAAATATTGTGTAGAGTCATAGTTTAAAATTATGCTCATGATTTCAATTTCACCCTGTATAAAATGTGTTAAAATATCGCAACGGATGGACCAATTTCGATGATTTCAAAATTATATTAGTTGGTTATGAGTTGATTTGTTCACCTAGTATTCATTCTCATTATCGGATGATACAGCACGGCAGTTGTTATGACGACTGCCGTAGCCCGTTGGACAGTCGCAGTCGTGATGTGATGTGTAGACATATCCAATTTCATCCTATAATTAGGATCGGATCGGAAGGTGAATTGTGGATTTTGAGATCTGTGAGGTTAAACAAATGGCTTTGCCTATAGAGCTTACTTATTACATCTTCCTAAATTTAGGCTACTTAATTTAGTCGTGACTGAATTTAGGCAAGTGTAATCGCATTTAGCAAGTTAGAATCCTAAATAATCAGCTTTCTAAATTAGGTTCTAAATTTAGTGACTTAATTTAGGAAGGTGTAATAAGCTCTTAACTGCTCTACGAACCATATATGATTTTCCGTAATTGCCTATTACCTATATTTTTTTATTTTTTGGACTAATTGTGTTGTTTTCGCTGCACTAACAGTGTTGAATACTTTTAGGTATTAAATCTTTGAATTTAACTAAATTTGATTTTCCAGGTCGCTACAGGAGCAAGATTTTGTGAAATGCGAAAAAGAAGTGAAATGAAGTTTTATATTAATACTTGTGTCATTTAGGAAAGTAATGTTATGTCCTTAGATATTAATAATTTATCCTTGTTATGTACAATGTTCCGTTTACTGTTAAGGTGCGAGCGCACTAAGCGGCAGCGGAACTGTGCGGCGCAGCGCGACCCGAGACTCGATCAAATACAAATACTGGGGGCTTACCACAAGCTCTTATTGCGATTCAATTACAGGAATGTATTAACGTTTCAGCGACTTTTTGTGAAATGACGTACCTTATTGTCATGACAATAAGAAACGTCATTAAAACGTCGTTAAAAAGTTCCTATAATTGAATCGCAATAAGAGCTTGTGGTAAGCCCCCTGTTTATATGAAATCATATGGAATAGAACGAACTACGCCGGCCACCGCCCGCAGCGATTTTTTACAATCGCGCGGTGCTGTACTGCGCTCCGTAGAGTGCTCCTCAGCAATGCCGCTTAGTGTGTCTCACATTTAATGTATTTATTACAATTTATTATTTTACCTTGTAGCTGTATTGCAGTTACATACAAGGCAAAATATGATATAGAATAATATTAGTTGTCTGTGTTAGCTAAAATAAAAAATATGATTATTAAGTACTTATGCAAGTAGTTAATTAGAGTTAAATAAATACGTGCTTATTTGCAACGAATGTGAGCAGATGCCTACTTGCTTTGATTTTTATTACAAAATTAAATCATAAATACGAAATGCGTAAAAATATTATTCCTAAGGGCCACCGCAGACTTGCTACTTTTAGCATCGGCGAACGGCGATTTTGATGCTGCGTCTCGCTCGTTCGCGCTCGAAGAAACGCGACGCAGCATCGATACGTCACAAAATCGCCGGTCGCCGATGCTAAAAGTAGCAATTCGGAGGCCCTAAGTAGCTAAATTTTTCATGAATTTTAATCCTGATAGGCATAAAATCCGTCGTTGTGTCCACTGATGCGCTAAGTTATACTTAAGTATCAAGTTTAAACAGTCTTATCACTAATATGAAGAAATTCGCGAATCTCATGACAACCAGTTTTTATTGTCGGCAATACACCGTTTTCAATACTGTGTGTTATTGATCGCGCATTCTGAATTACTGACTAATCTATATTTAGTCACCGAACTAATACGTACTTATTAAATGTTTATCAGGCGAATAACTCCCACTGATAGTACATCTGCGTCACTCCACAACAAAGCCGGCTACGTGTCTCACTACGTGTACCTAACGCCCGCATAGTGTTTCTAATCTAAATCAATATGTATAAATCCACCCCATGCACATTGCAAATTATTGACGATAAATTCAGAATAATGACAATAATAAAGATGTATGTTGAATGTTTTTAATAGGATAGTTTTCATATGTTTGGAAATAATGTATGAGGTCAATCGGGGTTATAAAGGTAATATACCTACCTACTCAAAAAATAGATAGGTACACGGTAAAAAGATACAGGTTTCATGAAATAAAATTGTAAATCCTTGATATATATTTTTATACTGTTATTATTAATCATTATACAGGTCGTTTCAAAGGTGCGTAGTAATTCTTGAGGGTTTGGATGAGTATCGGGAACAGAATTAAACACGGAATATTTATTTTCTCAAGGATACTGATGTCTTTTAGTAGGGTTCACTTATCCTCTTAATGGAAATCCGGAATTATTAATTCCAACTATTTAGTAATACATAATACCTTGCTCAGCGATGCTTAAAGCGCAATACACACCAAAGTCGCCGATTGTCGGCAGGCTTAGCGCTTTACACACCGCAGTCGCCGACATGTCAGCGACTCTGAAGGGCTAGCCAAGTGGCATGCACGCTAATCGAATAGAATAGAATAAACTTCACAATGTATGGAAATGTCAAACGTCGCAATGTAAATCAACAACAAGTCGCTATGAAGATCACGCTTGAGATCACGTGAATTATGTCATTTCCAAAGATGAAGCGTAGCGATTTGAATGAACGCTTGTAGACGTGAGCCACTTGTCTAGCCCTTCTGGTGTGTATGGCGCTTAACCTTCGATCGTATACCGATCAGTAGCCCGATTCACGTAACCAAAACCGTAACGATGTCTCAGCGATATAGTCGTTGATAGCCTTTTTGTTGGTTACGTGAATCGGGCCACAGTGATTGCAGCTGGCTATGGGCGTATTCTACCGCTGATATAGGATTGGGAATTAAATAAAACAAAAGTATTAATTTGGGAACGGAATCGTTTATTGAACCCATCTGTAATAGTAGATTATTAAATAATACCGTACTCTACACATTTGTACTGTTCAAAGTACCTACCTATATTCCTATACTCTTAGGTTAATGTACCGACAAATGCACCCGATATACAGGAATCACCAATTTAACTTTTTTTTTATATCCAGTTGCGCTCCATATTGTGGTAGCTACCAATCACAGTACCTTTTGGATTCTACTATTAAGAGAACGGTACCCAAGTCTGTTTTACATCTGACAAACGGATATCAAGTAAGGCCTCGTCCTAATTGGCATCGCTCGTACGAACGGTTCGTACGAAGTTCATACAAATCTAGTTCTTTTGTACGAACAGGACGAGGTTAAGTCCAAGAGCCCAGTGGCAGTAGTCAATAGTATATTTTAGGCACTGCCACTCCTCGGCTTCTAGTACACTATGGGTTTATTACGATCTCAGATAATGTTTCGTTCGTTCGATATTTTGACATTATTTAGGTACTACGGAAATGTGTCAAAATTCAAAATTAACGAAACGGATTATTGCTTTCGTACCGGATTTGTAACGGCAGCCCAGTACTTAAGTACATTAAAATACAATGGTTTCGTTGCAACGTCAGCCGTTTGTCAGAAATACCACTTAAGTCTATACCACCGTTAATAACATGGATATAATCCATGACAAAATGTATAAGTATGTAGACTTTATTAACATGACATGACATGACACTAATGTATGATAGGGTATAACGGATTGGTCGTATGAAAGAAAATATTGTTTCTTTTTCGTTTGAACGAGATAATTCTTATACAGTTAATTCAACTTTGTTACCGTGAATTCTACTTTACGTAACTTACTAATAAGGATTTTACACATTGTTCTGGATACGCACACTGGTTTAATACCTACTTTATGCATAATTTTGGGCGTAAGTATACATTTTTTATGAGAAAAATAATGAATTATTACCTACTATGTATTTATCTATCATAGTCAGTAGATTGAATAGGTAGTTTTTAATCATATTTTAAGAGTAATGAGATTGCATAGTTTACGGTCGAGTAAAATCTAAATATAATAATAAAAAAATTAAAAAAAATTGTTTGTATGAAACGGACCACTATCAGTATGGCGGCGGATATAATCCGTCCAAATTAAGAAGTGACGTGAATAAGGCCGGTTTACTCGGTCCCGGCGCTCTTCATAACTTGGAGCATTTTATAGCCGCCATAACAGGAGGCGTTCGTTTCATAAAAACATTTGTGTTGTATATTGACTTTAGCCAGTCTGGTTTATATAAAGCCGGTGTGTGTATCCAATACGATATAGGGACGTCTTTTAAATTTCAAATTAGGCATTACACTGTAGCCTTTAATAGCTTACACTAAATAAGTTAATATTTTTAGATAATATCGATCAAGTCGTCGCTTCGTTTACATTTAATTAATTATAGGTATAAATCTTCCTTTATTGTCTTCAATATTCACCGTTAAATAAAATGGATATGAAATCATTGTCAATTTAAAAAGTAAGTAAGTAAAGTGTTGCAGCGTAATAAAATCGAGCCATCCAATGATGACCGTTTCGACACGCTTTTATGTTCCGTTACCAATGAAGTTCACGTGTAACATGCAAATAATCATTTTTACCTTGAAAACATCTAGTTGGATTAAAAAAAAACTAATAATTATCTACCATATCAGCAAGGTTGCGTTCAGAGGCTACGTTGCGAGTGCAACTATTCACTTTGACACCGTAACTGAATAAGTCACTTTGAAGTATTGAACGGTCAGAGTGAATAGTTGCGTTCGTTGCGTAGCCTCTGAATACGGCCCAGCATATAAGTTGTTTACTTATAAACGTGTCTAAACGCTCTTCATTCTTTGACTCGAGTTCAGTGGCGGTTGAAATTGTTTAGTGTAAAATCGCTTTGGTTGAGCCATTATAACTATACATAATACAAGCCTGTAAAGGTTCATAACCGCATCGAATTGAGATAATTTTACATAGCAAATAATAGCGAAACGCTATTTCTATGATAAAAATAATAAGCGACGGGTGAATAAAAAAATATTCATGATTAGAATTTGTTACAAATTAAAACGAAATGAAATGTTAGTATTTAGAGAAGTAAAGAATTAAGTTCTATCGATGTCGATAAGTTAAAAGATATGAAATTCATTTTATACATAATATGTGATTGCTTTTAGGAATCGTCGCTTAATATTTCTATCTCATTAAAATACATTGGATCGTTGCCTTAAAAAATAATACAAATTCATGATATGTACCTAAGTATACACAAAAGATCGACAATACGCAAATGATACAAAATCAATAAATAGCATATCGATGACGTCATAATAATTATATACATACACTTAACATACTTTAGTACCCTTCGATTTAATGGATCTCTATGAATGGTTAATCGATTGTTATAGTTTACTATTATTTAATCGATAAGTAAATTGTAATCGATATTTACATAAGTACCTATTATTATGATTATTTCACAGCGATCGCGTGTATAGGTCACTTGTCTCTCTTTTATTCGTTATCAACACGTTTGTGCGAAAGAGAAACTGCGATCGATACGCGCGATCGAGTCGCCGTGTCGTGCACAGACTCTGATACAATAACTCCACCCTAGCTCCAACATTAACGCTTCGATCGGTTAGAAAGGAATCCATTTAAATGTATATGAAAATAAGTGGGACTTACAGTATATACAAAAATATCACATTACTTCGAGGCCGCAGCTTTCAATCACTTAGTCAATTATTTATTATTTCGTCTTCTTACCTAAGTTGTCGGTCGTCGGTACGAAGCGTATGCAAGGAATCGCAGGAAGGAACAGAAAAATAAAAGACAATAGTTTATTAGAAGCAGTCTTCGCTCATCAAAAATTTCGTTAAGCGCAAATCACTCGATTAGTTGATGTGAGACGTCAGTTCATCACTGCACGTATCCATTTATACAAGCGTCGCATCCGTGCCATTTTACTCGTTCGTCTTCCAGCACCCATTAAGAATATTTAGGAAGGATTTCGTTAAAGACTAGGTGCTTCGTCATAGAACTATTAATTCCAAAGGGAGCACTACGGCACCTACGAGATCTAGTCGAATCGAAGCCGAAGAACGTCTAAGAAGCTGCAGCCCCGCGGACCGTGCGGCATCGCTACACTAGTAGAACTACTCGGGCTCGCCGTCCGCGGGCCTCGCCGGCGCAGCGGCCGGCGGGACTATCACAAACGATCGACATAGAAAAATATAATTCTGGGACGCGTTTATTGCTAATTTAGGTACAGTCTTTGGAGGCCTCCGGTGTGGAGCCGCCGGAGAGGTCGTCGAGGAAGTCGAAGTTGGCGACGGCGGCGCGCTCGCGCTCGCCGAAGCACACGAAGAACCCCTCGCGGCCGAGGATGGAGGGGCGGCGCGCGCGCGGGAAGCGCAGCACGCCGAGCCCGCGGCTGCGCAGCGCGGCCGCTGCACCAACAGGCCACGTTACGCCACCCTACTCTCTACAAGCGAGCGCCCTCTGGACGCGACACAACGCGTGAGCACCCGCCCGCCCCAGCGCCCCCGCGCCCCCGCGCCCCCGCTCGCGACGCACACAGGGCTGCCAGGCCCGAAACCTACCCTCGGTTCGAGATCATCACAGCCACATGTATTGTTACAAGCCAAAATTAGTCACAAATTATGAATTTTATGGTTAGTAGAATACCAATTTCCATCGCGTTTTAAGGGATAGTTTGTTTGACCTGTCGGTACCTGGCAACCCTGAACACACAGCGCACTCACGCGTTATATTCTATAGCCACACGTCGGTCGGGTTCGTCACAAGTCCATAAAACAATATTTGTATCAGAAAAAAAATAAGACGATAATTGAATGACGGACTTTTAACTAATACCCATGTGTGAATCTATCTAATTCCCCCACCACACCGCTCCGATTTGTCATTGAATATTTTATCGATATGCTATCCCTCCCTACCGATTTGCTTGATTCGCTTCGCAAATATTCATGCTTATTGTTTTTCGTATTTTTTTTTCATGAATTTTAATTAAACCATCTTTAATTTGGGGTAGTTTCCACGAGCCTTTCGTTGTTAAACGATGTTGATGATTTCTTTAAAACTTTTTAGACAGAATCGACATCCAAGAAATAGGTACATTTGAAATTCGAAATCGTAACGGTGTGGCGCTTGCCAAGATGACGGTAGATGTACATAGAATGAGGCGAGAGAGTGAGATGGTGCGTGTGAGTGAGAGCGGAAACGAGTGACGTGGCTGGACGTGTGACCGCACAGATAACATGAAAATGACATGACACAGAAAAAAAATAAAGATAGTTCGTACAAATCTATCAATTTGACATAAAGTTCAAATTTAATAAAAGGCAAAAGTTAAAGTAGTTGAAATGATTAATTTATGAAGATTTGTATGAACAATACACGTAACATGGCCCGAAATGTATGAGAAATAACTCATATAGGTACTTAGGTTTTTAAGCATTTCGAGAAATCTATACCTATAATTATAGTTTGTTCTCACACATATCGGGTTAAACATCACAGCAAACGTTAGCAACCTTTTAAACTTACTAGGTGCACTATGGCGGCCGTAGCTAGGTACTAAACAATTAAAATAAGAATGGGTCCGGCCTAGCGCCATGTTGTGACGTCACAACTGGAACTGTTACGGCTCTCGGCTAACTTCATTCATAAGTTTATATGTATAAGTGGAGTGAAGTTAGCCGAGAGCCCGTCCTATTCTTATTTTAATTAATCGCATTGTACTGCGTAGTTTTGGTAAGTTTAATTTTAGCTAAACAGAAAAGGCATTAAATGAAATACGACTGAAATTATTAAAAATTATTGTAGGTACAATTAAACGGACACAACGTTTGCAATGAAAAAGTAAAATTATAACCAAAGCATAATTATAATGGGCAGTCAGCAACATAAGTCGCTAAACATTCTCAGTTATTCATATCACTTAAGTACACACTTTTATTTTGCGTAAAATAATTTATTTTTAGTAGTCCAAACAATATTTAAATGTGTTGCTAATATTTGTTTTGAAACAATGATAATGTTCTGACTTATGTTGCTGACTGTACTACCTTATGCTACTTAGGTGAAAAATAATGAATAAAAATTAATCACAATTAAGGTTTAATCACAACATGAATCCCGTGAAATTGAATTTATAGTTGTAAGATGATAGGCACATTGAAACTTAAGCGGCGTCGATGATGACTGTGGCCACCCAAGTCTCGCACGTTTGAATTAAAAAAAAATGACAAACAAAACAAATGACATTACGTGACGCCACGTGTTTTATTATTTTTAGATAAAAAACCAAAGCTACCATAAATAAATCATCAAACATTAAGGCCGGCTACAGATCATCAGATCATCATCATCAGATATTTGCAAGACCGGGCGGTTCATGTGCATAAGGTCGTCCAAAACATTTCTGTCCGAAAGTTTCTGATGATGTGTGGCCGGCCAAGGAAACCTTAAGGATCTTATAAGAGAACCCCAATAAGAAGGTTGAATCTACCTGTTTTCTGCCTTCTGGAGCGGTGGAGGCGGTGTAGTCTTGAGTAGGGCGGCGGCGGCTCCGCGGGCGAGGAGCTGCAGGACGAAGGCGACGAGTCGCTGGACGCCAGCATCACGTCTAGCAGGTTCGCACGAGCCTGGACATTGACAGAGGAATGACATTCCATGTTTGAACTTTTTGGCGGGTAGTGGAAAAGTGATGTTGTCATTTGATAGGGTTTAAGGCTAGGCCTTAAACCCTATCAAATGATACCCTCTCGATTTTTTTTAACTTGACACTATATGAGAAAAGCGAAGCCAACACAAAAAAAAAAAAAATCCCTGTTGCATGATAAGGAAGGTCTAATATCATTTTTGTCTCCTCCTTTGCAATAGAGGGTTGTGGATAATCTTCTTCAAACTCCTCTTTTTCTTTTGATTAAATTCACGCGAGTTCCAAGACAACTTAGCTTTTCCCCGAGACTCGTCGAGGGTTAAACCTCGACGTCATCTTCTGACGCAATAGTCGATGGCTTTGCAGGAGTAACATTGGTGGGAGTTTGTGGCGGGCCTAGATTTTATCAGTAACCTATGGCTCCTGGACAAAAATAACGTTGGTTTGATAGGCTACCTTAGGGTCGCTGAAGTCGATGTCCTTCTCGACGTGCACCCAGCCGGTGTGCGTCCAGGGCGCCGCGTCCCGCTGCGCCCCCGCCGCCCCCGCTCCCCCCGCCTCCCCCGCTCCCCCTACAGCCCCCGCCTCCCCCGCCTCCCCTGTCGCCGCTGCACCCTCGCTCTGACGGATCATTCTGGAAAATACGATAATTTTTTGTTGATCCCACTGATTACCTATTCAATATGTTTTTTAAGTGACAGTTCCTTAGTAAAAGTGTTAGTGCCTACCTACTATAATTTTCAGTATTTCACGTGTAACTATTGTGTATTCAGAGAACCATTTTATTTGCTATAATGACGATACGTTACTAAGCCTAGTATTAAAATAAAACCGTAAATACGTTTAAAAAACTCACCTATTCAATTCTTCTATCACATCCTTAGAAGTAGCAGCCTCGTGAAAACTTAGCGTGTGTTCCTGCTTGACTATTATCGGCTCAGGAATCGACGTTCCCCCCATCAGCACCGGCCTGAGTCTCTCCGACACTGGGATCTTCGACTTGACCTTGTTCGGCGATGACGGTGGCCTCTTCCCTCCCATCAGTGTAGGGATTCTGCTCCTCTCACTCTTAACTCTCACCTCCCTCTGCGTGCCATCGCCCTTATTACTTACTATCACAGTTTCAGCGGTGGAAGTGCTCGTCGTGTTCGATTCCGTCATTTGAGGGGAACTAGTCTCTGGAGACGAACCCTCTTCCTCTTCGGGGACAGTGACCAGAGCCCCCGTACTTCTCCTACACGCACTGAGCACTTCTTCGACGAGAGATGTCTCAGTGTCGCTCGTGGGGTATGGAAAACTGGAAGATTTCGTCATTGTAGCTTCTTCTCTTTCGACCGGCGGTTGTTTGTTCAGCATTATGTTGACTGTGTTTTCTTTAAGAGCCGAGTTGTGGTCCACGCTTCGACTGGATTCAGTATCACTAGGTCTATCGTCTTTCACTTGGGGATTCTCGTCAACTTCAACTGCATTGATGACGTCTATACTTTTATTGATTTCATTCTTTCGCTGAACTTTAATGAGATGATGCTCGTCTATTTCATTTTCAGCATTCTCTATCCGTGAGAACTCATCGTAAAAGTCTCCAGACTCAGCGTAAGGCTCCTCGCGTTCAATGAACCTCGGCGTCGATTTTGGCTCGGAAACAGTATCACAGAATACGACTTTAGCTCGGTCGCCGGGGAGGATGTCGCAGGAATCGTTCTCCGAGAAGCTGCCGAAGGAGTCGGGTCGCTGCCTGTCCTCGGACACCTCGCTGCGCGGTCCCACGGAGTCGTCGTCGAAGTCCGCCGCCGCGTACGGGGGCGGCAGCGACCGCACTTCCGACAGAGGCCGCGACGACATCGAGTCGGACTCCTCCCGATCCCTGCAGTACTTCTGCTGCTCCGCTATGAAGTGCAGCACGTTCTGCAACGCATGCTCCCTATCGTGTAAGGCCATAGATTGGACGTCGTGGATCCTTAAATGACTACTCGCATCTTGAGCGGGTATACCTCTGGACGAATTCGATGCTAAGCTCTTTGTGCTCTCGTATTTGACGAGGCGGTAGAAGTCTCGCGTGAAATCTAAGCCGACGTTGGCGCAGTCGCCGTCTTCGCTCAGCGCCGTGCTGGACCGTTTGTCCGGGCCGTCGGATGCGCTAGACCAGGACCCGCCGGGAGAGTGCGTCCCCGTACAGTCCCACCGTTTGTCTGAAGTGTCCGGATCGTCCACTATTCTACACTCATCGATTTCTACGGTCGCAAACCCACAATCATTCCATAAACAATCACCAACATCCTCTTCTAATTCTAATGCATCGTCTTCCCTTATACTGGGCAACGTCGATAACGATATTTGACCGGGGGTCGTTATTTCCGCGAAAGGAGACTGCCTGTCTCTGAGATCCTCGCACGATAATGACAAGCTCCAGTCTTCTAGCTCCGCTCTGTCGTATTCTAAGTCTGCTATATCTCTATGCCGCTGTTGCAATGCCGATCTCGCATCGTCTAATTCTAGCCAATGCTGAACGTAATCGGCATCGTACTGCGAACAATCAGCTCTTTCGTCTACGGTACTCCCCCAGGAGACTCTTTCAGAGCTCGTCGTGGAAGCTATCGCTGGCCTTCTCAGCGGCCTCTCAGGACTCGGTTTCAGATCTAATACTAACACCCCTGAGCTGGGCGTCGGGCTGTCCAAACAGCTGGTCGGGCAAGTCGTGCCGGCGATTAACTTTAAACAGAGATGAGAATCGGAGAAGCTCCTCACGACGTGCTGGAAGGGTAGGACCGGTCTGGACGGCGGGTAGCTGCCTCTAACGCCGGCGAACGCTACTCCTATAGGGAAATAGATGTAGTCCGCGTCCGCTAGCAGTCTTGCGTGTCTGCGAGATTCGCGAGGGTTTATAGATACTATAGTTTGGTTGTCGGTTTCGTCGGAGGCCTCGTTGAGGTCGGGGAGCGCGCGGTCGGCGGCGTGGTCGCTCTGGCGCGAAGCGTCGGCCTGCACGTCGCTGGACATGGTGGAGTAGCCCTCGTCCTTGGCGCCGCTCTCGGGAGACTCCGCGCCAGCCTCGCCGACTTCACCCGTCTCTTCCTCTGTTACTTTCTCCCCGCTCGCACCTGGAAGATGACGCAAAATGAAATGAAAATCAATCAACAAGATATCGATTTTGCCGATACTAGCATATATCCTCTCTTGTAACTCTCTAAGCCAAAGACTACACCTACCTACTCAATCTAGCTGACCACCCCTAAGGTACAAACATTCGGTAAATATTTACATGCCAAATGTGACTTACAGCACTTCTTGACCTTGGAATGTGGGCAATCGGCCAAAATCTCCGCGATATGCCTTAGGCTATTTGCAACTTCTCCAAAATCAGAATTCCTGCTTATCCATTTCTAGAGTCTACAGCAAATCCTTATATTTTTTGAAGGACTGTGAATCTGTGGGTATTAGGTATTAGTGGGCTGTTGGCGTGGTATGCTCACCGCGGAGTGCGTCCGCGGCGGGGTGCGGCAGGCCGAGGCTGAGCGTGGCGGGGCGCGCGGGCGCCGCCCACAGCGTCGGGTCCACGGCCGACAGCGCGCGCGCCAAGTTCGCGGGAGTCACCTCCAGACCCTGCAGTTGACAACACATTCACATTAAATAACTCTTCACAAACAGTCCACATCAACATCAGTGTCATTCACAATGTGATCAGACTTCAGACGCTCATATCCAGCTGCAATCGGAGGTTAAGCAACACTTGGCAAGTTCACTTAGAGTTGGGTGTCCTTTAAGTGGTATTACGAACTGAGCGTCTCGTGCTTCGGAGGGCATGTAAAAAGTTTTATGTGGAAGTCGTTATCAGAAAAAATCCGTGATAAAAACTTTGCTAAGTCAAGAGAAAACGCCAGGGTACAGACTCTTGACAGACTCTTGAAGGCTATGTTGGGTACCTTGAGTTCAGTCCAGATGTCGGCGAGGATTTGGTGTCGCCTCTTGTCGTCGTGGCTGAGTGGATGCGGGTGGGGGGCGGGCGGCGCGGGCGGGGGTGAGTCCCGGAACGAGACTAGCGAACCGCACGAGCCCACGTCTACCAGATGCACTGAAATACGAGTTGGGAACCATTGAGGAAAATGTAAAACTGTCTCGAATCACACGGGTTATATCAATGTTAATTTTTTTCCTGTGTTATCACGATTTGAAGTCTCTTTTGTAAGGATTCGGAGAAACTACAATGTATCTTAGGGTTGAATCTTAAGGTTTGAATCTTAAGGTTGGGTGTGACTAAGGGTTGAGGTTGGGATGAATCTTAGGGTACGGTGTATCTTAGGGGTAAACGATAAGGTCGGGTGTGGCTAAGGGTTGGATGAATCTTAAGGGTTGCGGTGAATTTTTAGGGTTGGCGCAAACGGGCCACCGACCACAGCTACTGGTGGCCAGCAACAAGCAGTGTACACGCTTTTTCATGCCTTTGCAGAAACTCGCCGCACACGTGTGGCCGGTGGCGGCCACTCACTACCGCGACTGTGAACTGCTTTGTCACTGGCGACCAATGTGTGTGATCGGTGGCTCGTTTGCAATGAGCCTTAGGTTTGAGTGTATCGTTGCGTATGGTTACCTTGCAGGTCCCTGGGCGAGACTGGCGTGGCGGCGTGCGGTGTTGCGGCGTGCGGCGTGGCTGGTGAGGGTCGCGGCTGCGGGCGCAGCTGCCGCACGAGCAGCGCGCTCAGCGCGCGGTTCTGTGCCTCCAGCTCGCGGATGCGCGCGCGTGCGCAGCCCAGCTCCTCGCGCACGCTCTGCAAACGACATCAATAACAATAAAATACATAACTACTTAGAGAAGTGGATAATCTTCTTCTAACTCCTCCTATCCTTTCTTTTGATTAAATTCGTGCGGGTTCCAAGTTAGCTTTTCCCCGGGACTCGTCGAGGGTCAAACCTTGGCGTCATCGTTGGACCATTGTCGATCCTGGCTTACAGGAGTAACAGTGGTGGGAGTGTGTGGCGGGCCTAGTCCCATATTTAATACAAAACTACTGATACAATATTCCAAGACACATACCATTAGCTTAGTTTGAGGAGATAACACGACTGGTAGTAACGTGACAAATTCACATTATCTAGCTATAGGTAACTACCTAAACTTTATAAAAAATACCTACAGGCAATCTCAATAATGAATAGATTTCAACTTAAGTGGGATGAAATATATGTCTGTACTAGAATGGCCATGAAACCAAGCTCCGAGCAATCCGATATGGTGTTATGTTTTTGTGGTTAGTCATCAAAACTGATAGTTCAGGTGCACCACTCAGCTAACATTTCCAAGCCCGCCATTAAGTTGAAATCCGACTCGGCCTATATAACGCCTGTACCTAATACGAGGAACAAACAGTAGGTACCTACTTAATAGATACATCTACTGAGGGGAAATTTCTTGAAAATTTCGCATTTTGGTTAAAAACTTTTAAACATGCTGAAGGATACGTCCTGCCTCCGCTAAAATATCTAATGTACATTTTCATCTGAGATTCACGAAAGTTCCACCAACGAGGAAACTTTATCGTACCTATCTGCTTACCCCCTGCGCCTCGTCAAATCGTCTACGAAATAAACGCGTACATTTTAATTATACTTCATTAGTTAAATTAAATTCGAGTGGGGTAATTGACGGGCTGTAATTACAGAGGGGAAAGGGGGGTTAGATGTAACTTGGAAGGCATTGCTTTTAAGGCTTCGGATTGATAAGATGTATAGTATTGTAGAGTCTGTAAATAGGTACTATACCTATTATACTGTAGATCTTTTTTCTCTTCGCGGGTTGTGCATTCTCGACATTAGCTCTAAACCAATCAGAGTTTAGGACCTAATAATTCGTAATCTGAGTTTGTAATAATAGTAAATTGTTCACATATGAGAATGTTTGCAGACGATGGCAATCAGGTGATTTTATGGCTATAGGTAAAGTCGGTAGAGATTTTAATAGGTCATTATATCTCTATAAAGCAGGTAGAGATTATCAAAAGTCACGACGCAGAATGGCCTATTTCATGAATGCGAAATGACGTAAACGCAAAATGTCGTTAGCGCGAATCATCCTAAACGCGAAATACTTATCCCAAACTCGAAACGTCTATAAGTACACAAGTAAATAAATATGGCCAGTCTTACACACCAATTGTATGGTACCAAACTAAGCAAAGTTTATGGGTGCCGTACAATGAACTGGCCACAATCCCATTGACATCCAGATCAAATTACGAAAAGGCCGTTCCCGAAATTTGCCTCTGGTGGTTGCCTGGTAGTGACTATATAACTTTCTAGACAGTTTTTAGTCTGAAGAGATTTATGTGGTCACTGTCGTAAGCTGACGAAGCGGGTTCCACTATTGTTAGTGGTTAGTTTAGTTAGTTAGTATTAGTAACTAGTGGGTAGATCTCGGCTATTATAATCGCTCCGTCACCCGTTTTCTTCGTGGCTCCGGACTTTCTGCGAATCCAGACAAGTACACGCCTCAGAGTTTATTAAAATATTTCCAAGAAGTTGTGCCGAATGAAATTTTAAATTAAATCAACCGTAAATAACGTTAATGAAGTTGGTTAGTCTCGAGCGATTTTCATTACGACATGAAAGGATTTAAATGTAACAGTTACCTAATGTTAGGAACACGCCGAGTTTCAGACTTGTTTGAAGATTAAATGTTTGAGAAGTTCTTATAATTAATTATGAAATGCCCCTTATATATTTTTGGTTGTTTTTACTACAATTACTAAATCATTTTTACTAAAGCTTCGTTTAGATAGGTACCAAGATCATAAATACTAATATTATTAAGAGATAAAGTTTGTATGTTGGGTGTAATCTCTGGAATTCTTGCGGCTCTCTCACTCATTGTACGAAACGCAGCTGTCATATCTGCTTCACACCGATCCGTGAGAGGGTGGTATTACCCTGGTCGAGCCAGCCCGTGTATGAGCTGCAGTCAATTGGTTACAATTTTGCTCTCACCAATAACCCCAACAAATATGTGTGATAATGATTTACCTTTGCCCTTTCACGAACATCCCATAAGATCACTAATTACTCCTTTAGATGATACACATGACGCCCTTTGAACACCAAGGTTCTTCGCATTATGTAATATCAATATACTCGTCTGTAATCAGCCAGCACATCCATCACATGTTAATCAGCGTATGACATTAATTGCTTTATAATAATTATCTCGCGTCATTAACAATTCTGCGTGAGTTGCAAATTGATTCAGAGCTTGGTGGTATGGTGTTTGCTTTCGAAATTTATGAGGTCCAATGGATATAATGGAGGAATGAGCAAGGAGAATTTGCTTCAAGCATAGGTCATAAGTTACTCATGATTGGAAATGAGAGAAAAAATAACTCATTAAAGCTCGTATTAATAAATGCATCTCAAAGTTGAGATCGATCTTAAGATGCATGATTGTGATTTGACGTTTAATGTATGGAACATCTGTCAAAAATAGCATCTTAAGATCGATCTCAACTTTGAGATGCATTAATACGAGCCTTATACTCTGTTTTCCTCGGAAAGCGGTACCGACATATAGCGGCCGTAATATAGCGATGAATGACGTCACTAGAACGTTGGCTATGTAAACAACGGTGTTAAACACCGATCTCTAGAAAACCGCTCAATTTAGTTTACATAGCCAATGTTCTAGTAACGTCATTCACTGTTATATTAAGGCCACAATATGACGGCACCGCTATCGGAGGAAACCATAGCTTTAGTCAATTATCACAAAGTCACTTAAGAATCCGTACTACCATTACAATCCGTGGTTGTAATCTATAGTGGCTTTTTTACAGGGATACTATTATGAAGCATTAATGAAAAGCTTCTAAGCCATTAAATCCACATCTTTATTCGAAAACGCATAAAACTTTCCAAAAACAATAACGATGGCGCGCAAACGGCGCCATCTTTATCGGACGACTTGCCGTTCGCGCCAAAACTACAACATGGCGGCCATTCGCAAACTGGATTTAAACGCAAACGCGGCATTATCGGGCAGATTACACCGAGATTATAGTGGGCCGCGGTTTCCAAAATTATTACGGTGGCAACTAAGTCCAGAGACCCATTTTGTGAGATTTATGCGCGAATGTAGGCACCGCATAATCCGCGAGCCATAATTATGAGAAAACAATTTCCCGGATGCATCTTAAGCGGTGCAGGGATTACTCCGGCGAGTTTTTCTGTGGATTAGCGTCGGCGTGTTCCTTTGAATTAATGTTCTGGCCGACAGCTGGAGATTTTCGGATTTTACAGCGCTTTCAGTTTACAAAATACGAGTTCTAATCGCTTTGAAGTAGTGGTTAATGTATTTTGACAGGTTGAAACATTTTAAGAATATAACCGTGCGTTTCCATTGCACAAAAACATGTTGACACAACATATTGCTGTCTCTATTTTTTTGCTGTCATTAAATAGAGACAACAATATGTTGTGACAACATGTTATTGCGCAGTGGAAACGCCCGGTTATGTTTCTTTTGATATGTACTTAAGTGTCTTAAGGTACTTAGGGCACCTTGACCCATTCCACATTATACCTATCCACCACTGTCACCTTTGTAGGTCACCTATGGTAGGATTTACATGTAGGTATATACCTATATCCTACAGAGACACATAATTTTAACCCTTGGCGAATTTTGACCCTTCAAAATAGGTATATTGTTTGGTAGGTACCTAACTACCCACTTAACGATGAGACTTTAACGATAAGATAGGTAGGTACGTAATTACCAATATTTTTTTCGTTTTCTACTATCCTTAACGATTGTAGAATGTCAACTTGGCTAATCCTTCAGACGTTTTTGGACTTGAGAGGCGGTTACTTAATAGGTCTAATAGGACTGGTTTACTAATTTGCTAGCTTACTTCAAAGGTTGCTCGCTCATTACGCTCAAGCGCTCACCTTTTGGGAGAGCAATGCTCGCACGACCTGCTGGGCCACATCGTCGAGCCTGCGCTCGTGCTCGCCCGCGCCCAGCCCCGCGGACAGAGCTGACACCTGGCTCCGGAGCCGCTCGTTTTCGGCACTTAACGTTGACAGCTGCGTTTGGTAGTGGGCCGCTGATGCCTGTAACAAGGACAGTGTGGTCATAATCCAGTGCCCGTAGTGTATTTTAATCGTAAGCAAACTGTAAGTAAGTATACTTTATAGTCTACGGATTTGTCTTCTTTGTATGGAGAATTAAAAGTTTAGGATACCGTCCTCTTTCGTCCGGCGTCCGGGCGCTTTTTTATTTGAATATGGTGGAAAACAAGTATACTGCCCGCCTGGTTAAGCAGTTACCGCAGCCTAGATGATTGCAAAACCAAAGGCATCGCTAGCACGTTGCCGACCTAGGGGAGTTGGACAGATGACGGAGAAGAGGGGAGGTTGTACGAAATTGCACTTATTATAAATGCGAAAGTGTGCTTATTTTTAAGTTTTACTAAGCATTACGCGGAAACGCCTAAACGGATTTCAATGAAATTAGATACAGAAGTGAATTATGTTATGTAATAACATAGCCAAGCTGTAGCCAATTGTCTGCAGCTCATAAACGGGCTGGCTCGACGGGGTAGTACCACCCTTTCGTAGAAGATCGGCGTAAAGCTGCTATTACAGCTGCGTTTCGTACGATGATGAGTGAGAGAGCCGAAAGCCCACCCCCATCCCACTCCCCTTCAGGTCGGCAATATGCGAGCAATGCCTTAGGTATTGTAAGCATCTATAGGCTACGGTAACTGCTTAATATCAGGCGGGCCGTACGCTTTTTTGCCACCGCAGTCCTATAAAAAAAGGCTACTATTTATGTAGGTACTCATAGTACGTAAAAATAATGGTATCCCAAAAAATACAAAACCTCACCCCGTCCTTCAAAGCAATATTTCCCGAGTCTCACTCGTCAAAAACGTCACGGCCACTCCTGTCATCAGAGCTGTGCCACTAAAAAAATAGCCCTCGAAAAGGGTCCATCGCTCACACTCCTAATTAACCGGCCGAACAAACGGAACCAAAATAAACTGACCCATTTCCCCCCTCCTGTGTATTTAAAACTGTTAATACTCGGAAGGGTATCAACTCCGTGTCAGAGCTCAGCAAATATTTGACTACCCGCAAATATATTTCAAACAATTTTAAATCTTAACGGTTTAGGAATAAAGTTCTCGGTAATTGGTTTATATCTTTTCATTAACACGATTGAAATAATACTTTGTTGATACGCTTTGGAAAGGGTTAGCTTTGAATGTGGTCCGCGTTTGATTTGGAACTGTAGCGTAAGCTGCTGGGCTCACTGCATCGGGTGGTTGCAGGTTCGATTCCCGCCAGAGGAAAATTTCTGAAACGGCATTTTCGTATTTTGCCCCGGTCTGGTTGTCACTGGGATCGCCCCCAGACTATAATACGGTAGCCATAGTATAAGCGTTGCTTAGTTTAGGACCGTACAGTTGGTGTGTACCTAAGTTTGGCGATATTTGGGGGCGTCCATAAATTACGTGAGGCATTTAGGGGGGAGGGGGTCGAGCAAAATCTCACCAAATCTCACGTGGGGGAGAGGGGGGTCTCAGCAAATCTCACGTAATTTTTTTTTACCGCATGAAACAGTGTAAAATTGCAAGAAAATTGGGTTAAATTAAGTAAAACATGTTTCTCCTCTAGAATATAGCTTTTGAAAAATCTCACATGAGATTAGATGGGGAGGGAGAGGGTCGAGCAAAATATCATGAAATCTCACCAAGGGGGGAGGGGGGGGGGGTCGAAAAATGTCAAAAATCACCTCACGTAATTTATGGACGCCCCCTTTATATTTGTCTGGGTACTTACAATTTATTCTAATAGATTTCTATACAAACGAGTAACGCCGACGCCTAAAAAATAACAGAACCACGACGAGAATTATGTTCTTAGGCAAACTTAAAACTTCCTTGGGCAAATCCGATTTCGATAAATTCTCTGTGGATAAATTAATTTTATTTTGACACCCAAGATGTCAGTTTTTTTTTTTATTAATTTCACAATTTGTGTATTCAGCCAGAGTCAAGTTTGAATACCTAGATTAACGTCTATTTTTTAAGTACCTACTTGAATTTAGGGCTGACAAAATTGTAGGTATTTACTATAGTCTGATTTTTTATTAGACGAAGCCAACTGACAGCTGAAAAGTTCGAATTTGAACCTTATTTGTTCTATTTATATTGAAAAGTGACATAAGAACCTGTCAGCCCACTTCGTCTAATTAAAAATCAGACTATAAGTACTCAGCTGACATTCGTACCAGCCTCTAGACAAGAATAGACAAAAGGTATCTAATCATTTCTCTCAATAATAGAACAGTAATTCAAACGATTTAATTAAATAATGACTGACAGCTCACGGATAGGACTGTTTATTTTGTAATTAAATTATTTACAAGCCCGCCATTCCCCGCTGGCAGCCATTTTGGAGCTTGAGTACTTTATTTAGTAAATTAATTTATATTTCGCATTTTGGATGTAACCGCAGATGTTTGCAGGAGTTTTGGGTTGATCAAGGGTAAATTTAACTAATAAAAAGAAAAAAAAATACACTCACACAAAGACATTGGCATAATACACAAAAGTGTTATTATGCCACAGGTAAAATAAACCCTCGATCGACGAGATTTTTACGAAATAGGAGAATTCAAGGATGGGAGAACCTTATCATGGGTACCATTTAAGGTAAGTAGGTATAGGTATTAAAACGTACTTATTTTAAGCTCTTTAGTATTATCTATTTACCTAAATAACAACAACAATAAATTAATCTAATTATTTTATAAAAATCACGGACAAAATTCTCATCTAACTAAGTAGGTACAAGTCGTTGCAAGAAAAGTGACCATTTATAAAAAAGTGATTTATGATGTCCATCGTCGGTCGGCCATTACGCTTTCCTTAGTTTTATGTTTGTGTAATAACACACAGTGGTTTTAGCATAAATCACAACCCCTTGCATTCGCTACCCCTGTTTGTCAAGTGTTGTTACCTTTGTTGTGTTTTCTTTGTTAAAAGTAAGTCTATAAATTAATTGTATTGTAAAAAACATAGATTAATTATTCGTTTCCGCGAGAACGCTTGCGCGAATCCTTCATATACCACTGAAAAAATAAGGATCAATTTTATATCATATAAGTACGTACCAAGCGTATTTATTCCTAATCAGTTTTGTATTTAGGTACAGTGGGAGTCGTGGGAGTAGGACGGAAAAAATATTTAAATTTAGTTATAATAGTAAAACCGTTAGTAACTACGATTCACTGTAAATGATTACTTAAGTTAATACTCTGTTAACTATGAATAATTACCAACAAATAGCTTAATCACTAATTAACAATATTATAGTTTCAGTTCAGAAACTCGCGTATCACAAGATTAATGATTCAACATCCAAATCGCAGGTCGAGAATCGCATTAATCCCGAAAATAGTTGTTCTCAGTTGATGTGTGAGGGGTGAGCATTCGGATCAAAATGATGAGGTTCTGTTTGAGAGGGTTTATATAAAACATAACTACACCACGGCCATCGAGAATCGGTACGAAAAATAACAGATGATTTTATTAAAATAGTTGTATTAGTTGCATCTTCATTTATTTTTATTAGTTAACATTACGTCCCCAACATAGAAAATCAACCATGAATAGTATATGAAATGGCTGCCTGAATGTTGGCGAGCTCGGCGGTGACCGACTTGAACTCGAAAATTACTGACATTTCGTTCTCTTCAGTTCTTTCAACTATCAAATTTGAGTCCAGTGTAATTTTAAAATGTTATTTTAAAATTCGGTCCGTTAAATTACAATTTCAGAATAGGTATACTTAATTGTAGAAATAAAACTGAAGGTGAGCATCTAAATTCAAATTCGGCCAACCCGCGTCACCCGGCCGTAGTTTCGGCGAAGTGATTACATTTACAGCAATAACTGGAATTAAGCCGAAAGCCGCGTGCCATTTATCACGGCCGCCGGTGCAGACATCATTAGCTTTGTTCGGTCACGCGGCCCGACTGGGCCGGCTGGAGGGTTGGTTTTATTTCTATAGTACCTACCTAAAGTACGAATTAACTAATATATCTACGAGTAAACATACCTATAATTTAAAAAAAATGTGTGCGGTTTACCCCCGTCAGGAACAGAGCGAGGTGAAGGGGGTTTTTGCGCATAGGGCTCTCTCACTCATCGTACGAAACGCAGCTGTAATAGCTACCTTACGCCGATTTTCTGTGAGAGGGTACTACCACGGTCGAGCCCATAATATAGGTATGAGCTGCAGTTAATTGGCTACAGCTTGTCTCTACCACCAATAAATACATTATATAAATACATATTATTGTGATATTATTCATAACATCTGAAGCGGCAGCAGTTAATAGATGGAGCCAGTTTCCAATTTACCGGCATTATCTCACTGAAGAGCTGAGCCCGAGTTAGTTTGGGAGGACTATGGAATAACATCCTCTATGCACGTTTCCATTGACCCACGACACCTACTGATGAGAGACCCAACTACCTATCTTCTGAAATCTGGGACTAAACATTTTATCGTTACTACCGATTCCTGCCAGAAGCAAATTTCCGAAACGGCCTTTTCGTAATAATAATTTACTTAGGTCTGGGTGTCACTGGGATCGCTCCTAGTCCATTGTACGGTTCCCATAGTACAAGCGTTGCTTATTTTGGGACCATACAGTTGGTGTGTAAGTCTGGCGATATTTATATATATTTTCGTAGTTATTCGAAAATTTAACTATGAATTAAACAAGTAAAATCTCGTTCTGTCTTATCCAATGGAAACTCGCTAATTGGTTTCGTTAGTGCGCTCCGTGTGCGGTAACGCTATTATGAAGATACCTCTGAGCTCTGCCTACCCCCGCTGCGGGCCAGCGCGATGAATAGCGAGCGCCGCAGTTTTAAATGCATCGGATTTAACGTTTCAAAATACATGTTAAAATACGTGAGGATTCCGTGTTTTAATTATTTGGTATACTGCGGGGATATTTTAATTAATCTCAAACTTTTGTAGTTTGTAGTTTCAGGGGTCAGTACAATAAAGTGAAGTATAAATTTTTTTTTTTTTTTTTTTTTTTTTTTATAGGACTGCGGTGGCAATAAAGCGTACGGCCCGCCTGATGTTAAGCAGTTACCGTAGCCTATAGATGCTTACAATACCAAAGGTATTGCTCGCACATTGCCGACCTGAAGGGGAGTGGGATGGAGGGAGGGGGAGGGGGGGTGGGCTTACGGCTCTCTCACTCATCGTACGAAACGCAGCTGAAATAGCTGCTTTACGCCGATCTTCTGTGAGAGGGTGGTACTACCCCGGTCGAGCCAGCCCGTTTATGAGCTGCAGTCAATTGGCTACAGCTTGGCTCTACCACCTTCAAAAAAAAATATATAATAAATAAATTAAAAAATATAACGTCACGACTTTTATCCACATTCGGGGGTAGTCAGAGGCTTGAGTGGCCATACACCACCACATTGTGGAAGTATTAAGTCAACTCTTAGCCCACGTTGGCAGAACCCAACGTGACATATACAGGAACTGACTATTACCTAATCCCGAGGGATAGGTAGGTTTCCTCACGATGTTTTCCCTCACCGTCAGCGAACTGTAAATTATGACCATACGAAAATTCATCCATTGGTGCATGCCCCACCGGGGATCGAACCTGGGACCTTCTGATTGCTAGCCCAACGTGTTCGCCCCTAGGTTACAGTCGCAGATTAATAAATAAATACAATACATATCGTTACACTTACTAACCAACTGTATGCATCCAAACTAAGCAACGCTTGTACTATGACTACCATACAATGGACTGAGGGCGATCCCAGTGACACCTAAACCGGAGAAAAGGGGCCGTCCATAAATTACGTGAGGTGATTTTTGAGCTTTTCGACCCCCCCTCCCCCCTTGGTGAGATTTCGTGAGATTTTGCTCGACCCCCTCCCTCCCCCTCTAATCACACCGTGGTTGCGCCACCAGCGGGTGATTCGATAGCCGTCACCGAATTGGTTGCGCTACCAAGCGGACACCAGGTGCGATACCCTCCATACAGCTCTAAACATTTTGTTGGTGGAGCGACTGGTTGCGCTACCACTGGTGTCTTCGTGAGATATAGCACTTCGTCTTTGTTTACCATCTTTTTAATAGTACTTACTCCACTTATATCCGATGAAACTACATAACGATTCAGTACCAGTAATAACATCGTTCTAATAATCTGTTTACTCGCAAAGAAATAAACCGTAATCTCATTATTTTCCATTCAGACTTAATTCTTGGTTGTCCGCCGAACCGCCGCCGGTAGCCGGGCGCCACCAACAACAAATTGTATCATAAGGCCGTGGTCTTCTATTAAATGCCATCGGCCGCTTACAGCGTCACGCGTACGCCGCGTCACAGTTTTATTATAGTGACGTCGGCGTGTGAAGGAGACCACAACAGTACATTTCTATAGTAAGTATCGTGACGCGGCGTACGCGTGACGCTGTAAGCGGCCGATGGCATTTAATAGGAGACCACGGCCTTATACAAACTTGGACACTACCAGGAATGATGGTTTTAAAAACATCACAGACATGACATTTGTTCATGGTGGTAGAGCCAAGCTGAAGCCAGACTGCAGGTCATATACGGGCTGGCTGGACCGGGGTAGTACCACCCTCTCACAGAAAATCGGTGAAAAGCAGCTTTTACAGATGTGTTTCGTACGAAGAGTGGGAGAGCCGCCCAACCCTCTCTCCCTTCCCCTCCCTACGACCCACTCCCCTTCAGGTCGGTAACATGCGAACAATGCCTTCGGTATTGCAAGCATCTATAGGCTACGGTAACTACTTAACATCAGGAACACTTGTTTGCCACCTTAGTCCTATTAAAAAAATGACATATCCAAGGGGCGACACGTAACTGCTCAAAATAGTATGTCTTACTAAATAGAGTCCATGGGCTCAGTATCTATGGAACATCACCTTGAACGTATGTCCGTATGTAGGTATTGTCAATACGGTTAATCATTAATCATTTTGCGCAACTGACTCTTTCACTCATCGTACGAAACGCAACTAACAGCTACGCCGAACTTCTGTGAGGTATAACCCCAGCACACGTTTATGTATTACTCTAATACTCTACTTACTATATGCAAATCCCAAAACGTTCGTTAACAAATAAAATAACCGAAGGACATGCAAACACAATTAGTGTATGGGTGAAAATTTGAGGTGCGGGGGCCTACCGCACCCCCCGGGGGTGCAGGGGGGGCGGGGGGCGCGGGGTGCGGGGCAGATAGATGCACCCTGGAACCCTGCTGTGACCCTGACCAGGGGCGGAGCATTGATTTGAAAATGTCATAGAACTAATGAAATTGTTTAAATTCTATGAAAATTTCAAGGTTTTCAGGAAGTTAGTATTTTGAAATAATAGGTAATAGATTGTTAATGGCCGGTTATATGTGATTTGAAAGTACCTATAATACGTAGTTTCAACGCATTTTAAAAAATAAAGTCAATGTTCCTTATTCGATACATTTTGTATTTGGGCAAAAAATAATGTAGTTTTAAGTGACGGGGTATAATATTTTATTGTTTCATATTTATTATTGGATTTGATGTGTATTCCACATAATTTAATATTGGGCCAACAATGACCGAGAAGGTACAATCGTATGGTGTTGTTTTGTATTATTAAAACGTGGTAAATGGATCTATATATCAAAACTACCTGTAAAATATCTTTAAAATGTCATCTCCTCGAGTTCAAACCTAAAATCCTCTGATTAGCCAACTATCGATTGGCAAGAATCGCATCCCTACCGGTGCCCCCGGTAACTGCGCCCTTGCACTTCGGAAGGGTGAAGCTGAATTATTGTTTAGAGGGCGGGGGCGGCTTTTAAACCGGGAAACCCCATGCTTGTGCATAGCCGATTTCCCGCTAGCCGCCATTTTAATGTCCTGCCGCGGATTGCGTTGTGTGAGTGATCGGTGATACAAGTGGTAGGAGAAAGCGGTGAGTGAGAGCACAAAGATTCAGCTCACTAGGGCCTCAAGTAGACGTGTGTCGTTACATTATTTTCACGAAACGTAACGTAACCGGTTACGTCGAGGGCGTCACCGGTTATTTAATAGGTGATTTTTGTAACTGGTTATTTTTGTAGCCCTATGGTTTTCGTCACTACTAGCTTCTTGTATACAAAAATACAAACATTGTTATTTGTTACTTTTAGATGTCTGTGGGTGACCGGTGACATAATTAATACCTATGATGTAGTTCGGGCTACAGCTAAATAACCTGTTACAAAAATCACCAGTTACTCGTTCGTCGCGTAAATAGTGATTCAGTGAATTAGCTCGTAACCAGTTAATGTAACCGGTGACGTGAAATAACGCTCAAGCCTAGCCTCGAGTCTGGTAGCATTTAACCACTAGCAAACCGCTGGTCTCTTTTATCTTCGTGAATTCTTTATTATAAATCGTACATAGGCGGGCGACATATGTTAGCAGTCCTCTCGACAACATGCCAGTCGCCAAGAATTTACGCTTTACCATGAAGAATTCACAAAGACAATGTTAGAGACCCAAGGTTTCACAATGGTTAATATTTAACCGACTAGACGCCCGGGGCGCTTAGTCGCTTAGCCATTGAACCGGCACTAAAGCGTTTTGCTATTCTGACCGACCGTCTGTCAGAAGCAACCATCTGTCACTTCGCGAGGTTGAAAAAGTGTCTGAAGTGTCAATGTCAGTCAACTGCAACGTGGCGCCGCCCTAGCGGTAAAAAAATCATGGATGCCCTCATTACTTCGTCGTACAACCGTTATTGTGTGCGTGTGCTTTTTACTCCCATTTCTTACAAATTGCACCATTTTTTTTCAATGTGTTTAACATTATTTGTAGCAATATACTCGTGTGTGTATCGGTTTGTATGGCCTTTATTACAGTTCCGAGCGTTTTTCCTATTGTCATGCGGAACCATGAAGGGTAGCGAGTGTCATGCCCAAGGGGCTGCTCGGCCATGCTCTTTTCAAAATGGCTTTCAAAGATTTGCCTCATTACTTTGGCGTATGCATTCCATATTTGATGTTTGTACCTCCTACTACACACTGAGAAAAAAAATTACGACAACGAAATGGTTTTTGTAGTTCCTAGTAGTCTTTTTAGTATGTTTTACTAAAAGTTTTGTATTTACAGCAAATGTTTTATAAATGAGACATTACATAAAACATTTGCTGTTAATACAAAACGTTTAGTAAAAAATATTAAAAACACTACTAGGAATTACAAAAACTATTTTGCCGTCGTAAATTTTTTCTCAGTGTATACATCGTAGAATATTCTAAATTCACCTTTTTTTATTAAAAGAGACTTTTAAGCTTGGCATCCATTAAAGACGCAGAGAAAAGAATTGTTTTTTTTTAAATATAAACGCGTAATGATTTCATTCGGCGCGTTGCTGATAGTTATAGTTTATTATATGTTACTGAATTGTTCTAGAGTCTAGACACGACGAATCAAATGAACGACATAACTTATATGTAAGTGCCTATATGTGTAAGTAAGTATGTATGTGTTAATTTATGTAAGTAGACTCCCGTATTATTTTTCTTTAGATCCTCTCCATCCAATGGTTGCCTGACTATTAGTAGTGATAAGGCCGCCCATTTCCACTTTATGTGTAAATTATGTTTTTTTTAAAATAAATGTTTGTTTTTTCTAGTGGTGGTATAATAAAGAGTTATCTATCTATCTATATATGAAGAAAAAACCCCTATAACAAGTATATATCTGTTTGGTCTTAGAACAAACTGTGAGTACCTATGCCGTTCTCTATTCTGTGCCTATGCTTTCAGTTACAAAGGTCCTCATTCAATGATGTAGCCACTATTCAATCCTTAAGTAGGTGCTCCTAAGCTTCCGAACCCTTGTTAAAGTTTATTGAAATTCCCGATCCACAAAGCCTCTCTTTGGAACTTAGACTGAAATATCAAAATACATAGAAGTTACGCGAAATTCATCACACATATACTTGCTATATCCTTAGCTGTAATATAACACTATATTAAACTATCAGGAGGTTGTCAGTCCGTCATTTAGAAGTTATTACGGGGGTGAAGTCTGTAATCATCTCGTTGGGATCGCTGTGTCAGGATTATACCTTCGTTAGGGTATTTTGGAGCTACTGTTATGTGAAGATACATATCTTTAATTAAAGAATATGGCACTTTCTACACGGCTGATACTTTGTACCAATTTTTAGAATCGTTTGGGTTTAGGTATAGGAGGAATATTTTGTAACGTACTACGACTTAAGAGACCACTATATGTGTCGTTGCTATCGCTACTTTAACTGATACCTCATTGGGATATATTGCAGATAGGTTGGACTTGAGACAATGCGATCGCACAAAAAGCGATTAAGTAGCTTGTGTAGGAGAAAGGCTATACAAATAGTTAACACGTTGTAAATGCAAAATAAAAAGCGCGTAGCATCTGTTTTTTACACTGTTTTGATTCCACAACGCAGCTCCGACGAATACAATCCACAACAAACCAGGCTTGTGCCCAATTGGTCCGCCCGTTTACGAACATTAAAGAGCACTTATCGAGCAATGGGGGACACGCGATCATTTTTGGATTATAACCACCCCTGTAGATAGACGAATTAATTAACGCAACAACCGATATATTCTGACCCCTGTCATTCGAGCCCGGTCCCACAAATCCGCAGTTTTGATTTGATCAGTGCGGGGCGAGGCGGCTCAAACTAGTTTGGACCGGTCATAACTGGACGTTCTTTGAGGGATTATGTGAGGGATGAGACGTTTTTGCGTAATTAGTGGCGCAAGTCTTGATAAGTGGCACTTTGGTGGCCAAACAGGAGGCTTAGTTTTTAAGAGGATTATTAGGAGTAGACAGGAAACGGTTATTAAAAAAAGCCTTTTAAATTATAATACAGGCGTTTTTGTAAATAAGGAGAATACTTAAGTATACTAACAAAATGTTATTACCTAGGTACTTATAAAATATAGAATTTTCCTTATAAATTGTATCCTACTTTCATAACGTCTGCCTGACCGTGCCGTTGAACGTCAAAAGACGATATTAAAACGGAGAGGGTTGGAACACAATAGAGCAACCCAGGTACGAATATCATTCAAAATGTGACGGGAAATGGAAAAATCAAAATTCTCATCCGCCATTCAAAATAACAGATAACTGTGACGTAGGCTCGAGGGGAGCCAACAATGACCAAACGGTGCCGTTACGAAATGGGAACGAACCTTCCAAATTGTTAAGTCGAATATTGTTCGAAAATATGCATTGGTGTTTGAAAAATAAAAAATAATTGTTATCATTGCTTTTTATATTCCACCAACGTGTTGAAAATGTAAAAAAAAATACTTGCCCTATTAAAAATTTATAAATGTATACCACCACACCAACTGAATGGTCCCAAACTAAGTAACGCTTGTACTATGGCTACCATAAAATAGACGGGGTCGATCCCAGTGACACCCAGACCAGGGCAAATTACGAAAAAGCCGTTTCTGAAATTTACCTCGGGCGGGAATCGAACCCGTAAGCACCCGATGCGGTGGGCCGAGTGGCCTACGCTAGAGCCGACGTCCAAATAATTTAGGTACTACGTTATTCCCAACAAACAAAAACATGCCTGCTTACCCACATCACAAATGAGATCGGACACAAACAGTACGCTCGAAAACCTCCATTGTATAGTATCTTAATACCCCAACTTTGGTACTGAAAAATAGGGGCCCGAACAAAAGCGAGGAATATAATGAAATATTTTGAATATTTGTATTTGATTCTTCTATCTATCATACACCCAACATACGTAGACCTATAAAATCTCGATTATTAGACGCTAACTGCGACGGACAGGGGTTCAAGTTAAATTGGTCAGCGGGGGTCCGTAACGAATTTTTAATTCCACAGTTTAGGATATTAGCTGCGGAATTCGCGTTATGAAGACAACTTTTATTTGTCTTTTATGGTTCTGCACATATTTGTTGGGTCTGCATCGAGATTATAACAAGGGTGAATCGTCTTCATAGACAGTTTTTTTTTTTTTTGAGACTTATCCGTGGCCGATAGATGCTTGGAATACTAAAGCATCGTTCGTACGTTGCTGACCTAAAGGGAAGTGGAACAGAGGGAGGGGAAGAAATTGGGCTTCCGGCTCTCTCACTCATCGTACGAAACTATACCGGCGTAAAGTACAAAATAGCTGTAATAGATACTTTACGCCGATCTTCTGCGAGAGGCTCGTACTACCCCGGTCGAGCCAGCCCATATATGAGCTGCAGTCAATTGGCTACTAGCATCAGCAGTGTTAAATTTGCCAATATTTTAAACATGATCACAAAAAAAAAAATAAAAAATAAAAAATTAAAAACACGACTGCCCTGCCAAAAAACGAACTAAAATGTATAAAACAAGTGCAGTGCATGCAGTCGGGGGACCGTTCTGTGGAACATATTTAATCTAAGAGGGCCCCCGACTGCAATGACACTGCACTTGTTTTATACATTTTAGTTCGTTTTTTGGCAGGGCAGTCGTGTTTTTAATTTTTTAAATTATTTATTTTTATTTTATGCATTTTAGTGACAGCAGCCAAAAATGATTTTTTTTTTTTGCATGTACACCCTACCTATGTTAAATTATGCCTATAAATTCTACAGTTTTGGACTTTGCTCATCAAGGCCTTCAATTTGATACCCATATTGTAATAATGGAAGAATAAAATTTTTTTTTCACATATTAAAGTTGAGCCATAATGCCGCCATATTGATTTTTTTCTAAAATAATATACCCAGTGTTACCCGGAATGATGTAAGGATTCTAACGATACCCCATACATCGAAATCCGTTCAGGCATTTATAAGTTATGGTGGAATAAAGAATCTCTCATACAAACATACAAACATACAAACATACATACATACATGAACCCTAAACACATATACACTCTTTTTTTTTGGGCAGTCGTGTAATAAAGAGATCATAAAGGAGTGGATGTGGTGTTGTGGTGTGGGTGTGGTGTGGTGTGGTACTTTGTGGTGGTGGTGGCGATGACGATGTTAGGGTGGTTTTCTTACCTCGAGAGCTGAAGAGAGGGATGCTTTCTCCTGCTTCAGAGTTTCCACGCGGCTCTTGTATTGTAGCAACGATCGCACTGTCTCCTCCATCCTGCAACAAGGAGAAATAATTTTATTTTCATGGGATAGGATGAGATGTGACTGAGAACGCCTTAGCCGAAACCGATAGGTCCAGATGATGGTCTGGAAGCATGATATTTTGTATGACTTGCTTACTTAAAGGTTTTTTTTTATATAGAGGTCGAAAATTTGTGAAGAAGTTTTTCATCCCACCACAGCTGGTAGGTAATACAAAAAATATATTGTTTCGAGTTATGTACAAAAGGAAAAAAAACGGAACTCTTATAGGATCACTTTGATGTCCTTCCGTTTGTCCGTCTAGACATGAAAAATACGGTAGGTACTAATATAAAAGAAAAAAAAAATCTTTTCAGCGTTGTTGCAAATTCATTAATTTTATACGGAACTCTCAGGGTGCAAATCCTACTTGCACTTGTGACTACTAGGTTATTATTTAGTCACACAAGACCCTCCAATTAATCGAAATGGTCATACTGAGTGGGCTCTTTCCAAGGTGAGGATCGAACGCGAAAAGGAAAATCTAAAACGACTTAGCTATTGAATCTGTGTTTAAGTGCAGAAGTTATCAACAAGTCTAAGCTTTTTACAGCTTCCACTCTGCAGTACAGACCAGTCTACCAAGTTGGCGAGTGCGCGCGTGCTCGGAATAAAGATGAGTTGCAGTGTCGGTTTCACTTACTTCGCGATTTAGTGGCATTATCGAAGTTTCAGTGAGCCGTGGAGACCGTAAAAGTAAAACTGTAGCTATAGTGTGAGGAGTTTTGGTTTTCAAAGAGTGAGATGCAGTGGCTTTTGTAGACTTGTTAGAGAGTGACACTTACATTGATTGATTCTTTGTCATTTATACATAAATATCGCCATACTTACACCAACTGTACGGCCTGAAACTAAGTAGCTATGCTAATGGACTGGGGGCGATGCCAGTGACACCCAGACCAGGGGCAAATTACCGAAATTTGCCTCTGGCGGGAATCGAACCCAAAACCACCCGATGCAATATTAAGTAATGCAGATTGAAATTGTTGGAAGCAGGATCTCGAAAATATCTAACAAAAGCACTTCATTACACGGATGAATCAAACTGGGAAAGGAGATTTGCATATTCTGCGCTAGAACAGAACACAGCATATTTCCTTTGTAGTAAAACGAGACGGAAGAGGAAGTGCACTAGCTCGTCGCCACTTCATTAGCGCGGGACGTCCGTTCGCAAGTAATCGTCGCTGTCTAATGACAGGTAAGTGAAGAAATATGGGATGTCATTTTTAGTGTTGCCACATGTAATAAGCTCGTTAGCTTTGTGTTTTTTTTCGGGTAAAATGTTACGTTGTCATTAATTTTTGTATATTGATTGTTTGAGATGTTCTTTTAGTTAAATGCGCGATTTTGCTACTTAAGCTTTGAATTTAAATAACCCTGGAAGCTATGACAGTAAATTTTTTTTTTTAAGTATGTTTTAGTAAAAGGTATTGCAGTCATAACAAAAACAGCATACATAATTAAACAACTCATTACCCACAACACTGGTTGTAATCTTAGAAATTAATCAAGACGGGTTGTAATTTTAATCCTTAATTCACCGAACCTCGGTGCCACCGCCACTCGAAGCTTAGGAGATAATTCTTAAAACAAAAACCCTCGAAATAATCATTTCACCCTCTTTTAATTATTAATACACCGTTGAGGACCGAGATTAGGAACTGTAATGGGATATTACAGTGTTTAGTAAACGAAGATGGTTGAAGTGGGCCTTTGGAAAGCGGACTTAATAAAGATTAATTAATATTTTAGAGTAATTTCTTGCGACCGCCCCATTGTCTAGAGGTCGTAGGTGTCACTTGATACTTAAGCTGTTAAGTACTTCATTACAAAACTGAGAAATAATTATTAATTTAAAAAATCTACGCTTGCAGATCCGTTACTGAATCATTTCACAGTGAATTACTCCGCGATAAAAGAATTTCAATAGCTAGCACGAATTTCTCGAACAGATACTGAATAATGGAACTTTTTCAATAACTCTGAATGGAGCAAGTTGGCGGCATCCGTTTTCTTTTTTGATACTGGCAAGATATTCTTGAATTGGAATTTTAAAATCCGAATAGAACGCGTTACACTTTTGAAAATTCAAATATTTGGAACCAGATAAGAACGATGTTAGTTTTAAAATTGGAATAAGGTAAATTAATTACTAAGGCCCTATTTCAGAACCGTCAGGTAACTCTTATCCACCAAATAAATAAGGCGTTTTGACAGATACTAAAGTTAAATTCAAGTCAATCCATTATGACAATATTTTGTATAAAGTCACAAGGAAGTCTATTTACTACCTATTGTGTCAGTTACCTACTAAAATTCCTACCCGAACGTAATATAGATAACTCCTACATTTCCTTCATAAAAATGTAAGGAACACAAAATTAATCATCCCGAAATTAATTTCTACGAAGCAATTGAACCTTTTTTCGCGAATTTCCCACGTGGAATATCTAAGGTACTTCCGCAGGGGTCGATCACCTAACTTCGTTCGAGGCTTATTACGATGTAATTTAATGTTTTGTTTTTTTTCGACGGTGTTTTTTTTACACTGGCAATGTTTTACTGCCGCTAGTCACGACAGTAGCCTATCGACCGGGGTGCGTTCCTATTTTTGATTAATATTACAGGATGTTTTGGCGGATAGTGGCGTTTTTTGTAAGTATTTGTGCCTATACTGGGAAAAAATGTATAGGTAGTTCAGCTATTAATTATTATTAGAGCCTGATTCAGATTCGTCAGATAACTCTTATCCACCAAATAAATATGGCGTTTAGACAGTTCTTACAAAAAAAAATCTGTCAAAGCGCCATATTTATTTGGCGGATAAGAGTTTTCTGATGATTCTGAAACAGCACCCTTAGACCGCAGAAAAAGCTTAGCCCTCCACACCACAGTGTTAATTAGGTACGGAGAATCCTGGTTTTAATAACTTCATGACATTTCTTGATCTAAGTGACTAGCAAATAGTAAATAAGTAGATAACTGAAGAGAACTTGGTACACAAAAGTTTTTGTTTAAGAACAATTAATTGTTCGTCTGTGCATAAAGTATGACATAAGAAAAATAATTGTTACTTGAATACAATGCGCCTAGGTACCTATTCTATGAAAAACAGTCAAATTTAATTGAAGAATAAACTTCATGTTAGGATTGTAAAATAGGACCTAACAATTATACCTTCAAACTTATGTAATTATTAATTTAGCGATTGTCATTTTTTAACAAGGACATAGCGGCAGGCGTATGTATGGCCGCCGCCCCCCATCGCGACAAACAACCGCCCCTCGCCCCTCAACCCTTGACCAGATGAGCGCTCGTAAATCTTATCTATTAAAACCTGCACGGTATGGGCACCACACGCGTCCTGAGGTCCAAGTCAAGACCGAGCGGCGCACGCATATGATTTCAGCTGAGGAAATTAGGTAACTTCCTTAAGTTCGTCAAATTAAGCCATATATTAATAAATGCATCTCAAAGTTGAGATCGATGTTAAGATGCAGTTTTGACGTTTAATGTATGGAACATCCGTCAAAAACAGCGTCAAGAGCGATCTCAACTTTGATACTCAGGGTCAGTTTCAAGACCGTCAGATAACTTCTATTGGTGAATAAGAGTTAGGATGTGACGATTGTGAAACAGACTCTTAATTTAGTGCTTAAAATAATTTTGTTAAAATGCAGTTTAACCAACCCCGCGCGAAGGGCGAAAGCTGCGGTACGAGTTGGTAACTTTTACCCAATATAACAATAAAATAATAACTCTATGGTTTGCGCAACTATTTTTTGATACGATACAAATAATAGTAAAAAGTATTTTTTGTAGGAATAACTGTTTTTTTGGGTATTCGTATCGGACATAGAAGCACCGGCCAGGTGAATACCTTATGTGAACACTTTAAAAAAACATTCAAGTCCATATATTTTATGTCGCTTACGCCTTGCGCCCCACGTGTTTGGCTAAACACCCAGGATTACAATTCAGCCTACGTGAGTTCGATATATGGGTTTATCTCACAAATTATTGGCATTGGAAGCAGATCGATAAAACCAGGCATGGTACGTATAAACTATGATCTATTTACATGTTAAAAAAACAGATTTTATTTAGTTTTTTAACCCTGTATGTATAGAAGTAAATAATTTGTTCAGTTCAGCAGTCCAGAGAAGAATAATATCAAGGTACATACGTTAATTTTAGTATTACATCAACGAAAAGCCGAATCGAACATTCATTTTTCACTAAGTAATACGAGGACTGCATTATGTGGCAAGAGGCCATCGTCACCAGAATCATCCACAGAAAAATAGGAGCTAAGTGCTATCCACACACAGTATAACATATGAAAAATTCTAAGATACCAACTGTTTTGAGATTGACCCCTAACTCAACTGATGGAAAGTGACGATGAGGCCGAAGATATAGCACCCTGTCTCAGTGTTTACTCTTGATTTGAAACCCAAATTATACCTCTCCGGAAACAATTTCATCACCTACACCAAAGTATGTTAACCAAAATAGTCTCCCAAAATTTTCCCAGGCCATTTTCCCCAGAAATTTTCCTACCCCATATTTTAAGCTTACAAATTCACTTAGATAAACACCCCATCATTGTGCCCAGCAGTTTCCTGGCAGGTAGTACTTGTTACGTCGGGTTGTGCCCAACTTAGTACATCACTGGATGTGAATTTTTAATAAAACACCCAAGTGGGTCACGGGGCGCACCTGTGCCGTGTAAGGGTCGGTTTACCGTGACGTGTGTCGGATAAGACTTATTTTAGAACTAGCCGTGCCCCGCGGCTTCGCCCGCGTGGACATAACTTCGCCCGCGTAGATGTGTAAGATTAGCCTGTCTTATTACAGAGCCTACACTATCAACGTTTCAAATTTCATTAAAATCGGTTTAGTAGTTATGGAGATACGTGGTAACAAACATTCAAACTCACACACACACACACACACACACTTACTTTCGCATCCAAGATACTATGTCTTGCTAAATGGAATCCATGGACACTACGATACAGTCGTTCGCGTAAAATAATGTTGAAAACATGTTGGTGAATAAATAATACGCATCAAAGTGCTTTAAGTTGATTAACGAATTGCGAGTGCGATAACAGATGTGTAAAATTCAGTTTTTTGTGTTCTTTACATTTTAAATATTTTTTTAGAAACCATTACTCGTATGTATCCTAGCAAAAAGTCGTAAAGGTACCTATCGAAAAAGTCGCATTCCTGTCTTTGTTGTGAAGAAGCCCTTACTTACACGTGTTATGTTCCTGCGTAGATCATAAAGTTGCGAAGGACTTACGTAGGTATAGCGGACTGATAATGTTTAAACAAAGAGTCTGAGAGAAAAATACAGTTTTTTGGCAAGATATCGCCAGACTCTCACACCAGTATGGTCGTAAACTAAGCAATGCGTGTACTATAGCTACTATACAGTGGACTGGGGGCAATCCCAATGACACACAGCCACACAGGCACAGCCCAGGGCGAAGTCTATTTCCGAAATTTGCCTCCCACCCGATATAGTGCAGGGCAGCTTATGCTCGAAAATTTTACATAATTTAGTGTCAAGGTTAAATAATATTGGTAAAATGTAATTTTGTGTGATCTAATCGTAAATAATTGAATTATTTTCAGTTCTGCGCTGTACTCCGAAAGCTAGGAAAAGTACCTATATGAATATTCTACTAATCTACTAAAAGGATGTGTGTGAAGGTAAAAATATTTTTTTCTAAGAAAACCTGCCGAACACGCTTCGGGTCTCGCCATTTCTGTAATTGTCTTAAAACACCGCGTCAGCAATACCTTTACTCGGCTGCGATATGTACTAGCGAAGCAATATTTCTTTCTGCGACATCCAATTAGGACTGGGTCCGATAACGAGAGGTCAGGTCGGCTTGTCCTCGGGTTATACGTAGGCCCTTTGTTACAAATACCATATAGTTACGTAGCACAGAGTAAAGACTAAAGAAAGAGGTGCCCTTATTAGATATATGTATGAAAAAAAACGTGGTCATTGTTTTTTCATTTTCATTGTTCTATTTACCGGTAAAAAGTTGAACTACTCGCTTCGTTTTATGTCGATGTTAGTACTAGGCCGACCACTCGGCCGACTTGCTTAGGGCCAGTCCCCTTAGTAACTGGTCCATGGTACGTAGGTATACCACGAAAAGATAATGTAAAAAGTTTTTCAGCATTCGGAAGGCGTATGTCAGCCAACGGTGCCGAGTCACTTAGCCATTGAAATGCCACTGTAGCCTTTTGCTATTATGACTCTATAATCGGTCAGAATCAACCAACCAATCAGAGGGTCGGTCAGACCAAAATGCTACGGTTACAGTTCATTGGCTAAAAGACTCGGCGCCCAAGGCCCTAAGTGTTAACTTTTATCCATTGGAATACCACTGGTGTTAAAACAGTGGTCTCTAACTACTCCGTGATTTCTTTAGTTATAAATACTTAGGCAGTGGTCTCCTATTAAATGCCATCGGCCGCTTACAGCGTTACGCATACGCCGCGTCACAATTTTACTATAGTGACGTCGGCGTGTGCAGGAGACTACAACATTACATTTCTATAGTAAGCATTGTGATAAAATGATATGAATGAGATTGGAGTGGATGTAAGTATGACAGCAAAGCGCGATGAATGGAAGAATAAGACATACTGCGCCGACCCCAGATAATGGGATAAGGTAAGGCAGATGATGATGAGTAAGCATTGTGACGCGGCGTACGCGTGACGCTGTAAGCGGCCGATGGCATTTAATAGGAGACCACGGCATTAGTAAAGTAGACGTCATCGACGACGTTGCTAACGTGTCGACCGCTAAGAATGTATGATTGACAATGAAGGTTCATAAAGATAAGGGGGCGTCCATAAATTACGCGAGGCATTTATGGGGGGGAGGGGGTCGAGCAAATCTTACCAAATCTCACGTGGGGGAGAGAGGGGGTCTCGGCAAATCTCACGTATTTTTTTTTAACGCAAGAAACAGTGTAAAATTGCAAGAAAACTGGGTAAAATTAAGTTTTTTTTTAAACTAAACTTTACTTGTACTGAAACTGTAGTAACTGTGTGTGTAAACTGAGTAAAACAAGTTTTTCCTCTAGAATATAGCTTTTGAAAAATCTCACATGAGATTAAAGGGGGGAGGGAGGGGCTCGAGCAAAATCTCACGAAATCTCACCAAGGGGGGAGGGGGGGTCGAAAAATCTCAAAAATCACCTCACGTAATTTATGGACGCCCCCTAATATTAGCGACCAGTGTTTTCTAATGGTTAAAATTTATCATACGCCAGCACGGGGTAAGCATGGTGGTGGCCTGTATCCTTGTTATATTGAGGAGAGATCGACATCTTGTCCATTTGTTTATTTGAAAAAAAAAAAAAAAAAAAATCTTTAGGCAGGGTAGAAAATAATTAACCTTGAAACCCTGTTAACTGTAAAATGTTGCGTCCCGACAGTTGAAAAACGGCTTGTTGAAATATGCAAGTAGGTACTACATGTTGTTATGCCCCATTTTATAGGTCGAGCAAACCGAGCATGAGCAATGAAACGGTTAAAATGTCACTATGTCAAGGCTTGGCATTTTGGTATTTACGTGTCCAAGGGTTAAGTGAGTTTGATATAATTTAGGGAATGAACAAATTGCTGAATGAAGGTTCATAGGCGACCTCCATGGCTCTAAGTCTACTAATTATCAACCAATGCAAAACTAAGTTTATTAGTTTAGTTTTAGTTCGATTAGTGTGTGTACTATGTGTATTATGGTAATATTGTCTTGGTGAATTCTTCATCGAACATAGTAAATTCTTAGCGGTCGACAATTTGGCGATCAGCGGACAATTTTTTTTAGTGTAGTGCCTATTAGTTTGTTACGAAGTAAATTTGGGAAAAAATATCTTATAGGGCGAGGCCCCACTAGCGCGTTCTGTTGCGTCGTCGCAACGGATCAAAGGGTCGACGGGCGAGAGACGAAGCGGGGGAGGGTGATGCGCCAGTACAAAATCTTGGGACGACGCAACGCAACGCGCTAATGGGGCCTCACCGTTAACTGTATCGTGGGTGTTACAGAAACTTTTTTAAATTAAGTTAGTAAAAGTATTTTCACAAAAAAGTCACACCTTTGTCACCTAGCACAAAGCAGTAACCGGTTATAAATAAACCGAGCTACATGGTGCTATTTAAAACCCGGATCAGAACAATGCCTTGCTCTACAAAAGCGGAATGAGTGCAGCTGTAAGCCCATTTAGACGCGTCGAGCATGCTTTTAGCCGGCCCTGTGAGCCCTTCAACTGGCAAAATGTGTGGTCCCAGTAAACGCGGGCTATTGAGACACTCATAGCCAGCAATCACTGATTGGTAAACGATCGGTTAAGCAACGCTTGGCAAATCAGTCAGAGATAAGTGAACGTTTAGTGGCATTTGCACTGAGCGTCTCCGTAGGAGAGCACGTAAAAAGTCCCGGTCCCGGTTGTTGTCATCCAGGCAGTCGTTAAGCCTTGTCAGAGGCCTACGGGCGGCTTGAACAACTCTGAAACCAGGTTGGCCACCAGCCCCCTAGCCAAGTGGCTTCCTCTACAAGCGTTTCTACTAATCGCTACGCTTCATGTATGGAAATGATATAAGTCACGTGATCTACTTATCGACTTGTAATGTTATTTCTATACATTTAAGAGTAGCGATTTGTGGAAACGCTTGTAGACAAAGCTACTTGGCTAGGGGACAGGCTACACGCCTCCTCTTATCACTGAGGCCACAAAATTAAATATCCGCTACCGCTTATACCTTGTTCTACATCTTCCCGTTGGCCCTCAAACCTACTTGAGCGCGCTGACTAAGGGTCGGAACATATTGATGTAAGTGATAAGCGTTTTATGAGCTCACATGTGCACCATACCTTAAGAGGGTAGGCAGAGAGGGTTTAATATAAAGGAACCATTATAATTCTGTTGTAGAGCAAGCTTTAAAGACTTTTTTATTTAAATAAAAAAGGCATGTCAGGACCCCAGTAATGTCTAGGCCATAAATGGCGATATCTGAAATTTGTCCCAACAGGAATTGAACCCGTAACTACCCGGTGCAGTGACCCGAGCCTACACTCATCCACTATACCATGGCCAACGGAAAGCGTTACGAAATGGTAATAATGTTCGAGTTCAAGTCGGTCACCGCTGGGCTCGCCAATCGGGCCATTTTTAAATTCGTGCTTCATTCGGTATCAAAAAGTATAATGTGATAATGTAACGTCACGACTTTTATCCCCATTCGGGGGTAGTCGGAGGCTTGAGTGGTCATACACCACCACATTGTGGAGGTATTAACCAACTCAAAGCCCACGTTTCACCAGATAGTCAGAACCCAACGTGACAGGTGGTGAACCTTGTCGCCGTGTATACAGGAACTGACTATTACCTAATCCCGAGGGATAGGTAGGTTTCCTCACGATATAATGATACACGGTCACGGTCACGGTATAATGTGATAAATGAAGGCGAAACTTTATTAACAATAAATTAATATTTTTTTATTTTATTTTACACTTTGATTTTGAATTATGGCTGTGAACACGGTATCTTAGGGTATCTTAGATCTCCATTAGGCTTAACAAACTTATAATAACAACCTACTTTGAATCTATTCAAGAATAAATCTTCAATTTCCTTTAGAAGTCAAGGCATTGGTCCGTGTCAGCAATTTTCAATAGACCCGTGAACGCTCATATATCTGTGTCAAATGCAATTGAACCTCTTGTGCTGTGGAGCTCTATCTTACTGGTCCTTAGAGGAATCAATTAAGACTTCGACAATGGTTCGTATTGAATTCGAAAAGGGTAATTTTTGCGTCAATGCTTTCCTAATCACAATGTATGACAGGTAACACACCTGAAGGGCTAGCCAAGTGGCATGAACGCTAATCGAATAGAATAGAATAGACTTCACAATGTATGGAAATGACATTTCAAGTCGCTATATAGATCACGTCGTGACTTATGTCATTTCCATACATGAAGCGTAGCGATTTGAAGGAACGTCAGCCACTTGTCTAGGGGGGCTGAAGGGCTAGACAAGTGGCTGACGTCTACAAGCGTTCCTTGAAATCGCCACGCTTCATGTATGGAAATGACATAAGTCACGTGATCTACATAGCAACTTGTTGTTGATCTACATTGCGACGTTTGACATTTCCATACATTGTGAAGTCTACTCTATTCTATTCGATTAGCGTTCATGCCACTTGTCTAGAGGGGCTGGCTACGTACTGGCGACGTCACCAATTTGGGCATTTCTTTCCAAATTGTCTGAATGTAGCCGGCGACGTCGCCATGGAGTCCTAGTGTGATAGGGCTCTTAAATGACAACAAAACACCAATATCTATCGCAATACAATAAATTAGCCGCAAATTCATAGCGCGCTATGAGGGCCGGCTATTTATGTTCATAGGCCATTACCGAGGCTATTAAGGCCTAATCGGGGCGATTTCGGATCACCGAAGTGGCCGGTCGTAGATTGCGACCGCTGGGCGCCAGATGGCGGTAACGGCGGCAGGTACGCGCTATGGGACCTGGTTTATGGGTTGCGGATCTTGGGTGATTTGTAAATTTAATCCTTTATGTCGTGTTGGGTTGTTTAAATTATGTATTTGACCCAATTGTGGAATTAAAAATAGACTGGGCCCTAAGTCGTTTACCCATTGTGGCACCACTGTGGCATTTTGCTATAGTGATGACCAATCAGAGGGTAGATCATTATAACAACTCAATGGCAATGGCTAAGCGACTTGGGACGTAAGATAGGTACTTGTCGGTTTGCCACAGATATTTCTGTTAGTCCCACCCATAGACAATATAAAGTTCCACCTACAAAAGAATTGAAAACATTTAACTATGGTTGCACTTTTGAGTCTGTAAGCCCATCCCGTCTGATGAAACTATGAAGGTTATAGCGACCAAAAGAAAAACAACGGGTTGCACTCCGGGAGTGCCGGCAGAAGTGAAAACTTGAACATTAACGTTGTGCATTTTTAAATATTTTGGAATGGTTAGGGAATAATTTCGCACGAATTGCTTTATTTATCAGTATAAAAATACGATCATTTATGTGGTTAAATACAATATTCATTTATTGCGTTATCGTACACAAACATGACAATTTATATGTAGTACAAACACACACGCACACTCAGTCTTACGAATTTTCGATCAGGTCACGCGTCCTGACGCGGGCTTAAAATTTTTTACTCATCCAAAGAAAAGTGTACAACGCCGCTAAAGAAGTTTTCACTTCAAAACATTAAATAATAAGTCTGTGTCCTCTTAAAAGTAGTGTGGACACAGTATGACTCGGTCGCTCGCGGAAAGTAATGTAGAAAACATGTCGGTATTGCCAATACGACTCATCTTCTGGTGAATAATACCCATCAAATGTCTTTCAAGTAGATTTATCGAATAGCTACGTCCAGATGTGTCACATGCCGCGCGAGGCAAATTGCCTCACGAAGTTTGACTTGCCTCGCGCGAGGCAAATGCGCGTCCTGCCTCACCTGAGCGCTGTCATTTGCCTCGCCTAGTTTGGCATAGTCATAAGACAGAACGATGTCAAACGTGTCAAACTGATTGCTCGGCTATACCTTTCTCTGTCTAGAGTGTCAGTTGCCTCGCCATTTGCCTCGCGCGGCATGCGACTGAGACAAACATCGTGCTTCGCGAGGCATGTGGGTGAGCAGCCTCGCGCGGCATGTGTATGTTGTAGACACGTCTAATTACGAGTGCGATAACGATGCGTGCGATGAGTGCGATTTGACGGGCCCGTTGGCGTGGTTGGCGTGATGGCGCCTTTCACGCTGCAGGCCGTAGGTTCGATTCCTACCCGGGACATGCATTTGCGTGAACATGTCTGTATGTCCCGAGTCTGGGTGTATATGTATATCAAGTATGTATTTACAAATAAAAAAGTAGTATATGTAGTAATATCAGTTATCTGGTTTCCATAGTACAAGCTCAGCTTAGTTTGGGATCAGGTAGGCGTGTGTAAAAAATGTCCCTGGATATTATTATTATAACAGATGTGTGGTTTGCTGCATTTAGTGGTGCGCTGAGCACAATACTGGTATTGCTATGTTAGGTGGTAATAACATATCAATGCAGTAACACTAATTCTGGTTTAAACCCACGTTCACAACGTTTCCAAGCGAATTGAGTAGATACCTCAGTTCCTAACAGAAACTGAATACAGTTCGATATATCAAGTTGACCTACCAGGCTATAACTCAATCGGGGACTATGGAAATTGAATGCCTAGAGTGAGATACCGTGTTACCTTGTACCATGTAATTAATGGTATTACTGTACCAAGCCAACTAGGCACCTGTCAATGGAGAAGCCGCATTTACCCGAGTGACTAGTTCGCTTGGAGAAGTGTATCAAAGCTAGCTACTGCCACAGGAGTGGCCAGGCATTATAATTATTTTCAAGGTGGTAGAGCCAAGCTGTAGCCAATTGACTGCAGCTCATAAACGGGCTGGCTCGACCGGGGTAGTACCACCCTCTCACAGAAGATCGGCGTAAAGCAGCTATTACAGCTGCGTTTCATACGATGAGTGCGAGAGCCGAAAGAATACCCCCCCTCCCCCTCCCTCCATACCACTCCCCTTCAGGTCGGCAATGTGCGAGCAATGCCTTTGGTATTGTAAGCATCTATAGGCTACGGTAGCTGCTTAACATCAGGCGGGCTGTACGCTTTTTTGCCACCGCAGTATAGTATAAAAAAAAAAATATCCTGGGATATTTTTTACACACGGCTACCTGATCCCAAACTAAGCAGAGCTTGTACTATGGAAACCAGACTGATATTACTACATACATTATTTTTTGTTTGTAAATACATACTTACTATACTTAATTACATCCAGACTCAGGACATGCAGACATGTTCATGCATGCATGTCCCGGGTAGGAATCGAACCTACGACCTGCAGCGTGAAAGGCCAAATCTAAAACAACCACGCTAACGGGCCCGTGCATTGGCCTAGGCCCACTACGTGGTGGACGAACCGCGGAATCATTGACTTGTTATTACTTGATATTTATACCCGAGTGCCTAGTTGGCTTGGGAAAGTAGTAGATTACTATATCTTAGGGCCTCCGCAGACTAGCTACTTTTAGCATCGGTGATCGGCGATTTTGATGCTGCGTCTCGCTCGTTCTCGCTCGAAGAAACGCGACGCAGCATCGATACGTCACAAAATCGCCGGTCGCCGATGCTAAAAGTAGCTAGTCTGCGGAGGCCCTTAGGCGTATCTGTGGTTAGAACTTATAGTGTTATTGACGGCCGCTTGACGCATAGGGTCGAGCGTGGGCCGCTCGGCACACTACATCGGGTGGTTGCGGGTTCGATTCCCGCTAAAGGCAAATTTTTGAAATGGCTTTTTCGTAATTTACCCTTGTATGGGTGTCACTGGGATCACCCCCAGTGCAATGCATGGTTCCCATAGTGCAAGCTTTGCTTAGATTAGGACCAGTCTGGCGATATTTATATGCTTTGTAATATCATTGTAAATCTAAAAATCTCTATAAATTTGGGGGTAAAACAATACTTTAATTTTAGAGCCATAACATACTAGGACGCCATGGCGACGTCACCAGCCACCGTAGCCAACTAATTCGTATTAAAATGTATGACAGGTAACACACCTGCCTACGGACTGGCGACGTCGCCATCAATACAAATTGTTTGGATACGTAGCCTGCGATGTTGCCTTGGCGTCCCGGTGTGTTATGGCCCTTAGATTCACCAACTCAATTAACTCACAAAATGTCTCAATAACCTCATTACAGGAACAATTAAAGTCTACGCTGTTCCAACCAATAAAACGAACTTTAGCTGTTACCCCGCGTCTACAACTCTACGTTTTTGCTCCGAAGCCGTTACGTAACAGTTAAATAACTGTTATAACAGTGTAATACGATTATTCTTGCTCGTGTGCTTCACTTATTAAATTTCGGAGCGCGTGCGTTCGCTAATATGTTTTATTGTGAATGCAAAGTTGTGGAGCTTGCACACTGTCGGCGCGGGAGTTGGTAAATTGAATTATATTTTGTTAAGATTTCATTTCGTTAGATGTTAAGATTGTATTACGATGAGACCATAACAAACATAATATTACTTTTAATTTATAACATGTAACATGTTATTTTTGCATGCACCATAAAAAAAAACTTTCTACCGATCGCTAGGAATCGACAGTCGCTAACGCCTACGTAAATATTAATATGGCATATGGTTACTTCTTTGGGTGACACTGCTATACAAATATCGTACGCAGACGCAGCAACTAGCGAGCGTGAAACTCATAGTAGAGCTGTTGATATTCATATTGGGTACTTATTTACTCAGAAAATCGTTAAGAATAAGTAACTTTACAATTACGAAATAATAACTCCGATTTGTGGTATCTTTTTCTCCATAGAGAAATAGAGACGACATCACGTAGTGCATTCTTATTCATATAGTTATGCGTCGCGGCGTTCCACTTTTAAAAATGTTTTTAACAATAAGCTAGAACAGCCGCAGCGTTTTCGAGCACCCAATGTATGTGCACTCTTATATCGAATTAAAAGACGCCATCTTGCTTCAGGGAAAGTTCCCGAAGGATTGTTGTAATGAGCATCGCGTCCTAATGTCAGCGTTTAACTAAATGTGAATTACTGGAGTTATTTCAGGCATTCATCAGTAAGGTAACGCGGAAGCTGAAAGATTCTGTAAATTACGACGATAAGGTTTAATGAAACGCTTTGAGAGGACACGTTTTCTTTTGTTTTGAAAGCACCGAACGTGATTGTTGTTCTGACTCAAATAAGATGTCTAACCACCTATACTGATACGCTACTCAGCCCAATACTCAAAAGTAGCTCTCAATTTTTTGGTATAATAAATCAATCTCAACTCCAAGGGCGAACTTGAGTGCGCTCTTGAAATATAATTTTGTATTAAATATCGCCAGACACACCAACTGTATCTTTCCAAACTAAGCAGCGCTTGTACTATGGGTACCGTACAATGGACAGGGGGCGATCTCGGTGACATCCAGACCAGGGCAAATAACGAAAAGGCAGTTTCCAACATTTTCTTCTGGCGAGAATCGAACCCGTAAACACCCGATGCAGTGAGCCGAGTGGCCTACGCTCGAACCACTGCGCCAAGAAATCGTAAAACTAGGATAACTAGGAAAACTTGGATGCCATGTTCAAATTCGCTCGTGTGGTATATTGATATCGATTTCTTAAGCACTTATACAGGCTGACTGGTTGAAAACTATACATATTGATATAGAGTGCTCAGTACTCGATTCTCGTTCTAATTATGTAAAAAAAATAGGTACCTAATATTTGCCCAATTTATCTTTAATTATCCACTCAAAACAATAAGCGTGGTCAGGATCGTACCTCCTTGATTTGACGTACCTATCAAGTGTCATTAACTCCGTTCGCGCAGAACACGCGTACTAGCGATAGCGGTGTCCACAATTTCCGAGTTTTAGCACATTAATTTAATTAAAGTTTTCTCTGTAGTTCATTGGTATTTTTTTAATTTTATTTTATTTAACGTTTCATGTTACCATAAATTATCATTTCCTTCAATATGTAAAGTGTTTAACCAGTCAGCCTGTATAGCTAGGTATATGAAAAGAGTTAAGTTTGGAAAATGAAAAAAGATATAGAGGTATGTATGTACCATTTCAGCCTCAGTATGGTCCTAGTTAAGGAAATCTATACATTCATTTAATCGCAGTTATAATCTATCTTTTTTATAGGTACCCACATAGAGTAAAGACTAATGGTCCATGGGTACCCATCACAACCTCCTTTCGACTCTACCAAACAACATACCCATTAAATGTAACATTAAAAAATAAAGTCATACTTTTCCTCCAAGGTTATCGCTAAGCGGAAGTCACAGCACCGGAAACGAGTCATCCCGACCGCCGGAAGTGACGACGACTGCACGACGCCAGAGATTAGGGACAGGATGAGGATTTCTTCACTTTTCATATGCAAATTGAGTTGGGGAAATTTTGTGAGCTGTATTATTCGCAGGTGAGGTATGTTTTATCTTTAATTTCAACTTTGCAGGTAAGTATAGGCATCAAAGTAACTGGTAGTAGGTGGAGCATATTATGGAGCTTAAGAGCAGAAAGGTTTCACCCCAGTCAATTGTCTACAGCTTGTCTTTACCACCAATACCAGTTTAGTTCATCAACTTAAACATTTAACTTGCCTTTGCCATTTCCTAGTGTATTTACGTGTAAACCAAAATAGGAAGCTATGTCTGGCAACGTGGCCTAAATTCCTCTCGGGACGCGAGAAGGTAATCAGCTAAATACAAATACTATTTTAAGTTTATTACATAACAGTTAATGAATGCTGCTGATAACAGAAGTCACTCACTTATCTTAACCAAACGCCAGTCGCAAGTAAACAACGTATTATGTATGGAGTGACGCTGGCTGGCAATGGTAATTACGCGTCCCAAAACAGAAAATACAGCAGAAGTGGCTGACGTCTACAAGCGTTCCATCAAATAATATCCTGGGACCTTCTGTTTAATGTAGAGTCAGAAAACGGAGTGTCTACGCCTCAAAAATAAGCCATTCCCTTCAATTTTGCACGTTCTGTTCACGCGCAATTGCACGTCAACTGCACAACTCTAGTGCAGGCAGCTTTGGGCGGCTGGTAGCCTTGTACAGTCAGCAACGAAAGAAGCTGAACATTCTGAATTTTTCAAATCGGTTATACTCTTTATTCTACAAACGTTGGTAAACCTTCATAAAACCAAACATTAGCGACATGTCTACATTTTGTTTCGATAAAGAAAAATTATGGATTTGATACAAAACAAAAGTGTGCAAGCTATTTGAAAAACTGAGAATGTTCAGCGACTTTCGTTGCTGACCGTACCAACCGTCATTACCCTAATACAATAATACGTAGACAGGTATTTTTACGTTTATTATAATTTTTGTGAACAATCGATAAACTGTACATGTGTGTACCATGACATTACTTCTTAGTATGTTATTATCAGAAGCGACAATATCGGGTGGTGTAATTATACAGTTAGGTGCTTTTTTCAAAATCAACTGGAGTCATTGCGGGCTAGGGTAAATTTTACAAAAATCTTATGATGCAGTTTTAGTTTCCATAAATGCCGGCACCGAGGTTCCTTTGTGCATTTTCCAGGCACACTTGAAAAGAACAGCCTGTGTAACAGCAATGCAGCAACTATGTGACTATGCACACGGAGCAACTTAAGTTGCCGAAACTATCAACTTTTTAATGGTTTTGCCAGTTGCAGCCAACAATTGCCAGTTGCAGCAACAGTCGCCGCGGTTGCCGCGATTTTATATGAAAACAGTTAGTTGCGAGTTGCCAGTTGCCGCAAAAGTTGCCCGTGTACATAGCCCCTAAAATAAATCTAGAATCTATAAGGGGCATGCACACGGGCACTAAGGAAATCCAAGCATCCTACAAAGACTTAACAGGAGTAATCATCTGTTCGTAGTCTGGATTAGATTATCGTCAGTTCTGGCGCCCATTATACGTCATTTATGTAAATTGTATCCCCCCCGCTCACCCCCACCCATCTCCCCTCACCCCCCCCGCTCACCCTCCACCCGTCTCTCCTCATTAATCATCAGCTGTCTGTCAAGTTGTCTGCCACTTTGCGAAGTGGATATATGTGAAGATATTTGCTGATGGAAATATTTTTAGGTAATTTTAATTAGTCGTCTCCATATGAAGGCTTACATTTTTTACATGGTTCATTTTTTCATTGGTGGTAGAGCCAAACTGTAGCCAACTGAGCGCCTTCTGTTGATCGGGGGAGTACCACCCTCTTACAGAAGATAGGCGTAAAGTAGCTATACCGCTGTGTTTCGTACGATGAGAGAGAGCTGGAAGCCTAACACCCACGTCCTCTCCCTCTCCCCTTCTCCCCTTTGGTATAAGAAGCTTCTATAGGCTACGGTAACTGCTTATCATCAAGCGGGCCGTACGTTTATGTGCCACCTTTCATATAAAAACAACCCAGGTTTTTTTTACAAAAGTAGTACAGAATGAATAATAAAGAAGTCCTCAAAAATGTAACAATGAAACCTACTAAAGAAAGTGTCTTAAAAATTCGTGGAGCTTATTCATTTTTTACCGTCACGTTAACAATAGATTGAGGTCAAGCGGTCTGTAAAAGCCGCTTCGAGGGTCATTGTTGGGTTTGCGAGTTCGAGGGCCGGTCTTAAGGTGCTGTCTTTTTATAATACGAATGTTATAATACTTGATTGAGCAAAGCAATAATAAAAAAGATTCAGATTTTCACATATCTGAGATAGTTAGACGGTCCAAACAAACTAATGCTTAATGAATAACCAAATAGAACAGAATGGACCACCACGCCGTAGCAACGTAGCCGTCTACGAAATTCGTAGCATCAGTGCTACGTAGTGCTACGACAGCGTTTACGCTCGACTGAGTTGCGTAGCGAAGCATCATGATACTACATGGCATGACGGTAGCTTGTTATTTGTGTAATACTAGTAATAAAAACACATACAGTCGAATTAAGAACCTCCTCCTTTTTGAAGCCGGTTAATAAGTAAATATCGCCAGTCTTACACACCAACTGTATGGCCCCAAACTAAGCAACACTTGTACTGTGGCTGGGGGCGATCCCAGTGACACTCAAATTACGATACCACCGTTTCCGAAATTTGCCTCTAGTGGGAATCGAACTCGCAACATCCTGATGCGACCCCAAGCGGCCTGGTACGCTCGAACCGCTCCGCTTATCGGTCCTCAAACAATAATATAACATCAACACTCTTCATATCTTAATCTCCACTAAATACCATCCGATACTTCATTTTCCCACCTCAGCATATTTTCCCCATCAGTGCCACCCATCATTTTTCCCTGTCGATCATCCGTGAACATCGTTAACGTGTCTCAGCACCTGTCGGGGCTCGTCACGAGACGAGACTGATAATATATCACCGACTGAAATGAGCTGCGTGCGTGAGATATGGACATATTATGCCTGTATAGGTATATAACATTTGTACAGATTGTTGGTGATTCGTAGCATGTCAGTTAAACTGTGATTGGAATTATCTGATGACTCTAACTTAAGGCTGGAACCATTGCAACTGACAGCTCGAGGTTGACCGCTTTTTGCTCAAACAATGTCGTAGGACCGCGAGTTGAATTTTTTGAATTTAGAATTTTCGATACGCCACGATACATCAAAAAGACGACATGATAAATCAAAAACAGAAGTGACTCATATACTAAATTCGTATCTTGCCTACTTTTATTTAGTCGTATAAGGGTAACTTCGTAAAGGAAAATTTTCACTAAATCTTAAGTACAATTTAAGTACTAAATTTTTATTAATAGGTAGGTTATTTTTTCTTTGTTCTTTTTTATTGTTATTTTGTTGATATTGTAAATAAAAGCTCACTAACTGTTAATTTTTAATCGTTCTGAAATTTAATTTTGCCCAGCACTGGGTCATAGGTAGTACTACTTAAAAAAAGACTAGTACATAATTTAAATGTTTAATATTATAGGACAAAATAAGTAAAATTAAAACAACTTAAAATTCTAAATAACTGAAAACAAGAAAAATTGTTGACAACATCGGGTAATAACTGAAATAAAAGTAGTACTAATCCTTATTAGTTACTAGCTGTGCCTGCGACCTAGTACGCGCACATTTTTGGAAAAGGTTACCCCTTATTTGACTGATGGATTGATGGAGGATGACGGACGGATGGAGTGGCAATGCAACGCATGCCGGGCATGCATGCAACCCTCATAGAATCACTGTTTTGCCCGTCAGTCTTATCTGTCCGTCTGTCAAAACGTGCACAGCCTAAACCGCTTGGGTTAGAAACATGAAATTTTAACTTTTTATAGCGTAGAAGACCACAGGAAGGATTTTTGAGAATTCAACAATTAAGGGGAGAAAGTATCTATGGATAGTCCCAGTTTTTCTGAAGCTAGAGACATGAATATTTGTATTTGTAGGCTGAGTAGCCGAAATAGGTATTAATTTTCATGTAAGGTCAAGATTTTCAAGCCAGAGCCATGGGTCTGGAGCAGCTCCATGATAATAATAATATATGGTATAATTAAAAATAAAATACTTGCTCCACAAAACGCCTCGTTTTGTGAGTTTTTAGGGTTCCGTACCTCAGAAGGAAAAAACGGAACCCTTATAGAATCACTTTTTTGTCCGTCTGTCTATCTGTCCGTCCGTCAAAACGTGCACAGCCCAAACCGCTGGTGATACAAACATGAAATTTGGACAATAGGTACCTTTCATAGCGTAAATGACGAGCAAAGGAAGGATTTTGGAAAATTCTTACCCTGAGGGGTAAAATAAGGGGTGGAAGTTTGTATGGAATTCCCTCATTTCTGAAGTTAGAAACATGAAAATTTCTATTTAGGCTACTAATACAAAAACAAAATAGTAATTTCAGCGCTTTTGAAAATTCTACCCCCAAGAGGGTAAAATAAGGGGTGGAAGTTTATATGGGGGTTCCAATTTGTCTAAAGCTAGGCACAAGAAAATTTGTATTTAGGCTTCTTATTAACTAAGAATAGTAATTCCAGCGTTTTTGATCATTTCACCTCTAACGGTGTAAAATAGGGGGTGCAAGTTTGTATAGGCGTCCCAATTTTTCTGAAGCTAGAGACATGAAAATTTGTATTTGGGCTACTCATTACAAATTAAAACCGGACAAGTGCAAGTAGGACTAGTGCTCTGAGGGTTCCGTACAAATTTTATTATGTTTGTGTGTGCATCATATCTTTGGCGTGCAAATACAGGGCAATGAAGCAAGATGTGCTCCACTGTCTCGGTGGGGTTCTTCGAGCTTCCACTTTGCCAGTTTTCGGAACAATACATAATAATTACAACACCTAAGTGGGTATTGTTCCGAAAACAGGGAAAATCATGGAGACTCGAATCTCGGGATAACAACTGCACTGCAAGCGACTGTGGTGAACAGGTTGGGCTAACAATCAAAAGGTCCCAGGCTCGATCCCCGTTGGGGCATGCACCAATGGATGAATTTTCATCTTTGTGCATAATTTACAGTTCGCTGACGGCGAGAGAAAACATCGTGAGGAAACCTACCTATCCCTCGGGATTAGGTAATAGTCAGTTCCTGTATACACGGCGACAAGATTCACCACCTGTCACGTTGGGTTCTGACTATACAGGGTGAATTTTTCAAGTGTGCGTGGATGGCCAAATCCGAAACTATGAGTGATATCGAAAAGTACTCAAAAGAATCTCGGGGCTGATTTTAATGAAAATTGTAATTACTTCTCAAAATTCGTTTCTTATCAGCGACACTATCGCATGCTGTAATAATACAGTATTTGGTTTTTTATTCTAAATCAACTAGTTTGATTCCTGGCTACGAATATTGTTTTTACGGTAAACTTAAGGAAAGAGCAAATTTTAAACAAAATACTATTTTATTTCTCTTAAGTTACCTAACTATTAAACCTAAACTGATTAATTGTTCAAAAATGATTGAACATTTGTAATTAGAACATAATGTTGTAAAGACGACTGCGCTGCGAAGGTAAATAAATAAAAATATTGAGCATAATTTCGAACAAGGTAAAGGTAATGTACGTATGACTTATTACAGTCAACTTGAAAATATGCAGCAGTTTATTAAAAAACACAGTTTTTATTAAGTTTGCCGTATGTCATTACCTCCCAGAATTCGTTCCTTATCAGCGACACTATCGAATGGTGTAATAATACAGTAAGTGGTTTTTTCAACTAGTTCGAAATCAACTAGTTCGATTACTGGCTACGAATTTAGTTTTTTTCAAAAATCCAATGATGCAGTTTTAGTTTTCACCAAAATCGGCCCCGAGACTTCTTTGAGTACCTTTCGATATTCCTTATAGTTTCGGATTTGGCCATCCACGCACACTTGAAAAATTCATCCTGTATAAACGTGGGCTTTGAGTTGGTTAATACCTCTACAATGGGGTGGTGTATATCCACTCAAGCCTCTGACTACCCCCGAATGGGGATAAAAAGTGTGACGTTACATTTCTAAAAAAATATTTAACAGGTGATGACACTAAATAAATTTAGCACTGCAAATTTAGCTGCTTATTAAATTTGGACCCATCCCTAAGAAGCTGTGATGTTTATTTGATGTATGGTTTAGTAATGTCGAGCATTGAACTCCGGTCTCCCAACTTAATCCTGATGCTCAATAAAACTAAACATATAGTAAACATTGCCGACCTGAAGGGAAGGGGTAGGGGAGAAGGGGGGGGGGGTTTGGGCTTACGGCTCTCTCACTCATCGTACGAAACGCAGCTGTAATAGCTGCTTTACGCCGATCTTCTATGAGAGGGTGGTACTACCCCACCAAACGGTGGTTAGTCCAGCTTAAAAATAAGCAAACAAAAATAATTTCGTATCACTAATATTAAGTAGTATGAATAACATCAACTGAAACACGCTTAACATCAGGCGGGCCGTACGCATGTTTTTTTGTCTTGGCTTGTCTTGTCGCATATAGCCAGTGTCAAGTACCTACCTAAAATAATATAGATTTTCAATGTTGCACTTCGCCACTTCCCGCCAAAAAAAAACAAGTTTGTGTAGCAACTCAGTGGTATAAAAAGATATCATAGGCAAGACAAAAACTATGAAAAAATTAAATGTAACGTCACGACTTTTATCCCCATTCGGGGGTAGTCAGAGGCGTGAGTGGCCATACACCACCACATTGTGGAGGGATTAACCAACTCAAAGCCCTCGTTTCACCAGATAGTCAGAACCCAACGTGACAGGTGGTGAACCTTGTCGCCGTGTATACAGGAACTGACTATTACCTAATCCCGAGGGATAGGTAGGTTTCCTCACGATGTTTTCCCTCACCGTCAGCGAACTGTAAATTATGCACATAGATGAAAATTCATCCATTGGTGCATGCCCCACCGGTGATCGAACCTGGGACCTTCTGATTGTTAGCCCAACCTGTTGTTGTTGTTAGGCAAGACAATAAGATTAGAAAGTAGGTAAGCGGTTTTTAGAGGACGATTATGCTTTTTAATCATATACCTATTCATCATTCTATATTATTCATAATCTATGATGACAACAAAACGCGTCACTGACATAAATATTAATTTAAAAATATTTGTAAGCATATAATATTCTAAAAAATATGTTCAATATTTTATTTAAACTATTTAAAACGTGATTTAATTCATAAAAAGCTAAGAAGACGTAACATTTTTACGAATTTCACGCAAAAATTTGCGCGCACGTCCAGCTTTCAACGGCGCCATTGCGCTACTGCCAGGAACATTTTGCCGGCCAAGTCATGATGACCCATGACGTTTGTCGCATATTTAAGGTTATTATTGATTATTTTTTTAATAAAATGACTAATATTAAATCTTGGATCCACGGATTCTTAGACAAGTCTTGACAATTTTTCTGGTATAGGTTTCACGTAAATCTGTTCAGTTGCTATGGAGAACATTTACGATTAAGGTTGACAATTTCATATTTTGAAATCGATTTCTACAAAATTTGGTAACATTTAAAGTAAATCGGCTAAGCCATTTTATTCCCGACCATATGAGGTTTAATGTTGTATACTTTATATTGCACATAAGCCAGCTGCTTCATCAAACCATTTACTTAGACCCACCCAGTTGAACATTTGTATCACCTTAAACAAGGATCTTTTAATATAGGATAGACAAGTTGAGTTTTTGATTAAGAAGAAATTCAACTTTATTCTGCTGCCTTAAGGTCTATTATACCTTGACAATTCTTAGACAGAAAAAACGAGCCGAGCGAGAGGCCCTAGTTGGGACCGTGTCCCTCTCATTTCGAGTTGCCATGCCAAAATAATATTATCGTTGGGTAGTGATTGTTAGTTTTTAAATCAAGCAAATAAATTAATTTATTATTTATCGTGACTATTGTTTTATCATATTAACAATAGTCACGATAAATACTAAATTAATTACTTTGCTTGATTAAAAACTGACAATCACTACCCGACGATAATATTATTTTGGGATGGCAACTCGAAATGAGAGGGACACGGTCCCAACTAGGGCCTCTCGCTCGGCTCGTTTTTTGTGCAGTAGAGAACAGTCCAGTATGTATTTACGTTCGTGAACTTAAACTTGTAGCAATTGGGGAAAATTATGTATATTTTTATATGAACTCATAATTACTGATTCTTTTTTGACATAATTATTGTGATCTTTTTTAAATAACTTAGTTATAATTAGAATTATATTCGCTATTAATGTTTGCGCTGTGCGTGTGAAGTTAGTAAATTTTTTGTAACTTTAAACGTGTATATTTTTGCCAATTTTAAAGTTATTTTGAAAATTGATTCATTGCTATTAGTCGTAAGACATACTTTCTATACTTGTTTATATAATCCAATATTAGTATTCTCCCCTAGTAATTAAGGTAATCGGTCTTGTAATCATAATTTTCGATTCGAATAATTTAATCGAGACGATATATGAAAGGTATTTTTGAATTTTTAACCTAAGGAGGGAAAAGTTTTCAATCGCTTTATACACGTTTGCTGTTGTATACGCATAACAACAACCTAACCTCTTATTTATTATCAAATAAACGTCCAAAACTCACTCAATAACGCACTTTCTTATCGATACCGTGGCTTGAACGACATTTTGGCCGAAATGATCATTCGCCGTATTTTCCTTCATGCTTTATGTCGGCATAAATCCGTGAGGTTTCACGCGCCTGAGATGTGTGGTCCCAGTGTGAGCGGAGCGGGAAGCGGTAACAAAGTACAAACAACCCATAAGTCCCAGTTATTAAAAAAATATCTAAATCGTCTTGAAAGATTTTGAGTTATTTTTTTAAATAGACGAGTAATCAGTACTTTGTGAAAAAATTGTGGCGAATAAATTCCGATAAACTATTACGCAGTATAGCAGAAGAAAACTGTGATTATTAATGTGGAAATCTTGTTACTAACTGTTTATAAATTAACTCGCATTCTCACTAGAATAAGATAGGAATAATAATAAATAATAATATAATAATAATAAAATGTTTATTTTCATAAAAAACCTAAGTACAATACAATATTCTGTGGTGGCCAAACTAGGCGAGTGCCTGTATCTTGGCTGTAAAACTAGGCGAGTGCCTGTATCTTCTCATATAGTAAGTAGTTCATATTGATTTAAGTACTAAGTTAGACTCCGTACCGTACGGTTATTTAAAACGGATATGTTTCCCGTTGCGCTAATAAGTTCGCTATCAATGCGCCCTCACACCGATATTTATGTAAAAGCTTTATGAGTCAATCTCGCGAGTTACGTTTGATGTTATTATGCGTTCCGTTTTTATGTCACTTTCATTCGGCCGTCACGGAATCAACTATTTTTGGACGATCGGCGCGCGATCGTAAAACGGAACGCGACGTTTGGCGGGAATCCATTTCACGTGAATTAAGCTATGGGGCTTATATTTTGGAGACGTGTTTAGGGTTGTCAGTTTAGCAATAAGATGGATGGTGTTTACGATAACATGTCATCTATACAGCAAAGTTAAGTAAGCTACATGCGGCTGATGACAGATACGCTACTGCAAAGACGATGACGTCGAATACGAATCTGTCAAATACAAATAGTTTAAAAGGTCTTAAGCATTTTTTGGGGATAGATTTCACATAGTATCTGTAAGCCGTTGTGGAGAGAATTTACTACTTAGGCTGGAAACAATATATTTTTAACTTGTTTTCTACAACATTTAAAAATAAATTACCAAATACATTTTATTCTTGATGGTCTGAAGTTTTGGTTGACCTAACTTTTCTTATTTCTCAATGTCGACAACCCTAGGGTTGCCACGTATCGTGAGCGAACCAATAAATAGTCGTTCGTCAAACTTCAAAGTCGCGATTAACTCATAAACCATTGGCGGGATGGGCCTGCGCCGAAATTAGGCTGCGTTAGGAGGGAACGACACGCTAGCTACACTTGCGACTTGTTTATCGAGGCCTTTGATTTTACGTTATTTCAGTTTGATTTTTGAAAAGTGAAATTGTAAATCTGTTGCACAGATACTGATAGTTATAATAATCACCAATTGAATTCACAAAAACACTTCATCTGATGGCTACAATTTACAAGTAAACTACTACTAATATTATAATTGTGAAATTGTGTGTGAATGTTTGTTACCACGTATCTGCATAACTACTTAACCGATGTTAACGAAATTTGAAACGTAGATAGTGTAGGCTCTGGAATAAGACATAGGCTGATCCAATTTCCACGCGGGCAAAGCTTCGGGGCACAGCTAGTTTAATATACTTAACTAAAATATTACTGACTTGCATTGCAACTATGAAATAGACGGCTTTAGTCCTAGTGTATACAATTTTGGACAGTTACGTTACTTTCTTGGTAATTTCTTTGTTTAACAAGAATAAAGTCGAGTACGGAGCATCCGAAGGCTAGTTAATTCCCTATAAATCAATTCATTATCTCCAGATTTATAACCCAAATGGTTTATTAGCGGACCGAAGGTGGTGTAAAGATAAATTTAATTCATCTCCACTGGGTATGAATTACGTCGTGAACAGAGCACGCGATAAAAGTGAATTTACAAGCGTTCCCTTGCGGGCTATAGCAAGGTTGAGGACAGGATGGATTTGCGGTCAACGCAACGAAAGTGGGAGTGTCATGTCTTTGTCTGTCTGTGACACCTTAGCTCTAGATCGGATGGACCGATTTTAAAGCGGTGTTTGTAGTTCGATAGTTATCGGCGAGAAATTTCTAAGTCCACTGGTAATATTATTTTTTTACTGATAAATATGGAAGAATTTTTGGTTCTGTTTAACTCCTTTGAACGATCTTGGACTTAAAAATTATAATATTAGTATTATATAATGTCATTCGTGCAAAATAAACAAGAGCACAAAGGCTAAAATAAAGTTAAATTTTCTACATGCAGAGACCAAACTAAACTAATTTCACATATAATAAAACGGGTAGACGCTAATATTCAATTAAAATATTTGCACAATTTTAATTAAATATTCTTTCTAGTTCATAAGAAAATTTCTCAGTAGATTTGCATTCAAGTTTATTAAAGTAAAGAAAGACTGAAGGCACTGTCTTTGTAGCGGGGAGAAAAATGGTGTCTCTCAGAGAGAACTAATTAAGGCTGGAACCATTGCAACTGACAGCTCGAGGTTGACCGCTTTTTGCTCAAACAATGTCGAAGGACCGCGAGTTGAATTTTTTGAATTTAGAATTTTCGATACGCCACGATACATCAAAAAGACGACATGATAAATCAAAAACAGAAGTGACTCATATACTAAATTCGTATCTTGCCTACTTTTATTTAGTCGTATAAGGGTAACTTCGTAAAGGAAAATTTTCACTAAATCTTAAGTACAATTTAAGTACTACATTTTTATTAATAGGTGGGTAGGATATTTTTTCTTTGTAATCTTTTTTATTGTTATTTTGTTGATATAGTAAATAAAAGCTCACTAACTGTTAATTTTTAATTGTTCTGAAATTTAATTTTGCCCAACACTGGGTAATAGGTGCCCAACACTACTTAAAAAAAGACTAGTACATAATTTAAATGTTTAATATTATAGGACAAAATAAGTAAAATTAAAACAACTTAAAATTCTAAATAACTGCAAACAAGAAAAATTGTAGACAACATCGGGTAATAACTGAAATAAAAGTAGTACTAATCCTTATTAGTTACTAGCTGTGCCTGCGGCCTAGTACGCGCACATTTTTGGAAAAGGTTACCCCTTATTTGACTGATGGATTGATGGAGGATGACGGACGGATGGAGTGGCAATGCAACGCATGCCGGGCATGCATGCAACCCTCATAGGATCACTGTTTTGCCCGTCAGTCTATCTGTCCGTCTGTCAAAACGTGCACAGCCTAAACCGCTTGGGTTAGAAACATGAAATTGTAACTTTTTATAGCGTAGAAGAAGACCACAGGAAGGATTTTTGAGAATTCAACAATTAAGGGGAGAAAGTATCTATGGATAGTCCCAGTTTTTCTGAAGCTAGAGACATGAATATTTGTATTTGTAGGCTGAGTAGCCGAAATACTAATTTTCATGTAAGGTCAAGATTTTCAAGCCAGAGCCATGGGTCTGGAGCAGCTCCATGATAATAATAATATATGGTATAATTAAAAATAAAATACTTGCTCCACAAAACGCCTCGTTTTGTGAGTTTTTAGGGTTCCGTACCTCAGAAGGAAAAAACGGAACCCTTATAGAATCACTTTTTGTCCGTCTGTCTATCTGTCCGTCCGTCAAAACGTGCACAGCTCAAACCGCTGGTGATACAAACATGAAATTTGGACAGTAAGTACCTTTCATAGCGTAAAAGAAGAGCAAAGGAAGGATTTTGGAAAATTCTTACCCTAAGGGGGTAAAATAAGGGGTGGAAATTTGTATGGAATTCCCTCATTTCTGTAGTTAGAAACATGAAAATTTATATTTAGGCTACTAATACAAATACAAAATAGTAATTTCAGCGCTTTTGAAAATTCTACCCCCAAGAGGGTAAAATAAGGGGTAGAAGTTTATATGGGGGTTCAAATTTTTCTAAAGCTAGGCACAAGAAATTTTGTATTTAGGCTTCTTATTAACTAAGAATAGTAATTTCAGCGTTTTTGATCATTTCACCTCTAACGGTGTAAAATAGGGGGTGCAAGTTTGTATAGGCGTCCCAATTTTTCTGAAGCTAGAGATATGAAAATTTGTATTTGGGCTACTCATTACAAATTAAAACCGGACAAGTGCAAGTAGGACTCGTGCTCTGAGGGTTCCGTACAAATTTTATTATGTTTGTGTGTGCATCATATCTTTGGCGTGCAAATACAGGGCAATGAAGCAAGATGTGCTCCACTGTCTCGCTGGGGTTCTTCGAGCTTCCACTTTGCTAGTTTTCGGAACAATTACATAATAATTACAACACCTAAGTGTGTATTGTTCCGAAAACAGGGAAAATCATGAAGACTCGAATCTCGGGATAACAATTGCACTGCAAGCGACTGTGGTGAACAGGTTGGGCTAACAATCAAAAGGTCCCAGGCTCGATCCCTGTTGGGGCATGCACTAATGGATGAATTTTCATCTATGTGCATAATTTACAGTTCGCTGACGGCGAGAGAAAACATCGTGAGGAAACCTACCTATCCCTCGGGATTAGGTAATAGTCAGTTCCTGTATACACGGCGACAAGATTCACCACCTGTCACGTTGGGTTCTGACTATACAGGGTGAATTTTTCAAGTGTGCGTGGATGGCCAAATCCGAAACTATGAGTGATATCAAAAAGTACTCAAAAGTATCTCGGGGCTGATTTTGATGAAAATTGTAATTACTTCTCAAAATTCGTTTCTTATCAGCGACACTATCGAATGCTGTAATAATACAGTATGTGGTTTTTTATTCTTAATCAACTAGTTCGATTCCTGGCTACGACTATTGTTTTTTCAAAAATCCAATGTTGCAGTTTTAGTTTTCATCAAAATCAGCCCCGAGATTTTTTTGAGTACTTTTCGATATCACTCATAGTTTCGGATTTGGCCATCCACGCTCACTTGAAAAATTCACCCTGTATAGTCAGAACCCAACGTGACAGGTGGTGAATCTTGTCGCCGTGTATACAGGAACTGACTATTACCTAATCCCGAGGGATAGGTAGGTTCCCTCACGATGTTTTCTCTCGCCGTCAGCGAACTGTAAATTATGCACACACACATGCGAATTTTGAGAAGTTGTAATTACTTCTCAAAATTCGTTTCTATTCAGTGACACTATCGAATGGTGTAATAATACGGTATTTGGTTTTTTATTCTAAATCAACTAGTTTGATTCCTGGCTACGAATATTGTTTTTACGGTAAACTTAAGGAAAGAGCTAATTTTAAACAAAATAGTATTTTATTTCTCTTAAGTTACCTAACTATTAAACCTAAACTGATTAATTGTTCAAAAATGATTGAAAATTTGTAATTAGAACATAATGTTATGAAGATGACTGCGCTGCGAAGGTAAATAAATAAAAATATTGAGCATAATTTCGAACAAGGTAAAGGTAATGTACGTATGACTTATTACAGTCAACTTGAAAATATGCAGCAGTTTATTAAAAAACACAGTTTTTTTTAAGTTTGCCGTATGTCATTACTTCCCAGAATTCGTTCCTTATCAGCGACACTATCGAATGGTGTAATAATATAGTAAGTGGTTTTTTTCAACTAGTTCGAAATCAACTAGTTCGATTCCTGGCTACGAATTTAGTTTTTTTCAAAAATCCAATGTTGCAGTTTTAGTTTTCACCAAAATCGGCCCCGAGACTTCTTTGAGTACCTTTCGATATTCCTTATAGTTTCGGATTTGGCCATCCACGCACACTTGAAAAATTCACCTGTATAAACGTGGGCTTTGAGTTGGTTAATACCTCTACAATGGGGTGGTGTATATCCACTCAAGCCTCTGACTACCCCCGAATGGGGATAAAAGTGGTGACGTTACATTTCTAAAAAAATATTTAACAGGTGATGACACTAAATAAATTTAGCACTGCAAATTTAGCGACTTATTAAATTTGGACCCATCCCTAAGAAGCTGTGATGTTTATTTGATGTATGGTTTAGTAATGTAGAGCATTGAACTCCGGTCTCCCAACTTAATCCTGATGCTCAATAAAACTAAACATATAGTAAACATTGCCGACCTGAAGGGAAGGGGGAAGGGGAGAAGGGGGGGGGGGGTTTGGGCTTACGGCTCTCTCACTCATCGTACGAAACGCAGCTGTAATAGCTGCTTTACGCCGATCTTCTATGAGAGGGTGGTACTACCCCACCAAACGGTGGTTAGTCCAACTTAAAAATAAGCAAACAAAAATAATTTCGTATTACTAATATTAAGTAGTATGAATAACATCAACTGAAACACGCTTAACATCAGGCGGGCCGTACGCATGTGTTTTTGTCTTGGCTTTTCTTGTCGCATATAGCCAGTGTCAAGTACCTACCTATAATAATATAGATTTTCAATGTTGCACTTCGCCACTTCCCGCCAAAAAAAAACAAGTTTGTCTAGCAACTCAGTGGTATAAAAAGATATCATAGGCAAGACAAAAAATATGAAAAAATGAAATGTAACGTCACGACTTTTATCCCCATTCGGGGGTAGTCAGAGGCGTGAGTGGCCATACACCACCACATTGTGGAGGGATTAACCAACTCAAAGCCCACGTTTCACCAGATAGTCAGAACCCAACGTGACAGGTGGTGAACCTTGTCGCCGTGTATACAGGAACTGACTATTACCTAATCCTGATGGATAGGTAGGTTTCCTCACGATGTTTTCCCTCACCGTCAGCGAACTGTAAATTATGCACATAGATGAGAATTCATCCATTGGTGCATGCCCCACCGGGGATCGAACCTGGGACCTTCTGATTGTTAGCCCAACCTGTTGTTGTTGTTAGGCAAGACAATAAGATTAGAAAGTAGGTAAGCGGTTTTTAGAGGACGATTATGCTTTTTAATCATATACCTATTCATCATTCTATATTATTCATAATCTATGATGACAAGAAAACGCGTCACTGACATAAATATTAATTTAAAAATATTTGTAATCATATAATATCCTAAAAATTATGTTCAATATTATATTTAAACTATTTAAAACGTGATTTAATTCATAAAATGCTAAGAAGACGTAATTTTTTTACGAATTTCACGCATAAATTTGCGCGCACGTCCAGCTTTGGAGGCCGCCATCGCGGATCTGCGACGAACATTTTGCAGTCCAAGTCATGATGACCCATGACGTTTGTCGCATATTTAAGGTTATTATTGATTATTTTTTAAATAAAATGACTAATATTAAATCTTGGATCCACGGATTCTTAGACAAGTCTTGACAATTTTTCTGGTATAGGTTTCACGTAAATCTGTTCAGTTGCTATGGAGAACATTTACGATTAAGGTTGACAATTTCATATTTTGAAATCGATTTCTACAAAATTTGGTAACATTTAAAGTAAATCGGCTAAGCCATTTTATTCCCGACCATATGAGGTTTAATGTTGTATACTTTATATTGCACATAAGCCAGCTGCTTCATCAAACCATTTACTTAGACCCACCCAGTTGAACATTTGTATCACCTTAATGTTATACATCAAGGCAAGTCGCGACAGGGCTTGTTACGTCACAGATTACGTCACTAGTGCCACCATGGCTCCGAATAATTTGGGACATGCTTTATTCACGCGAGCACTAGTCTGACATCTTTTAAAATTGGACGACTTTTTGATGCCCCATCTTCTATGACATATGCGTCTTAGTTAGCAGGTATGTATTATTTTCCTCATACTATCATATCAATAAGCAGGATATTGTATAGGCACGCAGTAAAGAATATATTCAAGACAGTAAACATAACTAAAATATAATTCACACAAAATGTATGGGATGGCATAAGCTGCCAATACCTATACTTATTGCTCGAGCTACATTTAATTTCAACGCTCGACTCTGATTCCTAAACGCGTAACATTTTTACGCAGCTAATGAATAAGTATAAGATAAAGTTCTAGTTTAGAGTTTGAGTATTATTCACCTTTTGGTTTGACAGTTAAGTGGGAGTAGGCATGCACAGCTTTCTAGGCTAGTTTTTATTAATTTTTATTTAAATACCTTATTTTCTTTTTTTACTCACACTGTGTTAATGCATGCCTGCTCACATAGCGTTACTGTTTGAAAATGTATACAATTATTCTTTTGAAAAGAGTAACCATTGAGTTTCTTGCCGGCTCTTCTCAATGGAAGCAACATTTCGAACCGGTGGTAACGCTAAAATATTGTTTATATTGACTATTTATAAATGCTCTAATGAGCTTACATGAATAAAAACCTTTTGACTTTGACTTTGACTTTATTATCCCTAATATCCTTGTCTACTTAGTTACCCTACCCGGGGGTAATTCGTTTATATAGTTTAGACGGATTACGTCGAGTGGAACGTCGCTGTAAGGAGATTTGTACGGTACGTGAGTGACGTAGTACGTTTAGTAATATGATTAGTGAATATTTATTATGTTGTTGCCATTAGGAACTTAGACGTTTTTAAAACAATATCTTTCGTAGGTACCTAAAAATTTTAGTAGTTTCAGTTCATCCTTTAAGCCAGGTCCTACGATGACAAATCAATGCAAATAGAAAGTTTTACAAGTCCGACTTTTACTTTACTTTACTTTACTTTTCGACTTTTTTTATTTTTACGCGATAAGTATATGAACAAAAAAAAAACGAAGAGCAATGCTAAAAAATCCGATTTTTTGGCATTCATTGTTGTCTGTTCTATCCAAATTATTAATTGTTGCGATATATTTTTAGTTTATTTTAAAAGTAATTGTCACATAATAATACGTTTATGTATTCTGAATGGATTCTTTGGGCAAGATCCGGCCATTATTATTATAGCAATTGAAAACTGTTATTATTTATGTAATATGTACCCAATAATAATGCCATTTGCAAATTAGATAATAATTTATTATGTGCACGCACAGTTACCTGTAATATTAACGCAAGCTGGTTGATTAGTCAACCGCATTTATGCAATCACTTCAATTATTCAAATCAATCCGATCCCCTAACACGCCGCAAATTGATTTGGGATTGAATTAAAAAATCGGGAATTAATGAATTTTCACCCCAACGACTGGTTTTGGTACCGATTTTGTTTAAAAAACGGGGTTAATAAGAACAAGTGAATGCGGGATTTTTTAAGTGTTAGTTAAAATATAAAGTAGGGACAGGATGAGTTATGGAGTGGGCCAAATTATGAAAGACGGCGGTTTAAGCATTTTGACATCAAAAAGGTTCCATTGTTTGAAACTGTGATACCTTTAGTTATTTTTACAATATGCACGGATGAATCTTCACTGATCTACCGCTCAGGTTGCTAATAATCCTGCTGTTTGCCTGCTGTAGCGTAGGCTAAAGTGGGAATTGAGACTCGACGAATTCACAAACGGGCGTATTCTCAACCGGCCGGATTCTTAGCTGGTCCGATTCTCAGCTGGCCGAATTCTCATCTGGCCGGATTCTTAGCTAGTACGATTCTCAACTGGCCGGATTCTCATCTTGCGTCATTTACAACTGGCCGGATTCTCATGTAAGCAAACATACAACTGGATAAATACTATCAACCTACCTATTAAGAATACCTTTTGCCCGCTTCCGTCTATCGCTTAACCCACAAAAAGGGTTGAGCAGCGACTGACAGCCGCAGCATCAGAGCAAGTAATTAAATATTTCATCTGATTAACTACACAGAGGACGTAAGCAGGGCTTAAGGGCGGTAAGGGACCGCATTATTTTTAATTCCATCTTAAGGGCTGGGGCGCAAGATTTGCGAGTGACGTACGGAGGGTTTAAAAATAATTTAATAGCTCGAGAAAGGGGTGAGTGGACGCTCTTTGAGTTATTAAGGTAAATATTAATGGGGTTTGTCGTTTCGTATTGATAAATTGGGCAAAATTATGGTGACGCTTTTTACCCTTATATAAAAAATAAATATCCTGAGACATTTTTGAACTCATTTTTGTACTCACGGCTACCTGATTCCAAACTAAGCAGAGCCTGTACTATGGAAACCAGATAACTGATATGACTACATATAAAGAAACATTAAATACAAAGAAAAATATAGTATTTACATACTTTTTTAAATCTGTGTATTATCCTAAGAAAAGCATATTAAGGGTAAAAATATGACTGCTAATAAATAAAATTATTTAAATGCATTTATCGTTATAATATGATTTCGTTTATCTCTTCTCTGACTCAAGGTTACTGAACGCAGGCAATTATAAAAGACGTCCTTACTTCTCTTTGTTGATTCAAAACAAAAAAGATATCCCGTTAACATTGACGAATTCACAAAAACAAAGAAACAAACTAAACATAAAACAAAAGGTACAACACAATAACAAAGATTAACATTTTTACTGTTAATAAATTTAAACAAAGAAAATTAAGGATTTCATTTGACGACGAAAGTGCCGGACAAAGAACTTTATGAAAGACAATCCCTGAAGTTTCAGGGCGTTTCAGGGCGTTACAAAGCGTGCCAGAGAGTTCCAAAGTTTAATTACAGCACTTCTAGTTGAACTAGAGAGAGGTTGAGATAATTTCTTACAACCTATTTACTTTAAGGAAGGGTTGCCGTAGGAAGGCAGTGTCATAATTGAGGACAGAATTCTTGAGATGTTATAGTGAATAGAAACTTATTTTTTATATACTAAAGCTGGAAAAAGGCGTATGACCTGCCTGATTAGCAGTTACCGTAACCTATAGATGCTCGCAATACCAAAGGCATCCCTTGCACGTTGCCAAACAGAAGAGGAGTGGGTAGATTAATGTTAAAACAGCTTGATAATTCCGTTCCAGTCAAATCATAACTAAATTAAATATTAAAAAATATCTAAAAATATCTGTGTCCGGCTCATACTTCACGACCACGAGAAAGATGGCAATACAGTTAAGTCAAGACTAGTTTGTGTACAGAATTACTCTATACAAACGTTTTCAAAGCAATAAAACGCAAATCAAAGTAATCACCAATATAAAATGTTATTCCAATTATGAAAATTCAAACGACGCGATCGACGCATTCCATTTTCAAAAAACCGTCACATTCTAAATTCCTTGCACGGTAATGACTTGCAGTCCGGGGAAAACCTATCGCGTGGTGTCACTCCGGGAGGATGGTGTTATGTAATCACGGGCCAACACTGGACGATAAATCCACCTCGCTCAAACTAAAGGATCCTCGGTATTATATTATTTTACGGCTCATTACTGCTATATACGGCCATATACTGGTAGCAAGGTGTTTAATGCTTTCCCTTTGAAATTAATGTCACGGTTTGAATGGGATGACAGGGATGACGTTACGGACTAACGGATATTCTTAATACGACCTTTGTATAGCGATATGTCTCGTCTAATTAGAATTGAGACAGATAGACACAGAATAAACGTAAACTTACTGCATTTCCCTTAGCATTAATTAGTTTATTTTCCCTTACCATTTGATGATATAGTGTAGTCATTATTATAATGTACCTGTAACAATACAATAATACATTATTATTATTATTATTAAAGTGGGTAAGTAAATTCGAATTTTGGGAGATCTCATGCTTAGAACAAAAAATATGGTAGCCGCGCCCGAACAATCAAATATGATATTAGGATGTGTCCACATCTGGCGAAGTTTTCCGAAGCGCGCGGGGCAGGCGCTCTGCTCTCGTAGATGTACCTTTTAAACAATTAAAAATAAGAAAGAAGGGCAAAAGGCGGAAGAGTAAGGGGAATAGGTGGAAATAGTTACATAAATTAACTTCCCTAAAAATTTCAACCAACTTTCTGTCACTTAAGCCCCAAACTACCCAGACCATCGACTTCATAATCCAGTAGACACCTAGTACAGGGTGAACGTTTTCAGATACCACATTTGGAATACAGATTTTAGTTAGTTTAAAGATATTGCATTGCGAATTAATAGGTATAAGGCATCCACTGGTTATGTGGTCGATGATGCAGACCCAATATCTAATTTAAAAGTTTCCATCATAACTTTGCGAGTTGACGTCGCTGAAATTTAATTTCCTCTCCTTTCATCTTATTCCGAATAGAGAATTATCCGACATTCGTGTGAAATCAAACGGGAGCCAATCAAAATTATAATAACCGTTCAGGTGACGGCCAGGTTGGGTAGACCTCTGAAATGATGGCCAAACCCCCGCGGAGTGATCCCGGGTGAGGTAACGACGCGGGGTGAAGTGGGTCAGGTAATGATGGTTAAATTTTCGCCGAAACACGGGGCCGGTGGCTTATTGAAAACGGTTTTTTGTTACGTTCATGTTTTAATGTTGATAACAGAGTCTGTAATTGGAACATGGCGCGAAATATATTAAACGTTTTGTTAAGTTTCGCCAAGTCAAAGATTGGCAGTTTTGTTTCACCGTGAGATGAATACGGAACCCTAAAAAACACTGCATAGTCCGACACTCTCTGCTTTATGTCCGACACAAACTCCTAATTTCCGACCATTTGAAAACCAATTCTTTATGAATTCTTCATCGTAAATTGGCAATTCTTGGCGGTCGACTTTTGTTCTCTATATTTTTAATTTATGTAAATGTAAAATGTAACGTCACGACTTTTATCCCCATTCGGGGGTAGTCAGAGGCTTGAGTGGCCATACACCACCACATTGTGGAGGTACAACTCAAAGCCCACGTTTCATCTGATAGTCAGTACCCAACGTGACAGGTGGTGAACCTTGTCGCCGTGTATACAGGAACTGACTATTACCTAATCCCGAGGGATAGGTAGGTTTTCTCGGTCTCTCGGTTTTTAATTTATGGTCGGAAATATGCTGACTAGGGGCCTATTATACCTCTACTAATTGATGAGTAGGTACCTTTATTAAAGGCACTCGTTATATGTGCTTATATTTCTACGTATACCTATCAAGGGCTCGCAAATAACTTCCTGTTTTCAAACAAACGTCCAATTTAATATGCCGAGAAAAATCCGTCCTCCACCCTCTTAAACGAACAATTTCGTCCATTTATACCTAATAAAGTATCGGAAAGCAGCCTTATTAAATTATTAAAAAAGACGAAGCAGTTTTTACGTCGGCACTGTTTACCATCCCCCTCGCTGATGGGGGAGCCCATGGGAAAATAATTACAAAGTTTCGTATTAAAATTCGGTTTATTTTGCCATTAAGTTATTTGGAAGAGATATAACGTTTTGCCTAAATATTGAGATGATGTTGTGTATTTATGGATTTTCTGATTTGAATGCAAATGACAGGAGATAGCGGTTTTTAGTCAATTCATCTACTTGTAGGGTAGAACTAGGTATTACTGGCCACTGGCAGTAACTAGCCACTGCGTAACTTAACCGTCTTAAATAAGAGTTGTATTCAAAATTCGCCATCAATAGGGAATGGTAACTGTTTATTATCTAATTTTTTTATTTAAACAGTTGAAATACGGAGTGGCTAACAGTGCCAATTATAGGATTAAACTAGGTGTAACTGACCACTGTCAATAACTAGCTACTGTATATAGTTTAACCTCATGACTTTCTTCGCGTGAATCCAGAACGGTATTTATATACAATCTTCCATCCCTTATTTTGCCTCCTTAGGGATGGAATGTATAAATCCTCTCTTAGCAGATGCTTAAAAGTAGAAGTGTTGTAGTAGTAGAGTAGTACTAGTAGTTGGACGATATAAAAGGTACCTTCTGTCAAATTTTCAACCCCAGGGGTTCAAGTTTTCAACCCCAGGGGTTTAGCGGTTTGCTTGCCACAGGTCGGGTATACAACATCTTGTTAAATGTGTACAAAGTTTTCATCACTTGGGCCAAAAGATTCCGCCCCCGTCACCAAGATTAGTAGCTTAATTTAATCTTATTTCAATATTCATGGCTTGACAAACTTCGATAGGCTTAAGTCAACACAAGTTAGTACAAATTATTTTCGTAAGGTTTTCGATGACTGAATTTATAAATTTTCTATCTGGGTCTTATAAAGTGAGTTAAGCCTGGGTCTTAAGCCTCCTAACAAAATTATACCATTGCAAAATCACTGGTCTCTAATAATTTTCATGAATTCTTCATAATAAAGCAAATTCGCAAATTCTTGGCGGCCGGCGTGTTGTCGGCCATAGGACTGCTAACAGATGGCCGTCAACATGTCGACAATTATCCATTGCGAAACCAATATTATATACTAATATTAAAATTCATGGCCAATAAGAATTTACGATCAATAATAAAGAATTTTAATCTTATTTCAATATTCATGGCTTGAAAAACTTCGATAGGATTAAAACAAGTAAGTCTACATTATTTTCATAAGGTTTTTGAATTTATACATTTTCTATCTGGGTCTTATAAAGTGAGTTAAGCCTGGGTCTTAAGCCTCCTAACAAAATTATACCATTGCAAAATCACTGGTCTCTAATAATCTTCATGAATTTCATTATAAATCGCAAATTCTTGGCGCCCGGCATGTCGTCGGCTTCAGGACTGCTAACAGATGACCGACAACATGTGGACAATTATCCATTGCGAAACCACTGCTATCTAATATCTATCTATCTATACATATAATAAGAATGTAAAATTGGTCGCGTCTGTACATTCGAAATATTTGGAAAAAAAATAGTGGGGGGGACTTAGATTGACCAGCAGAATTCATTTTTATCATTTTTAGAATTTTTGTCTGTGGGTATGTTTGTATGTTTGTATGTTTGTATGTTTGTATGTTTGCTCAGATTTTCGAAAGAGCACAACTTCGAATCCACCGGATGGATTTCAATGAAATTTAGCATGGATATGACTAATAGTCTAACTTAACATCTAGGATACTTTTTTTTTCGAAAATGTTTAGGGTTGCCACAGAAAATTCAAAAAACTACTTAAAAATTCTAAATGTTTGAAAGAGCACAACTTTAAATCCACCGGATTAATTTCAATGAAATTTGGCATGGATATGACTAATAGTCTAACTTAACATCTAGCATTTTTTTTTTCGGTAAAGTTTAGGGTTGCCACAAAACATTCAAAAACTACCTAAATATTCGAACACGCACAACTTCGAATCCAGTGGATTGATTTCAATGAAATTTGGCATGGATATGACTAATAGTCCAACTTAACATCTAGGATATTTTTTTATAAAATATTAGATTGTAAATTTTTATGACCACACGGAAATTCTAGCCAACAATAAGTTTTAGTTATTGAAATACGTCTATTTAGAGCGGAGCCCTACGGAGCCCTACGTTGTGTGTGATCCGACACTATTTGGAATACATAATCTTAATTTTAATAATAATAATAAATATTTTATTGCTGCGTTCTACCATCTTAAGTTTCGTTTTTCTTAACTAGATGTCGCTATACTTAAAATCAGACAATACCTGCCTTGCACCACATGTCAAAATTTAATATCTTCCTTGCTTCAAGAAATTTAGTTTTTTTATTCCTAATTACGTATAAAAAATATTAAGCGGGTCTTTGTATCACGCGGAATCTTAGACGTTAACTCTGGAATTCATCTCCACAGTACTAATGCCGTAGGGAAGCTACCTACCTAAGAAGTAAGTCTAGAGGACCTGCTGATTTTGAATTAAGTAGTAATAGAAACACAGACATTGAACTCTGAACTCCAACCCCTCAGGAATGATGCTGCTGGGTAACTGCCTGCTTAAACCATAAATCTGGAGGACCTGCTAACTTTGAATTAGCAATGTGGGTATCAAGTAGAAACTTCTCAGGCGAGGTCGCGTTTCCGATCCGGCGCTAGAATTTAAGGAAAACATGTAAAATGACTACTTGTAAGTGCCCTCCTAGGCCTAAACATAATAAACGCTTTGACTATTGACTTAGACGATAAACTCCGGACTCTAACTTTTTAAGCACGATGTTGCGCAGTGACTCTTACCTAAGCCGTGAGTCTGGAGCACTCACTCATTTTAAATAAGGAACATGGGTATCAAGTACAAACTTAAACATTGAGCTCTGGAGTCCAACCGCTCAGTCGTGATACTGTGAGTAACTACAGATATAGATAGACGGATACAGATAGACTGGTACAGACAGAGATACTCACCTACCGATAGATTACAGACAGACCGATTCAGACAGACAGATACTTACAGCTAAACTGATACACACAGACAAATAAAGTCAAACTTTTGTTATACAACTAAGGCGCCAGGCAAGCGTACGGCCCACCTGTTGTTAAGCAGTTACCGTTCCCAATAGATGCTTGCAACCAAAGGCATCGGTAGCACGTTTCCAACCTGAAGGGGAGTGGGGTTAGTGGGAGGGGACGGGGAGGTGGCTGGGTTGCGCTTCCGGCTCTCTCCCTCATCATACGAAACGAAGGTAAATTAGCTACTTGAATGCCGATCTCCACCTTACTGGTCAGACTCTACCACCTTACTGGTATAGACTGGTACAGATAGACAGCCACGGACAGACGAACTCAGACTGATGCAGACTGACGTAATACAGATTAGACGATAGACAAAATTATATTTAAGGGCTTCACCGACTTGACGCGGACGGAGTCGCGGGCACAGCTAGTTATAAATAAATTTAAATATCCTGGTTCATTCTTTTACACGGCTACCTGATCCTAAACTAAGCAGAGCTTGTACTATGGAAACCAGATAACTGATATTACTACTTTTTGTTTGTAAATACATACTTAATATACATAATTATACCCGGGCTCAGGACATGCACACAAATTAATGTCCCGGGTAGGAGTCGAACCTACGGCCTGCAGCGTGATAGGTGCAATCTAAACCAACCACGCCAACGGGCCCGTCAAACGGGCCGTTGTCTTTGTGAATTCATGGCCGGCAAGAATGTACGATTTATAATAAAGAATTGACGAAGATAACATTACAGAAGGGCTAGACAAGTGGCTGACGTCTACAAGCGTTCCTTCTAATAGCTACGCTTCATGCATGGAAATGACATAAGTCACGTGATCTACATAGCAACTTGTTGTTGATCTACATAGCGACGTTTGACATTTCCATACATTGTGAAGTCTATTCTATTCTATTCGATTAGCGTTCCTGCCACTTGTCTAGGGGTGCAGACCAGTGGTTTACCATTGGTTTTTAGCTACCAGAATCCACGCCCCGGAGTTTCACAAAAATCTCTATAGAATTCGGTGTTCGTGCAAAATTAATATATTAAAAAATATGAAGCATCATCCGCTAAATGAATAAGAGAGACGTTTAGAATGTAATTAGCTGAACCCTTCCCGTCTGTCTGTCTGTCACAATTATCACAACCCTTTCAGTGCTATGTGCCACGTAAACTTCGCGACGTGACTTCCATAGACAAATTAAAAAAAATATAAATCATAGTAGGTTAGGTATATTAATTGGTATGCAGTGGTTTATCATCACTGATCAGTTTTGTGATGCCATTGGACCAGCTTAGACCAAGAACAACCACATGTATTTTTGTTATGTGAATTAAGTGGGCAAGAAAACTGCGAAGTTGAAGTGGGAGTGGGCCGGTCACGTCGCACGCATGGACCCGCGAAGGTGGGCTAATATCAGCACCGGCTGGATACCTGCCAATGGCCATCGCCGTCGAGGTCGACCCAGGAGAAGGTGGCGAGATAACCTGGACACTTTTATGGGAAAGACGTGGCCGGAAATTGCCATGGACAGAGTGGTGTGGAAAGAAAAAGGGGAGGCCTTTGCCCAGGAGTGGGACAGCCCTATAGGCTAATAAAAAAAAATAAAAAAAAGAATTAAGAGGCAAACAAGCGTACGGCCCGGCTGATGCTAAGCAGTTACCGTACTCTATAGATGCTTGCACGGTCGACCTGAAGGGTAGTGGGACAGGGGGAGGGGAAGGGAGAGGTTGCGCTTCCGGCTCTCTCACTCATCGTACGAAACGCAGCTGTAATAGCTACTTTACGCCGATCTTCGGTGAGAGGGCGGTACTACACCCGTCAAGCCAGCCCATATATGAAAGTCAATTAGCTAAGGTTTGGCTTTTCCACCAATAAATAGCTTTGTTAATATCATTTATTACGTGACTACCGTTTGTAAGAAAATATATAATACCGTACATTACCCGTGAATACACTCTAATTACTTTAATAATTTAAAAAACAACCAGTAAGGATATTTCTAACATTTCTTTCAAAGTAGGCAATTTAATTTCATACATCCTGATTCTGAATAGCATCCCCTGTTCCCCCTAAGCTTAATATCGCATTAGGGAGGTAATTATTACCAACCTACTCATATTTGTGTTCCGTCCAGCGCAGCGAGGGTTTGCAAGGTGGCCTTTTACTTTCATTTTGTGCCCTTTTTGAGAGCTAATTTGATTGAGTAAATACGTATTATAATTTGATTTTATATACATCTGCAGATTGTAACTTAATTACAAAATCAACTAGAAATTTTTGTAGACTGCAGTTATATAAGGAGCAGCAGTTTTTGAAGGTGGTAGAGCCAAGCTGTAGCCAATTGACTGCAGCTCATAAACGGGCTGGCTCGACCGGGGTAGTACCACCCTCTCACAGAAGATCGGCGTAAAGCAGCTATTACAGCTGCGTTTCGTACGATGAGTGAGAGAGCCGTAAGCCCACCCCTCCTCCCCCTCCCTCCATCCCACTCCCCTTCAGGTCGGCAATGTGCGAGCAATACCTTTGGTATTGTAAGCATCTATAGGCTACGGTAACTGCTTAACATCAGGCGGGCCGTACGCTTTTGTGCCACAGCAGTCCTATAATAAAAAAAAAATATATAATCAAATTTCTTGGTTTCTTAATTCGAATAACAAAGATTCATTCAAAATTCATTCAAATTTAAATTTTCACTCATTTGGTACGTGCTATATCGCACGAGGACACTAGTGGTAGCGCAACCAGTCGCTCCACCAACAAAATGTATAGAGCTGTATGGAGGGTATCGCACCTGGTGTCCGCTTGGTAGCGCAACCAATTCGGTGTCGGCTATCGAATCACCCGCTGGTGGCGCAACCATGGTTGTCTCGTGCGATCTTTTATAGAAATTACACGCACCTAGCTTTCGAAAGACTCAAGACATTTGACAATCGTAGAGGATAATATTTTTGCCAAAGATATTTCCAAAAAGGAGGGAGACATGCGACTGTCGAAAACAGTGTGTCCTTACTAAACGGAGTCCATGGACACAGTACGACTCAGTCGTTCGCGAATAATGTTGAATACATTTCAGTATTGCCAATTCTGCTGAATAAGACGCATTTAAACGCATTTAAATTGATTGTCGAATCGCAAATGTGTAAATTTCACTGCATGTAGTGGTGCGCTGAGCACAAGTCTAGTGATTGCAATGTAAGGTGGTACCATATCCTCTAAATGATTGTTGTACTTATTTATAACTGGGGCAAAGTAAGTTTTCGTAAGTAAAGAAAGAATATAACATAAGGAAACAGCTATACTTATTTCCGTAAGCAAAATACGGAATCCGGGCTCGTATCTCGGTTTCCCGAATAAATAACGTTATACGCTAAGCGGGAGAGAATAATGTTCGCCGGATATACTTTCTGCTCACCGAGTTATACTAATATATGGTCTTCCTGTTTATTTACTGTTCTTATTCAACACTTATGTGGCGAGAGAGATTCATTTCGGAAATATATTTGAATCTAAAGTGTGACTTTAAAATTTATTTCGACTCATCGTAGCGTCTCTGCCTACCCCCGTGGGATACAGGCATGAGTATATGTATCGTACTCCTTTTATTTAATTATTTATCATGTTTGTTAGAGAGATTTTATCCTTATGATTGAACCTATCGATTGATTTCATAAGAGTTACAGGCTGTAATTTTTTAGAATTTTAGCCGTTGCGATTCCAGAGTGTGGCAAGCGAGTTTTCGAAAATCTATGAATGCAGATTTGTTTCTTTTTAAAAATAAAGTCATGTTTCCTTAGAGTAAAATTTGCTATCTCCAGTATTTATTAGAGTACTTTCCCTCCAGCTGCGGTACACTCCAGCTAAAAATAAATAACTATACAGGTACCTATAGTTATTTTATCACTAATATAGAGCTTCACTTGTCTGAAATGCAAGTGCTTAATTTACCTCGAGTATTGCAAAAAAAAAACAAAACCGAACTTAGTCATGGGTACTTAGTTCCGGTTTTATGATTGAAGATTTGAGAATTCTCTCCATTCCCGCATTACATCACAACGACACGACTCTAACCAAACTTAAATAGGCACCAAACTACCAACCAAGAACCAAACTTATACAAATATTAATCTCAAATTCTATTTATAGAGATGCTTAGACCCCGAATCGGGAACTTACAAGGGTGTACAAACACGACGATAATAATCCGGTCAAAGTTGCCTCCTAACAGCGAACAAACATACGTCGGGACCCAATTAAATGATGCCAGGAGTTGTATGCATAGGACCCTTTGATACGGACGGACGGACCGACTTTTATTTGTGTATCTACAGTAAGATGTGATTTTACGGGTATATAAGTTCGTTGATAAGCTTCGGAAGGAAGATATTATGTGGAATTGTAATCTGATCAAGGCTTGGCTTGGCTTGGCTTGGCTTGGCTTGGCTTGGAGACTGTAATATCCCATCAAAAACATTTTCATGTAAAATGTTGCCAAGACGAGACCAGACCGCACTGTCAAGAAGTTATCAGATCTCATGTAGAGCCAAGCTTCTAACTCTACAAGCCCTAACTTCACAAACTCCTTAAGGTAGGAGTTCGATCACGACGGCACGACGGCACGACGGCAGACGTCAGTTGTCGACGTCAGTTTCACACAAATTGTCGCGATGATATGTGCCGCGACGGCACGACGGCATTCAATTTCTATGAGATCGACTGACGTCCGTCATCCGCCGTCGTGGTCGAACTCCTACCTTTAGTCAAAATATGTGGTTGGCCGTTTCGTTACTACAAAAATTATTGTATAAGTTGTGTTGTGTTGTGTGTTGTGTAAGTGTGTATTGTAAAAGTAATAAAATAAATTGATAGCGAAACGGCTAAGCCACATATTTTGATTTATTTTTAAATGACGGCTAGGCTAGGGAGGTGAACAATTGTCTGAGTTTAGGTTTAAATTTATTTACAGCTGTAAAGTTGATCATTACCTACTAGCAAATGCCATGCATGCGGATGTGTCCCTAAATCACTCAATATCCATGACATGACGTAAACAACCATTAATAGTTACATAATTTCTGCAAAATAAATAATGTAACACATCCAAAGTAATTTACACATTAAAAAGACCCTACAAACACCATCATTCGTAATAACACCCAGTGTATTCGCTCCTCATTCGACCATCGTTGTAAAAAGTAAAGTGGCGGCATCTGTGGCTGGAGGCTAGCAATATCCTGCGAGGGTGCAATGTCAACAGTGTGGAGCGTCCGAGCGGACTAGAGAAAACACCCACGAGGCTTGTTCCTCTCTATGTAATGTCGGTAGATTGGATACTGCAGAGATGACAGCATGGCACACTGGTTTGAGCGTTGGCAGCTCGGCTCACTGCATCGGGTGGATGCGGGTTCGATTCGTTGTAGTTTTTTCAATGCTATTAGTAGTTGACAGATTTTGTGATTTTTTTAAATCCTCATTTTCAGTTAAATCTTTGAAATGATATATGTTAGGGCGTTGTTTTTGTAGCTTACCGCCTTTAATTTCCACTCAAAATTCATATTCATACATATCATACATAGCTAGGCCATGCTTATACAATCTCAAGAAGGCATCAAATAAAATGACATTAATATGAAAGCACTTACTTACGTATTACATTTTAAAGCAGGAGTGAAATTGTGACCCTTTGAGAAGAAATATTTGAATTAAGCAATGTTTGTTAAGGACTGCAGATAAATTAATTATTTATTATTATTTAAAACCCTTTTAGATTGAGATGATGATACGTTAACGTGGAGAGATCGCTACAAGGAGTATAACACTCATTTAATGAATAGTACCTAAAGGTAGTAGGACTATTTAACCTGGCAGCGCGCAACGTACAACCAATCCATTGTTTCGGCTGTACATTGCGCGGTGAGTTAAAAGCCCTTCTCTGAAAACCAAAGAGATTCAAAGATATAATGATATAATTCAAAGATGTAAACCAAATGGAGTGTGTGATTTCCCGTGAACAAAATAGAATAACGAAGTTAAATTAATTTAATAAATGAGGTAATAAAAGTTAAAACTGCTCTAATATATTAAAATTCTATCCGTCTATTCATGAACTTCTCAGACTAAAAGGGAGAGATACGTATAAAGTAATTCCTCGGCCATCCCACTTTATACAGGCGAAAATTTTATTAAAGCCCGTTGGAAACTCGGTTTCTTCATAATACAGATTAAGATAAAAATTGAGATGACGTACAGCCTCTGGCGCTGTATTTTTTTAATTTTCTCAAACGAGATCTTGAGATTCGATTACGTGTTGTATCTTGGTGTTATTAAATTTTGTTATTTTGAGAGTCGCGGCCCAGCGGGGTGTCGATTTGATGAATTTGTTTGTGGCTGGGACGTTTCAATATTGCTTTCTTGACAGTTTGCTTTGTCGGTTCGAATGACGTTTGCGCTTTGTTTTGACTTCAACTTGTTGTTGTGTTAACATTATTTCCGATGAAAGAGGCCATTAGGAAAAAAAAAATCCATGGGAAGTCCTTACATCCAACTACTTCAAGTTGTTAACTAGCTATTTAAAACAAAAGAAAGAAGAGATGAAGAGGAGAAGTCGGAAGAGGGCGCCCAAGGAGAACTTTTCACGACCAGATTAATAGTCTCTTCCAGAAAGGTCAAGTCCGTAGCACCCTCAATCGACGGTAGTGCATGAGATGTATGAATGTGGATGAAGCAAAAGAGGTGTGTCAAAATCGTAGCATGTGGCAATCAATAGTCTGTGCCCTTGGGATACAAGGGGTATATGTATGTATGTATGTATGATAAAAGGACTTAAGTGGACAGTAAACAATGACACTGCAATAACAAAATCAATGAAACCTACTGAAATAATGTGCTTTTAGGCAGTTAAAACATTGATCATTATTATTTTTTTGCTGAGGAAAATATGACAATCAACTTCGCACAAATTAAAACGAGGAGCTGAATAATTTCAATTGCTTCATGACGTGAAAAGACATAATTTTACACAAAGAACATTTCCGAACGAAAGAAAAAGAAGATTAAAAACTTTTTAACGGCGGAACCGGAAACTTCAAAGTATTCCCAGTAATTGTTAAACCTACAAAGCAGTTACAATACTTACGATCTCTCCATTACAAAGAACGTTAATGATCTGTTCAAATATCGTCGGTATCTACCACCCAAGCGCTTAAGCGCCATGGTTTTGACACTTTGATTAAGGATTGATCGGTACCAAACGATACGACCGATATGGCGATGCAAAACTCAAAGAGAACTTAGTACTTATAGGTATTTGAAACTTTTGTGCATTTTCTCTCTCACTACTCCCGTCTCACGAAGTCATACCATAGTCGTCTTATCAAATTAGTACGCAAGTACAAGGAGCGATTAGTGCGAATACCGCTTTGGTCTGAACATGCTTTTATTTTTATTCCCCCACTGAAATTTCAGCTTCTTTCTTTTAATTTCTACCCCAGTTTCCCTTCTGACTTTATGAAATAAGTTTTTCTCTAACAAGATTACGTTTTATGAGCAAGAAATTGATGGATAACGAATTTAGAAGCGTCACGACGTCAGGCTTTCGACATACACTTGATATTTATTCAGTATTGAAATTACGATGAAAAGAATAATGCACTTACTGGCTGAAAAGAAAACAAAAGAATGTTAGATGTTTGAAAATGGAATTCTTTGAGACGTTCCCCTATTCTGTTTGATAAGAGCAATATGAAAGAATAAGGATAACTCGGGAATATTTTTTTCTGAAATTTAATGTATGCTTGTTTATCATTCCATGACATTCTTTAGCTTTATGTTAACTCGGGAATATTTTCGTCGAGACAGTTTTCAACGCATTACATATTGCATTTCAATATACATATATTAACAATCAATAAAATTGAACCCTCGTATGCAAATCCAACCAACCCTTCGAATATTATTGCTCATATACACTAAACTTCACAATTTGACTAAACTATGAATCCGTCAACTATAATCTGGTATCTGGCCTCCCTGGGCCTCGGAGGGGCCTAGGGGCCGAGCTAGACGGATTATCATATCGCATGAATATTTTATAAGATGGTCTGATTCAATTAGACAGTGGTTCGAATGCGCTGTCAGTGACGGGAGTTTAACTGAATAATGGAAATTTCAAGTTTTGTATGTTTCAATTGGGGTACTTTAATAATATGTCTGGGGTCGCCCCCAGTCCATTTTATGGTACTCATAATGTAAGCGTTGCTAATTATTGGACCATATTATGTTTTGGACTTAATTTTAAGTGCAATCCGATCTTTAGAGGGTCGTAAGTGCGAGGCAATTTATTAAAACTAAACGACGACCGCTTGGTACAGTGAACTGCTTACTTGTTTGTCTAGTAAAATTACTTATAAATTAATTAATTGAAATAATTAAAAGCAAAAAAGCAAGCATTAAAAAAAGCAGTGGTAGCCGATTGGTTAAGCACGCGTCTTGCGGGCTTAAGGTCTTGGGTTCAAACCCTGGCTCACACCTCTGGATTTTTCGAAATCTATGTGTGAATCATAACTTTAATATGATTATCACTTGCTTGCGGTGAAGGAAAACATCGTGAGGAAACCTGCATGTCTTTAGACATGTGAAATCCACCAACCCGCACTGGGCCAGCGTGGTGGATTATGGCCTAAATCCCCTCGCATTGAGGGCAGGCCCGTGCCCATCAGTGGGACGTTAAAAGGGCTAAATTATTATTATTATTTAATTAAAAGCAATAAAATTAACAACAGCAATGAGACGAGAAATAAGGAAGTATGCGTCGGCAATAAACGTGCATTGAAATACAGCGCAAGAGCAACATACGTTTGAGCGATGCGCAGACGAATTGTATGGAGCTTAGCTTTATGTGCGAAGCTTAGGGCGGGGTCAAAGTGATGCGGTTACAGCGATCAATTGATATCAATACAAATATTACATTGCCATTCAAGATCAAAGATAGTATTGGCATTATTTGTATTTTGTATTGGGACACAATGACGCTATAGCTATTTACAACACAATAACCAATTCATAGTTTTAGACCGTACGTTGCTTTCATTAAAAAATGTCTCCTAATTTATAGAAAGTTATGACGGATTTAAACTGGCATAACAAATCACTTTTGTTTCTAGAAAGCTTTGTTAAACCATTGTAAACTGGCAAAAAATCTTTATTAATTTGGTAGTAAGTCTAAGGTTGCTTTTTTATTTAAAAGTGCCAATAATACGCGGAATCAAATCCAAAATAAAATTATTGTCAGGTCACGATGAACAACAATACGTTTAACTCGTTACAATTGAGCAGCTCTCCAACTAGAGACTCCAACTAGTGGTTGAAATATACGGTGGTAAGACTGATTGTTGACTGTCGTTGCTTTGCCCGCTACCGCTTATGCACCCACGCTACCGCCTATGCCTCACGCCGGCGAGCAGTAAAAGCGACTCATGGCAGTAAATCAGTGCGGGCCGACCTTCCGCCTCTTATTATGTTTATTCATGATATCGCCGTCTAACGAAAGTGAATCTTTGTTTACTCGCCGCGAGGAATTTTGCTAAGCGAAGCTGTGCTGTGCGGCTTTTTATGCGAAGATGTGCTGTACTTTTTCTTATTTCAGCTGTGATATTGCTGGTGATTTTGAATCATATGGTTGGCTGTTGTAACAATAGGTTAACGGCCGAATACTCAAAGGCTACTTAAATATTTAAGCCACACTTAGCAGTTTGAGACGTCGTTTACTGTCATTTTTTGTTTGGCGCGTCAAAGTTAAGCAGCTCTCAAATTTAAGTTGGAGTATTCGGCCGTTAGTCTCTTAAAAATAAATAAGAAAGGCGGTCAAAATAGGTAGGTACTGTAAATACTAGGGATGAAATGATACCAGTTAGGTATCGATACTTTTACTCGATATCTCGGTATCGTTCATAATGTATTGTATTTACTCGTATCGCTACATCCCTAGTAAAGACTGCAGGTAACTTCAAATCAGTAGGTAAGAACATTAACATACTTATAATGCCAACTTAATATTCATAAATTCAACTCTGCAATGCAGAAATCCAACTGAAATGTAATTTTGCAGCTGAAAAGAATCCCATTCGCAGTGTTATTAGAGCCAAGATTGGACTTTTATGCCCTGAAACACTTCGCGAACTACTTGTCAGAATGACGCCATGAAATGAAAATAATCATGGAATGCATACAAAACCGTTTCCCCACAATGCATGGCGCTCTTAAGGTGGGGACATGAGCTGGAAATTTTGGCTGAATGGGCGGAGCTAACGCATTGCGCCCCGCGCACCCCGCGCTCCCCGCGCCAGCTCTGACAGCGCGCGTTTATTGCGTCGCTTGTATTCTTATTTCAACGCAAGCCAAGCCGCAAATTATCACAACGTAATAGGACTGCAAATAAGTTCATAATTTCGCCCTGAAGTGCTAATCATAAATAGCTCAGTAGAAAAGTCTTGGATATTATTCCGAAAGACGATGACGATGACGAAGGTTCGAATCCTGTAGTTTTTTTTCTTAATATTTTCTAATTATTGTAGGCACGATCTTTTTATTTTAATTTTATTTAATTAAATCTAATAATTTATTTATTTATTCATAAACTAAAGTCTAAAATCGATCACATAGGGCAAATAATGCAGGAAAGAAAACTATCTACGATACGATACGAGTGCGAATCCCACAGCATAATATTATACAGAGTGGTGACGACATTACGTCAATAAATTTAAATACGGTCCCTACTAGTCAATCACAATTTGTGTTGCAAAAGACTCGAGTCTTTTAGGCTTATTATTAGGGCTCGAGCCTTTTTATGAAAGCTCGAAGGCTAAAGAACTCATTAGCCCCGAGCCTTCGCGGCGAAGAGGAGGCTCTCGGAAATAAAGCCTTTATTTTGAAGCGCTTTCTAAAGAGGCTTTGAGCCCTTTTTATTTTAGCCCTTTGTGACCATTCTTGACTATACTTGAATATGCATGACTATTCTCAAGAATTGACCAGTACTGACCATCCTTGACTATTTGACCATTTTTTACTATTTTGACCATTATTTACTATTTTTGACCATTATTTACTATTTTTGACCATTATTGACTATTTTGGCCATTTTTGACCAATTTTGACTATTTTTAGCCATTGTTGACTATTCTCAACTATTAGTGACTACTATTGATCATTTTTGACTATTTTGACCATTATTGACTATTTTTGACCATTGTTGAGTGTTTTAGACCATTATTGACTATTTTGACTATTGGTGACTGTTTTTGGCCATTTTTGACCAATGTTGACTATTTTTAGCCATTGTTGACTATTCTCAACTATTGTTGACTACTATTGATCATTTTGACTATTTTGACCATTATTGACTATTTTGACTGTTTTTGGCCATTTTTGACCAATGTTGACTATTTTTAGCCATTGCTGACTATTCTCAACTATTAGTGACTACTATTGATCATTTTTGACTATATTGATCATTATTGAATATTTTTGACCAATGTTGAGTGTTTTTGACTATTTTGACTATTGTTGACTGTTTTTGGCCATTTTTGACCAATTTTGACTATTTTTAGCCATTGTTGACTATTCTCAACTATTAGTGACTACTATTGATCATTTTTGACTATTTTGACCATTATTGACTATTTTTGACCATTGTTGAGTGTTTTAGACCATTATTGACTATTTTGACTATTGGTGACTGTTTTAGGCCATTTTTGACCAATGTTGACTATTTTTAGCCATTGTTGACTATTCTCAACTATTGTTGACTACTATTGATCATTTTGACTATTTTGACCATTATTGACTATTTTGACTGTTTTTGGCCATTTTTGACCAATGTTGACTATTTTTAGCCATTGCTGACTATTCTCAACTATTAGTGACTACTATTGATCATTTTTGACTATATTGATCATTATTGAATATTTTTGACCAATGTTGAGTGTTTTTGACTATTTTGACTATTGTTGACTGTTTTTGGCCATTTTTGACCAATTTTGACTATTTTTAGCCATTGTTGACTATTCTCAACTATTAGTGACTACTATTGATCATTTTTGACTATATTGATCATTATTGAATATTTTTGACCAATGTTGAGTGTTTTTGACTATTTTGACTATTGTTGACTGTTTTTGGCCAGTTTTGACCAATTTTGACTATTTTTAGCCATTGTTGACTATTCTCAACTATTGTTCACTACTATTGATCATTTTTGTCTATTTTGACGATTATTGACTATTTTGACTGTTTTTGGCCATTTTTGACCAATGTTGACTATTTTTAGCTATTGTTGACTATTCTCAACTATTAATGACTACTATTTATCATTTTTATCTAGTCAAGAATGGTAAAAAATAGTCAATAATGGTCAAAATAGTCAAAATGATCAATAGTAGTCAACAATAGTTGAGAATAGTCAACAATGGTAAAAAATAGTCAACAATGGTCAAAAACCCTCAACAATGGTCAAAAATAGTCAAAAATGATCAATAGTAGTCAACAATAGTTGAGAATAGTCAACAATGGCTAAAAATAGTCAAAATTGGTCAAAAATGGCCAAAAACAGTCAACAATAGTCAAAATAGTCAAAAACACTCAACATTGGTCAAAAATATTCAATAATGATCAATATAGTCAAAAATGATCAATAGTAGTCACTAATAGTTGAGAATAGTCAACAATGGCTAAAAATAGTCAAAATTGGTCAAAAATGGCCAAAAACAGTCAACAATAGTCAAAATAGTCAAAAACACTCAACATTGGTCAAAAATATTCAATAATGATCAATATAGTCAAAAATGATCAATAGTAGTCACTAATAGTTGAGAATAGTCAACAATGGCTAAAAATTGTCAAAAATGGCCAAAAACAGTCAACAATAGTCAAAATAGTCAAAAACACTCAACATTGGTCAAAAATATTCAATAATGATCAATATAGTCAAAAATGATCAATAGTAGTCACTAATAGTTGAGAATAGTCAACAATGGCTAAAAATAGTCAACATTGGTCAAAAATGGCCAAAAACAGTCAAAATAGTCAATAATGGTCAAAATAGTCAAAAATGATCAATAGTAGTCAACAATAGTTGAGAATAGTCAACAATGGCTAAAAATAGTCAACATTGGTCAAAAATTCCCAAAAACAGTCAACAATAGTCAAAATAGTCAATAATGGTCAAAAATAGTAAATAATGGTCAAAATAGTCAAAAATGATCAATAGTAGTCAACAATAGTTGAGAATAGTCAACAATGGTAAAAAATAGTCAACAATGGTCAAAAACACTCAACAATGGTCAAAAATAGTCAAAAATGATCAATAGTAGTCAATAATAGTTGAGAATGGTCAAAAATGGCTAAAAATAGTCAACAATGGTCAAAAATTGACAAAAATGGCCAAAAACAGTCAACAATAGTCAATAATGGTCAAAATAGTCAAAAATGATCAATAGTAGTCAACAATAGTTGAGAATAGTCAACAATGGCTAAAAATAGTCAACATTGGTCAAAAATTCCCAAAAACAGTCAACAATAGTCAAAATAGTCAATAATGGTCAAAAATAGTAAATAATGGTCAAAATAGTCAAAAATGATCAATAGTAGTCAACAATAGTTGAGAATAGTCAACAATGGTAAAAAATAGTCAACAATGGTCAAAAACACTCAACAATGGTCAAAAATAGTCAAAAATGATCAATAGTAGTCAATAATAGTTGAGAATGGTCAAAAATGGCTAAAAATAGTCAACATTGGTCAAAAATTGACAAAAATGGCCAAAAACAGTCAACAATAGTCAATAATGGTCAAAATAGTCAAAAATGATCAATAGTAGTCAACAATAGTTGAGAATAGTCAACAATGGCTAAAAATAGTCAACATTGGTCAAAAATTCCCAAAAACAGTCAACAATAGTCAAAATAGTCAATAATGGTCAAAAATAGTAAATAATGGTCAAAATAGTAAATAATGGTCAAATAGTCAAGGATGGTCAATACTGGTCAACAATTGTTGAGAATAGTCATGCATATTCAAGTATAGTCAAGAATGGTCACAAAGGGCTAAAATCAAAAAGGGCTCAAAGCCTCTTTAGAAAGCGCTTCAAAATAAAGGCTTTATTTCCGAGAGCCTCCTCTTCGCCGCGAAGGCTCGGGGCTAATTAGTTCTTTAGCCTCCGAGGTTTCATAAAAAGGCTCGAGCCCTAATAATAAGCCTAAAAGACTCGTTGAGTCTTTTGCAACACAACCTGCAACACAACCTCTGACCACCTGGGTGATCAAAGTGGAATATTGCATTTTTTAATGTTTTCTAATGTGATATTTTTAACCGACTTCAAACTTTTTTGAAGTCGGTTTCTCAATTCGACTGTATTTTTTTATGTTTATTACCTCAGAAATTGCGACTGGGTGAACAGATTTTGAAAATACTTTTTTTTATTTTGAAGTTAGACATCTTGATAAAACAGAGAGAATTACATACGACGCGGGTTCAAATCCAACCATATTTAGTTATTTAAATATATTTGGATTTATTATAGTAATGGTATTTTTCAATGGTGCAGAATTTATCAGAATATTTACACAAAATTATTATTTTTTAATGCATATAATTTATGTATTTATTCCTCATAGAACTATAGCACAAAATGTATATCATAGGGCTAGTGAATAATTTCATCCACATTTGCAATGTCTCATTAGCGTAGTGGTAAAGCATTAGCAATTATTCCATGAGTTCGTACCTCACCTTCGGCAATTCTATGTAATAATTTTTTGGTGATAATATTGTTCTTATTTGTAATAATATTGTTTTTTTCTATTTATTACATGTTTTATTACATTTTAATCATTTTATAAATTATTTGGATTGACAAACTAATACGCCAACTGAATGGTCCCAAACTAAGCAACGCTTGTACTATGGGTACCGTAATGGCCTGGAGACGATCCCCGTAATCCTGGGATCAGGAAAAATAACGCATAAGTCAGTTTCTAAAATTTTCATTTGGCGGGAATCGAACCCGCAACCACGCAAGCAGTGAGCCGAACAGCCTACGTCAAACCTCTTTACGAAGCAGGCGTCAATTTTTCAATGCATGACGAAGTATATAGTTCATAATTTCGCCGATTCAAGTAATATGTAAATAGCTCAGTGAGTCAATGTGTACGCGCGACAGTATGTAGGATCGAATCCTAGTTTTATATTTTGTTTTTTTTTTTTCATGTTATTCAATTTTTTTATTATTTTAGGCAATTGTATTTGTATCCAATTGTATTTTTTTTATATAATAACAAAGAATTGTAATTTATGTTCTAAATTACAACTATTTATCACAACTACTTAGGTACAAAGGCGTATAAATGCGCACAAATATAAAATCTAACAAATGCTAGCTATCTACAAAATATTCTAAACCACTGCAATATTTTTACGTATTTATTTATAAAAAAGAGATACACGATAATTGAAGCGACTGGAGCGTAGAAAAGTGACACAACCTCCCCGTCCAACAGTCATCGCGGTACTGCCGCCCGTCGCCCCTCGCACCGGATCCGCCCACTTTGTTGGCGAATATTTGGAAAATCATGAATTGTGACGTGAAAAACGATTGCATCGCAAAATCAAGCTTACATTTTTTAGGTATTATCTTTCTCCATCTTTTGGTGAAAAAACTATTTAAAAATTCCCAGCCGTTTGGAAGAAGATAGAAATTTAAATTTGAAAATTTCTACATTTTGGTAATTTTTTTCACATAGTAAAAGAGCATTTTTCACATTTTTCAAACTTGTTTTTTAAAGAAGAGGGTATAATAAATACGGTGATATTTTTTTCAAAATTTTTACTCCACTCGTCTAAGAGGAGATAGCCTCCAAACATGCCTCGTTAGCTGCTCGTTAACTGCCGGCCGGGAAGCGGAGTCTTAACCTATTTTTCCAACAATTGTTGGTCTACTCCAGAACATTTGAATGTAAAACGTCGCCATTCGCAGCGAGCCGGAGACTGACGAAAAAATGCTTATGCAAAGCGTTATTATTATTTTTTAGAGTCAGAGGCATTACGGAAAGGATATGACGAGCTTTTCAATGTGTCGAGTGTGAGCGGGTGGAATAGCGATTTTCTGACATAAATAATTATATATTAAAAAAGCGATTTGCTGAGATGAATTTTGTTGAACAGCGATTTGCCGAGGTGAATATAGTTTAACAGGAATTTGCGAAGGTGGATATAGTTTAACAGAAATTTGCCAAAGTGAATATAGTTTAACAGGAATTTGCCAAGGTGAATATGGTTTAACAGGAATTTGCCAAGGTGAATATGGTTTAACAGGAATTTGCCAAGGTGAATATGGTTTAACAGGAATTTGCCGAGGTGAATATAGTTTAAGAGGAATTTGCCAAGGTGAATATAGTTTAACAGTGATTTAACATTTACAGTAACCGTAGCCTAGAGATGCTTGCAATACAAAAGGCATCGCTCGCACGATGCCGACTTGAAGGGGAATGGTTCAGAGGGAGGAGAACGGAGCTTTGGGCTTCCGGCTCTCTTACTCATCGAACGAAATGCAGTTGTAATAGCTACTTTACTCCGATTTTCTGTGAGAGGGTGGTACTACCCCGGTTGGGCCAGCCCATATATTGAGCTACAGTTATTTAGCTACAGCATAGCTCTACCACCAATAGAAAATTGTACATATTAATACGAGAAAGGTTTCTCGACAACGTGGTCGTAACGGTAAAGTCTTGCTCGGTATACTCGCTGCCATTGGCGCCCTACCCAGCGGAAGTGTAGGGCGGGCGGCATTAGGCGGATTGCGCGGAAGTGGGTCACGGCAGGATTTGGCTCCGCTCTTATTGTAACTGATTTAAATATAACTAAGCGGGATTGAGGGATGCTGGAGCGTCATCCGGTTTATGAGCTGTGTCGTGAATATGTATGGGTTTCACACGGTTTAGTGGCTAAGATTAACCGTAATATACCTAACTACTACCTAACCTTTGCTCGCGACTTCGTCCGCCCAGAATTCATTATCAAACTTCGATACATATTTAACGCCCTTAGGGGTGGAATTTTGAAAAACCATGGACCAATTACTAAGGGGACTGGCCCTAAGCAACTCGGCCGAGTGGTCAGCCTAGTACTAACATCGACATAAAACGAAGCGAGTAGTTCAATTATTTACCGGTAGATATAATGAAAATGAAAAAACAATGACCACGTTTTTTTCATACATATATCTAATAAGGGCACCTCTTTCTTTAGTCTTTACTCTGTGTGGAAAACCCTTTCTTAGTGATACCTACACTTCACAAAGAACACGACCTTCAAACTTCATGTCTCTAGGACCAGCGGTTTAGGCTGTGCGTTGATTTATATCAGTTAGTCAGGACGTTGAATTTTATATACATAAAAATATAGATATGGATAATATGCTGCAGTTTTAAAACAGTTTTTAAAGGCAGTTGTTGTTGTTGTTGTGATGTTTAGGAGGTCATAGACCCGATAACGATCGCACTATAGTTGTTTTTTGCTGCGTCTACATGTCCCGAGCGGCGCGCAATTATGTGACTACCAATTTACAATTTTATCTGCCAAATGAAACCTCACGGTCATTCGCAAAACCCCTCCCGAAACGGGCCGATTGTTTGTTGAATTTACTAAAATACAATGTTGTAAAACAAATATATTGGGATTTTAACAAATCGGTCGGCGGCAACCCAAACAGTCATCGGTTCGTTAAACATGTTAAATCATTTCATTGTTTTATTAAATGAATATTCATCCCTGTATATTGTTTTTCGGGCATGGAAGGGGCTCCTACCATTGGTTTTAGAGTGTGAACTCGAAAGTAGAATACAACGTAACTATTGCGTTTTGTAAGTTATGAACTCATAACGTTTTGTGCTAGTCAGACGTCAAAACTGATTGTTCGAGCGCGTCGCTCAGCTTTTGGAGACGCTATAATTGAGAGATTATTGCTAATTTACGGTTCAGTTTGCTCGACAGAGTTTTTTCGGGGAAGATTAAGTAACCTACACAAGTTTTTAATGATCATTAACAATTGATGATAATTGTTCTTGTTTGATTACGGTACGATAGATTTCGAAACTGAGTTGAATATTACCACCTACATATTATTTAAACATTCACAAATCATTATCAAACAAACTACAAATACAATCAGATCATAGACACATCATGAATTCGTTATTGAATGTAGAGTAAAACCAGAGTATTTTTTTACGTACATCTGTGAGTTAAACCATGGTAGGGGTTTCAAACGGGAGTGGATCGGAATCTTAATGCTACTCTCGCACCCATTGCGTTGTTTACTAACATCCCGCGTCATTTTGATGCGTCTTTTATAGAAATGTTACTTCCCATTGTTTTGTTTTGAAAAAATGCTTTCAATAGAAACATGTCACTATTCAAATATAAACCCCATTTATAGAAAGTTATAATAGACTTATACTGGCATTACAAATCACTAATGCTTTATAAAACCAAAATCTCTATACATTTGACGGTTAATGTATAGAATGATATGTAATAATAATAATAATATAATAATATCCTGGGACATTTTTGGACACACGGTTACCTGATCCCAAACTAAGCAGAGCTTGTACTATGGAAACCAGATAACTGATATTAATACACATACTACTTTTTTATTTGTAAATACATACTTAATATACATATACACCCCGACTCCGGACATACAGACATGTTCATGAACACAAATGCATGTCCCGGGTAAGAATCGAACCTACGACCTGCAGCGTGAAAGGCGCCTCCGCGCCAACCACGCTAACGGGCCCGGGTATGTATAGATGATATGTAAAGAATATGATAGAAGTTATGTATAAGTATTGTAAGGATTTTATCTACATTTCTCTTATTGCCTAGGATGGCACACTGGGAGACGATCCCCCTGATGGTAAGTGGAAACCGTCGCCCAGGAATCTGCAACTCGGGGAGCAGTCGCAGCGCCGACCATATAGGGACCTGTAAACATGCCCTTTGAAGAACCACATATGGTAGTGCAAATTATTATTATTATTATTATTTATTGATACACTAGCAGCATTGAGCTGATGCGTGTATATCACTGCACTTGTATTTATTCATATTTTAAATGTCCGTCAGGTCTATTTTTAAAACTGTTCACTGTTGGAGCACTTATCACTATTTCTGGGAGAGAGTTCCACAAGTTCATCACTCGATGTGTCAAAAAGTGTGTTCTAGGGTTGCTATTACATGGAGGCTTGGTTAATTTCAAAGAATGCCCTCTTAGATGTTTATTCTGATTCATCATGTACAGGTCCTTCATTTTTTCACGTTGTAGTGGTAATTGAGTATCTTATAGGTCTCTATGAGGTCTCCTCTTTGCCGTCTTAGTTCCAGAGTTGTTAGGTTGAGTTCGATAAGACGTTCTTCGTAGGACTTGTTTTTTAAGGACACAACCATTTTAGTAGCCCTCCTTTGGACCTTCTCCAACATTTCTATGTCTTTTTTGAAATATGGACACCAAATTTGAAAAGCATATTCTAGCAGTGGGCGAATGTAAGTTTTGAAGATTCAAATCAAAAATTTCAGGAGGCAGATCATTCTACAACTTGCTTGTAAGTTTTGAAATATTTTCAGTGAATCCTGAAGCAGATAAGATACTCTAATATCGCTAAATCGGATCGATGCCATGTAGAAAAGGAAAAAGCGACTAAGATACGTAATCAAAGGTACTGGGCACAGCATCCCTAAGTCCCCCGCTCCTAAGGATTGCCTCGCTGACTTTTTTACTGGTCCCTTTTGTCTCTGTAGGGTTGCTACTTACAGAAATAACAAAGAAAAAATCTGCTAAACGTTTTAGCGGATTTTTTTTGTTCGAAATTGTCAATACGTATCTTGTTCAGTCTACTCCAATTTGACTGATTACCGATATTTACACGCCCTCCGAGAGAATTAGTCGGACTATTGGCCCAAAAGGTCTCAATATGGTAGAGGCTTTCAAAATTCCAAATACACAAAAAAAATATGCTCTTATGAACATTTCACAACTTTTCATCCCATTGTAATTGAAACAAAACACACAAAAAACTTGTCCAAACTTGACAAACTTTTTGTCTTCTATCCTTGCCACCCCTGCTTCCCTTTCCACGAGACTCAATGGCGACAATTTATGATCGGCGCTGACGACGTCTAATTCCGACGGATCTCATTAAACGCGACTAAACGCAGACCTATATTCACTTAGAACGGCGATTTTTTTGTCGCAAGCGCCCGTTTTTACGTCGCGCCCGTTTATTTACGATGTTATTCGGTGTGCCCCAGTTTTGGGCGCTTGCTTTTAAGCGGCTATGTTTGTGTGGCGTTTTATAAGATGGTGCATCGGTTTTATATTGGACTAGCCGTGCCCGCGACTTCGTTTGTGTGCTTTTACGCTTTATGAGTTGAATATTTATGTACATTTTTTACTGTTTTCATTTTTTATTCTTATTAGATGTGTCCATATGGCGCGCATGCCTCACCCGAGCACTCATATTATGACATTACGTCTATGCGTTCCGACGTCAAAGTGAGTGCTCGCGCGAGGCATGCGCCTGATGAAGACGCCGCCATTAGATGTGTCCATATGGCGCGCATGCCTCACCCGAGCACTCATATTATGACATTACGTCTATGCGTTCCGACGTCAAAAGTGAGTGCTCGCGCGAGGCATGCGCCAGATGAAGACGCCGCCATTGATTATAGTTTGAAATTTTGAATGTTTATTCTTTATTAAAATCCATCTAGCAACTTGGCTTATGGTACCTAGATACCTAGATGTTTTGGTCTTAAACTTCGTTAGTCGTCCGGTATTTTTTAAAATTTAATTGAGTAACTAGGTATTCACGTTCCTATAAAACTGAAAACGAAGTTAAACAACCATAAAACTAGCAAAGAATTGTAAATTGTTACATCACATCGGCTAATTAAAATAGACTTTAATGACAGAAAAACAAACACCACTATTCATTTATTCGCTGTTTATGGCCCTCGGTGTTGCCATTAAAAATATAGAGCGACACGAACGTCGTCGGAAAAATAATTTACTTGGCAACACTATAAAGTTTATACTCGTATGATTCTACTAGATAAATTCGAAAATTAAATTTTAACGGCGGTTGAAGGATTTTGAACTCTATTTAAATGGTTGTATGAGGTAATTTCAGGGTGCTTGTGTAATGGAAGTTCGGGCCTCGCCTTAAAATAATGTTGACCCGAAAACTCGGAATGAAAAGGTCATTGCGCCTTGGCCCCGAACTAGGTCGGATAGTGATAGGGTTGACAGACATGTTTGGACTTCATTACCTATAATAATTCAATCAAGCAATCATTTAACTTGCGTGCTCAGAAATTCCCACATTTGTTTTTCACTCGCAATTTGACAATCAACTTATTAAATACGTTAGAGGGCATTATTCACCAGAAATGAGCCCTTGTGGCAATACTGACATATTTTCAACAATATTTTCAGCGAGCCAATGAGTCGTACAGTGTCCATGGACTCCATAGACTCTGGATTAAATTCAGACAATTTTAACATTTATAATTTGTTACTTAATTGTATATAATAACGACGACAATGCAGGCAAATATAAATAATAATAAACAGTAATTTAAAATTATGTTTGTGCCAACCCTAAAGAGTAGTGACATTTTTATAGGTCAAGTAACGAATTTCAGGGATGTTTTTCGTGCAAATGAGCAATGCGAGAGTCAGAATGTTTACTTAGCTGTTCTAAGTTTCTAAGATTAATCGTGAAGTTGCATATTGAAGTTTGTGTCTTATTAGTAGTTGTCATCATGACTATTCCATGACCATTTCTGCCTATTCCGTGGGATTCGTTCCTTTTTTGAAAATAAAAAGAGTTCTCTATGTTGACCAAAGACAAAACCTATCAACACAAGCCTTATAACCGTGCGTTTCCACTGCGCAAAAACATGTTGACACAACTTATTGTTGTCTCTATTTAATGTCAGGAAAATAATAGAGATAACAATATGTTGTGTCAACATGTTTCAGCGCAGTGGAAACGCGCGGTTACAATCCATATTTTTTCCTAGTGGTACGCCAAGACAGACAAAAAAATACTAAATCAATAAAAACGATTACACACTACGATTTTTTTTTTAAATAAGAATTTAATTATTTGCATAATTATATAGGTACCTTATTCAATTGAAATTCGATTCGATATTCCGAATGAAATGTTTAAATGAATCGATAAGAATAGGAGCTGATAGAAATCAATTGGATTCCTCGAGTTAGGCGCGTCGCAAAGCTCCTGGCGATTCGATATGCACATAAATTTGTAGGTGCTGAAGTTCTGTGATAGTGGGTAGTAGGGTGTCTTAGATAAAAGCGTTACTCACCCTAGTGTGTCTCTCTCAGCATTTTTAAGTCAGCATTTTTAAGCTGTGTCAGCAGATATAAGTATTATTAGGTTGGTACCATAAAGTAAATAAAGTAAAAAGACAACCTAGATTCTCTATGCGATCATTCGCAAGCAATTCACCAAATATTCAAAGTTCATAAAAACCTGAAAATTCCTCCGCATTTCTTACAAATTCCGTGAGTGGTCTTAAAAATTCACTTTGAATTAAAACTTGGCCGGCGTGGGCGCACTGCCGCGCCGCGCACGACACCGACGTTTTTATTGTTATGTGGAAACTTTTGGGCTTTCTGTGACATAATTCGTTTTAAATTGGGCCTGATAGAGCCGTGGATGAAAATACAAATGGCATTGAACTTTTATTCAAAGTGAATGCTGACTGGTTGAATTCAAATAAAGAACTTCCAACACCGTCGATATTTTTCCGCCAATCGTTTTCAAAATTTGAACGATATTTTACTTTGAAACAGTTTCAACGATAAGAAAATGGCTTTTTATAGTTGCAACTTTATACCATTGAGTGTGTCGAGTGTCATTCCACAGTCAATATTTCCTGCAATTCCATTTTGCGGGAGTACCGACGCCGATGCGCGATGTTGAAGAACTTTGCCGTTCTAGACTTGAAGTTTGCGTATTTAAAAATGGAATTTAAAATTTTATGAAAGTTGAATCCTAGGAGGTTTTCTAAAACAGTTGTTTTTAAAAGGTTAATTTTATGGGTTTAGTTTTTGGATAAAATACAATTACGTGACTTTGAAATAACGTCTAAAAATTTGTTTCATAAAAGTTAACTAAAGATTGACATAAGGCCTTAACGTTAGAAAAAAAAACTCAGCTGTGTTTATGAATAAAACAAACAAAAAAGGAAGAAGCATTCAAAATTCAAAAATAATTTTCGAATTTCAAATGCCGAACGGATGGAACGGAAGCGATGGGAAATCTGCGATCGGAACGGGCCGGTCCGCCATTGTCTTCCGGAAACGAATGGCGCGTGAGGGTTGGCGGCATTGGTGTGACCGGAAATAGCGCGTGCAACCAATGCAAGCACATTGAATGTTTGATATACGTTTATAGATAGATTCCTGTACTTCCAATTTAGTGTATGCTCAATATACTAGAATCTAACAAGTGTTTAATAGGCTCTGTCTACTAACTACGTCGGAGAATATGGGCATGATATTATTTTCTTTTCTTTAACAAGTAATTAGACGCGTCGCATTGCGCAAGTTGGGCGATAAAATACTTTCTTCATCAAGCTAATGGTGTATGAGTTGATTGTAACCCCCCACGTGCAAGGGGAGGCTTTTGGCCCCATAAGTAGTTTTGTGGCCAGTCATCGCGTAATGCTTTGTTTCCCAAATGGGGATTATGTAACGTGTAATTTGGACAGAACGCGGGTTTTTGTTTTGTCGAATTAATACATTAACGATAAATGTGTAGTGTGCAGGTTTTATTGTTTATAAATAACAATTTTATAAATTGCGTATTTTATTGTAAAATTACTAAATTTACGTCACGACTTTTTATCCCCATTCGGGGGTAGTCAGAAACTTGAGTGGCCATACACCACCACATTGTGGAGGTATTAACTAACTCAAAGCCCACGCCCAGTACTAAATTTACTACTTATATAAATAATAAAAATTAATAGTACAGCCTACTGTATTTTCATTTCTTTTTTACTATATGACACACTGGCAGACGGTACACCTGATGGTATTTGGAAACCGCAGGCCAGGACATCTGCAATAGTTAGTTTTACTTGCAATTCGTTTCTAGTTTAAAATAAATTACAAAATATTTTTTTTATCCGCTGCTGCTTGCTACTTTTCTCAATATTGAATTAAGAATATATTTTTATTTAAAACAACGCTCTACAGTAGTAATTTTTTTTTTATGAATACCGTATTTGAGTATCTCGTCATCAACAAGAATTAACTTCACCACCACAAATAATAATAAGAAAAAGGCCCTAACCCCCGCCATATATTTACAACGTAGCGAACCGGGACAATCGGGCCATTATCTGCAGGCACAGGGTTAATGGGCCAAACTGGACTTGTTCGCGGAGATAGCAGCGGGGCTGTCTTCGCCGCGTAATGGCAGCGCCACGGTTAACTGTGGGTATGTTCGGCCCGTTTGCTTTTTGTCACAATACGGTTTGTTAACAATAAGTTGGGTTTAATTCACCATATTACCAGATAATTATACAATTTCTCCTTTTTTGTGTTGTTTCGGTTATAAAACGACATCTTTTTCAAAAGTCCAGTTGGAAATTGGAGTCCTAATTGACCATTGGTGGTTTTAGTAGATGGTTGCACAAATGGACACACCATTTGTTCGTTGGTTCATATAAAAATAATGAACCTATGCAAAACAGCACTTATAAATAGTCATAATCTACCACCGGTTCAGAATGCTGTTTGGGGTTCAGACTCTCGAACGAAACGCAGCTGTAATAGCTACTTTACGGCGATCTTCTGTGTGAGGGTGGTACTACTCAGGTCGAGCCAGCCCATGTAGCTGCAGTTGCATGAGCTATAACTTGGCTCTGCCACCAATAAACCAGTTTGTGGAACAGGGGGCTTACCACAAGCTCTTATTGCGATTCAATTATAGGAACGTTTTAACGACGTTTTAATGACGTTTCTTATTGTCATGACAATAAGGTACGTCATTGCACAAAAAGTCGCTGAAACGTTAATACGTTCCTGTAATTGAATCGCAATAAGAGCTTGTGGTAAGCCCCCTGTACACCAATTTATATCTGCAATCACGCGTCCACCAATAAAGATTCGCCGCAAAGGAGCCGTTATCACGTGCAATAATTCAGAGATGACAATAAAAAGCGCGCGTAAACAAAAATTGCTCAATAAAGACATCGCGACATCGGAGCTGCCAACCGCACGACGATAACTGTGGCGGAAACGCGATTAGGGATGGCGATGATAGAATATTGTTCAATCGAGTGACGATGATGTTACTTTTTATCTAACAAAACGTTATTTCTTCGTTAGTTTATCTTTTAAAGTCATTGGAGAATCTTTTGGCTTTCAAATGGAATAATTACTACCTAGTGTATTATTGAAAAAAATTAGCGATAATGGTGTTGCCTGTTCACATTGCGTTGCAATGAGAATGTGCACCAACTTATTTATCTATAGAAAAGGGCATTTCGAAACGATGATATAGATTATTCAAACTACTTATTCATTATTAAGAATATTTTGAATTTCGAACAGCCATCGTAAATTCTTAATTGACTTGGGCACTGAGTGTGATCCACAGAGTAAAGACTAAAGAAAGAGGTGCCCTTATTAGATATTTGTATGAAACAAAACGTGGTCATTGTTTTTTCATTTTCATTTTACTATTTACCGGTAAATAGTTGAACAACTCGCTTCGTTTTATGTCGATGTTAGTACTAGGTCGACCACTCGGCCGACTTGCTTAGGGCCAGTCCCCTTAGTAACTGGTCCATGGTGTGATCTATCTATGTGAGTGTATCTATTTATTACCTAATCCAAGTGTTACTAGAAGTAGTTAGTTTTGTACAATACAGTAGACGGCACTTCACGAGAATGACGTTTGCGCAGGGCTAGCACGCAATGTATTGGAAAATCCAGATTAAATTAATATATTACCACTCATTGTTGGAATGACCGAGTGCTGGTTTTTTATGTTACCTGAAACAATTTAAAACAAAATTAATTAATTTTATTCTGAATAACTGTTAATAAAAGGTAATGCAAATAGAAAAACCATGTAGCGACTTCACATCTCGCTAACAACAGATGGCGCTAGTTACACGCGCCAATACAAAAATGGAGTCCAAAACCACGCAAGCAACAGTTCCGAGGCACGCAGCATATATACGAGACCCCGACAACATCCATTGGGGCGTAGCGGCCGACCCCGCCCGCATGTGAAGTCGTTACAACCATGAGAAAATTAGAAATACTAAATGAGGATACCCCAAGGCAACATTATTGGTCCCATGTTACATTTTATTGATAGCATAGACAATATCCGTATTCTTTTTAAACAAACAATAAACAACAACTTTTAATGATCCGAATCTTATGTATCTGAGCATAACAAACAAACTCCTAAGGCTATGTTCACAAATATTAAAAAAGGCAAATAAGGAAATTTCGACAACAGAGCGCCTCGAGGCAGGAACGCGGCAATACTACAGTTATCTAATTCCCATAATATTCGTTACATGTCAAACTTGCGAGATAGGGTGGTTTTATGGTGTTTCAGCTCCCATGCCGGCATTTTCCTGGAATCTTGCAGTTTTCAGTGGAGTTTGGCGCCGCGGGCAACGGATTTTTGGAGATAAGATTTTTTTGCTGTATAGAGATTTCTGTATTGTGGTAAGTAATGTTTATATAAGTAAAAATACTTATTTATCACTGATACCCATTGATGTATTATTTTAGCAGATATGGTACCATCTAACATCAGAATCACAAAAGTTGTGTTCAGCGAACCACTACATGCAGGGAAATTCATATTCGCATTTGCAATTCGATAGTTCACTTATTAAATACATAGGAAGGCATTATTCACAAAAAGATGAGCCGTATTGGCAATACTGACATGTTTATATTATATTGTAGCGTTATTACCTATAGCATTATTCATCATCATGTTATTATTGGCATCGTTACGAAACATTAGAAATAATTGTACAGAAAACGTCCCAAGACGTTCCAAATATTAAAAAAAAATAGAATGAAATAACAACGAAAAAAAACTACGACATTACGAGTACATCTACATCCAAAAAAAAACGACATTAAAGAGAACGATACAGACGATACAGAACCTTATTGTAAGAGTGATGAAGTTGAAAATGAGTCGCAGAATATAGTATGTTTTGCGGTATATGAAACTACGGAGCGTTCAGAAGACAATGCCGCTGAATAAGTTGAATATTTTTCGTAGCAATATGAAGGATGCTTTCTTATTAAAATCTCCACTGTGGGTTGTTGTATTTCGGTATGAACGTTTACTTACTATTAAACATCGAACTATATAAAATCAACCCAACTTGGAGACACGCGATTGTTCAAAATAGTTTATCCTACGAAACAGAGTCCATGGGCACAGTTCGGTTCAGTCGCTTGTGGAAAATAATGTTGAAAACTCATCTTCTTAGGAATAATGTCTTCTGTAGATTGTTCGAGTGCGATAACAGATGCATGAATGCATGTAGTGGTGTGCTAAGCACAAGCTTAGTGATTGCGATGTTAGAAGGTACCATATCCCCTAAAATAACTCATCAATGGTACCTTCAAGGTGGTAGAGTCAAGCTGTTGCCAATTGACTGCAGCTCATAAACGGGCTGGCTCGACTGGGGTAGTACCACCCTCTCACAGAAGATCGGCGTAAAGTAGATATTACAGCTGCGTTTCGTTCGATGAGTGAGAGAGCCGCAAGCCCACCCCCCCTCCCCCTCCCTCCATCCCAGTCCCCTTCAGGTCGGCAATGTGCGAGCAATGCCTTTGGTATTGTAAGCATCTATAGGCTACGGTAACTGCTTAACATCAGGCGGGCCGTACGCTTTTTTGCCACCGCAGTCCTACAAAAAAAAAAAAAACTACAATTTTCTGAGGTAGCGTTGATTTCATTCTTCATTTACAAATTTCTAACACCATAAATATCTTAATACTGCCATAGAATAAGTACATAATCCAAAGAACGTCTACCTAACCTATACGGAAAAGAAACAAACCCTATCATTTACCAAAATGCCTTAACAATACGGTTAAAAATGGAACGCAATCAGAAACACTTCACAGGAAAGACTTAATTTGTCCAACTAGATTACACATTGTTTCCCACACATGTACGGGGACGGGAGGGTAAAAAACCCAATTCGCGTCCGCTCCCCGACAAAGTCCTCACATATCTATACTAATATATAAAGAGGGAAATGCTGACTGACTGACTGACTGACTGACTGACTGACTGACTCATCAACGCCGAGCCGAAACTACTGAAGTTAGGGACATGAAATTTGGATAGTAGATATATTTTGTGACGTGAAGTTAGAATTATGAAAATTTGTGTAGAGGTGTCTTTTTAAAAATAAAAAATATGGTTTTCGGCGTTTTTGAATATTCAACCCCTAAGGTGGTAAAATAGGGGATGAAAGTTAGTTAGGAAGTTTGTATAGATGATCGTCATTTTTGAAGCAATTACTGCTTGCATCTGTATATAATTATTGTATTGTTGCATATGCATATACAATACAAGGCAAGCAATAAGAAGCGATTTTGGAAAATTCAACCCCTAAGGGGGTTAAATAGGGGATGAAAGTTTGTATGCAAGTTCGTCATTTTTCAAGTTAGAATTATGAAAATTTGTGTAGAGGTGTCTTTTTAAAAATAAAAAATATGGTTTTCGGCGTTTTTGAATATTCAACCCCTAAGGTGGTAAAATAGGGGATGAAAGTTAGTTAGGAAGTTTGTATAGATGATCGTCATTTTTGAAGTTAGAATTATGAAAATTAAATACGGATACGGGATACGGGATACGGATACGGGATACGGGATACGGGATACGGGATGTGGGATGCGTGATACGGGATACGGATACGGATACTGATGCAAGCAATAATTATATACAATACAAGCATATGCATATGCATATACAATACAAGAATCCCTGTGGAACTACAAGAATCAGGGATATGAGATACGGGATTTGGGTTCTAGCAAACGGAAACGGCAATTACTGCTTGCATCTGTATATAATTATTGTATTGTTGCATATGCATATACAATACAAGGCAAGCAATAAGAAGCGATTTTGGAAAATTCAACCCCTAAGGGGGTTAAATAGGGGATGAAAGTTTGTATGCAAGTTTTTGAATATTCAACCCCTAAGGTGGTAAAATAGGGGATGAAAGTTAGTTAGGAAGTTTGTATAGATGATCGTCATTTTTGAAGTTAGAATTATGAAAATTAAATACGGATACGGGATACGGGATACGGATACGGGATACGGGATACGGGATACGGGATGTGGGATGCGTGATACGGGATACGGATACGGATACTGATGCAAGCAATAATTATATACAATACAAGCATATGCATATGCATATACAATACAAGAATCCCTGTGGAACTACAAGAATCAGGGATATGAGATACGGGATTTGGGTTCTAGCAAACGGAAACGGCAATTACTGCTTGCATCTGTATATAATTATTGTATTGTTGCATATGCATATACAATACAAGGCAAGCAATAAGAAGCGATTTTGGAAAATTCAACCCCTAAGGGGGTTAAATAGGGGATGAAAGTTTGTATGCAAGTTCGTCATTTTTCAAGTTAGAATTATGAAAATTTGTGTAGAGGTGTCTTTTTAAAAATAAAAAATATGGTTTTCGGCGTTTTTGAATATTCAACCCCTAAGGTGGTAAAATAGGGGATGAAAGTTAGTTAGGAAGTTTGTATAGATGATCGTCATTTTTGAAGTTAGAATTATGAAAATTGGTGTTTAGGTTCCTTTTTAAAAATAAAAAACTTGAATTGCTGCGTTTTTGAAAATTCAACCCCTAAGGGGTTAAAATAGGGGACGAAAGTTTATATTGAAGTTCGTCATTTCTGAGGTAAGCATAATAAAAATTTGTGTTTAGGTTTGTATTTACGTATTAAAAATAATAATTTCAGCTTTTTTGAAAATTTAAACCCTAAGGGGTTAAAATAGGGGGTGAAAGTTTGTATGGAAGTTCGTAATTTTTTGAAGTTGGAATTATGAAAATTGGTGATTAGGTGACTTTTAAAAGATAAACAATATTAATTTCAGGGTTTTTGAAAATTCAACCCCTAAGGTGGTAAAATAGGGGATGAAAGTTAGTTAGGAAGTTTGTATAGATGATCGTCATTTTTGAAGTTAGAATTATGAAAATTGGTGTTTAGGTTCCTTTTTAAAAATAAAAACTTAAATTGCTGCGTTTTTGAAAATTCAACCCCTAAGGGGTTAAAATAGGGGACGAAAGTTTATATGGAAGTTCGTAATTTCTGAGGTTAGCATAATGAAAATTTGTGTTTAGGTTTCTATTTACGTATTAAAAATAATAATTTCAGCTTTTTTGAAAATATAAACCCTAAGGGGTTAAAATAGGGGGTGAAGTTTGTATGGAAGTTCGTCATTTTTCGAAGTTGGAATTATAAAAATTGGTGATTAGGTGACTTTTAAAAGATAAACAATATTAATTTCAGGGTTTTTGAAAATTCACCCCCTAAGGGGGTTAAATAGGGGATGAAAGTTTGTATGGAAGTTCGTCATTTTTGTAGTTAGAATTATGAAAATTGGTAATTAAGTGTCTTAAAAAAAAAGCGTTTTTGAAAATTATACGGGGTATGGGATACGGGATACGTGATATGGGATACGGGATTTGGAATATGGGATACGTGGTACGGGATACGGGATATGGGATATGAGATGTGGGATGCGTGATACGGATACGGGATACGGGATGTGGGATGCGTGATACGGGATACGGATATGGGATACTGGATACGGGATACGGGATACTGGATACGGGATACAAGATACGGGATACGGGATACGGGATACGGGCTACGGGATACGGGATACGGAATGCGTGATACGGGATACGAATACGGATACGGGATACGGGATACGGGACACGGGATACTGGATACTGGATACTGGATACTGGATACTGGATACTGAATACTGGATACTGGATACTGGATACTGGATACTGGATACTGGATACTGGATACTGGATACTGGATACTGGATACTGGATACTGGATACTGGATACTGGATACTGGATACTGGATACTGGATACTGGATACTGGATACTGGATACTGGATACTGGATACTGGATACTGGATACTGGATACTGGATACTGGATACTGGATACTGGATACTGGATACTGGATACTGGATACTGGATACTGGATACTGGATACTGGATACTGGATACTGGATACTGGATACTGGATACTGGATACTGGATACTGGATACTGGATACTGGATACTGGATACTGGATACTGGATACTGGATACTGGATACTGGATACTGGATACTGGATACGGGATATCCAAAATACGGGATTTGGGTTCCAGCAAACGGAAACGGATTTTTTAAAATTTATATCCTGCGCGGACGAAGTCGCGGGCAAAAGCTATATTTTTTAATTTTATTTTCTCGGTGAATAGGGTTAATTTTGCGCTCGCCAGTGAGAAACGCGTCCGTTCGGAATGGCTCACAAAAAAGAGTTTAACGAAACGGATGACATGTTTCTTGAGTTGAGCGTTCTGAATTAAATTGTCCTTTATTTTCTGTTTTAATGCGCGTATGATTTCAACTTTTTGGGAGGGTTGGGTATTTGTAAAATTTTAACTTTCGCAGGTGTACTGGCGCGAGAAATTGTGCGACAACTTTGCTCGCATTAAAATGCCTATATTGTTTGTTAAGCAACCACATTTACAGCACTAGTAGCTCATCCGATCGTGACAAGACAAAAATGCGAGATAAATCGATTTTATCTCATCTCAAAGAGAGACAGCGACTTGGTGCGACATAATACGTGACAGAAGTCTTGACTTAGCATGTGTGCTAGCTTTACAGGTATGTGGAACTAGTGCAAATCATCATCGTCATCGATCATCAGTTAAATATATCATTAACTAGACTTTAATCGAAAGAACATCATAACATTTTATATCCTTAGCTGTGATTGATTTTGTTTTGTATCTAGAAAAACATTTGAAATGCTTGTAATTGGCACTATCACCCTACCAAAATCTCCAGCAATCTTCAAACGAAGCAGTCGCACTATATCTTTCTACCCACCATTTTCTTAGTTTTAATGACGACAACTTGAGGTCCGTTAAGTGGTCTTCCCAAGGCAATCCTTGTCTAATGCCTCACGCAGATCATCCGGACGTTAAACGGAACGGACATGGAAGGGGCGGGGTACTACCGGCCGGGGGATGAAACGTTTTTGGGGATGGTGGAAGTAACGGAAATGAAAATTTATTTTCATTGGCTGAAAAAATACTGAAAAGGAGGCACAATACTTATTTGATGACAAACCCATAGAGGTTGGTCGATATTAAGGTGAGTTTTTCTATTAATAGTAGTTCCTTAAGGTCTTAAGTACTTAATAGGCCAATCTGGAAGTATCCCGGATGGCATAAATCTTGCTTTCTATAAAATAAAATAAAATATATGGATGTACCTAAAACAGTGCATCTTTACCCTATCAGAATGGACAGCGCATAGCGATCCTGTATGGACCAGTAAAAGATCATTTATGGATCATTTTAGAAGATTCTCTTATTCCTTATGGCATGTCAAGGAACTAGAAATTGTTTTTTTTTATCATCCACCGTCTATCTCTGAATCAGATGTAGTGTTTCTCGATGTTTTTTTCTCTTTTGTTTGTCTTACTTTTCTATTTACGAAGTACGCTTACAAATACATGGTACATGAACGGTATCATATGTGATACGTAAACGAACTAATGTTTTATGTGAAGGCGTACTAAGACTGCAAAGCTGCGGTCAGGACACACCCTTCTTGAGAGCCCTTCCTTTAACCAATCCATCATGACCCCTCTCGGCTGAACTGCCTCCTTCAATACCATACAAAATCTCCTCCCTGTAAACGCCAAAGGAGACCATTCTAAACTGGTCGGATTCTCAAGACATGACCACTTGAACGAACCTTATTTGAAGCTCAAGCACCATCCAGATAATCAAGACCCCTATCTTCATTCAAATTCACCGCAACGAAATACCTTTTCACGTTGGCTTGCGAATTTTATCTAGCCAGTATTATATGATCCTTGTTTATTAGTGAAGTGGTTGAAATCGCAGGTTTTGCAAACTGGTTTGTAGTAATGGATTACCGTCAATAAATAAGTAGCATTAGCATCATGTCTGAATGATGGCGGAGCTTCATTTGAGCCGATTTTGGCGAAATTTCGGGTTTGAATCCGAGTGGGGTAATTAATTAGTCATGTTTTGTTTAATATTGTTTGTGTACATTAATTAAAGTGGAATTTGTAATGGGCAACAATGGTGAGGGAGGTAGATGAGTATGTATTGAACAACCTCATTCAATTCAAATGTTAAGTAAAACCAAATAATTTGTTGTCTGTCGACTTTGATGGATGGTCTTTTAGCATACAGAATATGAATGATTCAAGATTCAATCTTGAAAGTAAATTGTATGTTTTGATATACAGTCGAGTATGAATAATGGACCAAATGATTTTGATGAAAAACATTGTAGTATTCTGAAGGTAAATACATTGCCAAAAGACCCAAATATTTCAAAATACGCCTTCAAAGAAACTATTCCAATTAGTATTGTGGGAGATACATGACTGAAAACAGTACAAGATTTTGTGGAGAACTAAAGGAGAGATCTTTGTTCAGGAGTGATACGAATAGGCTAGAATACAAAATCTTCTCCTTATCGTATGGTAAGTGTCCAACTCAACATAGTTTAACGAATGCTATTTAGCTAGATGATAACAACCTGGACCGACGTTTTACGTCAATAGAAATTACAAGAATACAAAATAATTCTAATGAAATGATTCAACCTCAAAAAATCAGAACAACTACATATCCGTAGAAATAGCAATATTAATAGTTAAAGAGTTTAATAAAGTTGAACAATTGTGGGCCCAACTAGGAACCGAGGGAAATTAAACTTCATCCCGGGTTCGTGCGCTGCGATAATTGCGAAATAACTACTGCATGGAGTATGTAATTGAAGCCGACGGGCGAAGCTATAGGTCTAGTTTCGAGAATAGATGGACGGAAAACTAATAATGTTATACATTATATCAACGAAAATGAGATATAGTGTCAATTCGATTTTTTATTGTCATTGGAGTAAGTTAAGAGAAGTGGAAAAGATCGATGCATTTTTGTTGTAGATAAAAAATAAGAGCTTTTGATCAGTTACATGATGGCATATCTAAATCACTGACAAATGTAAAAAGTTTGGCAAGAACTTTACTGCATAATGGCAATTTAAGTAGATGTCAAAATTGACAAAAACTTTTTGATGATTATATCTAAAGATTAAGAAATTGTAATTGAAAAAATAAAATCGTTTAACATATTTACAAATATAATACAAAAAATATTCAATACACCGATATTGTAGGAACTAAATTCTAAGCTTACATTTAACATATCCACTTGAGGATATGCAAAAAGCCAGACATGCTTGGCTCCCTGGCCCTGGCAATTAGTCAGGCACGTCGGTTAAAGAGTTAATTAGCTCGGCAAGTGGCAATTTGCTTTCTGGTTATCACTTCAAGATAGTTACAGGAAGTGTATTGCTCAGTCACGTTCACGGTAAATCTTTTAGTACATAACATGTAGTCAAATTAGATTCAGGAGATTGAAATTGTTTCATGATTCTAGAAATCTGATATTATTGTTGATACAGCAAAACCAGATATTGAACAGTTTCTCATCCAGTATCAAGGAATCATTAGTATAAGTACAGGTTCCCCTTATTTGATGAAGATCTTTTGCTTAGAACAGAATTAGCGATATTAGTACTTAATTTGTTTGTTTGACACACACACACACACACATACGTCACGACTATTATCCCCATTCGGGGGGTAGTCAGAGGCTTGAGTGGCCATACACCACCACATTGTGAAGGTATGAACCAACTCAAAGCCCACGTTTTGTTTATTTGATAGCTCATAATATTTAGAGAACTGAAAAAATGTGCATGAGTATAAGAATGAAGCAGTGTTTTGAAATCGTTTCTGATAATACTACTTAATACCTTTCCACCAACCAACATAAATAAATCCCAGTTCTAAAAACAGAATGTCAATACTAAAGTAGATTTTTTTTATATCACAATAGTAACTCAATCCAACCAATCACATTGTCCAAATAAATTCAATAATCACCACTCTCACCGCAATCGAAACAATACAGCACGTTGTAAAAGGAAAATCAAATAAAAGCAGTGCTTGAAATCGTATCACACACGTGGTGTAAATCAGAGGGGGTGGGAATTAATTCATTTCCTGGGAGCGAGGCGCGGTACGTGATGTCCGAACGAATGCTTTTATATGGAAGCAATGAATGTATCAGAGCTTTTAAAGCAAGAATTTTTGTAATTGCTGAGTAATTTTAGTATGGGATTTTTTAAAGAGCTATTGTTATTACCTTACCTTGAATTACTACTAATTAAAAATAATGTTATTATGTGCCTAATATTTGAGGATTTGTCTTATTATAGTTCTTGATTAAGCTTTTGATATCGTCAATATAGTAGTATTTTGAAGTAATTTATTTAAAATGCTATGGGTTTACTGGTAGCCTTGGTTATTTTTAATAGACTTTTGATATTATCGAGTAATTGTTGCAAAAGATTTAATATTAAAATTAAAATTATCGAAATAGCCTACGGTGTACCTCAAGGTAGCGTCCTAAGACCTATCCTCTATCAGCTGTTATCCATCAGTCTCCACAGAAAAGCCAGATTTATGAGACGACCGACTTTATATTACGTCTTAAATGGCGCCAATAAAAACTTGAGCCATAAACGGAGCTGAAAGCACTTATTGCGTTACTTTTTTATTGCCCAACCAATATACATAGCAAGGAAGTGTTTAAATAGGGAAGGGGGGGGAAATTGAATATATTTTAGACTACCTAGAGTATTATTATTTTATGAACCTGGTGTTACTTTGAAAATAAATATTTTCTTAATTATATTTAATCTCTGATATAATGTTATTCCAAGTATTATTAGTTATATATTTTGTTTAATATTGTGTAACATAAAATTTATAGATAATTTTCTCGTCATCAATGGTCGTTTGAAAGTATAAGTCGTTCTAGTTCAAGGCGTTGGATTGATATCCAAAATATTATATAACACTTGAAGTAGACTCACAGACGTAATGCAGAAATTGATTGCAGATAAGGAAGCAATTCCGACAGGAGTGAGCGCGGACTGCGATAGGAAATTGCGACGTCTGGCGCGCCGGCGAACATCGCAGGAAAGAATTTATATCATGAGGATTTATTTCAAAATACTACCGCGGCGGCGCAGTTTACACGTGGGAATGGGAATGATAGGTGATCTTGTAGTTGGAAGAAATTGGAACCATTGATACAATATCCAACGTTCCTTGCAAGATTTCGTCTTTAGGATATCCAAAGAAAGACTGGGCATAGGTAGATAGATGATAGAATGTCTGACACTCGTCAGGATGACCACTTACCAAGGTATTCTGCACTAATCTGAGTAGTCTTATGGCCTTATTTAGATTATTTTTACGCACTAAGGGCTGTAAGATCCATTGTAGTTCATCGTGGAGAGTTTAAACCATCGATTCGATATGGAAGACAGAAGATTAAACTGACAGCTCTAAGAAAACGAACAACACGTTTAGGAAAATATCTAGTTTCTGTTTGAGCCTAGCGATATAAAAAATATTTGCTGAAGGCTATGCAGTTGAAGTTTCAGTCTGGCGATAAAAAATGACTTGTAAAGTCTGTCCACATACAAAATACACCTATGAACAGGTTGAATCTCATACACGGCCTAAGGGGTCCCTTATCGTCCTCAGAGATACGGGCCGCGGCGGGACCCGACGACAGATTTACGGTTCGGACGGACACCGATGACCCCGTAATTTTAGCGAGCGTATCTCTCGCGCCCGTTTTATTAGATTCGACGGGGAACCCTAAGGTGAAAGGTTTTTTCAGACGTTCCTGTGATAAGTGTCGAATTTATTGAAGACTGCAATTTATTTCTTTAGCTTTGGAATGTTATTAATGATATTAGTCTGTCTGTGGTATCAAGGCTTGTTTTGTTGGCTAGTATAGTCGAGATATATCGTCAGACTAACATACACTGTCTGGTTCCTAACTAAGCAACCCTTGTTCCTTGTGTTATGGGTACCGTTCAATGGACTGGGGGGTGATTACAGTTACACCCAGACCAGGGCTTATTCCGAAAAGGCCATTTAAGAAGATACCGATATTCTTTGTAATGTCTGATGAAAAACAGAGACAATGCTTCACAAGAATGATCACACTGAATCAGTCTTGCTTATCACATTCTTGCTGGTGATATCAAATTAAGTCAAATATGTTACATATTGATTCTGTTCCATGTGTTGACTCTGAGCTCAATCCTGGTGAGTCCACCGTTTCAATGACAGTATCATATAAACTTAAATAGATACGCATAATCAACAACATTGTCTCACCGCAACAAAGCTGTCGCCAACTACATTGGGCAAACATAGTCGTGTTGGCCAAACATTGTTCTTGTGGTGTGTGACTAATGTTTGCGGAGACTGCAACTGGGATTCGCACGTCTGCGTGGTTTGGCGATATGTATGTGATGTCTGGCGTGACATACGAACAGCTTGGATGATGAGCAATTTGGTGCGTCTTCATGAGCCAAGCGGCACTAGCAATTAGTTTTGACGTCTGACTACGTAAACATAACGTCAGAAGTAATTTATTGGGCGCGTCTTCTCGGAGCTTGTAGATGCGGCCATTATATTGGTAGATTGGTGCTAATGACATCTGTTTGGGAAGCCTATAGTATTGTAGGCAAAGGTACATGTAGGATGGTATTTTGTGACTAGTAACGGAACTTCCAGGGACATTTTGAGTTTGCTATATTTGCACCGTTAGAATCTTGCATGGGAGGAAATATGCATACTCTATTAGTCTATAACTGTTGAACAATGATGACATCTGTTTGTAGTTTAAGTGACAGTCAATATTTATCAAGCATATTGTCGGCAGGCGACACCCGAACCTGCTCGCAAGTACACTGTAATTACTGACACAATACAACGGATTAACAGCTTGCGAAGCCGCTTGAGGCACCTGTCTATAGCTTTAACAGCATTTGGATAGCCCATGCAGACTGGGGTATATGAATGGTGGCGTCTACATCCGGCGCATGCCTCACCCGAGCACTCACTTTTGACATCGCAACGTATGGATATAATGTCATAAAATGAGTGCTCGGGCGAGGCATGTGCGGCATCTGGACGTACCTAATGAAGATAAAATCCTCGTCAATAGACGTGTCTACAACATGCACATGCCGCGCGAGGCTGCTCATCCACATGCCTCGCGAAGCACGACGTTTGCCTCAGTCGCATGCCGCGCGAGGCAAATGGCGAGACAACTGACACTCTAGACAGGGAAAGGTATACCCGATCAATCAGTTTGACATCGTTCTGTCTCACGACTGCCAAACTAGGCGAGGCAAATGTGAGTGCTCAGGTGAGGCAGGGCGCGCATTTGCCTCACGTGAGGCAAGTCAAACTTGGCGAGGAAAATTTTCCTCGCGCGGCATGTGACACTTCTGGACGTAGCTAATCATCCTGCAACGGGCAATCATTCTGATTTGCTTACTGATTATCTGGACAAATTAATAATGAAATGCTATGATACAGAGCAAGATCGATCGATCGATCGATGATCGATGCAAGATCGATGCTTACATCGATCTTAATAAGATACCTATACCAGAATTGGGGATACCAAACCGGTTAGAATACGTCCAGATTTGGAAAATCTTTGTAAGGAAACTGAATAAAGAAGGAAAAACTGTAGAGGAAAAAACCCTTAGAAGCAAAGTTGTTAAATTCAAAAGATTTGTAAATATGCGGGTAAACAATATTAAAGTTCACCAATAAGTACTTACTTAAGAGCTGTAGGGGTGTTCTTAATAAAGCGCTAGAAGTATGGCATCTCAAAAAAATTAGCAAATGCAACTACCAAGTCTAGAAAAAAGGTAAATAAGACAATTTCAAAAGCTGAATCTTTCGCCAAAGCTGTGGAAATGGACGGTCGAGGAAGAATCAGAAATGAGAAGGCCCCGGAGATGGAACGCGGGAATCGAGGGAGACGTACAATTGTAAATTCTTTCAGTATTTTTGATGGAATGCTTTCAGGGCATTTCGTGATTGAGGATTCATGTATTCCGTCGTACTTATTTAGAACAATCGAGATTGAATTGAGTTGATTTAGTCAGATTGCTTGGTTTTAATTGTGTATTAACACCATTCGCTCCTTTTACAATAGAGGGATAGTCCTCATATCGATTTTTTCAAAACCATAAATATTTATGAAGATAAATCGCTACCTATTAATGTTTGCTAAAACTACCCACTTATGACGTCACACGAAACTTTAAACGTTTGTATATTTGCCAATTTTGAAGTTACTTTGAAAATTGTATCACTGTTACTAATCCGACATACTTTGGAAAAATGGAATGGAAATGCCATGCTATAAGTACTACATAGTATTGCAATGTTGCACAGGGATCAAAAGAAAAACAACTTTCCTCCTCCCCATACAAATTCTAGCATAAACATTCCGGGCACAGATCCGTTAACAGCTGTATAAAAGCAACTGCGAGCTTGCGGCGCGACTTGACCGCGCACTCCGCACTTTTCAGCGCCCGCCTCTGTAAAACACTGAATGCCTTTATCTAAAGCGGCCGACGCGCACGGTCTAGCTTTGTTGGTGTGGCCAGTGAATTAGCGGTACCTACTTTTATACGAGTGTTGCAGCGGATATGTTACTATTCGATGTAAAGATAGACCCCCAAATTTATAGAAAGTTATGATGGAATTACAAATCACTTTTGTTTCTAGAAATGATATGTAAAACCGTTGCAAACTGGTAATTTTTTTTTATAGATTTGCCGGATGAAGTTTTAGTTGAATAATGACCGATTCTACAAATGAGCAATGACCGTTTCCGAACGATTATGTTAGGTGATGTTCCATCCACATAATACAATCTGAGGACATTAAATGATATTCATAGTTACGTCTCTTTCTGATTGATAATAGATTAATGTTACATTTATTGGAATTGGAAATTATTGATTAATGATTACTATTGTTGACTAAATCTTCGACTGAAGCAATTGTTTTTTTTTTTAAGTCAACGTATTATTTCAACTGAACATTTGTTTTCACTTCTGACAGATACCAGTTCGACAGCTTTCCTATATTTTTTTTTGTAATATTTTTTTTTTGGTTCGCGTCTCGATACCCCGCTGTTTTCGGAGCCCGAATGTACAGACTATTGAGAGGCATCCGATCGGAACTGTTGCTCGCTCGCGGCTCCGGCAGCTACCACCAGACGAGATTGCGCCACCAATCGATTTCTTTCGACCGCTCGCTCGCTCTGCTAGCTGCCAGACGGATCAGCGCTGCCAATTTGTTGAAGGATTCCGGGATTTCGATTTTGAGAGAAATATTGTAAATGTTGATTCAGAATAAGGCTTTGAAAAGTGTTTATTGGAAGATAAGTCTAGAGCCTGGAACTGCGGTAAGTGCTTAGATCTATACAAATAAATACGATTGAAGTGTAGTGTAGTTTTGTAATGTCAGAATAACAGCTTTTTCGTAAATGCATATGAAAGCATAGGCTACGGATACTGCCATCAGGCGCGCCGTACGCTTTTTTGCCACCGCAGTCCTATAAAAAAAGATAAACAAAAGCATATACGGTACTTATAACAAATAAGCAATTTTTCAATTTCTATCTGTACTTTACGGCGATCTTCTGTGCGAGGGTGGTACTACCCCGGTCTTGCCATATATGAGCTGCAGTCAATTGCCTACAGCTTGGCTCTGTAAACCTAAACTTTTTAGCTGACAGTCACCAATTCATATCAGAAACATGCCCAAAGGACCATTCTCTATTACCAGATATAAAACGGGCGTTTTATTCTTCGCTCGGTAATGTAAAGCCGAAGGTTTTATTCATACGCACCGAAGGCGGCGACGGTAAAATTGGGAATCATCAAATTACGGGAGGCCGAGCGATAAGCGCAGCCGTAAATAAAGCGGATCCGTACCTTGCAGATTGTTTTCCCAATGACAGCATTGGGATAGCGCATTTTATGGCCCATCTCTAGAGTCCATACCAGTAGGGCTATAAGGCTATATAGCATTTCTGTAAAAGCAATTCATTTCCTGGGCGTGGAGTTAGTTAACAATTAAGCATTGCGAAACCACTGGCCCCTGCTAGCTAGCTATAGGCGTGAGCGTTATTTCACGTCACCAGTTACATTAACTGGTTATGAGCTAATTCACCGAATCACTGTTTACACAACGAACGAGTAACTGGTGATTTTTGTAACAAGTTATTTAGCTATAGCCCGAACTACATCATAGGTTAGGTCACCGGTCACCCATAGACATTTAAAAGTAACAAATAACAATGTTTGTATTTTTGTATACAAGAAGCTAGTAGTGACGAAAACCATAGGGTTACAAAAATAACCAGTTACAAAAATCACCTATTAAATAATCGGTGACGCCTTTGACGTAACCGGTTACGTTACGTTTCGTGAAAATAATGTAACGACACACGTCTACTAGCTATTAGTTGCTATATTGATAGACCCTCTGATTGGTCCGCCGACCAGCTGATCAGCTGCTGATTGGTCAGTCAGAATCCAACGACCAATCAGAGGATCGATCATTATAAAGCTCAATGGCAATGGCAGTTCAATGGCTAAGCGGCTTAGGGCAATGGTTATAAATCGTAAATTCTTGGCGTTTGGCATCCCACTCCCACTGCTGATCCAATCTCCTTTTGCCCAGCAATGCAAAACGGTGGGGGAATCCTCATAACGCGCCATACGTCTCTGTATTTTGTTCTAGTCAATAAGAATTGGCCAATAAGGATTGATGAGGATCAAAACCATCCAAATTATTCAAATAGCAAAATTAATCTGATTAATATTATGGAGCGAGGTTCATCAGCTATTATGGACCGGGAGCCCAGCGTGCTAATTGTGGATTTACTCCGGCGTCGCCCAAACCTATTAGATTCGGTAGATGAGATGACAGGAAGTGAAACTTCCAGATGCTCCCATTTCTTAGACTGACGATCAAATTAGCAAAATTGACACTTTTGACACTTCTTAGCTAGTAATGAATCCCCCTTATCTTAAACTGACGAGTTCGAGTATTTTAAGATGGTCTATATTTTTTTGGTTCCCCTGAGCGTACCCACCAATATTAAGTGCTCATACTGGTTGGAGGTTCTTATCAATATATAAGCTATCTCCCTTATCTTAATCTGACGCGCTCGAGTAAATCCAGAAAATCCTTCTACGGCTCCCCATCTATTATAATCGATAGCTAGATTAAACCAAATTTCCCATAAGTTCGGCCTGAGTTTGACGGGTGTCGAGTACAGCTATTGTTTCGCACTACAGCCCTGTCGAATTAAGGTCCAATGATCAAACATGTTGTGAGATATTATTAAACATTATTGTAACGTCCGCAGTACTTTGCCCCGGAGTCAGCTAGTTAAAAACCAATGGAAAACCACTGGTATCTCATATTATCTTCGTGAATTCTTTATTGTAAATCGTAAATTCTTGACGGTCGACATGTTGTACGCCATTCGTTAGCAATCCTGTGGCCAAAATTGGGCAAAATTTAATTGCAATTAATTAATTACTAATTGCACGTGGTGTCACAATTCACAATTAATTTTGATTTGTTTGCAATCGCGAACAAATCACAATTAATTGTTAATTGTGACATCACCTGCAATTTGCAATTAATTGATCGCAATGAAATTTTGCCCAACTCTGCCTGTGGCAAACAAGCGAATCGCCAAGAATTTATAATGAAGAATTCATGATAATAATTGGAGACCAATGGTTTCGCAATGGTTAATAGAATCGATGCCCTGAAGGGGACTTGGAAACATTGAAAACAGATGAACTAATTGTGAACGAGAAATTTTCAGCAAAATCTGCAAAAATCGTTTCACGTAAAGAGTATCGCATCGCAAAAACAGTTCTTGATAGCTGGTGCTAATTTCTATAGTCGCCTTTTATTCATGGCGTTGTTGTCAGCATTCAGTAAATTTTACATAAGCTTTAATAAACACTCCAGCAACTCTACTACGAACTGTACTAAAAATTCTGAAAACTCTACCTAAAAATATTCATCTACCCTCTCTTTTTATCTCACATATTTAATACATACATCTCTGTCCCACTTGCCCTGTTTACGGTAACGGTAGATGGGTCTACAAAAATTGTGTTTACGGTTATGGGGTGGTTGAAATTTCTTATAGGACGACATTTTTTATGTAGAGCCAGTGCTGCGAGGCCGTCGTGTCGGATGGGCCTGTTGTAAGGTTACGCGATCGATGGGGTGGCGGAATTGTTTTATGGTTGAAGAGTACCTATACCTTTGAGGTGATTTCTCTTTTGATATATAGACATTGATATACTATTTTAGCAGATATGGTATCGCAATCACAAAATTGTGCTCAGCGAATCACTAAATGTAGGTAAATTCACACTTCTGTTATCGCACCCGCAATTCGACAATCAATGCGTATTATTCACCAGAAGATGATTATTGGCAGTATCGATATGTTTTCCAACATTATTTTCCGCGAACGACTTAGTCGTACTGTGTCTGCGGACTCAGTTTAGTAGAGCATAATATTTTGGACAGTCCCATGTATGCCTCTTGGTCATTATGAACTATTTATTTTGAAAAAGAAGAGAATATTTTGTGTAATTCGTAGGTGATTTCACATACTTGAAATATGAACACATATCTAGTGATTGCAGTGTTAGGGCGTACCATATCTGCTAAAATAATACATCAATGAAAATCACCTATTTTATAAACCTTCATAGAAATAAAGGTATTATAGGTACACAAATTTCTAACAAGTCAATTCACCCTATCATCGCCCAAAAAAAACCCTTCCATAAAAAGGTTACGTCCCCAACGAAATAATCATCGAAAACGCGAACACAGCGGGAAATTTTTCAAAACGGCTTGCGTAGTCACGTACCAACGAGATTTCGCAAATACCTGCAAATTCCGCGATAATACTGTGCAAAAGTTAAGTCAGCTTAACCCTGTTTGTTTGGGCCTCGCCCCAGCACTGGGACGAAAAGTTGCCATCCTTAATCTGGGATAATTAGTTATAATTTCGGACCCTTATTAAATCGGAAGACCGTGAGGGTAGTTCGGCAAGGAACGGGAAGGGTGCTAATGGAATGAGAAGGTAAACAGTTTACTGAAACTAGATTTTGAATATGTAAGCTCTTTCGATGTATTTTGCTTATGGTAGGGATTTCTTCTCGGGTTCGAACCACGTCCGAACAAGCTGTAGCCAATTGACTGCAGCTCATATACTGGCTGGCTCAACCGGGGTAGTCCCACCCTCTCACAAAAGATCGGCGTGAAGCAGTTATTACAGCTGTCTTTCGTACGATGAGTGAGAGAGCAGAAAGCCCAACTGCTTACCGGAAACTTAACTGATCCTCATTAAAGTGTGTTCTTAACGAAGGTACAAACTGTCAACTTAGCTCAAGACTTGGCCCACTTACGTTCTATAGGTACCCACATCACGCGTGGCGATGGTAATGATAAGATAGCCAACGAACTTCGCGACCTACTTACAGAACGCTGGTATTATGCATTTTGTGTCGAGTCATAAGCTTTAGCGGGTCCTGCCCCTCTACCTTCTTCTTCCTAGCCTTATCCCATTATGAGGGGTGGGCTTTCAGTCTACCCTGATTTGGTTGATCACCGTTATTTACACGGAGCGATTGCCATCTGCCCTCCGAGACCCAACTAGTGGGACTATCGGCAACCTAAGGGTAAAACCATTTTTGTCAGATTTTCAGGCTTCTGACTGCCTGTAACGGCTGTCAAAGATCTTCAAATAACACCCGGGACCGCCAGCTTAACGTGCCCTCCGAAGCATGGAGGTCCTGCCCCTCTACCAAATAAATCATTAATAGTTCAAGACTTTAGACAAGTGGATTGCGGGAGACAGGGAAGTTTATCATAAACTTGAACTAAGTTAACGATGACTGGACACTCGACTTTGATTTCAAAACAAAAGACAAGCACTCATTATTAAATTGGTGCATCCAGATTCCTCGCCCGAGCACTCATGTTATGACATTATGTCTATGCGTAACGACGTTTAAACTGTGCTCGGGCGAGGCATGCTCCTGAAGTAGAGGAATCCAGTAAATAAACATAAAAACATATCGCCAGTCAAACGCACCAACTGTATGGTCCCAAACAGGGTTGTTATGAAAAAATCACCTTGTTTTAAACACCGTGTTTAAAACATGTTTAAATCATTTAAAACATGTTTTAAACACTGTGATTTATTCCTTCTGATTTAAATCAATGTTTTAAACAATGATTTAAACACGTTTTAATCAGTTTTCATTTTAAATTTCCTGTTTTTTTGCAACTCTGGTCCTAAAACCAAGCAAAGCGTGTGCCGTTTCCGAAATTTGCCGTTAGCGGGAATCGAACCCGCAATCACCTGAATCAGTGAGCGTTATTAAACTATGATTAGATTTAGGATCAATTTAAAATTAATCATGTGTTTCAGTATGAAATGAACTCAAATTTTTATATTTTTGTCGCTACTAGTGTGTGACTTACGCCACTGGTAATGAGCGGAGGCTATATGGGAAGGTAATGAGCCCTGCAAAACGTATAACATACACAATGTTTACTAAAGACGTTCCATTTTTTTGCCAAGTAAACTTGGGAGACTCTTTTACCTACTGGTTAACTTTTTCCTACATGTATTTATCCTTACTAAAAGTTACATAACTTTGAGACTTTAAAGTTCTTTGTATTAGGATTGTAATTTTTTATAAGGTACCGGTCGTTACCACAGTTTAACTGGCATTTGGAATTAAATAGTTATTAGGTACCATTTACCGAGTTAGTTTTCTATTTAAATATGTTACAGCGTAAGATTTGTAAATCTTCCCCTTCAGGTCGACAAAGTGCGAGCGATGTCTGTAGTATTGAAAGCATCTATGGGCTACGATAACTGCTTAGTATTCGGCGGGCTGTACGCTTGTTTGCCGCCTTAGTTATGTATATTAAAAAAAAAAAAAAACTGACTGGCTGAAAATTTTCTATTTCTAAAATAAAAAAAAAATGACAGTGAATTTTTTTTTATAAAAAAATACTGGCATAGATAACTCCTATTTTTAAATAAGGAATCTAACTCGTAATTTGTTACTAAGTAACGGGTTCCTTTGATGTGCACAGTTCCCTGGGACCTTTCAAACTGCCCCATCTGCTCGGGCATCTCTGAAATGACGCGGCCGATCGCCGAATGAGATCTCTTTATGCAAGCCACTGTCAATTGAGAAGGGAATAAGCGACGGGAAGTCCCTAAATATTCCAACGAAATGTATTCCAATGTTGGGAATCCAGAAATATATATCTGGGAATTGATAATGTAGCGGGGATATGGGGAAAGAGATTGGATTTATACCAGAGTTACACACCAACCGCGAAATAGAAAGTTATGATAGACTAACACTGGCATTACAAATATCTTTTGGTCCTAGAAATGCTTTGTAAGACCATTGTAAACTGGCTAAAAATCTCGATAACGACGGCAAATGTAGGGTCCTAAAAAAGAAATGCTTATGGCTACCGCATACCATGGACTGGGGGCGATCTCATTAGATGTGTCCATATGGCGCGCATGCCTCACCCGAGCACTCATATTATGACATTACGTCTATGCGTTCCGACGTCAAAACTGAGTGCTCGCGCGAGGCATGCGCCTGATGAAGACGCCGCCATTGACACCCGGACCAGAGAAAATTACGAAAAGGAAGTTTACACATTTTGCCTCTGGTGGGAATCGAACCCGCAACCGACCGATGCAATGAGCCGAGCGGCCTATGAACTGCATCAAGTCTCATTTATCAATTTGACCATTCAATTACAACCTGTATATATACCGTTAAATGTTACATAACAATATAACTGTTATGTATAGAACTACATAACAATATAACTGTTATGAATTGAAGCTCTGGTGCTGACAGGCGGTTGGAGTTCAATTGTTATCCGGTATCAATTGCTAGGTGTTGTGATAACATTGTCCTGTATTTTGGTTATTGATTACCGTTGGATATTAAATACAAGTGAGATTGTCATTATTTTAAGTACAATGACGTCAACGTGTTATTGAACAATAGTTATAGGCTTTGGAGATATGGTTTATATGGGTCTTAAAATGGACGTAGGAACGTGGAAACGGTACGTGGAAATCCCTATTGATGAATAAATGATTGTCATATATCACTAATATGTCGTATTAGCGCTAACATACACGGACTGCATTTTTGCAGTTTGGTTGCACTCGACGGCACGCGAATGCACACGGACTGCATTTTGCAGTCGGAAGTGACAGCTCTATTGCAGTTGGTTGCAGTCGACGGCACGCGACTGCACACGGACTGCATTTTTGCAGTCGCGTGTATGGCGGCGCTTACTGCTCCTACTTCCTTCCGGTCAGTCATAGTTATTCATCGTACAATCATGTCGTCATCTCGTACATATTTCGTTTGAATATAACTGTTGATTGTACCTCAAACCCTTTTTCATTTAAATAGACTTCTTTTCCCAAGAAGTTAAACAGTAGCTTGGTATATTTCCGAGAGCAAATAGTATTTAGAGAATAGTGCAGGTTATTAAGTACAGATTTCGAGGCTAAGGAGGTCACATTAGCTTGGCATATAAAGTTGGCCATGTATGACAAATATTTGTCCAACAATTGCCACCAAAGTGCTTTTATCCACGTCTACACCTTGTATAATAATCTGCTACACTTAGCACCATTCTACGCCTCCAGCCGGCGCAGCGAAGTTTGACAACCAGTTGCGATAGAGGAAAAAATATTCTTCACCCGCAACTAGTTGTGATGAACGAGTTCTGCTAATCCTTGTCCATCACCCTATTATGGTAAACCACATAAGCAATGCTTAAACAAACTGTACTCTAGTCCCCTTCATTATGAGCCCAAGACTAAAGGTGCAAGCTAACTGAGCATGGCAACATTGCAACATTGCAAACAGGGGTGTGCGGTTATCGGCAATCAACGGCTCTACAAACATGAGAGAACGTGGTTATCTGTCAGCAACGGAGCGTAAAGTAGCGATATATTGAATAACGAATCTATGATTTCGATTCAAACTCTTGGTAATATCATAACTAGGGATAACGATAGTAATGAAAGCATAAGCTATAAAAAAAACAAGTTTAGCACACATTATTTCATCATTATGCCAAGTTTGGTTGATTGGAGGAAAAAATATCATGAAACTATTAGCAATACTCTGTAAACCTTGTTTACTGGCAGAGTGCAGATTTGATGGAGGTCAAGTTTCAGCCTACGTCACCCAAACGAATTTAAAAAACATTCGTGATTGTGATTCTCAAATATTATAACGAATTTCGTGTTATATACAAATAAAAAATATATATAACGTCACGACTTTTCAGTTCCTGTATACACGGCGACAAGGTTCACCACCTGTCACGTTGGGTTCTGACTATCTGGTGAAACGTGGGCTTTGAGTTGGCTTAATACCTCCACAATGTGGTGGTGTATGGCCACTCAAGCCTCTGACTAACCCCCGAATGGGGAATTTCGTGTTACTATACCTATATTGAAAAACAGAAATTGATGATGGCAGTTGTTCAGTTCTTGTTAAGAAGAACAAAATAATTCAAAAAATACAAAAAACATAATAGAAATACAGACAAAAAGTTGTTGAAAGTCTAGAATACTGTCTGCGAGGACAAAGACATGTTAGACTAGGAATGTTTCAGACAAAACTACAAACTTAGGATCTTGTTCTTGTTGCATCGTCGACTTGATCTGGTGTTGTGTGCTTTTACATTTACATAGTCCTCTTACAATAAGTCGTCTATGTTGTAGGTTGTTAAGATCAGTTTTTTCATATTTGAAATATACACTTCTCATCAAAAAAATCGAAACAGTACTGCAAGTACAATTCAGGCATTTAAATAAAAAATAATAAGATCGATATCATTAAAAAATACGCCAATAAATAACTGGCAGTTTAGTCTACACAATGGTGTACCACAATTCCAAATTTGAATTTAAATTTTAGAATTTTCATCCAATAAATGAATGTAGGTGTTTCGATTTTTTTGATGAGAAGTATATAAGGACTCCCTAAAGTGATGTGTTTGATGTTAATGCTGCTAGAACTATCAAAAATGTATTAAAGTGCTTTATAACTTCATCATCATCATCATCATCTCAGCCGAAAGACGTCCACTGCTGGACATAGGCCTCCCCCAAGGTTCGCCACAATGACCGGTCATGCGCTGCCCGCATCCAGCGGATTCCCGCGACCTTCACCAGGTCGTCGGTCCACCTTGTGGGAGGCCTACCCACGCTACGCTTTCCGGTGCGCGGCCGCCACTCGAGAACTTGTCTTCCATCAATTGTAACAGTAGTTTCTGCGGCAATCAGCCTATACTGATATGTTTCTCTCTTTGCAATGGAAGGAGTTGGAGGTCTTCCAATTCCTCCTATCCTTTCTTTTGATTAAATTCGTGCGGGTTCCAACACAACTTAGCTTTTCCCCGGGACTCGTCGACGTCCACAATGTGGTGGTGGATGGCCACTCAAACCTCTGACTACCCTCGAATGGGGATAAAAGTCGTGACGTTGTATTATATTTTTTCGTCGACGTCTTGGCGTCATCGTTGGACACCATTGTCGATCCTGGCTTACAGGAGTAACAAATTGTGTGGCTTTTGTTGGCTTCAACCCAGATACTATTTCTTTGACTACTTTTGGCTTGGGTAAATAATTATGATTCCAATAAAGAGTGAGTGGAATGTGAAACTTACGTTTTTATATATAACTAAAGCGGTAAGGCGACTTAAGCGCGCCTGATGCTAAGCAGTTACCGTAGCCTATAGATGCTTGCAATACCAAAGGTATCGCTCGTACGTTGCCGACCTGAAGAGGAGTGGGACAGAGGCTGGGTTTTGGGTTTCCGGTTCAATTTCTATAGTGTCTCTAATAATAAGATCGAAAGCCAGTGAAACGAGCTTAGGAGAAAAGCATTTTCTTTAGCAAACGCCAAATAAAATCAGAAGAAAAATATGAAGAATTTAATAAATAAATCGGGAAAAATAATAATACAACACCAAGTACCTAGCTTAGCATTAGCAACAAGTAAAAATCTTAATTATATCAGTAAATCACTTCGTAGGTATTAATAACAACAAAGACTAAGAGCCATAACACACCAGGACGCCAGGCGACGTCGCCAGCCACGTGTCCAAACAATTTCTATTGACTGGCGACGTCGCCAGTGTGTCGCCAGGTGTGTTACCTCCCCTAAATTTCAATACGAATAGTTGGCTACGGTGGCTGGCGACGTCGCCATGGCTACCCGGTGTGTTATGGCCCTTAATCGTAATACCGCTCAATCAAATCCGCAACACACAGGACCAAGGGAATACAATTTGCCATAGCTGCCTGTGACAGCAAAGATTTCGATATAAATCTGCGTTCAAAAGGCGGGAGGAACATTAAAAATAAATAAGGGGATACTGCTTTGCAGACAGGCATGTTTATTCAGCTTTTAGTACTGTTTGCTAGTACTGCTAGTGACAGTTAAGTAAAGATTCACATTTTAAACATCGCGATATTAAAATAGAGGTAGAAATTTTCGTTGGAAATTTCTACCTCTTTTGCAAGGTAGTTCAAGACCTATTAGGGAGATAGCTCAATTAGGCACGCTTAGGGCATAAGCTCTTAGACAAATTTTTAATAGTAGAGACACTATTAATGAATTGCTGCGTCTACATCAGGCGCATGCCGCGCCCGAGCGTTCAGTTTTGACGTCGGAACGCATATAAATAATGTCACAATACAACATAAGTGCTCGGGCACCAAATGGGTGCGTCTCAAAGAGGCGAGCGGCGGCGTTCCCGAGCAAAACGTAATCAGACGTCAAAACTGATTTTTCGGGCACGCTGCTGCTGGCCTACTCCGAAATACGAACCTAACGTTTCGGCTGAAGGATTGTCGTGATTTGACATTTCTTCTTTCGTTTTTCTCAACGATTTGACATTGTTTTGATCGTAAATCGAATCCGTACTTCGGACGATCCGTCAGCGACGTATTTCGGAGTAACCCCCCTGGTCCTTTTTACACACAGCCATTCAATAGTTTAAAGCAGAGTCAGATCTAAACAACCCTAGCAATCTTACAAAGCATCCAAATATCTTCCTACAAATAGTGTTGAAATCTGAAACGGCGTATTATGCTAAAGCGGCAAAAAACAATTTTTAAATCCTCCCCAAACCCGGGCTCCGGGATACGGCCTACATATCCGAAGCCCAACCAATTTGCATGGAGATGGCGCCCGAGCGGCGGCATGGGGCTTCACACCATCATAATCCAAAACTCGGATAAACTGATTTAAATTTTCACCATACACCATGACTCTACTTCATAGCTTGTTTAAACTGACTTTGCAGTGCGGTTATGGAGTTTCTTATGGAAATGAGAGTAAGGGTTATAATCCCAGATTTTAGTTGCGGAGATAAAGTTGTTATAGATCAAGAAATTGTCTCGCGTAATTGGAAAAGTGTTAACAATTTTGAGATTTAATTTTTTATTCGTAAATCATCAATATAAAAATTCAACTAACATAGCAATAAAGTTAAGAATATCCTGCGTTACATAGAAAACACTTTTGTTAATCTAGTTCAATTATTAATAATAAAGAGCTATGAATATTTCAGCTGAAACACCGTCTTAACAAGATAACATCAAGTTTAATGTCGGTGTTAAAGAAAAAAATAAACTTTTCCTCGTGAAATGAATCTCTTTGGCGTCTCGTTTCGCGTACTTTTGCTTAATGAAGAGATTCGCTGTTTTGCAGTTCTTGGAATTAAGATGGAATTTTTATTTTTCAGTTATGATTATGTAGAGTTACTGCAGAGTCACTCTACCAAAGACTGATTATGAAATCTGACAATATTGAGATAAATGAAGTTCATATCATAGTGATATCGAAGATAGTGAAGAACTGCGATAGTAGAAGCACTAGAAGCATGTTGGTAAAACACTAACTTAGAGTTAAGATAAATACAGAACGAGAGAGACGAAAAGCGATATGGATGAACTCAAGAGAAATCAGTGAAGAATGAAAGGAAAACATTGAGTGTGATTACCACTCCGATAGTAAAAAAAGTTTTGCGGATGAGGATGATTTCATAGATAGGCTCTTGTTCTTAAAACTTATACCGCCAAGTTAATAAAGATTTGCAGCCAGTTTACAATGGCTTTACAAAGCGTATCTAGTAACAAAAGTGTTCCTCATAGTTTTTTTTAAAATTTGAGGGTTTTTATATCTTGTAGTTGTTTGAATATCTCTTCAATATATTTTATTTAACAATCGCATGAGCATTTTATCATGTTATATCTTTTCTGCAGGACCGAGCTCGATGTTCGCTATTTTCGATACAAAGGAGTCAATATCTGCGACTGATAACCTATTAGTTTTCTGTCGTCGAGGCTTTGTCATGTCTGGGGATACTTCTGCCCATTGAGTCGATATCACTTAATTTTTATTATTTATGTACACTAACGTTTAATTCAGATAGTTTAATAATTACAGTTATATTGTAAAATACACTAGGATTCTCATCTTTCTATCGATGTGATTTTCACAAATCTACGTATACTTTGTTTTAAATATCTTATTTCTTAAAAATATCGTATTTGTTAAATCGAATTGTAGGAGTCCATTTTAAATTCAAAGAAATAAATTAAGGGGCAGCGCACGCAGCATATATCTACATCATTAACATATTAGTGCTCTTTGCTGGACATAAGTTTCTCTCAATATAAGCTACTGAACTCAACAATACCGTGACAATAAAAGCAGGTTCAAATACTTGAACACCCAGATGCGGAGAAGTATCAATTAATTAATGAAACAATATAAAATTAATGATAGATTAGCATTTAATGACGACATTAAAATTCAAATATTGATTTTAAAACTAAGCTAAATATTTATCTTAGTAAATTTTGCATTTAAGTTCAATTCTGCGTCATTTTTCCACCATGTAATATCAAATAACTGCGGCACAAAGTCAAATACACCCAAGTCGTGCATGCAAACATACATATTTATATGTTATGTTTATACACACATATTTTTCCTCCCATCAGTAATGGCGCATTAATCTTGCGGCAAGTGCCTTACGAATGGCGTTTGACATTTCGCCTCTTCCCTGGCTCGAGATTTGTTGAGAGGGATTTTTGGGTTTATGTACTAAATAAGGGCTGGACGTTTGGCCTATGTAGTGAAGTATCTGTATCATGTGATATATGTATGATGACACTATGTCTGTGTAGTATATAATTATGTTACAATGATAATACTTACAAATAAAAAATAAAAATAAATGTAACGTCACGACTTTTATCCCCATTCGGGGGTAGTCAGAGGCTTGAGTGGCCATACACCACCACATTGTGGAGGTATTAACCAACTCAAAGCCCACGTTTCACCAGATAGTCAGAACCCAACGTGATAGGTGGTGAACCTTGTCGCCGTGTATACAGGAACTGACTATTACCTAATCCCGAGGGATAGGTAGGTTTCCTCACGATGTTTTCCCTCACCGTCCGTCACCGTCGTCGTCATACTTACAATCACAGTATATTTCAATTTGTAATAATGACCGCTTCATACCTGAAACAAGAAAAGTTTTTTTAAATTAGTGGGTATTTAAAAACAAATAAAAAAAGACAAGCCCACTGAGTTTCTTGCCGGATCTTCTCAGTCGAGGTCGCGTTTCCGATCCGGCGGTAGAATTTAAGGAAAAAATGTGAAATGACTATTTGTAAGTGCCCCCGTAGGCCTAAACAAAATAAACGCTTTGACTATTGACTATTAATAGACCTTACGCTAATTCTAAATCTTGCAGACTGATCGTTACAGTCTTGTAGGGTGTATAATTGTACATGTTTTCAACATTATTTCCCTCGAACGACTGAGTCGAACTGTGTAGGACCATGGACTCCGTTCAGTACGACAGTCACATGACTCCCTCTTTGAACTGCGATATTGTTTATGGTCATCATGCTAGCCTACACTTGGGTATTTAATATTCAATATCATAATATCAATACAAATATTACGATGCGTGTACCGCGCTCGCCCATAACACCACAGTTTTACGGACACCATGGCGCATAAATCCGGCACAGTGCACGGAAAACGTGCGTTATTGCCGGAATTTATGAAATCCGGCGTGTGACTGCCCATAAAACGAAAATCATTGCCTATTGACAATACGCGATAGCAAATCATCGTTCGAAAATTTTTTGATATTGAGTTTCATTTGGGAGTGAGGAATGCTTTGTGGTTGATGGATTATTGCAAAATGATAAGTGACAATCAATTGAATAAACATTAATATTATATTCATTCAATATTTTGCTTAAATGAAAGACACATGGTACCTATTTTGTCTTTCATTTCATTTCATAACCTAACCAGCAGTTTGAAAAATGAAAATGAAAAATGTTTATTGAAAATACCGAAATCGGTTACAGTTACTTATTCTATGTAATTAAATATAAAATGTAATCTTCTAAACCAAAACAGGAGTATTACCAGAGGTTCCCAAATTAGGCACAGCTTGTATCTTGGGATACCAATTATTGAGTTTAAATAAATAAAGTTTTATAAATAGGTAGTTTATACCAAAACCTACTTTTTAATTTTAATCTGAACCAAAAAAATCTATAAAATAGCATTGATGGCAGTCTGAAAGTCAAAAAAGACTCTTTTTATACTGAAAAATTAACAAACCTCGTTTGTGAGTATAATAATGGTAAGTACTTCCCCGTTTTAACTAACTAGACATTAACTTTTGTCAATCCGATTTTTTTAAACTTCATCACGTTCCAACGTCAAAAGGGTAATTCTTTTGACTTGTCGACCTGCGGCTGATTGGAACTGTCAACATTGCCTTTGTCCGACTGTTAGTTAAAGTCTGGCTAACGCTATTACTAAATCAACTTTGACTAGCCGGTCCCATTTTAACTGGATATATCCCGTTACTGATTAATTTTGACAATTTCATGACGATTGTAGTGTTTCAATTGATCCAATTTTTGATTTTGAAGGTGAAAACTTTTGGAAAGACATGCAGGTTAGGTACCCGTGACACCCGGAAAGACGTATGGGTGATAGATAAACTTTAATTAATGCATCCAGATGCCTCGCATGCCTCGCCCGAACACTCATATTGTGGCATTATATTTATGCGGTCTGACGTTAAAATCGAGTGCTCGGGCGCGGCATGGCCTGATGTATACACAACCAATGAAATTTGCACATAAAATCAGTAAATCCCGGAGGTGTGAGCCGGGATTTGAACCTGTCTCTCTAAGTAGAAAAACCTATACCAGGTGTTAGGATAGACGAGGGACATATTCTAATCCATGATAATTCATGCTTACACGTAACAAAAATAAATAAAAATAAAACACTTATAAACGTCTTTAAAGATTATTGCGATAAGTTTCGCAATGCGAGCTATTATGCTATCGAGCGACTATGAGCTGTCTCCGTATCAAAGGTAATTTACTCCTGATGCTTCATTTTATTCCTAATTATGTATTGGTAAAATTACGTCAAAAATTAACGTTATATTTTTGTAACATATAATTATTTGAAATGATAATCAAATACTGAAACCTTCCTTCAGTACCTCCCTCATCTTACCCACCACCCTGTATACGAATGTAATATCCATTTCATACCTGTTTCAACTGACATAAATCTGGAATAATTTCTATAGCCATACAAATATCCGATATTGATTTATAAGCCACAATCCAGGTCGTAAAGTGGGTGTTACATTTCAAACAATACCCATGCTCGGCTATATTTCATTTTGACGCACGAAACAGTAGCCACTGGACGCGTATCGAATGTCGTGAAGCCACTTAAAGGTGGCACTAAAATATTTAATCTTTTAAGTTGGCAATAAATATTTTTACATGTAGGGTGGTAGATATGGTGTTTTTTTTTTATTAACCTGTGATGCGTCGTATATCTACCAGGGTGTATAGAAGTATAAGTAGATTATCTAGTAGGTATGTGTGTTTATGGTCACTTGCTAGGTTTTGACAGGTGCACTGGCTTAGGCATCACTGGTTTGATGTGTGTTTCAAGCTACATCCATATTCTAGCTACATTTCATTTTTTCAGTATTTTTGGAAATTTCATGACTTATATAGCTTATATATCAACAATGGATTTAAATCGAATTAAAACTTATTCAAAAAGTTACTTCGTTTTAAAAAGTCATTAACTTTTGTCTTGTAAAAATACAATTTCGTAAATATCTCGGAAAATACTAGATTTTCTAGACCAAATTCATAAGCAATATAAACAAATTTAGGGGGACAGATTTGTTGCTTTTTAGCTCCTTTTTATGGATTAATACGTTATTGGCCGAGGTGGCCTTTACAACTTCACCGGGCAGCGGGCGAACGCAAAATGCGCTCCAGCTAGAAGCTTTTTAGCTCGTCTATAACACCTTGCAAGTAATACGCAGAATTTCCAGTCACTGTATAAAAAAGTACCGCATTCTTAATTTCCATTAAAAAATATATAAATTATTTCTCAATAGTCTAAAGATTGTTGTACACTGCGGCGTAACAATTTTTCAATAAACTCCGTCTAGACGGTGTAATGTGTGGCCGACGGTGGCGACACCTACGGCAAACAACGTCCATTATCATTATGCCATAATGGCCAGACGTGATGGGGTTTCACTACAATATAGAGAATTTGTATGGATTAATGGCTGTTTATTAAGTTGTAATAGGGCACAGATTTACAAAGGGTGTGGCTTGTCCTTGATTTTTTTTGGTATATAGATACTGTTGATGAGTGATTGGCTGTGTCTACATCAGGCGCATACCGCGTCCTAACACTTAGTTTTAACGTCGTAACTCGGATTGCTCGCGCGAGGCATGCGAGGCATCTGGCCGCACCAAATTACTACTCAAATGGGTGCGTACAAATGCCCTGAGCATTGGCGTCCAAACCATCACTTATGACATTATGTTTATGAGTTCCACATAACAAAACTGATTGCTCGGGCCCGACGCTTGCCGCTTCTTTTTGTTCTTTTATAAAAATTCAAGGAGATAATCGTGAAGACCCCATAATTCTTACGAACAATAAATTTGTTCCTCGCAAAGCTTTCCTGAATTACTCGGTATTGATTACTAAGTAATTACTTTCTTCCCAACGGCAGCCAAGCCTCACATAAATAACCAATAAAACCGATACCCACTTATTAAAAACCGTAAATTAACACAAATTTTCGGCCAACAATGAAATATGACTAAAACGATGTATAAAGTAGATTCAGAGCACGCCCGGTATTTGGTTAGCCGTTATTGGTGGCGTCACGCGACGCAGTGTGTGGGGGCCTTTATAATGGGCGAAGATTAAGAGTGATGGAGGAAGTTGGTAATAGCTTTTGGATAATTAAAGTTTATAATGTGCAGAACGCAACTAACAATAGTATAATACTTATAGCCATTGCTTATAGCATAGAGCAGCGAAGTGAAGGAGCAGAAGGTGGGGCACATTGTTCACAAAACTGACTATTTTTGGGGCAGAATATTCCAAAGATTTTACTATGTCAATATACAATATAATTTGTGCCAGGAACATGTTGAAGACGTTGCCAGACATCTATAGAGTTGGCTTGCTCTCTATAGAGCAAAGTTGAAGCAAAGGGGCAGCTTGTAGAATTGAAAATTGGGGCAGAATGGTACGTCAATTTAATTCCAAATAGAATTCCTTAAGCACAGGAAATATAAATTAGGTACCTATCTAGGCTAGTAGTACAGGAGTATAGTGTACCGTATTTCTATAATGTAATGTAATGTAACGTCACGACTTTTATCCCCGTTCGGGGGTAGTCAGAGGCTTGAGTGGCCATACACCACCACATTGTGGAGGTATTAACCAACTCAAAGCCCACGTTTCACCAGATAGTCAGAACCCAACGTGACAGGTGGTGAACCGTGTCTCCGTATATACAGGAACTGACTATTACCTAATCCCGAGGGATAGGTAGGTTTCCTCACGATGTTTTCCCTCACCGTCAGCGAGCTGTAAATTATGCACATAAATGAAAATTCATCCATTGGTGCATGCCCCACCGGGGATCGAACCTGGGACCTTCTGATTGTTAGCCCAACCTGTTCACCCCTAGGCTACAGTCGCTACATTATCGCATTTCTATCTTTGCTACATTTAAATAAAAGAAAAAAACCCCGACAAAAAAAATCCTCTAAAAAGAAAAAATGATATCTGAATATTTTTATATTATTTTTAGTCGGGGGTTTTTAAATTTTTAAATTTAATTTTTATTTCAATATTTTTAAACTTATATTACCGGTGTACTAACTGCCCAGCTTGTATTAGCATGTGCTCGTCAAGACGCATCGTATGAGCCCAAACACAAGGAAGATGCCGTACACCGTTGAGGAGTTCTTCTGATAATGCCTGCGCATCAGGTCAAGGTTGTCATACTTTGTAATATCATTGACAAGTGACAGGATTTCAAATTTCGTATCGATCAGACCTGTGGAAGTTGTTTATATCTTTTCATCAACTAGAAAAGAGCTGATGGTCTTCAAACAGCTCAGCAGATTTTCTTGAAACATAGCTAAGAACACTCTCGATTAACCCACCTTTCAACAAAAAAACTAAATCCAAATCGGTCCATCCGTTCAGACGCTATGATGCCACAGACAGACACACAGATACACAGATACACAAATACACAGATACACACGTCAAACTTATAACACCCCTCGTTTTTCGTCGGGGGTTAAAATGAGATAGCACCATCCATAATTAACATTTAGCCCCTAAACACGATAATTAGTCACCTGTCGTCATATATTATCGCGAGACAGTTATGGTTTCGGTGGTTGTTTTCAAAAACCCATTTACTTTTGGATCGCTGTTATCTGAAATCTTAATTAGGTGGTACTAATGTTTATTTTACACGGTGTCCAGTGATTGCTACTCATGAATACTCACTATAATAAGTGGTAGTACTTTGAAGTCTTTGAACCAGTTCATGTAAAAATGCATCAAGTAATTTACCAAATAGTATTAAGTAATATTTAGAGGCTATGCACACGGAGCAACTATAGTTGCCGCAACTAGCAACTTAGTTGCCGAAACTATCAACTTTTTAATAGTGTTTTGGCAGTTGCAGGAAACAATTGCCAGTTGCAGCAACAGTTGCCGCGATTGCCGCAAGCAATTGTTTTATATGAAAAGACCTTCTTTATTTTTTATAAAATTTTAATAAATAAGTTAGTATACGTAAAATATGTAGTAATCGCGATTCATTTAATTTGCGTAGTAGATAAGGATACACTGAAAACAACATTGAACTCACCATCAAACATCTAAATTTGCGAGTTGCATGCTCTTAAATCAATGTTCAGAGCTTTGTAAAATAATCGGTTGCTAAACTGCCCCAAAAAAATGACAATAGGTACCACAAAAATTGTCAAATACCAAAAATGTAACATAAAGATTTCTCGTTAACCCTTCACACGCGGGCCGATGGTCGCGACGACCGCCGACACAAGTTTTCGACAGTTGCAAATTAAAATGGCGGCCGGTCGTGCGTGGTCGCACGGAGCATCGCGTAATCTCTGGCGGGCGCGTGACGGGAATCCGCGACGCGGTGACATTTCACCTTTGTCCTTTGTCGAAAATATTTTCGGTGATAGCGGATACGGGTTATTTTGTTGAGAAATTGTTTTAGATGTGTCATGTTCAGCGAGTTTTCAGACAACTACTGAAATAATGCTAACAACCAAAATAATAAAAAAGTTAACGATTCTTTTTCACGTCCACAAAAACAAATTATTAGATTATTTATTTAGGTGTATGTTTTAAATTTTATTGAAATATCTAGAAGCACGATGTTATACGAATGAATTCCAATAAAAAGCCAGAATTCGGTCCGAAAAACCAAACTCCGAAAAACATTTTGAAATTTGAAAATGGAACCAAGAACTAGGTACAAAAAAAACCATTACCTAAAAGTACACTGAGAAAAAAATTACGACAACAAAATGGTTTTTGTAATTCCTAGTAGTGTTTTCAATATTTTTTACTAAACGTTTTGTATTTACAGCAAATGTTTTATGTAATATCTCACATTTATTTAAAAATTGCTGTAAATACAAAACGTTTAGTAAAACATACCAAAAAGACTACTAGGAACTACAAATACCATTTTGTTGTCGTATTTTTTTTTCTCAGTGAACAATCAATGAACGTACGAAATACTACAAAAACCTAGACATACTAAGGTCTAAGAACTTCATTATAGTAAACTTAATACCCAAGAGATTAGTTTCTCCAGTACAGTAATAGCCGTAAGGGATTTAGTAATAGATAGTTGAGTAATCCCAGGTCTAAGATCCTGAGTCGCCTCGGGACAGTCTATTGGACAGACAGCAGACGGTCTCAGCCGACTTAACTGGGGTTTACAATGAGAAGCGAAATATCCAGTGTAAACCTTGTTTTATTTAGCTTCACAACACTGAGGCATCTATAGTGTTAGGTTTTTATATTGCGATAAAGATAATTGTTTTTTTAACAGGGGTAAAGCCAAACTGTAGCCAATTTACTGCAACTCATCCATGGGCTGACTTGACTGGGTTAGTACTACCCTCTCAATGCAGGATCAGCGTAAAGTTTTTTTTATAGGACTGAGGTGGCAAAGAAGCGTACGGGCCGCTTGATGTTAAGCAGTTAACGTAGCCTATAGATGCTTGTAATAACAAAGGCATTGCTTGCACTTTGCCGACCTGAAGGGGAGTGGGAAGGAGTGAGAGGAAGGAGTGAGGGGAAGGGGGGGTGGTGTTGGGCTTCCGGCTCTCTCACTCATCGTACGGAACGCAGCTGTAATAGCTGCTTTACGCCGATCTTCTGTGAGAGGATGGTACTACCCCGGTCGAGCCAGCCCGTATATGGGCTGCAGTCAATTGGCTACAGATTGGCTCAACCATCAAGAAATAAACATTTATTTAAAACGTAGCCTTTAAAATAAAAGTACTTAAACCGCAGTACACAATCAATTTTCCGCCTCACCTCGTCTTTGCAGAACAAACAATCGGAGCCTTGAGCCGTTCAGGAGTGTTATTTACCCGGAATCACGGCACTTTGGCCACGAGGACGGAATACTGAGTGGGACACGGGTTCGGTTACCGGAAAGTGCGGGGCGATATTGTTTTTTGATGATTCCTCTTGTTTTGTGTGCTCTACGGTTTTATGTTGCCGCAAATATTGGCTATTCGTTGTTTATTTGTTCGCTTAGAGAACTCGCTTAACATGTTTGCAGGGAACAAAGACACAAAGAAAATGGGAGACGTGTGACTGTCTCGAATAGTACCTATGTCCTACTAAACGGAGTCCGTGAATACAGTCCGACTCAGTAGTTTTTTTTAGCATCGGCGATCGGCGACTTAGTCGCTTTTCAGAAGCTCGATGCAGCGACTGAACGCTACACCCCGGCTGCGGATGCCGGTCGCAGCGATTTCTCATGTTGTCTATAGGCTACCGGATCAGCATCGGAGCATTCGATGCGTCCGATCGCAGGAAGTCGCAAAATCGCGATGCTGCATCGATGCAGTCGCAAAATCGCGCGAATTTGATAATGCGATCGGACGCAGAGAGTCGCCAAAACGCGATGCAGCATCGATGCAGTCGCAAAATCGCCGATCGCCGATGCTAAAAGTAACAAGTCTGCGGAGGCCCTAAAATGCCTTTTAGTTGATTGTCGAATTGCAAGTGCGAAAACAGATGACAGCCGCGGTATGCTGAGCCCAAGTCTAGTGATTGCAATGTTGGGAGGTAACATATCTGCTAAAATAGTACATCAACGACAAGAAAATATTTCTCGGTAAAAATATAGTAGAAAATGTAATGTAACGTCACGACTTTTATCCCCGTTCGGGGGTAGTCAGAGGCTTGAGTGGCCATACACCACCACATTGTGGAGGTATTAACCAACTCAAAGCCCACGTTTCACTAGAAAGTCAGAACCCAACGTGACAGGTGGAAAAATATAGTATGGGAGTAAATACGTGAAATCGAATGCAGATGGTCGACTTTGTTAATCGAAAATTCAAAAGCTTAGGTAGTCGTTTCTCTAAAAGGAAAATCAATAGAATATCTTCTAGTAATAATGTTCGGTAAAAATTTCGCGCGACAGAACATAATTCCATTCCAGTGCATATTTAATATTCATTTAATATTTGGGGCCATCCATTAATGACGTCATTCGAATTTCATGATTTTTAGACCCCTCCCCCCCGGGTCTTAGAATAAAATTCAATTTAAGTTAGTAGCTACCAGACAGTACTAGTACCTAATAATGCTAAAAATTCTATAAAGATTCACTCGCTTCAAACTCAAACTGACAAAACAAACCAAGACCTATTAAAATATGTAACTTTCCTTTCAAAAGCGCATAAAAAGACAACGAACATTTCATTTTTCTTTTATACCTCGCTACGTAACGAAATCACAAAAGTAACATGTACCTGCACACGACAATGCTCTCACAGTGCATGGTCTGTCAAACACAATTAGCGCTAAATTCGCTTAACGACGTCGCGTCGCAGGTTGGGCCAATTTGTAGAGCGCGCTTGTTAGGTACCCTGAGCAGTCTACATTTGCAGAAATGTCGGAATGTGAGGTTGCAAGTATGAAAATGTATTCAGTGATATTATTTTTTATGTTTAACATGGAACGCTTATTAAATTAAGAGGAGTTTTAGTACTTAATAAAGAACTTTCTCCCACAAAATGTTACCTAAATAAAGTTTTGAAGTTCACAGAATTGCACATTACGTTCATATATTTTTTTTATAACGAAATAGGCGGTATAATCGCCTGATGTTAAGCAGCTACAGTAGCCCATAGATGCTTGCAATACCAAAGCCATCGTTGGCACATTGATAACCTGAAGAGGGGACGGGTTAGGTTTCCGGCTCTCTCACTCATACGAAACGTAACTATAGTAGCTATTTTACGCCGATCTTCTGTGAGAGTGTGGTACTACCCTGATCGAGCTAGCCCATGTATCCGCTGCAGTCAATTGGCTACAGCTTGGCTCTACCATCAGCAAGCTGTTTCTCTAAAAAAAATACCGTTAAAAAAGACAAGCCCGCTGAGTTTCTTGCCGGATCTTCTCAGTCGAGGTCGCGTATCCGATACGGCGGTAAAGTTAAGTAAAAAATATGAAATGACAATTTGTAAGTGCCCCCGTAGGCCTAAACAAAATAAACGCTTTGACTTTGACTTTCAAAGGTTCCGTAAACTTACAATAACAACTCAAAATGCAATGTAAACAATGAATTAGGGATGCATTAAAAATTCAAACTTGCTAACAAGATCGTGCTAATGCCGCACTCTGGCACGGGGAGGGTTAATTTTAATGAGCACATACACCTTGTAATACGAATGGCAAATGTTTGCACAAATTTCTGCGACCACTTTGGAGGGGCCAATGATGGCATTGTGGAGAAGATGCATGAACACGAATGTTGCACAGAAACGCTCTTGCCCTTGCATTTTGTTACGAACAAATAATTATAGCTGTTGCGAGACCAAGAAAAGAATGCAGTCTTGCAGAATCAGTTTCTTGCTTGAGTCTTGCAAGGTTTGTCAAGATTGCGAGATCGATTTTCGGATCTTGTTGTTGCGTTTCCTCTGGCTCGTCTGCCTTTCATTTGGCCCATTATTATATGTCTGTCCAGCACTCGTCCCTGGGACACCGCATAATGTGCCCGAAGAAGTCGAGCTTCCTTAATAATATAGTAATAATATCCTGGGACATTTTTTACACACGGCTACCTGATCCCGAACTAAGCTGGGCTTGTACTATGCAAAACAAGCTAACTGATATTAATACATATACTACTTTTTTATTTGTAAATACATACTTAATATATATACAGGGTGTCCCAAAACTTTGCCACATGGAGGGGAAGTACCTTAAATATTGTAGATAGAGAATTTTACTGAATGAAGACTTCATTTTTATTTTAAAAACAATACGAACTGCATTCAAAGATTTTTGAAAACTCGCTTGCCACACTCGGGAATCGAACCGGCTAAAATGCGAAAAAATAACATCCTGTTCTTTTATGGCATCAATCGATAGGATCAATGATAAGAACCAAATCTCTCTAACAAACATGGTAAATTAAATGAAAGGAAAACCATGAAATCTAAACTTATAAATTCATGAATTCAAAGATAAAGTGTATCCACAAAAAATGGAGCTAATTTCGAGCAACAAATTAGTTAGTTTACCATTTATTATTCGTTCAATTTAAATAAGTGAAGTTTTTATGGTTTCCTTTCATTTTGAAAACTCGCTTGCCACACTCGGGAATCGAACCGGCTAAAATCCGAATAATAACATCCTGTACTTTTATAGCATCAATCGATAGGGTCAATCATAAGGATAAAATCTCTTTAAGAAACATAGTAAATTAAATCAAAGGAAACCCATAAAATCGTTACTTATTTTAATTTTCACTTATTTTAATTCTTATAAGTTAAGATATCACGGTTTTCCTTTCATTTAATTTCCCATGTTTGTTAGAGTGATTTGATCCTTGTGATTGATCCTATCGATTGATTTCATAAAAGTACAGGGTGTTATTTTTTCGGATTTTAGCCGGTTCGATTCCCGAGTGTGGCAAGCGAGTTTTCAAAAATCCTTGAATGCAGTTCGTATTGTTTTTAAAATAAAAATGAAGTCTTCATTCAGTAAAAATATCTATCTACAATATTTAAGGTACTTCCTCTCCATGTGGCAAAGTTTTGGGACACCCTGTATATACCCAGACGTCACATATTTTTTATAATTTTCAGAAATTTTCAAAAGTTTTCGTCTACAGTTCAAATTTCGGTTTTAATACTTGGATATATTAGATTTTTAAATGGGACGTCACTTAACTTAGGACCCTTCCCCCTCCTTGTCACACAATGTCACATTTCGTCGACCCCCTCCCCCTTTACGTGTGACGTAATTTATGGATGGCCCCTTTCTTAAGTAAGACTTAAGATTTAAGTAAGATACTCTAATTGCTAAGTGCCCCGTAGGCCGAATCAAAATAAACGCTTTGACTTTGACTTGTCTCGATTCAGTCTGACAATCTCGAGAGGTCTCGTTAAACTGGTTAACATTGTGAGATATGTAGCTTCATTGTCTCTTGAACACACAGACGTGATTGGATATGAGGTATTGCTCATTAAGATGTGTATTTGATTAGGGTCCGGATTCAATTGAATTTAATTAGCCGCTTGAATGGAACTGACTTAACTTTACATAAGTTCATATTATCTGAAGACCATTGATTTACTTCATTTGGTGAGATTTTCTCAGACATGCAGGTTTCTCTTTCATTTCTCCTCATCGTTAGTATCCAAAGACGTATATATAACGTCATTGTTTGTATTTAGACATTAAAACTCAAATGCCAGTTAAATTTTTATAACATAAATTGAGGTGGAGTTTCATATCATATTAATATTGCAAATATCTATAGGATCTTACGCTTGTTTGCCACCACAGTCACATAAAAAAGCCTGCCACGGCGCCGTTTTCCATCTTCCGGAACCCACTCGGTTGAAACTTTGCACATTTGCACGGAATCATTCCGGTTCTAGTTATAATATAAAATAAATAAATCCGCTGAAAATCAGTACAACGTCACAAGAGAGTAATTTATTGCGACTTCCACTCGCCTTTTAATTAGGATATTTACATACAAACAAAACATCTGCAATTCAATATGTTCGGAGGAAATTGGAGTGGCTTGCGTCGACAGTCGTAAAACGGCATCAACCATAATGAACTCGTATATCTTGCAGTGCGTAATTCAATTATACGGAGCAATCACACTCGCCCACTGTATAACAGGTGCGTTTTATACTGGCGCCGAAGGAACCCTGCCTGTAGTTTTAGCGTGGCACAATTGGAGGGATACAGCGATTTGACAACGCTCCGCTAAAAGCTTTTGAAGGGGGCGTTAATTTTTTTTTTTTTTTCCTAGTGGCCTCTTTCCATGGTGCGTTAATTATGATTAAATGCGTTTAAGACTTGTGTTAAATTTTATGTACCTAGTATGCTGTATAGTATGAGGTGTGACAAGTGGTGCATCGCGCTCGAGCAATGAGTTTTGACGTCTGATCGAATAGATATGTTATAACTGATGACTCAGGCGCGGCAACATCAGACATATGTACACATCCACTAGCAAACCAAGATGGTCTACTACATACAAGCGTTTCTAAAAAACGTCACGTTTTACCCTACAAAGTATTGGAATGAAAGAAGTCACGTGATCAACTTATTGACAGCTAATGTCATCCATACATTTTAAGCCTAACAAAGTCCATTGGATAAGATGGTCGCGGTTTGTATTCCCGGACCGGAAACATTTACTACTACCCCCAATGCATTGCATGGTAGCCATTTATGACACGTTTTATTAAATGCACTCGTGACTGCATAGCTTGATAAACTCCGCTATCATCCGCCCTTCGCGCCAACCGCACTCGTCGTCCATAAATCGCGGAACCCTCCGGTCTTCACCGCGCCCATTAACACGGCCGGAGTTAGATTTTATATCGCCAGAAATAGAGTAAACAAACGCGGAATTCCGTAACACGACACCCTGACAAGATTTCGGGAACTGCTCAGCTTTAGTTAGACTGTTAAGACCATTTTTATTGCCTAGGAGAGCACACGGATAGACAGTCCACCTGATGATAAGTGGTCAACTTCCTCCAAGGTCTCAGGTATGCAAATTTTGTACAAATGGAAATACATACATACATATAATCACACCTGTTTCCCGGAGGGGTAGGTAGAGACCACTTCTTTCCAATTGCTACGATCCTTACACACTTGTTTCGCGTCGTCCACTTTCATTATTCCCTTCATACATGCTCTTCGGTTTAGGGTACTCTTGATCTGGCCTGTTTTCAAGACGTCCCTGATTTGGTCTCGAAAGGTCCGCCTAGGTCTACCCCTTCCAACACTTTCATTCACACTCGCCTTATACACTCTTTTCGTCAATCGTTCTACATTCATTCTCTCGACATGGCCAAACCATCTTAGCATACCTTTCTCAATTATTTTTTCAATGGAAATCCACTAATGATAAATCATTATCTTTGTAAATTCTTGATGGTTGACTTGTTGTCATCTGTTAGCAGTCCTCTATCCGCCAATATGTCGGCCACCAAGACTTCATACTCACAAATAATACACCAAGAAATGGTTGTGATAGCTAAATGTTGCAACGGCCACGGTGGTGCCCAGTACTTAGTGAGCACAGGCCTACTAATGCTCACCACCTTTTTCCCTCAGAAGCAGGTATTCATCCATATCTTAATACACCACGCTAGCTTAGACTTCGAGAAGTGGGAACTAGAATCTCAAACGTACAGGTTCCCTTACGATGAGTCGGATGACACCAAGAAATAATGAAAGAGAAATAAGGAGACATTTATTTGATACACATGAGACACTATTAAGATCAGGTTGAAGATGAGGTTACAGATATGCACAATAGAGTTATATGTTAGTTTAGTCTACATAATACCCTGACTGATGTGATATGAAATATCATCGCTATAACATCACAATTTAAACCTGCGTCTTTTTGTTTCTTTGTTGACATATTCTTGGATGATACAACTCGCAAGCTTCGCATAGTTCATACTATCTTCTGACACCTTCCTTATCTCAATATTCCCAAAACAACAGTTCCACGAAATCACTGTGTAAAAAGACAACACACATTGTCGTTGGATGGCGCACCTGATGCCGGATTTATGGCGAGGGTCCGATGATGGAGCGCCAGGGGATCGGTTGACACCTGCTTCAACTTGTTTTAATTTGCCATAAACAAAATAGCAGATACACGTATGGTTGAGGTGGATAAACATTTTTTGACTTCAGCAATCCTCAATGGTGTAGACTTTTGAACCTTTGTTTGTCTAGCAAAATAGGAATATTTTACTAATGATAGGAATTCTTAATAACATCAGTACCTATACCACCACCTCGTGACCGTCCTCAGCGTTGCCTAATGGCATACATATAAGGCATCATCGAGGCTTGTGCGGTTAATAACAGTGCAACAGCACTTGCATCAATTTAAATTTTCTCCAGTCTGTACATAACACATTCACATACATTAACCAGCACTTTGACTTAAATATATCATTAATTAAATATCTAGTACATTCCGTTAGATCTGCTATTTTGAAATATTAAAACTTGTAATAGCAGATTGCTCAGTGGCTGGAATTCCGTTATCTCTGCGAGGCGGCGGCGCGCGCGCTCGCGGCGGCTGGTGGCTGTGATGAGCGAGATGGCATATCTTAATGAACGTAATATTATTTTATAAAGCGCATCGGTACACCATCAACACCTTCAATATTTACCGACGTAGGTACCTACAGCGTCGTAGCGTGCGCGGGCGACTAGGTATGCGAGCGACGAAACATTAGCCGCTGCATTGTGCTTTATTTTATACTGTTCTTAATTCTATTATATTAAATATAAGTAACATAATGTATTTTATTTATTATATACTTACTTAATATATTCTTCGCACGTACCTATGTCTTTTTACTATTTTATTGATTTTATTAAGTAGATATATGTATATTTTTATTAGTCCTTTTCTCTTGGGTAGCCAGTGGCCTTTTCTCTTGGGTTTGGCTGAAAATCAGCGCTGGTGGAGTCTCGTACCCCCCAGCACATGCTGAGCCAAATACCTTTTCGGCACAGTTCGCGCTGACCCCTTTTTTTTTTCTGTTTCCTCTGTCTATGTGTTGCGAGTGTGTCGAATAAATGTTTTCTTTCTTTCTTTCTTTCTTCAGTATTATTTTAACCTTACGGCGACTTTTTGTGATTTGACGTCTCTTATTGTCATGACAATAAGGGTCATGACATTACAAAAAGTCGCTGTAAGGTTAAAATAATACTGCTATAAGAGGTGGTAGGGACCCAGGGCCTCAAATCTGCAATTTTTTACCAGATGAAATCCACTGATCGCTCATAATGATCCTCGTCAATTCTTCACCGACGTGTTGGCGATCAGAGGACTGTTAAAAACAGATTTCAAGCAGACTTAGAACCTTGGTAATCAAGTATATAGAAGAAATGTCTACTTAGTGTAATGTATTAACAAATGATAACATGTACTTAACTATTTATTATGTCAGACAGAACTTGAGCGAAACCAGAAAAGAATATTCTTTAAAAAAACATTTTTCAATCCGAAAAAATCTGCTTTTGGTGTGGCTCAAATTTGTTACCACCATTACAGACGTTTCCATAAAGAGTCGAAGTGTATAAATTCTGGAAACTAATAATAGTTATTTACAATTGGCACGTCAACTCGAGAACCGAACCGAAAACAATATCACCGGACACCATCTCAAACCCACATAATAACCGAAGGTGCAATATTAAGTCGTTTTAAAGACACTAAAGAAAGTCAGCCCGAACAAAAGTCTGACAGAACAATGGCGCATAAGGCCGCCATCTTTGACCGAAGCCATCACGTTGCAAGTTTAATATAGTGTTCGCTCTATTGTTCCAGAAATGCGTTGCGAGCCAATAAAAAGCTTTTGGCTGGAGTAAGCGAGGAGAGATAATAATAATAATAATAATAATAATATCCTGGGACATTTTTTGTACACACGGTTACCTGATCCCAAACTAAGCAGAGCTTGTACTATGGAAACCAGATAACTGATATTAATACATATACTACTTTTTTATTTGTAAATACATACTTAATATACATATACACCCAGACTCCGGATATACAGACATATTCATGCACACAAATGCATGTCCCGGGTAGGAATCGAACCTACGACCTGCAGCGTGAAAGGCGCCTCCGCGCCAACCACGCTAACGGGCCCGTTTTTAGATGAGCGAGCAAACATGAAGGATACGTTTTGGTCAACAACAACATTATTACAACAACGAAATCAACTACACAATCAACAACTACATCAACATTAGTGGGTATTGGCAACAGAATCAGTGCCAAATATGTTTTTGATTAGTAGGGTATAAGGTTAAAAATAGATATTTTGTTCAGTTAACGATATACGTAAGTAAACAATCTTTTCTGAAAACTATCTCGTGATCATAAAATGATTGGTTTCCGCGAGGGCGATCCACGCGAAACTATCATAAATCTATGCTTGTGATATTATTTCTCTTATTTTAGGCGACTGCTTTCACCATTTATAACTGAACACTGATCCTAAACACTTGCGAGTCTTAAGTCATTTTTAATAGAAGGCATTGCATAGTTCTTATAAGGCCGGTATTATTAAATCAATCTCAACTCTGAAAGCAAATATGAAAATTTATGTTATCCTGGTGCTTACCTATAAAATAACATCTCCAAAGACTCACGTCCGTTTCCAGAGTTGAGTACAATTTATTTATAACGGCCTTATACAGCCTAGATTCTTGCTTTAGTGGCATTACAGTGGTAAAAGTATAATCCCAATATTTATAACATGCCCGCTCCCGCCTGTGAATTGTCCCTAAAAACTTTCGCAAAACGTATCGGCAGCACGTGGGTTAGAATTCATTCGATGCTCGGCCACAAACCGATTAAGTTTAGGCCTACAAAAGGCGATAACCCTTAAATGCTAATGGGGTGCTATAGACCCGATCGCGGACAAAGAACACAATACGGACCATTCGCACTGATAGCCTTAGTTTGTTCAGGTACGCGTTTAGGAAGAGATTAGGATACGTGAGTTTGTTTATTGATATTGAACGCAACTCGTAAACTACGCACACTGTTGTGAAGGTATGAGAGAGAATAATGAAAAGGAGTATATACTGGTTCAATACCTTATCTATTATGCAAATATACCTGAAACTTTTTCACACAGAGAAAAGTACAGGCTTGTATTGCAAAAATAAATCATATTATATATTTGAAATTCTTGGAAAATCGAATTGAAAACTTCGTTTGAGAACCAGCAGGAAAATAATACGAAAAGCATTATACAAATATTTTTTCTGCATGTTTTTAAGTAACAATTTGTGGTTTATCGGCCAAAGTTTTCGCAACCGATTCCTCGAAGAACCAAACACGTGTGCGTAAATCGGGTCGTTCGTACCCCATTCGCATTAAAGGGTTAAAGGTGTGTTTATTTTGGACTTAATAGCGTACTGCTCTAGCAGTGTTTGAAGTGGCCGGCCTATTCAAATGGAAATTTTACTTTTCGCAACTTTGCATTGGTAATTACGTTGAGCTTAGTTTTTCGGACGAAATTAGTTTTAGTTATTGTTAAGGTTTTAAGGGCTATAACACAACGGGTAGCCATGGCGACCTCGCCAGCCACGCATCCAACTATAGTCTGATTTTTAATTAGACGAACTGACAGGTGATAATGTCACTTTTCGATATAAATAGAACAAATAAGGTTCAAATTCATAGAACGGTGACATTTTTAGCTGTCAGTTTGCTTCGTCTAATTAAAAATCAGACTATAACTCGTATTGAAATGTATGACAGGTATCACACTTGGCGACGGACTGGCGACGTCGCCTGGCGTCCCGGTGTGTTATGGCCCTAAGACCTATAAATTTATTTTATGTCAGTTAGTTGGTATCATTCCAGTGTCATGCGGGACGAACTTTGAAAATGTTCTTTTCAAAAAGGTTTTAAGTAAATTACTAGGATCGGCCCGATTAAGGGCTTCCGCAGACTAGCTACTTTTAGCATCGGTGACCGGAGATTTTGTGACGTATCGATGCTGCGTCGCGTTTCTTCGGGCGCGAACGAGCGAGACGCAGCATCAAAATCGCCGATCATCGATGCTAAAAGTAGCTAGTCTGTGGATGCCCTAATGCAAGCGTTGGTAAGCTTCGCTTGGGACCATAAGAATGGTGCAATGTCAGAGTTGGTGCACTTGGGGCCAATATTGGTGTTTGTGTGGCGACATTTTATTTATAAAATAAATAAATATAACGTCACGACTTTTATCCCCATTCGGGGGGTAGTCAGAGGCTTGAGTGGCCATACACCACCACATTGTGGAGGTATTAAGCCAACTCAAAGCCCACGTTTCACCAGATAGTCAGAACCCAACGTGACAGGTGGTGAACCTTGTCGCCGTGTATACAGGAACTGACTATTACCTAATCCCAATCCTAAATAGGTAGGTTTCCTCACGATGTTTTCCCTCACCGTTACCGAACTGTAAGTTATGCACATAGATGAAAATTCATCCATTGGTGCATGCCCCACCGGGGATCGAACCTGGGACCTTCTGATTGAGCCCAACGTGTTCGCCCCTAGGCTACAGTCGCTATTACATTTTATTTATTTCTTTTTAATAAAAGTTTTACCTAGGAGTTTAAACATTTAACCACTACAAAACGTCGAAGTCAATACAGTTTACAAATCATTATATTCCCGAAACCTGACCCTGCTGACTTCAAAGGGATGTGCCCACACTTTCAATATTTGAGGAGCAGATTCCCCGCTCAAATAATTACCCAAATTATGGGGGAGATATTTTACGCACACGTAAATAAATGATGAGTGAACAAACTTACCTGTTATAGAGTTTCCACAGTAGTAGGGTGACTGTGATTTATGGATGTAAATGGACATTAAAAAGTTATATCATTTTGTAAAGCTTACTTAGAAGTAATATTTTTTTTTTCATAGATGTTGGGAATAGGTATTACTTATACTATTATCAAAATTTTCACAAAATGTGAAAAACGTTATGGTCTCTTTTCTATGTCCTTGTTATATTATAATTGTTGTCAAAAGAAAAACTTATATTTTTATGTTTTTGAAAAACAAAATCCCTATGATATATTAGTAAATAAAATTGAAGAAGATGAAAGAAATATGGTGACAAAACTTTTGGTATTATTTCAGAAATGTCTTGAAAAACACAAAAACAGCTTGGTAACACACAAGTTAGTATGTCGCTAAGTTATTCATAGCTCTTGAGGATAATAAAGTTGGTTTTGATGGTGTGCATGGAGACACAACAGTTAATAATGGATCTGTACACGTTACTACAGTAACCCTTACCCCATCAATGAGATAGATAGGTACTTATTTTTATAAGTAAGTACCTAACCTACCTTGAGATTGTAATTTTAAAATAATAATAACGACGCATATTTAATGAGCAAAAGCTAAAGAAATAGGCAGTTGTTATCTGGAATACGTTTTGTAATCATTTTCATTGTAGTTCATGACATTATAATATTTTAGCAGATACGGTACCGCCTAACATTGCAAACGACTGTGCCGTACTTTGGTCATAGATGGACAGGGTGAAATCGAAATCGTGGGCAATATTTTATAATATGATTCAACACATGATTCAGAATATTTTGGGAAAACAAATGAAAAGATCTACTTATTGATAAAAAGATATTGCTCGGGTAAGCAAATAAGCAAACCATTTAACTGTTATACCTTACCGGGGTAATAAATTGTTATCAATTGATTTGTTGATTAATATTCCCTAAATATTCTGAATCATGTGTAGAATCACCGTTTAAAATATTGCCCACGATTTCGATTTCACCCAGTAGTTTCTAAAACCCTGTTCAAACACAATAAAAAATAAAATTAATTATTTTGTTTCTACACTGAGAAAAAATTTACGACAGCAAAATGGTTTTTGTAATTCCTAGTAGTGTTTTTAATATTTTTTACTTAACGTTTTGTATTTACAGCAAATGTTTTATGTAATGTCTCGCATTTATAAAACATTTGCTGTAAATACAAAACTTTTAGTAAAACATTCTAAAAAGACTACTAGGAACTACAAAAACTATTTTGTTGTCGTAATTTTTTTTCTCAGTGTAGAAAATGAGATTTTACAAAATTCGTTATTGAAAAAATAACAGGTGATTGCCAAACTACGTTAGGGGCTGCAACATTGGAGGGTTTTCCCACTTAATCTGCATACGATAATCGCTGGGGGAGGATACGGGAGCGACATCTGTCCTGCATCTGCATAACTTGGAGTTCCACACAATTTGAGACACTGCCAGCGTTTTGAATTTATAGACTATCTTTCGGTGGTATACAGGCTGTATATTTTATTTTAGAAAAATCTATACACTTTTTTATATTAGAGCAGCTTGATCTTGAAACCTTCGAGGACTGGCAAAGAGTAACTGAGGACAAAGATCGGTGGTAGAGGATGGGAGAGACCGTTGCCCAGCAGTGGGACGAAATAGGTTAATAAAAAAAAGAGCAGCACAAGGTCTTCGTTTCAATGTGCTATGTACCTACCTACTACTGGTATAAATAAATTAAAAAAATGTAACTCCCATACAAACTTCCACCCCTTATTTTATCCCCTTAGGGGTGGAATTTTCGAAATCGCTGAAATTACTATTTTTTATCCGTAATTAATAGCTCAAATACATTTTTTTTTTACAAATACAAATTTTCATGTTTATATCTTCAGAAATTAGAGACTTTCATACAAACTTCCACTCCTTATTTTACCCCCTTAGGGGTGAAATTTTCCAAAATCCTTCCTATGCTCTTCTTCTACGCTGTACTTTTACAGCGTACCTCCAGCGTTGGTACCTTTGTACCTACTGTTTAAATTACATGTTTGTAAAACCTGCGGTTTGGGCTGTGCACGTCTTGACAGACGGACAGACAGACGGACAACAAAGTGATCCTATAAGGGTTCCGTTTTTTCCTTTTGATGTACAGAACCCTAAAAATGATTGAACAGAACTAAAAACATTGAAAGGCGCTTTTTTTCGACAGTGTTTTTTTTTTGTTTTTGCGTTTTGGTGTGTTTGTACGTAAGTAAATTATATATTCATACATAACAATTTGAACAAATAAAACAGCATCTATCTAGCGTAGTCTCACCCCTCTATTATTGCCAGTTTTCCCAATTTTCCCTCAGGTTTTCATTAGCGGGGGTGCGTTTTAGTGACTTATGCAAACACAGGGAAGGGTGCAAATGGTGCACGTTGCACCCGGCTCCGCTCGCGTTTATTACAATTTGTGTGTTTGTTGCTTATAAATCATTTTGAATTTGTTTTACGATATGTTGATGTTTGTTGTTAGATTAAAAAATTACCGCCAAATTTATAGCGATTTTTACCCAGTTTAGAATGGGTTTACAAAGCATTACTAGGAACAAAAGTGATTTGTAATGCTAGTGTAAGTCCAGAAAAAAAATATTCGAGGATTAGTTGTTAACAGAAATTTAATTTTGAATATATTATTAGTAAAGAGAACAAACAAACTTTCATAAAAGCGGGAAAGAGTCAAGATTCATTTTATGAATTTCAAAATCAAAATAATACAAGCTTAAATTGGTATACAAAACAACAAAAGGGTAAACGTCCCAGTTACCGCCATAGCAATTTCACATTCAGTTTTCTCAACGCTAAGTTTAGACAGCATTTCCTTAAAACCACTCAAAATTAATAAAGCGGACAAATTGAATTGTATAAATTCAACGCAAAACAATTATCTAAACAATAACATTTAGGACGAAATGCAAAATAAACCGTATTTACTTGAAAACTTTGAATTTAAATAACCCTCAACCCCTGTCAGGGGTGCGATGTCCGAGCCGCACAATCCGTCTGTTTTTGATCATAGTTTGAATATTTGAACTCCAGCAGAGATATTTAATTAATATAGTAGATTTTCCTGTTTTTTTTTTATACAAAAATTAGGTTACAGATCAAGTCCTCCGTAAGTATTTATTTGTGCCAATAGTTTTACTAGTAGTATTAGAAGTAAACTAACTCCATAAAAAAACTATTAGGATTTTTAGTTTCAGAAACGATGTCTTGTATCCATCTTTTATGTATATTTAAACCGGACACAAGAATCCAACAGCATAAAAGTTCATCGATCTAATTTACATCGAACAACACTGAAAGTGCAATAAACGGGTTATTTCACAAAATAACCATCTGTAACTTTGAAACTGGAAATTTGGAAAACTTTTGTAACGGCCGAAGAGTTTTCCATTTTTTCCAGGGTCGGACACCTGGAATGTCTAGACTAGGGGTGCAAAGTGCGGAAAGCTGCAGTTTGATAAAGTTTTTTAAGTGGGCTTGTTAGGTAACTGTTGTGTGCAGTGGGTGCAACAGAAAAATAAATACTTTTTCGATTTTCCTTTGTATTACAAATGAAAGTACCTACTGTATACTGGAGCTTTTACCCTGTAGATGACATGATGCCGGAACTTATATTAAAATTATCATCCACAAAACTTTTTGTAATTTGGTATTACCATTGGTTACGTATTATTTTTTAATGAATGTTGAATTTCTTACCAAATCAGCAGAGAAGAAGGTTGTTACACGACATTATTTACCTGAAAAGATAAAACAAATTATACATAAGTAATGAAACATTTAAAAATATTTAATCCCAATGAAAAAGGCAAAATATATTTAAGTTAAGTAAAATTTACGCTGCTAATACAATATTATATGGAAGCAGTCAGTATACATAAGGCATATTTTTATAAAAATACTAGTGAAAAATATTTTTTAATAAAAATATCACCTATCCGATCACAGATGTATCATATTCCATAAAAACACGTAAAAAAGTAAATATTTTCAATTCGCGCTCTCATTTTGAGGCGTCATAACGAATGCTTTGACCACCTTTCTGGTTTTTTTTCAGTCAGCCACTCACATCTTTATTACAACCAGCTAGAGCGGATATTCGCTTGTTTTAACTGTATAAAACGCGCATTGGTCCGCCGGCGGCGTCTGTTCACATCAAAGGGTGTTCAATGGAAACGGTATGAATTTTCCTGAATACCATTCAGCAGTTTTCATAAAAGCATGTTTATTCGAGTTCTGGGGGCTTACCACAAGCTCTTCTTGCGATTCAATTACAGGAACGTATTAACGTTTCAGCGACTTTTTGTGCAATGACGTACCTTATTGTCATGACAATAAGAAACGTCATTAAAACGTCGTGAAAACGTTCCTATAATTGAATCGCAATAAGAGCTTGTGGTAAGCCCCCTGGTCTCGATATTGAGAGGGACATCTTGATGATCCGAATTGTGTATTTTAAATCAACTCGAAATTGTTATTTAAATCAGCCCATCGTGTCATACAAGCTAAGTTTACATTACGCCAGCAGCTCGGCCGAGAAAACTGGGCCCTGTTACTCGGGCATTACTCAACTCGCCTTCCACACGGTCCACATCGGTAGTTTAACCGTTAATTAAAACTTATTAGGGTTCACTCAAACTCAAACAGCTGCATAGAAGAACATCACACCCAATATAATGCTCTTGACAATTAAATGACTTTATTAAGTACCACAGACCTGCCAATATAACGTTCATGGCAGTTTAAGTATAGCTTTTTGACAGTCTTCGCTTAAATAAAGCATTTTAATGGTCAAACTATGCTGACTGCTGAATAAAAGATCACAAGTGTACTACTTAGTTGCTTGTAATTCTAAGAGTGTACATGTAAACAACGGCATTGCAATTAAGCCCCTCTTATGATTCAGTGTTGCCATATACACAGATTGTTAACGTCAAATGACAAATGTTACTCAACTTTCATACAGATTTAAAAAAATGTAAGCTAAGAGTACCTACAAAATGAAGACTTAAACTAGAAGTATTAATTGTATACTAGCTTCCACTCGCGACTTCAACCGCGCAGAATTTAAAGTTAAAAAAATCGGATCTCTGATCTCGGATATCCCAGATCCCGTATCCTTGATTCCGTATCCCGGATCCCGTATCACGGATTTCCGGGATCCCATATCCCGGATCCCGTATTCAAGATATCTCGGATCCCGTATCCCGGCTATCACGGATCCCGTATTCTGGATATCTCGGATTCCGTATCCCGGATATCTCGTATCCCGGATCCCGGATATCTTGTATCCCGTATTTCAGATATCTCTGATCCCGTATCCCGGATATCACGGATCCCGGATCCCATATTCCGGATATCTCGTATCCCGTATCCTAGATCCGGTAAACCATCTCCCATATCCCGTACTGTATTAGGCAATAGCCAATAAAAGTCCCGACAAAATCGGTCCAGCCGTTTCGGAGATAAGCCGAAATTGGTACCACCATACAAACTTTCATCCCCTATTTAACCCCCTTAGAGGTTGATTAAAAAAAAAACCTTTCTTAGTACACCTCTACTCATCATGCCAAACACACCGTCCAAATTTCAAGCCCCTACGACCAGCGGTTTAGGCTGTGTGTTGTCTGGCAGTCAGTCAGGACTTTGATTCTTATATATTTATATAGAAGATATATAGATAAATAGGAGGGTAAAAAAAACTTATTTATGTCTATACAGATTTTATTATAGTATACCGATTTACAAACAAAGTTGTCTTACTTGGTCGATCGATGGCAACACAAATGGTTGATTTTAACTGAGCGGCTTTAAAGGGCTTGTACCCAAAGCCGCGTAACTACTGTAAAAAATAAACTTGTGTAACACATATGACCACACTCGGACATATTTTCAGCTCATAGCGTTTTTTTTGTGGTATATTAGGTTCACACTGACGACCATTTTGAAATCGTATAACCTATAAAAAATATGATTTAGTTTGTTTTGGTTCGTTTTATTTCAGGCTATAAAATTGAAAGACACTTGAATTTTATGTTTTTTACGCGTATACAGCTTTTAAATAAAATTTAATGTCCTTATTAAACCAATTTACGCTTTTCAAAAATAATGCACTGTCCCAATTCATCAGGCTTTTCACGTAAAACACACATATTTCAAGGGCGCTTTAAAATTTTGAACTAAATATATATCCTATTTCACAATACACTTTCATTACCATTCAGATTTCACACGTAAATGGTAAAACATAGTCGTACCCAGATTTTTCACATATAAAATAAATTTCATGTCACTTGCGCAGATATCATTATAAAACGACGCGATGGTGGCCAAGAGAGAAACTAAAATTTTCAATTATAGAATTGTCATATTCATTTGACAGATTGTTCGACAAGTGACACTCTCAACGGGCCATAGATAAGCATGTGATTTAAGGCCACAATGTGTCACGTTAAAATGCTACATAAGAGTTATGAGAGCTATAATTTGTGCCCAAATAAGCGTTATATCGGCTGAGAATGCGCATTCTCAGCCGATATAATGCTTGTTTGTACACCTCAAAGTTCCGCGGTGTACTACAAGACCGCGGTTATACAGCACTTTTGTGCTACTTGGGAAAGTAACTGGGCCCAGTAGCTTCTGGTCAAAGTACTGGCCCCAGTTGGTCTATGTAACATTCAACTCGCTTTCGGACTGAGTCGACGGTTTACACTAGGCGAGTAGGCAGGCCGAGTCGAGTAAAATAGGTGGTGGGGGAAAAACTGGGCCGAACAACTACGCTCCGCGCGAGACCACTCGACTCGCCCAGTACTCGGCCCAGTTTACTCGCACTTGCGTTTACATTGGTCGAGTTCGCCTGATTTTTATCGCTCGCTACTCGACTCGGTCGCCTACTTGACCAATGTAAACTAGGCTATAGTGACGCCTTAGTAGGGTTGAATCCAGTAACGGATTTAAAAAAATGGATATCTTGAAAGTTTCTTTGTTTTTGTAATGCACAAGCCTTGCTATTTAGCTTCTTTTGTTTAAATAAATAGCCAATCATAGCCTACAATCAATATCGCCAGACTTACACACCAACTGTATGGTCCCAAACTAAACAACGCTTGTACTATGGCTACCGAGCAATGGACTAGGGGTGATCCTAGTGACACCCAGACCAGGGCAAATTACGAAAAGGCCGTTTCCGAAATTGAATCGCAACTACTCAATGCAGTAAGCCGAAAGGCCTTCGCTCGAACCTTTCCACCAAGCAGTCGAATAAAATAGTCAAACAATAAAGGTTTTGTCGCATAAAGTTGACTTATAAAGTGACTGAATCTTCTCCAAAATGAAATATAGGCACCGTCGATAATCGCAGGAAGTGTGGCCAGGACAGCTCAATGAGAGTTTAAGTGGTCAATTGATCTCGCCGGGAGGTCCTCAGTGGTGGCAAATTGGTGGCCCTTAATGGCCATGTCTGGAGGAAGTGGTGGTGTGGGGTGAGACCCTTTTTGTGGTCTTCTTAGTCGCAGACTGTGGTAAATGTGGTAAATTATATTCAGTGTATTCTGTCAAAAGCATATTTTTTATTGCTTTTTTGCTGGGTAATTTTTTTTGATAGATCTATCAACCATTTCATAGTAGAAAAATGGGTAGTAAGTTATCTTCATAGAAACGCACCGCGCGCGGCTTGTATGTGTGTGCCATGCGTATCTATGCGTCGCGCACGCACACTGAAACCAAAACTAAACCCGGTTATCAGTGCGAAACAATGCATGTGATGTTTGAGTGTGCGTGCGCGACGCATAGATACGCATGGCGCACACATACAAGCCGCGCGCGGTGCGGTTCTATGAAGATAACCTACTATCCATCTTTCTACTATGACCATGTCGTGGACTTTTCTATAAACTACAAAGACATGAATAAGAAAGAGGGAGCCGTGTGACTACCCGTATTAATAATAATTATATATCCTACTAAACGGAGTCCATAGACAAAGTACGACTAACGTTGAAAACATGTCGGTATTGCCACTACCACCTTGAAGTTGATAGTCAAATTGCGAGTGCGGTAACAGGAATTTCGCTGCATGTAATTGTGCGCTGAGCACAAGTCTAGTGATTACAATGTTAGTCGGTACCATATCTGCTAAAATAATAAATCAATGGTCACATGTTATTTCTAATGATAACGTAAATATTTTTATTCAATTTAATGAATTTTCACAACATTAATTGCTAGCATTTGGTGCAAAAAAAAAACAAGTAAGTTAATTTCACAAGGTAGATTCAATCAATCGCGTTTCATTTACAACACTCCAATTACTTACGAAAAGCTCTAAAACTTCAAACAATTCCTATAAACTCCACGGAAATAGGGGGTCCTATTCACTTATTACCTACAGGTCGTTGTCAAATGCAAATCAAGTGGGGTCCGTCTTTTTCAGGCGCCCTGAAATATGGGCGCAATAAACAGCAGGGCCTCGGGACGTTCCCGACACCTGCCGCGGTATGGTCACCCTATTCGATTAGTTGGATATAGGTGGGGAAAATATTATAATATTTTATTGGATTAATTGTACTTCAAGAATTTTAGCGAGCATAGAAGGTATTTTCAGCAACTTTCACAGGGGGTATTAATGAGTTTATTTTTAAAGTTAAAAGATAACAATCCAAATAATATTATAAATGCGAAAGTAAGTGTGTGTGTTCTCTGGAATAAGACATAGGCCAATCTTACACATCAATTTCCTCGCGGGCGAAGCCGAGTGGCACAGCTGCTAGTAAGAATATATTATTGAGAACGCTAGTACGAACGATACAATATCATTATTTTCTTCAGTACTACCGACAATAATGCATATTCTTTACAGGTTTTTTCAGATACAGAAAAATCTACATCACATGAAAGGTGAGCGCATCAGGTACGCACCTCTAATATGAACGAATTATCCTTATTACTTTTTTAATTTAGAGCGGGGCCCGCCATGATAAATTCGGCTGTTAATCATACGCCCAGGGGGACAGATCCGTGTGCGGATTGGAAAAAAGGAAATTCAAAAATAGAATGACTAATTGGATCAAACTTTTTGAACTCTTTTGTAGATGTCGCTGGGGGTGATATTATTTGTTTTATGTATTTTTTTTGCGATTGGACAAGGTCATGTTTTTATTTATTAATGGTATAGATGACATTTATATTGCGTAATTCATTTCATATTATGCAGGTACTTCATAGTATGTTGCAAATCATGTTTAATGCCTCTGTATAATTTTAATTTATGTAAATTAACAGAATTATACTCATTATTCTTGGTTTGTTAATATTTCCGTAATAATACAACGACCAGGATTTTCCCTGTGCTTTAACAATAAAATTATCATTGGACAGAACAAAAGAGAAATTTAAATTTTAATATAATAACACTTACGGGGATGGTAATAAAGATCATAAAACTTCTAGAGCTCACTCTAAGCGGGCGCGATTAATTCCGGAATTTGCATCACAATTGCATTAAAACAAACCACCGCTAGAGGGCGTAGTTCCGTTTGCACTCCACCCCTGCATCACATCCGGAACTCTGGCTTGTTCAGATCTAAGCGGGATTCGCTATTTGTGTAGAGATATGTGTAGATGCAATATTATTTTAGGTAAAAAAATGTATAAATAATAATGTATGTGTAGTTTTAAATATATAATAATAATAATAAGTAAATAATAGTCAGTAATAGTCAGTTCCTGTATACACGGCGACAAGGTTCACCACCTGTCACGTTGGGTTCTGACTGTTTGGTGAAACGTGGGCTTTGAGTTGGTTAATACCTCCACAATGTGGTGGTGTATGGCCACTCAAGCCTCTGACTACCCCCGAATGGGGATAAAAGTCGTGACGTTACATTATTATTATTTTTTTTTTTTTTTTAATATTTGTAATGTTAAATAATTTGATTCAGTTGAATAAAAATCTAAACGAAGAGGCGGCAAGTGGTGCTGTCTACTTTTGGCTAGACTGTCTTTTGCCGCAATAAAACTATTTTATTACATACTTTCGAAAATTTACCAAATTTATGCTAAGTCGGTAACGTAAACCACTGGGCACCAAAATTTAAATTCCCCAAATGCACTCACAGAATGCCCCAGCAGGTCTTGTGTGACAAATTGTCCCACCCCATGCAGTTTTTACGTTCAATATCGCCCCTGGCTGTTTGGGCGCAGGGCTGAGTTAACAAATTCAGTTTCAACCTTTTTTGTAGTCTAAAGGGCAAACGGTAGGTATTAGTAAACGTATTGATGTGGTGAATGAAAATTAGAGTTTTTGGTCTGAGCGGTTTTGTTTTTGTAGCACTGGGGGTTGTACAAAATAGCTTACAGTTTATGTACACCATCGATCAAGGAGCTCATAGCCAGCTGCAATCACTGATCAGTAAACGATCGGAGGTTAAGCAACGCTTGGCAAGGTCAGTCAGAGATGGGTGACCATTTAGCGGCATTTGAACTGAGCGTCTCCATGCTTCGGAGGGCACATAAAAAGTCAGTCCCAGTTGTTGTCTTATAGGCAGCATTCATTAGGCCTTGTCAAAAGCCTTCGGGCGACTTAAACTATACTGACTCCAGGTTGGTAAATATACTATGTATAAGAAGAAGATGAACACAAACGTTGAGTTTTAAGAACATGTGAAGTGCTCCCCACAGATTACATTTTTAGGCCCGTATTAATAAATCGATCTCAAGATTGAGATGGAACTTCAGATGCTGTTTTTGACAGATTTTCCATACATTAAACGTCAAAACTGCATCTTAAGATCGATCTCAACTTTGAGATGCATTTATTAATACGGGCCTTATAAACTGAGATAGAAGTAGCACTCAAGCATGCGAGCATACCACAGAGTAAAGACTAAAGAAAGAGGTGCCCTTATTAGATATATGTATGAAAAAAAACGTGGACATTGTTTTTTCATTTTCATTGTTCTATCTACCGGTAAATAGTTGAACTACTCGCTTCGTTTTATGTCGATGTTAGTACTAGGCCGACCACTCGGCCGAGTTGCTTAGGGCCAGTCCCCTTAGTAATTGGTCCATGGAGCATACAGCCCTGCCCTGGTGTTATGTAAATGCATCAATTCAGAAAATAAGAAACTTATAAAATGTGTGCATCCGTGCGGATTCGAACCCGAGTTGACTAAACTCATATAGACAACTCATCGACCACTGAGCTTCGTAAACGAGTAAAAAACCGACCGAAAATTTGCATCTTTAGCTGCTTGAGTGACGTAGGTACTGCTGCCATCTATTGACATGTAAATCCAACTCTTAATGAATTAAGCAAATGTTCTAAGTTATAAGGTCACGCGCCCTGACAGGGACAATCAGGGATGTATCTAAGTTTGTACACCCAACTTTCGTCCACGAAACTTAAACCCCCAAATTCAAAGAAAGTTATGATCGACTTGCAGTGTAATTAATAATCACATTAGCTCCTAAAAATGCTTTTGAAAACCATTGTAAATTGGCTAAAATCTCTATGAATTTGGGGGTATGTTTATATCTTTAACTTATTCACTCATAATTCCCACTTCACGAGCAACACAAAGACTATATTGTTACAAGACTTGTAACGTGGGATAACAAATCACTCTTTATTCCGTGTTACAGGGTGTTTCACCGCCGTACCGCGTCGTCTGGCGTCGCTAAACCAATTTATCCGTCTGTCTGTTGTTTCTCGCACTAATTTCATAACACCATGTAGCTGACGCCAGGACGCCCATAATTTATAATAAACGTAAATGTACGGTATGTCTGTGTATGTGTATATAATAGTTCTACGTGAGGGGAAGGTATCTGTGTGTAATTCTATACAATCATACCACCAAATTTAAAGTTTTGTGGCCAGTTTACAATGATTTTTAAAGCATTTCTAGGAACACAAGTGATTTGTTATGCCAGTGTAAGTCCATCATAATGGATTATCCATTTTTATATGAAGTGTAGTACGTAAGTAGGTATATAGGTTAAGTTTATGTAATGATTAGTTAGTATTCTAGGAGACATAGACAAAACAAAACTTGTTTTATTAGCCCCGAACACCCCACATTACATCCGTTATTCAGCTGAAGATGAGCCTAATTAGCAATACCGACGTTTACAACATTATTTTCCGCGAACAACTGAGTTGTACTATGTCCATGGACTCTATTTAGTAAGACATTATATTTTGGACAGCCACGCGTCTCCCTTTTTCTTGGTTATGTCTTTGATACAGTCTCATATACCAAGGTAACCCGAAAATCTTCTCATAATTTCCCTTTAGGCCAGAGTTGCAAAAAAACAGGAAATTTAAAATGAAAACTGATTAAAACGTGTTTAAAACATTGATTTAAATCAGAAGGAATAAATCACCGTGTTACCATGTTTTAAACAAGGTGATTTTTTCGTAACAACCCTGCTTTAGCCATGTTTTCAATGTAACAACGAAACAATAATGAATTTTCTTTCAAAATTAAAGGCAAGAAACAATATAAGTTTCTTCAGCAAGGAGCTGATAAATAAAAGTTATCTCAAAAGAGGAAGTTCAAAATGGACGCTAAGTTCCACCCAGACGATATTAATTAAATTAAACTTGTACACTCTGTTTATTGTCTAGCCGAGAAAACATCTGCTGTTATGATCTTTTTGTACCGAATGCAGTTCTACAGAAAAAATAATGCTCATCTGCTTAATGCAGGCGGTTTGAGTTCGTTGAACCTTGGTGTCATCGTTGGACACCATTGTCGATTCGGCTTACAGGAGTAACAGTGGTGGGAGTGTGTGGCGGGCCTAGCCATAGTACAAGCGTTGCTTAGTTTGGGACCATACAGTTGGTGAGTTAGTTATCAGACCAGGGCAAATTACGAAAAGGCCGCTTCCGAAATTTTCCTCTGGCGGTAATCTGGACCCACACGATGCAGTGAATCGAGCGGCCTACGCTCAAACCACTGCGCTAAGCGGTTGACAAATCTAATCTACATCTACACTAATCTAAATTACAAAGAGAAAAGATTTGTATGTATGTTTGTTTGGATGTTTGTATTGAGTAAACTCACAGGACCGTTTTCAAAAATTCTTTCACCATTATAATGCTACATTATCCCTGAGTAACATAAACATAGGCTATATTTATTACTAGAAAAAAATTAGGGATCCCTACTAAAACTTCAATAATGTAACCCAAGGTGTAAAAAAATATAAGGGATCCGGCAAACTGGATCCAGGATCCGGTAAAAACGGGAAACGGGATCCAAGATACGGGGTCCAGGATCAGGGATCAGATCTCCGATTTTGTTAAATTTAAATTCTACGCGGACGTAGTCGCGGGGAAAGCTATTAATAATAAACACACACGTAGGTACTTTAATTACTTCAGAACAATTTGCATCCTTTGTCATCAAGGAGTTCCTCCAAGCTGATACGTATGACAACTAATATCTCCTCCAGGCCTCGTTTATTAAGAAACCACTGCACCCGCTGCACTCTCAATAACGGCTTGTCACTCTGCGGCCGCCGCCATTTTGTTTCCGCCAGTTTGGTGTTGCTATATTGAAAATTATGATCCATCTACGTCAGCATCTCATTAGTTGAGCAGCAAACGTTTGGAGATGTTTAGGGGGATATTAAAGTAGCCTATAGGGTCATTTAAAATGACGGAGGATTCTGTAAACTCTATGGATGACGATGATGATTATAAGGATGATGATTGTTTTTTTTTTTAATTTCATTGTTTTTGATATACCAATTTCATAAATTAATAATTGTACTCAAATCGTTTTTCTGCCGCTAGGAAGGGAAAGATATATTTATCTAGTATATTTAAAAAAATCCCACGATTAAACAATCCATAGACTATTTCAGCAAGCCAAAGAGTAAGTTAAAATAATTTTAAATTTTCCTTTACGTCAGACACCACTCAGACGTCGTGGAGCGTTCCAAAATCAAATAAAGAGAATTCGTCGACAAGAAAAAGGTCCTCTTTGAATAGAACATAAGAGTTGGCATATATCAAGCGGCCCTCATAAATGAAATAGCTACGGGGACAATTTCTCAAGACAGACAGCACTCCGAGGGCCACTGGAGGGCCTCCTGTCCCTCCTTACCGTAATCTTGGCGATTATTAAAATCATATATCTTTGGAAAAAGCTGGGGTGCGATGCACCCTGATTTCTTTGAAGGGTGCATTCTTACGTCAGTCTTGGATTGTTTTATGTATCAGCTATGTTTATTTATAAGGTCTACTAATCTAGGTAAGGGCTAATCTTTATTTATTGTGCGGTTTGCGCTTTTATGATTATGGTTTTGTTTTATAGTATATTTTAGAACATAATAAAACTCTAGGATTTGTGACCACTTCTTCTAGCAATTTCCCTATTTTCATGGACAGCTTTTAGTGTCTTAATTTTTAGCTAACTACCGAGATTTAAGGCGACTATGGTATGCCCTCTGAAACTTCCAGTTGGTTTACCTATTTTCGAACTCTGAAAAACAATTGACCATCAGAAATAGGCACCGAAAAGTACCATTTCTCAGAGCATTGATGTCACTTCCTTAAGAGTATTTTTAAAATATCACGCTACTGCATAAAGCTGTCCTAAGAATGTCACGTAGAGACAGCATAGGCACGCGACCCGTCACAATATTATCCTCGTCTCCCGCGCCTTTCATTCTTGCCTACATTCCCGCCTCTCATTATCATTCACTCATTCGTTCCTTGCAGATAAGAAAAATGAATCGTAGCAGCGGTGTTGATTAAGAAGTTTTGAGCAACGTCATAAGCTATTTCTAAAAAGCGTTCTAGGCTTTATTGTTGAATACATACTTAAGCGCCTGCCTTCATTTTAATGTTCTTCCCTCTACCAAAATTAATAAAGTCCTCGACGAGAAAAAAAAATGTCATCGAAATAAGAGGGATGATCAATAACAAGCAAACATATCGTAATTGAAAGCAACACGCCATTTCAACTCCACGGAGCAGATGAAACCGACACTCCGTGCACTAATACCGTGGAGAACCCTGAGATTAGAACGGCTGAGGGCACCGTCCTCTATTGGTGATATATTGGAACGCTCTGAGGCGAAGCTGCAAAGAATTTGTACGAAATTGGTTCGAGGATTATAGTAAACAGAGCGATAAACAGTCGGATATGGAACATAGCTGTCAAATTATTATCACCAAAAACCCTCGAAAATGTATTTTTTTTTAATCAGCAGAATTGTTCCAGTTCCTAATAAGAAGACATGGTTATAATGAAAATAATACCTAATCTGCCTTTTTGATAAAGAAAGAAGAAAATAAGTGTTGATAGCGAAGAGCCCTATAGTCTGATTTTTAATTAGACGAAGTGGGCTGACAGGTGCTTATGTCACTTTTCAATATAAATAGAACACATAAGGTTCAAATTCATAGAGCAGTGACATTTTCAGCTGTCAGTTGGCTTCGTCTAATTAAAAATCAGACTATAGTGAAAACTAACAAAGCGTCTAATACCTCGGTACTAGGCTCGCATATGCGCGAGGCGTCATCTCGACAGATTGCAGTGCTCCTTGAAAACAACCTGACCTTTTGTAAAGGGAACGGGAGCCTGTCTCAGAGATACAGCGTTGTTTTAGGTAATTGAAATCGTGTTGCGTGTAATTTATGTATTCCGTGTACGCGAAATGTAAACAGAACAAATTTTCGTTGAATATTACCATATTTTTACGGCGTTTGGTGCGATTCATCGCTTTCTCCATTTAACATAGTCATCATAAAGGTAGCCTCCTTACTCCTATTTATTAATACAATCATATCAAAATACTGCACGTAAAAGAATTTCTGTGCTTCGTTCTCGTTCCTTGGCACTTCAATTGCACTAAAATTGCAGCAAAACTGCTAATACCTTCCATCTCTTCATTTTATTATGCGTAAAACGGCGATCGCTTGAGTGGGATAAGTCAGTAATATCGCTCGCGTTGGCAACAGCTGCAAGAGCTATGAACTAGCCTTCAATGAGGCTTCACGAGATTCTTTGTGTATCTTATCGCTACATTTTCTTACAAGGTTTATATTATGATGTTGGTTGGTGTATTGTATGGTATTAATTGTAATCCCAAACATGTTGATTTATCAAATTAAGAATCAATTTAAATTGTTTTAACATCAAGATTATTTATCTCAATTTCTTATCATAGGTACATTAATTGAAATGTGTTTAGATCTTACCTCTAATATTCCCCAAATTTCGTGTAAGGTACGCCTAGACACACCAACTCCATAAATTACCTAAATTATTTATATTTGAGCTTTTGCTCACTGAAAATTCAATAGCTCAGTCCTGAAAGGGCTTTAAATCTCCATCTGGACAGCAAAACCACCTGACATTTAAAATGCGGATTAGTATATCCAAGTTCCTGATTCCGATTCAGCCCACGCGCGCACCCCTCCTCGACCTACCCTGTTTATGTACTATCGATCCTTGTTTTACGCTTTTTGCGGGATTTCCTTGGGCTGACCTTCGAGCGAGTTCGTGAGGTTATTCCTGTACTTTCGATATTTGAGGTGTGGTTTAGTGTATGTAGATCATTTGATTTTTGTTTGGTTGGGTTGGAGCAGGAATTTGTGGAGAGACCTTAATCTTACTGTAGTGTTTCAAGTTTATAGACAGGACCATTAGATAAATGTCGGTTTTCGCGAGGGAGCGCGTGCGAAACATTTATAAATCTATGGACTGGACTGATATTAGCAAACCCGAATCAATCAATTTACTGTATGATGTTTCCAATCATATTTTTCGGTTAATATTAGGAGCCAATCTACAAAAAATCATTTTCGAAATTGCAAAATTTATAACAAGCAAAACAAAATAAAACTAAATTGGTTGTTGTTTATGTAAAACGTGAATCTGTTTAAATTTAAATTACATTGTATGCAAATGCATCGCACCCCTGCACCCTGTGAATAGGGGATGTTTATAGTGTCTACCCCGCTAAGGTAAAAATACCTACTGCCAATTTAATGTTTTCCAGTAAAATATAGCAGATTGAAGTTTATCCCTTTCAAAGAAAATAGTATCCCCAATTTTATAGAAAGTTATGATGGCCTTACACTGGCATTACAAATCATTTTTGTTCCTTGAAATGCTTTGTAAACCCATTGTAAACCGGCTCAAAATCTCTACAAATTTGACGGAAAGTGTGTGAAAGAGTATGAAGGTAGAGATGACAGAAGTAACATAAACAGAAAGAAAAGAATATACAAATAGAAATACATAAGTACTCGTTAAAATTCGTAGGAAAGAATAAAATTTTATATTCAACAAAGTTCAACCGTACTAAGAAATTTAGATCCACGAGTTCAACGAATCCAAGACTCACTCATGAATGAAAATGCTTAAGCTCATTACATTTCGTGTGAAATCACATAGAAATAAGTCCCGCCGTTCCCGAGATACAGTGTAGCAGACATCTGTGCTGTGACGTAAGAAACATAACGTCTATCAAAAACGTTCCGTTCTACTCTCACAGAGCTAATTGCGAACCGTGTCCTTACATACAGACAAATGAAAAAGCCGTGTGGAGGAACGCAGAGAACACAAAGCATTTACAGTTGTTGAAATAGGAGAAAAGATAATTTGAACTGTATTGCGAAGAGTTAAAGTTGCGCGTTGTGAGATTGTAGGTTGGTGAGACGCAATTGTATGGTGGTAGGTGAGCTGTGACAAAGATGAGGGGCGCGTTCCGTTTAATTTTCATTGACAAGTGTTGCCATGTCGCAACCGTAGAGCTTATTTATAACGTTCGATATTCTTTCTTCGCAGTTACAAATTCTACTAATTTTAGAAGAATACCACGTGGGGAAGTCTCCGTGGAACATCTCGTGGTACAGGGGAATGTCGAAGGCAAGCGAGCACGCGGTAGATCACCTATGCAGTGGACCGACCAAGTTAAGAAGTGTGTACTAGAAGAGCAGACGAGTGTACCTGAGGAGTGGCCACGAATTGTTAGTGATGACCACGACCACCCTGCCAAGAGTGTTACGATGGAGAAGAAAGAAGAATATTAATTGCAAAAATTTCAATTGATTTATAGGGAATGTAATTGAAATATGGAGCAGCATAAATAAGACTTTAAGGTTCCTACTTGAATTTAACATCACTCTGGATCCTATCCCTCAAAGGTCAAAAGTCTTCAAAGGTAGAATTAGGGATACACAGAACCACCCTAACATTTCAACTCCTATTATGAACAGTTTCTCGCAATGTTAATAAAACTGCAGATGTTGGATGCAACGCATCTGCCCGCCCCCCTACGACAAGGGGAGGCTCCCGCTGTCTTGTTTCACGGTTCACGCCTGTCATGCTCCGTGAAGAACTCAAGTGACGAATATATTCGTGAGTTGAAACATGAAACAATTTTCGTTAAAGTGTTGTGAATGTTGGAGGAATGTAGAGCTGTTGGCTGCGCTGTATTTTGAGGAAAACATGGAGAAATTCAAGAGCTTTAAGCTTAAGTGTTAAGTGTGTGTGTGTGTTAAGTGTTGCTTGTGTTTCGGAGACATTTCATGAAACATAGCTGAAAACGCAAAGCACAGCTTCATACAAAATGTAAAAATGGTGTTATTTAAAGGAAGTTCTTAAATTAGTCAGTTCTAACTAAACTATAAATAGGTACCTGATGAAATCTATATAATAGAAAAAATCTAATCTTCGTTATCTCCGAATACCTTACAGTAAACAACACATGTTGAACATTAATATCTTCCATGTAGGAGGGATGTGCTCACGTACTTGCGTTGTTTTATCTACGCGTTTATAAATCGCTGCTGTGTGTATCTTAATGGTAATTTTACCCCCGGGCCTTGGTGTTTTGAAGTGAATATGATTAGAGAAGCTACCTATATTGTTTGGGATTTAGAAGGATTAATGGGTAAGTTGTAAAGTAAAGTTGTAGTTAGGAGACTTGGTCGCAGGAAAAATCATGACTGAAGATTTTGCGCAAAGGGTCCATTCAAACGAGTTACACCAGAGACCGCAAGCTGGCTACAAAATTGCAGTTTGGATGCGGTTGATATAACTGTATCCAAACTGCCGACCAAGCAAGTACCAAGTCATTAGCACTGCACGCTAACTGCAAGCGAACTGCGCAGTCGGTTAGCAGTTTTAATACAACCAATTAGTAGGACAACCGATCATCCATCTCTTAAGACTTCGGTAGATGTCTCACACCCTGGTCCAAGCTGACCCAATCCAAAAGAGCTTTTATTTAACCCTTTTAGCCTTTAAAACAGTGGTGCAAGACGTCACCGGTAAAAGACGCCCTAAACTCCATAATTTTGCCTAGCTGCGAGTTGCAAATTTGGGTTGACTGTATTGGCTTTTCTAGATATTTTTGAGCAATAGTTCCAGCCCAACTTATCAATACTATTGGTAAATTGGGTTCTTCAAAGGGTATGTTTACGGGCCTATAAAAGGTCAGCACCGCGTTTGCTCCACTTAAGTTGCAAATATCCTGGACGGCGGTTGCCACTTACTAGGCGGACCGTCTGTCCGAGTGACTATTTAGGCAAAAAAAATGGAACAGTGGGTAGTATATCAATAAAATAATTGAATTGATGGGGAAGTGATGCCTAACGAGGAGTATTTGTCTCCATTTCAAACTCGACACCACAAAGAAAGGTCCTCAAAGTCAACTTTTAATGGTCTCCAAGTTTAAAATTACACAGAAATTATTTGGTGGCCGTGGAAAAAATAACAGAGGGTGCATCCGCATCCCCCGTATCTGCTTACAAATAAAACAGACAATTACAACAAGAGGGTGTCGTCATTATGTGACGGTGTCGAGTTGCTGTGACATCTTCATCTCCTGAAGAACGGAGCCGTCATTAAAAATAGGCAGAGTGTCTGTTTGTGAAGTATTCCTTACCACTGGATCGGAGCGACCTTCTATTGTTCAGATTAGCCGATGTTTCTCTATTTCTCTATTCATGCGGTACTTACTTATAAGTGATTGTTACGTTTAGCAATTTAACAATGCTATTTATATTATGCATGTTTTAATGTAAACAATCGTTAGTAGGCCAATAAATAAATAAATAAATTTCTAGGTGCGTCTATATGCGCGAAATCGCACGAGGCTACTATGGTAGCACCACCAGTGGGTGATTCGGTAGCGGACATCGAATTGGTTGCGCTACCAAGCGGACACCAGCCCCCCTAGACAAGTAGCATGAACGCTAATCGAATAGAATAGAATAGACTTCACATTATATGGAAATGACATTACAAGTCGCTATGTAGATCACGTGACTTATTTCATTTCCATACATGAAGCGTAGCGATTTGAAGGAACGCTTGTAGACGTCAGCCACTTGTCTAGAGGGGCAGGTGCGATATCCTCCATACAGCTCTATACATTGGTGGAGCGACTGGTTGCGCTACCACTGGTGTCCTCGTGCGATATAGCCCTTAGAGGTGAGCGGCGCGCCCGAGCTGTCAGGGTTGACATCGGTACGCATCGACATAGTATCATAACTGATGGACCCGGGTGCGGCAGGTCGGGCCTAGCAGCAGCGGCATAGTTTTTAACAATAACAAGGACGAAGACTTGCAAGCAGACCGATTGCACTTGATTAATTTGAGTACCTACTCACAGAGTCATGCAGGAAAGGTGACACATTCGCTCATATCTGAGAACTGAACTAAAGCATTAGTCGCTCAATCTAATGACATAATTAATAATCAAAGCAACACCATTCGAAGCATTAGGTTTCCTGTCACGGTGTCTCCCGAGGGTGTCGAGTTCCTTATTATTTTTAGGCGAGTGCCCGCAGCTCGCGCGCTCGGCACGTCAGCGTTCGAGACAGTTGCTTAATATTTTAGTTACTTAACGAAATATCGAATTGCGTTGCACGTTATCGATTTCTATAGGTATCGAGTTTAGGTACGCTAAAAAAAAACTTTATTATATTTACTACCGCATAATTTAAAGCAACATTTGTGAACAGCTAAAGTTTATTTGACCAGAATGTAATGTTAGTAATATGGATTAACTGTATTTCAGGACTTCAGAATGATGATGAGGATGATGTCTAAATTCAAATTAAAATCGTACAGGTAAGGTACATAAACAAAACAAATGTAAATAAACAAAAGAACATCGTCATAAAGAAGGATCCGTTTGGTGGACAACTTCTTCAAATAACTGCATTGTTTAATTTGTGATTTTCTGTCAATATTTACAGACTTGATAGGCGTATGAAAAATTCATAATCACGCCTTGTCTTCAGCGCAGAATACCCATAAAACACTAACTAGTTCAAAACATGTTCATCAAAATACCGTTTAACGATAAACCCGAATCAACTCTCCATAGATTAGAAGACTGGCTTTTAAATTACGATACCGTGTAAGGTCGTAACTTTTTTATAGTCGCGATAAGGGCGACGGCAGAGGATGGCTATCACGTTCATCACACTCCGGAACACATGCCTAATGATCAATGTGATAGTGATCATCACATAAACCTTGTATCTCCTGAGCGCAGCTCCATACACATTTCGGATAGGGTTGGCGCGCATGTTGAAAGAGGGTAAAAAAGACAATACATGGGCTAGTATCAGAGTGAAAATTCATATTATAAGGTCACCACTTGTTTTTTAACAGTAGTTCTAAAAAAAACATTTCAACACCATCTTATTTCAAATACAAAAACAATCGATTTTCATAAAACATACTAAGAATAGTATGTTTTAGTTTAGTTCATGGTTCTCCATGTTTTAGCTATCAAGCAAAAAGTACTAAACATCACATTAAAAAAAAAACTCATTTTTACATTACGCCGATTATGTGTGAATCATAACTTTAATATGATTATCACTTGCTTGCGGTGAAGGAAAACATCGTGAGGAAACCTGCATGTCTTTAGACATGTGAAATCCACCAACCCGCACTGGGCCAGCGTGGTGGCCTGAATCCCCCTCGCATTGAGGGGAGGCCCGTGCCCAGTAGTGGGACGTTAAAAGGGCTAAATTATTATAATATTCTTTTTCATTACGCCGGGGAGAAAAAGGGAACCAATAAAACTAGTTAGGATTTGCACTTACAACTTTAGAAGCTTAAAAACTATCCGCCTCAAGTTACTAGGCATGTGACAGCCCTACGATACCGCGTCTAAGTTTATTATTTATAAGTTTTACGAGGAAGGGGGCCACGTAAATAGAAACCCATGGATTAGGTCGGCCGTTGAAGTTCATGGTTATATACGAATAAGATATTATTAGTCCTTTGTTGTGGTTTTATGTTAATTAATGTTATTAAAAGCGATTCGTTAATAGGATCAGGGGGCTTACCACAAGCTCTTATTGCGATTCAATTATAGGAACGTTTTAACGACGTTTTAATGACGTTTCTTATTGTCATGACAATAAGGTACGTCATTGCACAGAAAGTCGCTGAAACGTTAATACGTTCCTGTAATTGAATCGCAATAAGAGCTTGTGGTAAGCCCCCAGTTTTAACATAATCAAGGTTTAAGGGCTGTAAGATCAATGGTAGTTGATCAATCGTGGAGAGTTTTTTTTAACTAACAATTCTATATTATGGTTTAAGCTCTCTCCCGTGGTTAAAGTTACAATTATTGATCTCAAAGCCCTTAGGCCCGTATTAATAAATCGATCTCAAGATTGAGATCGAACTTAAGATGCTGTTTTTGACAGATGTCATACATTAAACGTCAAAACTGCATCTTAAGATCGATCTCAACTTTGAAATGCATTTATTAATACGAGCCTTTTAGATCTAGCTCTTTAATGTTAAGCTGTCGGCTCGACTATTACCGTCGTTAAGCCTTGCTTGCTAGAGATGACCTCTAGCTCATGCGAATATCGATGAAAATTTATATCCTGTTTTCTTCTTACTAATATATAAAGAGGGAAATGCTGACTGACTGACTGACTGACTGACTGACTGACTGACTCATCAACGCCGAGCCGAAACTACTGAAGTTAGAGACATGAAATTTGGATAGTAGATATATTTTGTGACGTAGGCAAGCAATAAGAAGCGATTTTGGAAAATTCAACCCCTAAGGGGGTTAAATAAGGGATGAAAGTTTGTATGCAAGTTCGTCATTTTTCAAGTTAGAATTATGAAAATTTGTGTTGAGGTGTCTTTTTAAAAATAAAAAATATGGTTTTCGGCGTTTTTGAATATTCAACCCCTAAGGATGTAAAATAGGGGATGAAAGTTAGTTGGGAAGTTTGTATAGATGTTCGTCATTTTTGAAGTTAGAATTATGAAAATTGGTATTTAGGTTCCTTTTTAAAAATAAAAAACTTGAATTGCTGCGTTTTTGAAAATTCATCCCCTAAGGGGGTAAAATAGGGGACTAAAGTTTGTATGGAAGTTCGTCATTTCTGAGGAAAGCATAATGAAAATTTGTGTTTAGGATTCTTTTTACGTATTAAAAATAATAATTTCATCTTTTTTGAAAATTCAAACCCTAAGGGGTTAAAATAGGGGGTGAAAGTTTGTATGGAAGTTCGTAATTTTTTGAAGTCGGAACTACGAAAATTGATGATTACGTGACTTTTAAAAGATAAACAATATTAATTACAGGGTTTTTGAAAATTCATCCCCTAAGGGGATAAAATAGGGGATGAAAGTTTGTATGGAAGTTAGTATTATGAAAATTGGTGTAACAAATAATCACTAAAAAAAATAGCGTTTTTGAACATTATACGGGGTATGGGATACGGGATTTGGGATATGGAATACGTGATACGTGATACGGGATATGGGATACGGGATGTGGGATTTGGGATACGGGATAAGGGATACGGGATACGTGATACGGGATACGTGATACGGGATGTGGGATGCGTGATACGGGATACGGATACGGTTACGGGATACGGGATACGGGATACGGGATACGGGATGTGGGATGTGGGATTTAGGATACGGGATACGTGATACGGGATACGGGATGTGGGATGCGTGATACGGGATACGGATACGGTTACGGGATATAGGATACAGGATACGTGATACGTGATACGTGATACGTGATACGTGATTCGTGATACGGGATACGGGATGTGGGATACGGGATACGGGATACGGTTACGGGATACGGAATACGGGATACGGGATACGGGATACGGGATACGGGATACGGGATACGGGATACGGGATACGGGATACGGGATACGGGATACGGGATACGGGATACGGGATACGGGATACGGGATACGGAATGCGTGATGCGTGATGCGTGATACGGGATACGGGATACGGATACGGGATACGGGATATGGGATACAGAATCAGGGATATGAGATACGGGATCCGGGATATCCAGAAACGGACGGGATTTGGGTTCCAGCATACGGAAACGGAATTTTTTAAATTTATATCCTGCGCGGACGAAGTCGCGGGCAAAAGCTAGTATTTCATAAAATTTGTGACTGAGTTCAACCATGTTCCAAATTTGAATATGTTACGACTGTTTAGCATACTTATGAATGTTACATAATAATATTAAAACCCATCCGTATGTGCGATGTATTCCGAATTCAAATCGGCTCGATAACCGATGAATCGATATAAGATTAGCGATTATGAATATTGATGGCGCGACGCGACGCGGTGTGTTTGCGAACGAGAGTACGTGCCCGAATGTAACTCGATGTGTAATCGATACCTAGCGAGACTCGATTATGAAACATGGTCTGTTTAATCGGTATGATAACGTTTTTTTATTGAGCAGATGGAAATCTGTGCGACTGTATCATAAAGCGAGACACAAGTTTAGTATTTTTTTTACATAGGTAGACTAAATTTGATGAATTCTTTAAAAAATCCATCATGTTTAATGTCATGTCATGTCATGTATTTTGTGTGTTATCGCACTCGCAATTCGACAATCAACTTAAAGGCATTTGGATCGGTACTATTTACGAGAAGATGTTCCGTATTGGCAATACTGACGTGTTTTCAACATAATTTTCCGCGAATGAGTGAGTCGTACTGTGTCCATGGACTTATTATTTTGGACAGACATATACAAAAAGCCGTGCGGAGCCGGCGGGTCGCTAGAATTACTATAATTCACACACAGAGTAAAGACTAAAGAAAGAGGTGCCCTTATTAGATATTTGAATGAAACAAAACGTGGTCATTGTTTTTTCATTTTCATTTTACTATTTACCGGTAAATAGTTGAACTACTCGCTTCGTTTTATGTCGATGTTAGTACTAGGCCGACCACTCGGCCGACTTGCTTAGGGCCAGTTCCCTTAGTAACTGGTCCATGAATTCACAAAACCTACCCCCGGTCCATATCACTCACCACACTATCAGACGTCAGAATGGCGCATCATACCGAATTATTTATCACACAATGATAGCACCATATAAATCGTGGTAAGTGCATCGTATTCATACAAATAAGTGTGGGGAACCGAACCCGGGCCTACCTCACGTGCCGCACGTGACGTGGGCACAGATGAGATGCGGAGATTAGGTAAGTTATGGGGTTTGTTTTTTGGGAGTTTTTAAAAGGAATAAATGGTATTTAAAGGTTTTTAAAAGGAATAGAAGGTAAGTAGGTATATAATATAAGATATTGCTCCAATTAGCATTGTCTAAAATGTTTGACCATCAGATATTATATTTTAATAGATAGATAAGTAGATATATTTTTACTATAGTGTATATGAAGAAACTAATTTAAATATGTTTATATATTACTGGTTATTATTTTATATTTATTTAAATGTTAAATTATGAAACTGATGACGTTATCATCCTTATCGAAGAATATGTTTTTGGCATTAACACCTTTCCTTAGAGCCGCCATAGACTGACTGCTTAGAGCAGTCGAGACCAACTGCTTGAGAGCAGTCGTGTTGCGGTCGGAGTCGACTTCAACCCAATTGCTTCAATTAGTCCTTGTGCAGTTGTTTGTATTTGTACGGGATTCGCTTCAAGCGGTCCGTGTACGGCGGCGGGTCGAGCAGCTCTTTGCTGCCGGCATCAACCGCACGCCCCGACTGGATTTTTAACTGCGACTACAAATGAACTGCTAGAGCGGTCCCTGTATTACGAATTTCAATTTTGTATTGAAACTGCAGATCACCCAATAGCGACCGCTTGACTCTATCGGCACTGACTGCTCCAAGCAGTCCGTCTATGGCGGCCCTTACTAAACATGAAAAAAACCTCCAGCGTTTCAGTATTCAGCCGTAACCATTCCAAATACAACAATTCCATACGAATAAACGTTCCACTGGAAAAATAACTTCAAACAAAAACAAATTTGGTCCCGTATCAGTATTTTTTAGACCGCAATAATCGGCTTATCGCGCCCTCCGGTAGCTACGAGTCGAATTTGTTTTCCCTTTCTGGTAAAGACTTCATACTACCATGTGTTGGTTCTCATGGGCTCCTGATTGACACCGGATAGCTAAGGTTCAGGGAACTGTTATTGGAGGAAGGAAAACGTTTTGTTAAAGATTGTGGGGGTTGAGGAGTGTACGGCAGTGGGGTATTACCGAATAACAGTGTATTAAATAGATGTTTGCTAGTATTTTTGTGGCGTTCCATTAAAAGCATCAATTTGAATTGTACCAAGACTATTACACTGAGCGCATCACTCTCATTACCCGTCTAAACACCACCGCAGACTTGCTACTTTTAGCATCGGCGACCGGCGATTTTGCGACTGTATCGATGCTGCGTCGCGTTTCTTCGAGCGCGAACGAGCGAGACGCAGCATCAAAATCGCCGATCGCCGATGCTAAAAGTAGCAAGTCTGCGGTGGCCCTAAATGCCAAATACTTAAAGGCTACTCAAATGTTTAAGTTGAACTTAGCAGTTTGAGACGTCGTTACTGTAATTTTTGTATGGCGCATTTTGGGCGTGTTAAAGTTAAGCAGCTCTCAAATTTGAATTGCGTAATATGAGTCTAGAAAAGAAAAGCAATGGATCGTTTAGATAACCTTACGTTACTTCAAATTAAATTCACTATTTGTTACCACATCAACAAATAAGAGCAGACGGGTAGGTAAGGGAACTCGTATAAATTGAAATCGACAATTTATCCTCAAACCTTACTCAAGAGCAGTAGCTAAAGTGGCCCTTACGTCAACGAAGCACCTCATAACCAATAAATAGATGGTCAGTACGACCCAAAAAATCCAATTTCAATTCGTCCGGGCCCTAACAAATTGGGTCAAATCCATAACGGACTTTGAACCGTAAATCCTGAAGTTCGTATTTCGAAAAGTTACGGTCGATCGACCAATCGGACGGCCGCTTATCGCCATCCAATGACACCGGCCCGATTACCGCGCCGAACCGTACCGAGCCGTAAATTCGAAAATGGAACTCAACTTCGTTAATTACCGAAGTGTTCGATAGGCATCGCGCGACAGATCGGCTCAACCGATTCTAATTTTCCGTTATTACATTTTTGAAATTGGAATTATACCTATTATTGGGAGGACCGTTTATTAAGTCCGAGTGTTGCCAACTTTAAGGAGAATTTGAATACTTTTTCGTCGAATAATTACGTAAATACAATTCCACCATTGTTTTCAGGTTTGTATGTGTTTATTACAATTTACGTGACTATTAACACAGTAAACTTAATAACGCTCATCAAAGATACATGCCAGATCAATTGAGCCACAAATAATATCACAATCAAATAGCGTCATAAAATTAATAATGGTCGCATCACCGAAGTGGCGACGATATCATTCGACAATCAAATCGATTGTAGTTACCGATTTTAACGGTTCATTAAATTAAACGTAGCCATAACTGTCGGTTATCGATAGAATCGGCTATCGATATGCCACTCGAATCGTAAATGCGAAATTGGCGTGGTTTCATTAATTTACGCAACAGTGCACAGGGATGCATTTTGAATGCAATCGGAACAGACATAATGTCATAACATGTCTCACGCGAGACTTGCGAGGCATCTGGACGCATGGAATAGCTGCGTCTAAAATGACCTGTTGGCTGCGGAATTATGGGTTATGCGTCTGTTTACGTAGACATAATGTCATAAAATGATTTCTCGGGCGCGGTCAGAATTAACCGACCAAATGATCGATTGGTCGATCACTGTAGGAAAAAGTGGCGCCACAGTGGCTAAGCGACTTAGGGCCCTGAAGGTGAGTGGGTGAGTGTATTGAGTAACTTGATGGCCGATGTGCCTAAATCAGGCCCTGGACTGAAACTCAACCGCTACTGATTACGCGGCGCCGGCCACGTTAACGAAGCCGATATTCAAATCCGCCGCCCAATTATTTGCGGAAGGCAATATTTTAATTGCTACTGTCTGTTCCGATAATAGCAGTCAGTACTGACTGTAATAATAATAACGCTTGTGGTTGTCTACACTTTCCTTTACGCATTTGACAATAGATTTTTTTGCAATTTCAATTCGTAATCTTTCAATCGGATTTATGCGTTGGATTTTTTTTTACCTTTAAGAAGCCGACTAGTGATGGGATGTTCTCGAGAACATTCTCACCCGGAAACTTACGCGGAAACGTACTCGTGAGAATTTTTGAGAATCTTATATTTTGGGTGACGTTATCTTAACTTTCAATCTTAGAAACAATTAAAACCACCATACTTGCATGTTTAATGAGGTTTATGCCAAGTTTAACATGCTTCATAAGATAAATTCTCGAAAATACTCACGAGTAAGTTTCCGAGGGTGAGAATGTTCTCGAGAACATCCCATCAGTAGAGCCGACCAACAAGCCGACAACAATCTATTCCCTAACTAGTAGGCACACAAATAAATATCGCCAGACTTACACACCAACTGCCTGGTCCCGGTCCCGATTGTCGTCATCTCGGCAACAGTCGTTACGCCCCGTCAGAGGCCTTTGGGCGGTTGGAACAACTCCATAGTAGAAAAATGGGTAGTAAGTTATCTTCATAGAAACGCACCGCGCGCGGCTTGTATGTGTGCGCCATGCGTATCTATGCGTCGCGCACGCACACTGAAACCAAAACTAAACCCGGTTATCAGTGCGAAACAATGCATGTGATGTGTGAGTGTGCGTGCGCGACGCAAAGATACGCATGGCGCACACATACAAGCCGCGCGCGGTGCGTTTCTACGGCGGCGTCTTCATCAGGCGCATGCCTCGCGCGTGCACTCACTTTTGACGTCGGAACGCATAGACGTAATGTCATAATATGAGTGCTCGGGTGAGGCATGCGCGCCATATGGACACATCTAATGAAGATAACCTACTATCCATGTTTCTACTATGACAACTCTGACACTATAGGTTGGCCACTAACCATACGATAAGAAGAAGAATGACATGTATCTTATTGTTTGTTACCTGGTAATCTCCCGTTGAGCGGCATGGAGCTTGGCGGCGAGCCGGCCCGCATCGACCTCGGCGGCGCGCGCCCGCGCCTCCCAGTCGCCGCGCGCGCGTCTTTCCCGCTCCGCATCGCTGCGCGCAGCACCCTCGCGCTGTGGATTACAACCCTTATTAGTATCATACATGGACGTAATACTGTATTATACACACAGGTAAGAAGAAAGAAAGAAGGCATTTAGACGAAAAACATTCGGACTGCAAGCATTTTGCAGTATGGGTGCAGTTGATTTAGCACGCATGGTAAAAGGTGACCTGGGTGGTTACTTTGAAATACGAAACGAAATGACGGATCGTCCGAAGTACGGATTCGATGATCGTGATTTGACATTTCTTCTTTCGTGGATCCTACTCTGAAAGTTATTTGACATTTACGATTTCAGCGTTTGACATGGTTTTGATCGTAAATCAAATCCGTACTTCGGATCCGTAACACTTTCGGAGTAGGAAATCGCCCGATCCGTCAGACGAAGCTTTATTTTCGTTTTTAAAAGTAACCACCCAGGTATACCTACTCTTTCCATATTTCCCAAGTTTACGTTACAATCATGGCTGCTAATTGTCAATATTATTATTGAAGGCAGAGCCCAGATGTAGCCAATTGTCTGTAACTCATATATGGGCTCGACCAGGGTAGTACTATCCTCTCACAGAGCCGGAGAACTGCGTTTCGTACAAAGAAATTGGAAGTTTCCTACGATGAATGAGTTTGCCGGAAGCCCAAACATGACATGAAGTATCTGATCGGTCAAGAAATTGTGAAAATAATTCAGAAAATTATGCAAACCTCAGAAACTACGTGATTAAGGAACTAAATTTAATTCATCATGAGTTAAGTCTAAATTTAGATCCATGAGTTAAATAAAAAATACCGATAAAAAATTCTTGCTGTAACATTAAACCAAGATTTGTGTATTAAATTATTATCTAGCAGGTATACAAACTTAAGCGTTCACCGCAAACTGTAGTTCAGAGAACCTGCAGTTAGTTTAGCGAAGATCTTATTTCTTTTGTGGTTCAAGTTACAAGATGCTTGGTTTAGTCAATAATCCAATTATTTGCATAAATCAGTTACTAAACATTAAAGGAACCATTATGTGGGGTCGGCTTTCAGTCTACCCCGATTTGGTTGATCACCGATATTTACACGGAGCGATTGCCATCTGCCCTCCAAGACCCAACGAGTGGGACTATCGGTAACCTAAGGGTAAGACCATTTTTTGTTTGATTTTTCGGCATCTGACTGCCTGTACATAATGTCATAGATCTTAGATTAACAACCGGGACCGCCAGCTTAACGTGCTCTCCGAAATACGGAGGTCGTAATTTGGTCTGATGTTGTAATTCGGTAACCCATCCAAGACCCGAGCGAGTCTAACGTGGTTTAACGCGCCTATGTATCGCACATCTAACCAACTAAGCTACGACTTCCTCTTAAAACCCTAACTTAAGTATAATTAAAATGAATGTATTAAGTATGTCTTAGTGAATGTTAACAGCCTATAATTTGCACCAGCTACAGTTTCTTGGTAGCTTAAACTTTGATGAAGTTTTAATTGAAAATTAGTCCCGGCCGTATCTCGCCGGGCTCAGTTCATTTGGCTCCGGCGGACCGGAAACTAAGTTAACTTTAATGGCGACTCCCACAAAAATCCGCACCTGAAGATAAGCCGATTATCAGAAACTTAAGACTTAAAACTTAGACTATAGGACTTTGGGACAACTGCTGAGCATAATAGTGAAGTTACTCACCATTTTGATAAGATAGCAAGTAATCTTGGTATTCTTGGGTCCGAGGTAGATACTAAAGTTACTCGCATTGTAAAAACCCATCGACTTTCTTGACGATGACGAAGAAGAATCAAAAGCGGAACTGAATGTCGATGAGTATAATGCTCTAAAGAATCCGAATGGGTTTTGTTCCATTCAATCATTTGAGAACCAGCCTCAACCAAATCCATCATTTCTTTAACATTTATTACAAAAGGAAGATGCATATGCCTTCAAAGCAATATTCAAAGTTACTGTAGGACTACGGTTTATTAAATATATAGTAGGAAACAACATATCTATACAAACAAGCATATTACTATGAGTTTGCTCTAAAGAAATAGCCTATTAGCACTAAAACATATTGTCTGCATTTTAAACGGTCAAAATAAAGAAAAAACACTACTTATTGCTAATTTTACATCAATGCAAATAAGAGGAGCAATATTCTACTTTCCAACCTCAACTCCAAAGCACCAAAATACAGTAACAAATACAGGAATAGTTCCAAAACGGCCCGCGGTTCTTCCCGGCTCGTTCTATTTTTGTGGCTCTCTGGAGTATTTGTATCGTAAAGGAATGCTGGCTGCATTAAACAACCACTTAAGTGTTAACCGTGAATAAGATTTGTCGATGCTTTGTATACGTTTTAGTTGATGTTTCACTAAAGAACACCCTGTAACTTATTACGTTATGCTATGTCATCATCTACAACTCCTGAATTGAAAGCGTTAATAGCACAGAATACATTTTTTATATTACTAAGGTGATAAACCAGCATCAGGCCCGCCTGATTTTAAGCAGTTACCGTAGCCTATAGATGCTTGCAATACCAAAGGCATTGCTCGCACTTTGCCGACCTGAAGTGGAGTAGGAAGGAGGGAGGGGAAGGGGTGGGGTTGTTGGGCTTCCAGCTCTCAAACTCATCGTACAAAACGCAGCTGTAATAGCTGCTTTATGCCGATCTTCCGTGGGAGGGTAGTAGTACTCCGGTCGAGTGAGCCCGTACATGAGCTGCAGTCAATTGGCTACAGCTTGGCTCTACCACCTTCAATCACCTTCCTGAATTGAAAGCGCTGATACCACAATATTTTTTTACGTTACTAAGGTGGTAAACCAGCATCAGGCCCGCCTGATTTTAAGCAGTTACCGTAGCCTATAGATGCTTGATATAACAAAGGCATCGCTCACACGTTGCCGACCTGAAGGGGAGTGGGACAGAGGGAGGGGAAGGGGAGGACAATGATAAAGATGGCAATACAGTTAGTTAAGTCAAGTGTAGTAGCGTTCCAATGATGGAATACTCAATTAGTATTGGGCTGTCTCTGAGACTGTTTAAGATAACAAATAATATCAAACATTTTTTGAATAAAGATTAAGATAAACCATCAAAATACCATCTTAATCCACCCGTGCGAAGTACAGATGACAGTTCCTGCCATTTGAGAGGCGAAAAATAAACGAATAGAGGAAGCGGTCGCCTTTAGTTATTTTCGTCAATTTCCGTTTGCGGTCGACTGTGGATTAGTGGCCGAGTTGATTTAACTTTATAAAACTTTTAAAAGAATTTAGATGAATAATTAAAACTGTTTGGAAACAACACAGGCAGTACGGTTGATTTGTTATTAACGGCCGAATACTCGTACGCCACTTCAATTTGAGAGCTGCTTAACTTTGACGCGCCATGCAAAAAATGACAGTTAACGGCGTCTCAAACTGCTAAGTGGGACTTAAATATTTAAGTAGCCTTTGAGTATTCGACCGTGAGAGAACTAAATTTCCACTAAGTCAAGATTTCTTCTACTTTCTTTAAAATGATGTCACCCGGGCTTGTAGGTATTTAGACAGTGTGAAATAAAAAAAGCATTGTCTGCGTTTACTTCAGGCGCATGCCTCGCCCGAGCACTCATGTTATGAGATTATATCTATGCGCGAGGCATGCGAGGCATGCGAGGCTGGACGCACCAATTAATAAACATCAATAACGATACATGACAAAAAATATATAAAACATGAAATATGATTGTACACTTACATACATACGAAATTCCGAATCGGAATCCCGTTTCGAAATATCGAATCGGGGTTTCCGAACGCGATACGTCCATTCATTTGGATGGATTTACTGCGTTCGGAATCCCCGATTCGATGTTTCGAAACGTAATTCCGTACGGAAAATTCCGTATGTGTGTGGCGGGCTTTAACGTATCCTCAAATATCTGACAGGTTATAAATATCATAATGCTTCCGCCACCATTGACAGTCACTCCTGTCACTTCAGTAGTATTGGAGGGGAATTTGATGTCAGTAGACACTTCAATACGACTATAGCGAAGTAATGTTCGACGCGCCCTTGAGTCGAGAAGTGGATTGATTAAGAATTTATAGGTAACAATACTCGAAGAAGCAACGAATGGTTTGTATCGATCGTTGTTTTCTTCAGAGTGATTACTACCATCTGTATTATTATTAACTGCAGTATATCCAGCGAGATTGCCAACATATTGTGACACATTGCACAGCGTTACGTACAACAGACAGGTGTAATTGTTGCCATGGCAACGGATTTTGACAGTCACTAAACAATTGTTCCTTTTAACAACAATTTTCTTATTACCATAGCCGAAAATAAATCAATACTTTTACATAACCAAACACCCAAAACATTCAATAAACATCAAGGCATGTTTGCCACCGTTCACGCTTGTCAACTTGTCAAGCTGTCAACTTGACAGACATGTCAAGTCAGCGGGGGCGTTGAGGCACGCCCTTGAGCCAACTTTGGTAAATGTTTGTACAGAGTTTGTACTAAGTGTTGGTGCAAACAAAATATCGTAATTTGTTAGGCCGTATGTCAGAACTTGTAGTCATAGATGTTGAAAGTATTTTTAAAATATATTATACATTAAAAAAAGCAAGTGTGATGATAGAAATGATAATGATGATGATTTCACCATTGTTAATAATGTGCACAGTACAATTGATGTTTAAAATCGATCAGAAGCTAGGTTAGTATTAGCAGACTCCAGTAATATAAAAACAAATTTAACAATAGTGATTTCATTTATTACAATAATACATATCATTGGCTTTCTGAAGGTAAAGTAACTATTGTAACAATAATTCTGAAAACGTAGATAATAATCAGAGTATGTAGAAATGTTTCATTTTGTATAGCACTCTAGAGTCTTGAGATGGAAGCCCTGCTTTGTTCAAGACTCGTAGAAGAAAATGTTTATTTTGCTTTTAAAAATGATTTGCTAATAACACTAAAAACTTCTAAAAATGTTTCGTCTACGAAACATTCACACCGATTTGTGATATCGTCTCTATGTTGTGGTGACATAAAAAAATAAAGACAGCAATATAAATCGATGTAAATGCCAGAGCAACGCTCACGGTTATAAAACAAATGTCTGCATTTTATCATAGCCGATCGCATTTGCAGCAACAGCTCTATTTACAAAGGGAAACACGTAATTTAAAGCTCATTTCTGTGCCGGCGATCCATCAGCGGGAGAGCGGCATTGCAACACGGCTAACGACCGGCGCATGCATCTATACCTCCCAAAGGAATGAGGAAACTAATTCAAACCCTCTCTATTCTATGCCAGCCTGGTAATTACAAAAAGCGAGTTGAATAAAAAATTCTCGATAAGTTGTAAATTTTAATAACCTTACAGCACTAAGGCCTGTATTAATAAATGCGTCTCAAAGTTGAGATCGATCTTAAGATGCAGTTTTGACGTTTAATGTATGGGACATCTGTCAAAACAGCATCTCAAGTTCGATCTCGATCTTGAGATCGATTTATTAATACGGGCCTAAGTATCTGATGCTAAGTGGGTTGAATTGTGAATTTAAAAATACATTATTTATTAGATAAAAGTTATCTGTCGTTTGTGAATGGCTTGGAAGTTGATTCTAAACAATTATATAGAAAGAGCATTTCCACATTTGAAAAGTTCAAATCTCTTTTCGTAAATATACCAACGCAACCCCACATTAATGAAGACCGTTTGACACATACTAGCTTGTGGATATTATTTTACTCCATCATGAGCGTCAAGAAAAATAATATTGGTTAAAATTGGAACGAGTAAACAAAAAGCGAATGTTTATAAATAACCGCTTGGAGCGAGTGGAAGACCAGTGGATGCGACGTTGATTGATGATCTTACTGTTATGAAATTAAGATGAAAACTCATTTTTTTTATACAGACTTTTATTATATTCGACCCTATTCTTACGATTGCGTTGATGAATATTTTATAAAAAAATTACAACTTTGTCTATGCGTCATACGACATTCTAATCGCATCGAACTATCCACGAAACAAAACGAAGTAAGTATAACTCTTAAGTCGGACCGAAAAAGTTAGATATTTTACCTACGCCACTCAGTGACTCACAGACCATCCCCTCTGTACTTGCCAAAGCCCTTTGACACATTTAACATGCCATTTTTTCCAAGACCCTTGTAGTTAATTCGTCACCAAACATCCCTTATTGACAGCCACCCTATAGGTACCCACTATCAAAGTTTGCTTAGGCGCTAGGTATTAAAGCAAACCCTCTGATGGGGTGTTCGCAGGGAGTTCCACAGGGATCGAACATGGGGCCTCAAACAAATACTATACATAAACAATAACCTGAACTAGATATGTTGTGGTGTCGCTATTTTGGGGCTTAAAAGGTAGATGTTAGGGCCCGAATTTCAACAAAAAAGTAAGTAATGTTAACACGATATCGCTAAACGGTGCTAACATGGTGCTGACAAATATTTGTTCGATATTGTAAATCAGTTGTGTGCATGCTTCTGGGTATCTTGAAATGCAAAGGACTGGTCTTAAAAATCTACATACGATTTTTTTATTATAGGCCTTTTTTAGAATCGTCAAGCACTACCAAATAAATATGACATTTTGAACGATATGCTATGGAATAACTGTCAAAACGCCATATTTATTTGGTGTATAAAACTTGATGATTCTCAAAAATGCTCTTGGATTCATTAAATTTTGTTTCGTCTTATCTGTTGAATAGACATCAAACGCTTTAATTTGTTGTCCACCGCCCTTTTAGAATTTAATTATCATCCATTGTAGCCTATCCATAATTTCCCACGAGCTATCCAGTGATGACGTCAATGCCCACACTGCTGCTATTGGTCGAATAGAAGTCACGTGACCGGCACGCGGCAGCTCTTTTTCACGAAATTAGGCAGAGGGCGCCACTGCCCCGTTCTATATCAATGGTAGGCTATTAGAGGCAGTTTGAAAAAATAAAATTTGCATATTTTCTCCGTTTGAAATGTGCGTAGATTGGGCGCAATCAAAGGAGTATTTATGCTAATCGCCTCTATTGATGGTTAAAATTGGGTACTTTTAGTTGAAAACGTTTTTGTAATTTGTCCTATTTGGGTGGAATGCTAATAAACCTTTAATGACTCATCAAGGTAAATGGTTGTTGGCATTATTCATATGGAAAAAGGTGTCAAAGGTGTACGCTTTTGTTTTTATTGGTATTTAGTAAACACACATTTTTGTTTCTTTATTTTTCCTCCTATTTTGAACAGTTGGCCTACTCCGAAATACGAACCTAACGTTTCGGCTGACGGATTGTCGTGATTTGACATTTCTTCTTTCGTTTTTCTCTACGATTTGACATTGTTTTGATCGTAAATCGAATCCGTACTTCGGACGATCCGTCAGCGACGTATTTCGGAGTAACACCCCTGATTCGGTTATTTCGAAGTAAAATTAATCACATATTGCCTCTTTAGTTTTCGCTATACATCTTTAAATCCTATTACCACGCTCACTTCCATTATTAAGTACTGCATTGTATCATAGTGGACCCTAAAAATGGGGATCCGTAATAAAATCCGCAGCTGCTCGAAATCAATAACTGAAAACTCCCAATTATCTCTATAATCCTTGCGACCCTCAAAAAATGAGTCATCCTACTATTACCCCATCATAATGTTCAAATCTTTGTTCAGACCAAAGCGGTATCAGGGCCAGAGAACTACTAACAGATGGCCGACAACATGTACTGCCAAGAATTTACAATTTCAAATAAAGAATTCATGAGGATAATATTAGAGACCAGTGATTTTACTTTGGACTGTTGTTAAGAGATTCGAAGCCCAGACATCACTCGCAATATCCAGTCTCTATACTTCAGGCCGGCGAAAGTCAATAGAGAAATCATAGACTTATCTAATAATTTAAAAAATCATGTTTTTATAAAACGAACTCCTCCTCTTATGGCGGCTGTAGAATTCTCTAAGTTATGAAGAGTGCCGAAACCTAGTAAACCGGCCATATTCACGTCACTTCTTAATTCACACGGTTTATATCCGCCGCCATATTGATAGTTGTCCGTTTCATATACTTGGCGACGAATTCATAGATTAGTGGAGATACTACTTAAGCAAAGTTATATATTCTCTTGGCTCTACCCTATGTGGTATGACGAATAATGTCTATATCTAAACACGCCCCAATAAGCTCAGTTTCAGTCCGGATTTATGTTATAAATAATTCAATAAATAATTACGGACGTCAATGTACAGGGATTGAAAGCGCACTTTGATAATCCGGTTAGGCTAATCGAATTTCGGAGACCTTATGTTAGACGGGTAGTAAGTGATTTAGACTTGAAGCTGTTCAGTTAACATGTATAGTAAAACTATTATGGTATAGTGCAAAAGAACGCCGTTTTTTGAACGTTAGTGAAAGCTGATTATTTTGTACGTTCTTAACTTTCAGCGCATTAGCGTTCTTTCGCACTTACATTCAAAAACGGCGTTCTTTTGCATTAACGTTAATTGCGTTATATTCTTTCGCACTTACGTCTCACATTTATCAAAATTTACTTCCTTACTTTTTATCATCCTCACAACTGATTTCATTTTTTTTAGCCCGCCACACATTCCCACCACTGTTACTCCTGTAAGCCAGGATCGACAATGGTGTCCAACGATGACGCCAAGGTTTGACCCTCGACGAGTCCCGGGGAAAAGCTAAGTTTTCTTGGAACCCGCACGAATTTAATCAGAGAAAGGATTTCGGAAGATTTCGTTTGTATTAAAATCAGGTAGTCGTCTACAAATATCAATGTCAGATCCAAAATTGTACAAACAAATCGACTACAAATTGACGGTATGTAAATCAACCTCATCCATCTTTAAATACAAAATTAGCCCCTCATGCCATACGGCTTCATATTCAATGCGCCTGCATTAGCCTGAGGTGTTCTAGACCCACAAAGCAATGCTTATCCAAACCAAATGAGGCGCAACCGCACTCCCCAGCAAGATGCATTTTATAGCTTTAACGCTGCAGGCACCCTTTGAGGTAAAGGGCGTGTTGGATGGTAGAGATCTTTTCAAAACTATAACTTGACCGGATAACTAAGCTAAATGAAAATAGGTTGTTCATTGTGAATTGTCTAAGGTTGAATTTGATTTTGAAGTGTTAGCAACTTTGTTTTAGAAGGAATTGTGAGATGAGAAATTAGATTGTGATAAGCGATTTTAATCTTTTTAGGAGATCTGAATTAGGATATCTAGAATTCACTCAAACAATTTTTTTTAATTTTAGCGTTACCACCGGTTCGTAATGTTGCTTCCATTGAGAAGAGCCGGCAAAAACTCAATGGTTACTCTTATTAAAAGAATAATTGTATACATTTTCAAACAGCAACGCTTTGTGAGCAGGCAGGCATTAAAACATTGTGAATTCTAACATTACATGTCTTTAGGGCCTCCGCAGACTAGCTACTTTTAGCATCGGCGACCGGCGATTTTGTGACGTATCGATGCTGCGTTGCGTTTCTTCGAGCGCGAACGAGCGAGACGCAGCATCAAAATCGCCGATCGCCGATGCTAAAAGTAGCTAGTCTGTGGAGGCCCTTAATGTTGCAGGCAAAAGGATTTTTGTCTCGTAGGTACTGGTGATAATTTCTATGTTATTATCATCATTATAATTACTCAGTTTTTTTATTGCTATACAATTGCCTGTACAATAAGTAACATGTTTACTAACTGTGCTGCAGTTACAACCACTACAAAACTTGCATCGGCAAATTTGAGTTTTACGCTTTGGAATACGTTGACTGAAACAGTTATTGCTGCCGCGAATATAACTAGACCATTGCTGCTTCAATTTTCTGTCGGCAACTTTAGTTATGCAGCGAAGTGTCTTTAATAGAAACTAGAAGCAATATTGCAAGTTTGTTTTCAAATATTGTTGGAATAGCTACAATTTTCTGTGAGAGTTATAAAGAGCTCCGTAGACCATCGGTCGGCAACAGTCGAACCTCGGACCGCCAAATATTGTAATGTATTGTATACCAAGTATAAATTAATACGTAGATCGAAATTAACGGACGCCCACCTAGAAGACACACTTCGAATTTGCTGTTCTTCTCGAGACCCAAACTATAAAAAATTGGCTCAAGGCCGTCGGTGCAGTTTCTCACATAAATGTTAGGTCTTGTGTTTTATAATTCAGAATTTTATTTGAAACCATACAATTTTTTTTGGACCTCGTTTAAATTTTCCCACAGTATCCGGACCCCACCTAAAACTACTTGCCGTCCCCTGCCCTAGACGCTCAAAATTGTATGAATTCAGCTCATTCCTACCTTCTTCAAACAAATGAGTCTAGACTTGCAAAATTGGTAATTGTGAAGCACTTCACTTTGGATATTATATTACCTTACCCCCCTTCTTTCTCTCTGTACCACTCCCCTTTAGGCTACGGTAACTGTATAAAATCAGGTGGATAGTACCCGTAACCCTACAAAATTGTATTAGCATGGTTTGGTCGGATGAGGAGTGATTTAGACCATAAAACTGTAGGAATATAAAACGAAAAACACCAGATTCAGCAGGGCTACCACACGAGCCAAGACAAGACTTTTGTCACGCATTTTATTGCGCCGACTCGCTGCTCCCTCTTACATAATACATAGCAGAGGAGGCAAAATTGACTTATCTCGCGTTTTGTCTTGTCACGGCCGGCTGTGATACCAGTGCAAGTAGGTACTATCTAATAAAAAAAATATTACGTCACCAGTTTTTTCCCCATTCGGGAGTAGTCAGAGGCTTGAGTGGCCATACACCACCACATTGTGGAGGTATTAAGGCAACTCAAAGCCCACGTTTCACCAGGTACTATGTATAGTTCTAAAAGCACAGGTACTATAATAATTGATGTGTGAACCTTGGTTCACCACCTGTCACGTAGAATTCTGACTATCTGGTGAAACGTGGGCTTTGTTGGTTAATACCTCCACAATGTGGTGGTGTATGGCCACTCGAGCCTCTGACTACCCCCGAATGGGGATAAAAGTCGTGACGTTACGTTACGTTACGTGAACCTTGGTACGTTAATAACACCGTATGCAGATGTTCAATTTAGTTAGCTGCAGGCATCGTCTACACTTACAAAGCAGTGCATTTCCAAACCAAATGAGGTGAGTGGGCGATGTTCATATCACTGCATATACAAGTATATCTTATACATCTTATACAACTGTATACACATAAAGCAGTAAATGAATACGAAACAGATAATAATTTCATTCAAATCTATGAATTGCGTCTCGCGGCGCACGGAGAGGCTAGGCATGAAATGACGTAATTGACGTCATTGTCGAACAAAATTATCATCATTGACGTCATTTCGTGCGCAGCGTGCGTAGCGTGCGCCGCGGTGGGGTCCCGCCCTTAAAATTGCAAGCTCAAAAATGCAAATACATTACCAAGAAAGTGGGAGACAAGTGACTATTTAAAATAGTATGGACACAGAACGACTCAGTCGTACGCGAAAAATAATCTTAAAAACATGTCGGTATTGCCAGTATAGCTCATATTGCTTACCTATTATAGATAGGGGCTGTTACTGGTAGGTCATTAAAAACACAAAGGGCATGTATCCAGAAAATTTAAATCACATAACCAATATAAACACACCCATAGAATGCCCTCAATTTGAAATCCTATACGACTATAACAAACACCCTACACTTCGGTATTACGTCAAAAGCTTCAGTAATACAAACTCATGTACAATCCGGTCCGGCTGGACGGTTCGTCCACATGGACGGACAAACCACGGACTCAGTCGGCCCGCTTTGACCCTTGATTGAATTGACCGAAGACTAATTATCGTGGAATTTGAGCTTGCGAATTAGTAATGCGATGCGGCATAACAAAGTATCGATAGCAATAATTATGTTGATAAGCTTCTATTTGAGATTATTTTTTTGAATCTAGAACGGAAGATCGATAAAAAATGCTATAGAAAAGTCTGTTACCATAGCGAAGTAGGTTTCATTTTTTTTCTAAATATTACATCATAATAAATCTACATTTTATGGGCCTTTTTCAGAATCGTCAGATAACTTTTATCCACCAAATAAATTTGGCGTTTTGACAGTTATTCTATGGAAATAATGTGTTATCATGTTTATCTAGTTAAAATTGGAAAATAACTAGTTTTTTCAGGTAAGCAAGCAAAGCAGCAGGCCTAGGTTTAGTAAGCAAAGGAATTTATATCTAAATCTTCTTCTTTGATAAGGATGATGAAGTCATCAGATTCATAAATTCAAAATATAAATATTAAGCAGTAAAATACAAATATGCATCCCATCACTAGCTGCTACTGTACATACTTGAAGCTACGTAGCTCCGTGCCGACATTGGTTTAATTTACAAAAGCATACCTTTCGTAGGGTTGGCTTAATATAAATTATCCTTTGGTGTTTAGTAAAGGAGTGCGTTGGTATTTCTGTAAATTTCTGCTTTCACAAAAATGTTACAATGATTTTAATTTACAATTACTTCAACATAAAAAATAAATTTTGGCTCAATTAATTTTTTACAAAAACTTTTTGAAAATCCACTTTTACGTTAAGAACCTACTTAAATGTAAATAATTTGTTTAATTCAAGCCTGAAACAAAAAGCCCTTTTCCCCCGTTTTCCTTTACATTGCTGCGCACATCGCGTGTTTCACAACTATACAGAACAGTCCTATCAATGGACGTAAAAACGTAGTTTTATTACAATGCAACCGCGAGTTCCGGCTTTATCAAAACATTTTGTTTGTTTACATCAAATATATGCAGGAATTCAGTACGCATTCCAATGATTTCTAGTTCTATGAAAGCGTATTAAAAATAAATGGTAATTTTTTTTAAATTAAATATTATATTTTGCAATTTCTGAAACTTCAGAATAATATTTCTTGCTTAGTTTACGACCATTTCAAGGGTTATTTGATTGGCGATATTTATTGGCAGCTCGTGTAGGCCGATCAGAATCAGACTAGAGAGAGTGGTCAAAATTGACACTACCCGGATGTGTCAACTTTGAATGTTTGCCCCGTAAAACCTACAGAAATAATCCACACCCCTCTCAAAAATCTAAGATTATTAACAAAACAAACATTGTTTCATTCGCAAGACATTCCGAACTAAATCCTCTCAAGTTGAATGCCAACGGTTTTAGGGGGTCGCCAGTAATGGGGGATAGAAACACTATTTACCAAGAATCCGCTGCTAGTCTGCAGGGCCATAATCCCTAGAGGGAGGTACCGACAGGGAAACAAGTCTAATGACTGCGAAGATGGAAATTATTTTAATGTGATTCTCGTGTTCTGGTATGGTTAGTTGTGGCTTTGAATTAATGGTGGTAGGTACTTAATTATGTAATAATAATAAATATCGCCAGACAAACATACCAACCGTGTAGGCCCCAACTAAGCAACGCTTGTACTGTGTGTAGCGATAAGTACAATGGATAAAAAATTAAATTAAATATTACATTTATTAATTAAGTTAAATTGATATTTCGGATAAGAGTAATAATTAGTTAAGACTTTATATTGCAATAGGTACCTAGATATTTTTGTATTTGATGTGAATTTTAACAAATAACTTCGTCAGTATTAAAGATTATTTGGTATAAACAGCTAGATTCTGGGGGCCTATTACTTACGCGAACCATCTGTTTAGTTCGTTCATGATTTTGAAACTTTTCCACGGAAAATTCAACTTCGACTTCGATATTAATTGCTTTCATACCGGGTTTCTAATAGCAGCCATATTTACTCTGATACAACACATAGTATGTAACAAGACTTAATGATAACTACAAAAGGTTAATTTGATATTAAACTTAATTTGTTATGCGGACGCTACATAATCCGAACTTCGCGAGAAGCTCAAACAAGGTGAGTTTATGGTTCGCAGAGGCGATCACAGAGAAGACAGTTTTAAACAACTGCACAAATACATCGCGGAAGTATCTAGTATACTTATATATTAATGGGTGTGTCTAGAAGAGGCGGTATTTTATGAAATTATATGTCTACGTGGTCACACGTCAAAACTGATTGCTCGGGCGCGCTGCTCGCCAGATTTAGACGCAGCCAATTACCTTAAAAGTTCGTTCGTTCGTTTTGGTATCTTTAGGTTCGCATTAACTCTTGGAGTGTTACGATTTTTGTTATAATTCTCCATAAATTGGTATAGTTTTTTTGCTGACTGTACATAAACTAGCCTTAACGATTAGTACTTGCAATAGGTAAATACTTATCTCAAAAATATGGATCGACTTTACTATGATATAGAGTTTGAGAGTTGCGCAAACAAGGCAGGTCCAAAGACGCTTGGACCCTTGTTTCTAACAATTATAGAGTTAAAAAGCAAAAAAAAGGTATTTCGATCGCAAAACGCTACAAATTGTGTGTTTTCGCTGACTCTACTTAATCCGAGTTAGCGAGTGGTTCAAACAAGGCGAGCTCAGAGACGGTCACGGTTCAATGGGCTATTTTAACGAGTACAGTTTACTCTGAAATAATGGAACCATGTTTGGATTTAAATTAATTGACAAGTTTTGATAACAAGACTCTTCCTAGCATTTCAGGCCCCCTAGCCAAGTGGCTTCGTCAACAAGCGTTTCAAAAAATCGCTACGCTTCATGTATGGAAATGACATAACTCACGTGCTTTACTTATCAACTTGTACTGTCATTTCCATACATTTAAGCGTAGCGATTTGTAGAAACGCTCTTTGACGAAGCCAGGCCTTTGGCTAGGGAGCTGCCCAGTTTGTGATGGAGTTCGTTTTCAGGCTACCTTGATTCTTGTTGGAGCGAATTTCTGACATGATCTCTTCGTAATTTGCCTCATTCTAGGCGTAATAAATAGGGTCGCCTCGAGTATCTACCAGAGAGTTTATAGAAATAAAATTATAGGTCTATAGTTCACTTCGTACGTTGGCAATATTTATTTAAGTAAGTAATTGACATATATTAATTTTGGTTGTCGCGAGCGCGCTCCAACTAGATCGAGCATGCGTTAGTAAAATGCGGCAACTACTACACCGAACTCGGCGTACTTCAGTACATTTGGCAACAACTAATGTATGAAATTGATGTGCCACAACGATAATAAATTGCGGCATTGCTTAGAATGATTTTTACGTGTGCGAAACTTTTATAAATCTATGGTCATTTATTTATTTTATTTCGACGTTTACTGAAGGAAAATAATACACAAAACTGTATTAAACATCGACCCCTTTATCCCACGGTATCCTGGTCAAAATCTGTATAAATCTTCACGCCATCGCATCACGGGGTGGCCAGCGATTTACATAGTGGACACCCATAAAACTGTCACCGATATATCTAATGCACAGACAGAAAGATGGATAGCCGATTTTATTGTAATACATGAATATAAAATGGTTTTATATTGTGTTTGTGAGTTCGTGAGGTAGAGATAAATAAATAAATATCGCCAGACAATCACACCAACTGTATGGTCCCAAACTAAGCAACGCTTGTACTATGGCTACCATGTAGTGGACTGGCTGGCTGGCTGTTGATTCCAGTGACACCCACACCAGGGGGCATACCACGTCCTCTTATCGCGATTCAATTATAGGAACGTTTTAACGTTTCAGCGACTTTTTGTGCAATGACGTACCTTATTGTCATGACAATAAGGTACGTCATTGCACAAAAAGTCGCTGAAACGTTAAAACAATACTGCTATAAGAGGTGGTGGTAGGGCCCCAGGACAAATAACGAAAAGCCCTAATCTTATTCTTCTTATCGTATGGTTAGTGGCCAACCTGATGTCACGAGTTGTTCAAGCCGCGAGAACAAGGCTTAATTACTGTTGCCTGGATGACAGCAACCGGGACCGACTTTATACGTGCCCTTCGAAGTACGGAGACGCTCAGTTCAAATGCCACTAAAAAGTCACCCATCTCGGACTGACCTTGCCAAGCGTTGCTTAACCTCCGATCGTTTACGTCCGAGTTAGGTAAGGTAAACAAATCAATCTAAATAAGGACAAATTACAATAACCCCAGAAACTTTCATCAAAATGAAACAATTTCAATCCCCGGGTCTGACAGAGGTGTCCAACATTAAGAAACTTTGACAAACAGCCTTCACAGGGATCAAAACAAATTAGCCCCCGGGGGTATTAATTGAATAATTTCTCAACTAAACATTTGAAAACCGACAGTTGTCGGGTATTGATTTCCACTACCCTTAAGTGACAAGTGTTTTAAGATATAAGCGGAAGCGGGCCAGCAAGTTGAGAATTTCAAAATTTACTCTCAAAAGAGAAAGTGACAGGAGTGAGAGTGAAGAAGAGAATAATGGAGAAGTTACTTCCTTTTTAGGGTTCCGTACCCAAAGGGTGCCAACGGGAACCTATTACTAAGCCTACGCTGTCCGTCTGTCTGTCAGTCTGTTCGCCTGTCTGACCGTCTGTCAGCGGGCTGTATCTCACAAAACGTAATAGGTAGAGAGTAGAAATTTTCACAGAATGTGTATTTCTGTTGCCGCTACAACAACGAATACTAAAAATAAAATAAAACTTAAAAATAAACGGGTCCCCATACAAAAAACTTTATATTTTTAACTTATTTGTCTTATGGTCGGTTTCCATTCAAAAGATTTCGACGTGTGACTCTAAATATCACCATTTTGGGGATTTTTATTTATATTATACGGTGGTACGGAAACCTTTAAGTGACCCTTAAGTGAAACTTAGTATGGAACTTCCTTTGATAAGCAATGGAAAAACACCAAATTGACTGCTTTTTATACGACTATGGTCGCAAACAAGCTTACGGCCCGTTTTATGTTCAGCAGTTATCATTGCCTATAGATGCTTGCAATACCAAAGGTATCGCTCGTACTTTGCCGACCTGAAGGGAAGTGAGGCAGAGGGGAAAGGGGGATTTTGGGCTTCCGGCTCTCTCACTCATCGTACGAAACGCAGCTTTAATAGCTACTTCACGCCGATCTTCTGTGAGAGTGTGGTACTACCCCGGTCGAGCCAGCCTGTATATCAGCTGCAGCTCCCACTGCTTACAAAATTCCCGCTGTTTCTTGCTTCTGGTATCGCCTTGCGCTCATAACTTTCCCCACCAAAGATGGCACCCCACAAAAACAAGGGGTGGATTTGCAGAATTAAATAAAAAAAACTGCACCTTACCGGACATAGAAATGGCGTTAAATCTATTGGATTTTTTTCGGGGTACGTTGCGATTTTTGCCACAGCATTATTTGAAGAGAATTGTTATGGGGCTACTACGTAGGGTGGAAGTTTCCGTCGTGTTGATGAAGATAATATGTGAAAAGTTATTGGTAATGGAGCAGTTTTCTTGTACGGATTTTTCGGATAAAAATGTGGGGTTTGTTGTAGTCGCTATACTTCTTGAGAGTTTGGTGTGACATGCAATTTGAGTAGATACTTTGGACAGGGGGATTTTCTAATACACACATCACAACAAACCTCAAAGCACTTTATTTTTTATCCCAAGTAATTCGAGCAGTATGAACTATGAGTGTCATAAATATTGTGTGATATGTGATGAGTGTGCTGAAGGTAGTCTATGGAGATATTTCTAGCATTTCTTGATATTCATATACGTCCATTGATGTATTATTTTAGCAGATTTGGTACCTCCTAACATTGCACACACTAGACTTGTGCTCAGCGCAAGACTACGTGCAGCCAAATTTACACTTCTGTTATCGCACTCGCATTCGACAAACAACTCAACGGAATTTTCATGCGTGTTACTGACCAAAAGATGAGCCGTATTGGCAAATTATAAAGTCACACGTTTCCCTTTTTCTTGCTAATGTCTTTTGTTATTTCTAATAAAGTGTCATTCCCGTAGATTAATACTTTGTATTTTAGATTAATACTTTGTATTTGTTCATTAATAGCTTATGTGAAACCTTGTCCCTTGCAATAATTCGTAATGATAATACGTTAATTCAGCTTACAGTATTTTCAGCTTTAAATATATTCTGCTGGACATAAACTTGGATTATATTATGGAGCTACTAGGATCACATAACATATTCAGAGCTTTAACTAGCACATTATTCTACCAAATCAAATCTGACCATTCAATAGAGGACCATAAATCTAACACAATAAATCAATATTTGCCGTGGCCAGCTAAAAGCACCCTTTGTTTGTACAAATGCAATTCATTCGACTTATACATGATGCATCGACTGGCAGCCATTTCTGAGCAAAGAGCTACTGGGAATATGTATTAAAGGATAATGGACTTTATTATTACTGAGCTTTAATTTAAAGTACGTTATTTTGTTAAACCATTGTTAATAACTAGAAAAGATAACGATTAAAAATTGTCCAATAGGATCGATTTAATATGATGTGATAGAAAAATGTCGTGATTTTACAGCAATCCTATTGGTGGATTTTTGTGTCTTATTTAGCTAAGACGAGGGCCGGCTTGAGTCCTTCTTGTAGGCTAGATTCAATAATGTTAAGTGCAAGCCTACCAATAGCAACTGACTTGTAATAAGATACGTGAGACAGCCCTAATCTAACTGTGACGTCGCTGATACGCCGTGACGTTTTATTGGACGCGCGACGCTTTGATCCGCCGCGTCCCGTTTTCTATTACCAATTAGATTCGGCATACGATACGCGAGAGCGTGTAGGGCTGTCGAGTTAACAATACATGTGTCAATTTGGTTACGGTTTGTTTTGGATTCCAAACTGTATCAATAGTGGCTAACTTCTGAATGAATAAGTGTACTTAAATGAATCAAAAAAAAAAATTGAAAATACATTTCATTCCAAAATTAAGGTATTTTTTAAACATATTTGGAATGAGAATCGGACACTGATTACCCTCCTTCAATACATCCCTTGTCTTACCTAACACAATTTATACGAAAGCGCATCCTAAAAACTCCTACTAACTAAATGAAATAAGTAAGTAGGTACCTATAAAACGTCTCTTGCTACATCTTCTTCTAAAAAGCTCGAGCGCATCGTGATCAAGTTCCACTGAAAATAAATTACTGAAACACTTTCAGCTATGCACTGCACTTAGATTGCCGTTCGGATGCTGAAGTGTTTTCAGTAAAGATTTTTCAGCGACAAGGTTTCTTTAGTAACAAGCCAAGTTGTTATAATGGCGGAAGTAGCGAAGTGTTGTGCAAAGTTTTTAAAGATTTAATACCTAATGGAAAAGTTTCTTTATTTATTATTTTATTTATTATAATTATTAATTATTACACCACTAGAACAAAAAAACTACATTTATAATAAAAATATTACACAGATAGTGGAAAATGGGCGGCCTTATCACTAATAGTATATCTCTACCAGGCAACCTTAGGTCGATGCCTTAGATAGCGCTATAGAACATATTATGCAGCGATAGAATGCTACATAGAAATTCCGAAAAAGCAATAAACTTTTCTGCGGCTTAGAATTTTGCTAGAAAATCGTTTTACCCCCCCCCCCCCCCCCAGATAAAAATAAATATACCTACCTGAAGATAATTTTAAAACTTAAAACACGTCCGTGAATCCAGTGACAGTATGCAGCTTTTTAAATCGACTCCTCGGAGTAGATTCGGGTAATCCGGGCCAGCGTAATCGAGTAATCGAATATCTCGTATTCCTCCGGATATTGAATTTTCCCGCGCTCGCACCGGAAGTCGTCGCGGGTGCTCCCGCGATCTGATTGGTCGGCTGGCCGGCGCCATGCATTTTATCTTGTTTATGTAACTTGGATATGAGTAAACAATTTTGGAAACTGTATCTCTTATGGAATGTTAGGAGAACTTTTACTCTGTTTTAGTGGGAATTTATGGCGTTATATGTTAGTCTGTGACGGCGACTTTGTTCTTTGTTTGATAGATGTAGCTTTTAAGAGTTTGCTATCGCGTATGAGTATTTTAGTTACTCATTAGGTAATATCTTTAGTTGGTAAGTATTCAACTCAGATATTTATGTATTTTATTTACGTACCTATCTAAGTTAGGATACCTACTTAGGGGGCGTCCATAAATTACGTGAGGCATTTAAGAGGGGCAGGAGGTCGAGCAAAATCTCACCAAATCTCACGTGGGGGAGAGGGGGGTCCAGGCAAATCTCACGTAATTTTTTTTACCGCAAGAAACAGTATAACATTGCAAGGAAGTTGGGTTAAATTAAGTAAAACATGTTTCTCCTCTAGAATACCGCTTTTGAAAAATCTCACGTGAGAGGCGGAGGGAGGGGGTCGAGCAAAATCTCACCAAGGGGGGAGGGGAGGGTCGAAAAATCTCAAAAATCACCTCACTTAATTTATGGATGCCCCCTTACATTAAAAATATTTTTTCGACACTTGTAATCTTTTTTAGATTTCATCACCCAACATAATAGTTTTTTAATCCAATTCTCGCGAGATCAATTATTATCACACACGTGCGTGATTTATCGTGATACGTCACGTTGTATCACGTTACATCTGATGCCCGATGACGTCATCAATTTTGCAAATTGTTCGTTCAATGATGAATGATTGTGATACGTCGGGCGATAATGTTGTTACGCGTTGCGTTGTCGCGAACGAAGAGGAGATTGGGGTGAGACGAGACAGAAAATAACGTCTTGTTGTTATTAATTTTAAGTAAGTAAGTACTATGTTTTTTTTTATTATTCTTCTAGTTTCAATGTGGTTGCCAGTATCAAAACTAGCCATCTTAAGCTAAATTAAGGAATTGTGAAAAGGTTGGAAATCAAAACCAAAATATTTTACCTTCCAATTTACAGGTTTTAGTGCATTGACAGAGGTATAACTCATTTTTCTTTTTTAAAAATCTTTGTAATGTCTTTGTTAATAGATCATAATTTCTTAAACTACGGATATGGCTATTAGTTTATTAATGTTTATTAATAAAACAGAATAACACAATAATTTATTATGTACCTATATTGCAATTACATGCCAAGAAAAATTACCAATTGAGTTTACCAATACAAAACATGCATTAACCATAAAAAAGATTAACTAACGCATAAAGATATAAACAATATGCTTATTCGTGTCGTAAATTACTTTAATACTACAAGAGCGTCCGCCATTTCTGCCATTAAGTATGGCAACACGATTAGCGTGGCACATAATAATGTTGCCAGCAGCTGAGTTATTGCGCTCAGTAATAGCGAAGAGACGAATAAAATGGATAAAACTGCCTGTGCCAATCGCTTTTGCTATTTCACTCGATAGGAATTGTATTGGTGATGTCTGACACGTAAACTTTGAGCTAGAAAGTTTGAAGTTCGAATGTAGGGTAAAACTAGGTGTAACTGACCTTTGTCAGTAATTTATTAGTAACGTATTTTAACCATCTAAATAATGAGTTGTGTTAAAAAACGCCATAAATAGGCAATGGTAACCGACTGTTACCTAATGATAGCACGTTTTGAATAAAACTCAAATTTTAAACGGTTAAAATAATTATAGTGGCTAGTTCACCCAGATTCACCCTTTTTTTTGTTGGTTAAATTGAGTTTAGAGGGATCTAACTATAAGAGTATCTATTTCAGAATAGATAAACCGATTTCAATTCTATTAATGCCATTTTTATTTTAATAACGGTAACCAGCGAGATATGGATCTCGGTAGAGATATAAATATTATTGTTACTTTTAAAATAATCTGAAGTAACATTTCCAAAGAAAATACCCATCCGCCACGTCCAATTACAGTCCGCAAAAACATCCAAAAATACGAAAACATACAATAACTAAGCAATACATCATCGCGGCGTGGTAGAGACAGCAAAAAAATATTTTTCTCAGACAAATAACGCTGATTTACAAGCTGTTCCTTGGCGCAAATAACTCTCCTTTTAATGGTTTATGTATCAGTAGAGTGGAAATGCGGGCGGTAAAGCGCGGATTTGCTCTAATACCGCGGTATTATTGAGGCGCAACTTGAGATAACTACCTATTCGAAAAGGTAAATAGAAGACGCGAACTTTCGAATAAAACCAATAATAGCAGTAGTTAGTTATTGTTTTGTTGATTCTGGAATCCATATCTACCAAAAACTAGTTTTACAAATACGGGCATTATTATTAATTTAAATTAAAAAACACTTTGTATTAAACTGCAGTTTTCATAACCAATTTTTTTTTAAATGGGGCGCAAAATATGACACAAGCGAAAACCAAATTTAAGCCAACAACTCTAATTAAAAGCGAAACAAAATTTAGAATTGGAATAAAATTATACTAACATGATTGACACCGGAGACTCTGGTCTTGTTCAATTTAGATAAGTTGGTGCCCATCCGTAGCGACTAGCCATTCATGCCGGTTCTCCCCTATCAACCGCTAGTCAAACTCCAACCTTGCTCCCGTACACATTCGAAGTTACAAGTTCGTAAAAGTTTAAAGAAATAAATTTGGCTCGATTAAGGACACGAAATGTTTTGGACACTTATCACAAGTCTTTTAAATATTTCTGAACACAGTTTTACAGGATAATTGTTTGTTAGAAGCCACTTTGTTAGTTCATGGAAGAGCTGAAAAGAAAATTATTATTACAATTGTATGCTATTTTTATTTAGTAAAATAAAATGAAAGATAAAGAAAGTTTTTGAAAAAAATATATGAACAAAATAGAAAACAAATAATTATCATTTATGAATTATGTAATTTTACTAGAATATCATTAACACGTTACCACGTCATTTGAATTTTGAATTTTAGAGCAAAACTTTAATAAGTATTAATTATTACCTAATTTACAAATGAAACGCCTCCCGTTTAATGATTAAGCAATATACAACAAACTCGGAGATGAGCCAATGTGCACTTTATCTACAGCTTACGACATCGTCTTAAAAAGGGCAAAATACAGTCTCGTTTTCATTCAAGTCTGTCGCCCACGATGCAGTGTCGGCTGTGGGCGAACTGGTATGAATCAAAGTATCAATGAGACTCTCACTTTGCAAATGTAACTGCGAAATGATTTTTTTAAATGATGTTATATTATTTGATTGAAAATTTAAAACCCATCCTGCATTTTTTTTTCATTGAGTCAATTTTAATTGAATAAGGAATAATGAAAATTAATTGATAAAGTTTATAAATAAATCAAAATAATGATGACAACAGTTTTTTTTTTACTTCACTTATTATGAAATAATACTAAGTTGTAAGAACAAAGGTTCATATATTTTCTTTTTTAATTTAATACTTTATGTTTATGATTATGTTTTCGACTATTTTGACTTGTTAAAAAGTTAATTACCAGTTTAACACCACACATTCTAATCGTTAATCTAAAGTCATGTACAAATAGGCCCGTATCCCCTCATTACGATTCGTAGCGGGGGTAGGCAGCAACAGTAAAACCAGTGAGTCATCATTGCACCGGCCTGCATTTAGCTATTGTGGCGTAATCAATATTTGTGGGTTAGATTTTATTACCATTTTAATTAGTCTAAAACGGGACTTGTGTATTTGAATGTGATTTTATTTAGGTAAAATTTGTTATGTGTCTCTATGTATGAAACTACAATATTAATATATTGTAGTTTCAAACTTAATATTTATAGTTTGAAACATAACTCTCCTCCCTGGGCAGTCGGGTATTAAAATTGCATTGCAATAACTTGCGAGATTTAGGCCCGTATTAATAAATCGATCTCAAGATTGAGATCGAACTTAAGATGCTGTTTTTAACAGATGTTCCATACATTAAACGTCCAAACTGCATCTTAAGATCGATCTCAACTTTAAGATGCATTTATTAATACGGGCCTAAGATACCTATTCATATTTTAAATTACAAAAATCTACTCTAACGAGATTCTAATTTGAATTTCGAATGCGAAATAATGACTTCATTTCGGCGTTACGAAAAATATCATTAATTCATTATTATTATCATTCATTCGTTATATTATCAGCTGTATTTTATATTTTTCGGTGTGGTCGAGTGCATTGTAAAGCTGCCACAATACACTACGATCGATACAGTCAGTTTTAAATACGTCAAACGAAGGGTTGCGGCCCTCCAGATGGAAAGTTCAAATGTAGATTAGTTGCGTAGACGGATATTATCATGTTTTGGTTACGGCTGTGGGGTTCGGGATGAGTTAGTGATAAACAAAACTTGGCTTTTTGTATTATAAATAGGTAAATAAATGTATGAATTACCCAAGTTTAGTTATTTGATTTGATCAATTTAGTAAAAATAGTGAAAGACATCAGTTTATTTTTTCTAAAATCATTATTGAAATATCATTGAGATCTATCATTAAAAAGTCAACAGCTTAAATATTCGAGATTATGATGTATGTAATAAATTGATAATATTCATCCTATTTATTCGCTAGCATCGCTAAATGCGTTATATACCCTTGGGAAGACTAGCTGTATTAATTTGGTATGTCCATAATAATGATATAAATTACAATAATGTTTATAAAAAAAACCCATAGTAATAATTAATTAATGAAACACAACAACAAAACTAAAACAAAAGGATAACGACAAAATAATAATCAAGCAAAAATGTCACCTTGAAAAATTGATATAAAATAATTTTTGACTGTTTATCGTCCCGTTTCACGTAGAAATACGCACGCTATTCGATAAGAGTTACACGAGACGGGCGGGCACATGAGATTTTGAGCACTTAACACTAGGACGATATTAGGGGATAGTCCTCAAGGTCACTTATAATCACTGAACAGTACAACGCGATCGAGTCACCACGGCGCGTTTTCCGCGGCGTACGTCCTACCCGGCCGAGATCGAACCCCTCACTGGCCCTCACTGGCACTCGCTGGGAACTCTCGCCGCGCCCTCTGCATGCAAGGGCAAAACTTATTTGGCCTCTTTGTTGTGCCTAAGAGGGGTAAATTATTAGGGTTTTGCGATAACATAATAGAACGGTGCACTAAATAATCGGAGGATAACAGTTTTTTTCTATATTTAATGCTGAATTTTCGGTAACTGCCCGTATTTTGGGTGGGATATTAATTTTCTTGCGGTTAGACGCTGATAAAATAGTTGTGTAGACTTTTATGATGTGAGAAATTGCTTATAGGCGAGAAAAATTGTTTTCTTACCATAATAATATACATTATCCTATCAAATTACAAGAAAGTGCGAAAGGGGGGTAGAGTTTCACATAAGTGCTCTATTTACTTAATAAATTAATGAATTATAAACCACAATTGACCAGTTTCCGTAAATTTGCACATATAAGACGACTCTACATAACAGTTATAAATGTTAGCCAAACTACAAAGCGGTAGAGCTTACTCTATATAGCTAGTGTTATTTATTTCCATTTCAATGCTTTTGTAATAATAAAAGCTACTTACCTTGGCTTGAAGTGGTAACACATATTGGCTTTAGATCTTAAGTTAAGACTACATCTCTACGTGTACAGTTCAGCTCTATTTATTTACCTGTGGACAAAAAAAAATACAATAATGTAATAACAATCAACTACGAAATATCAGAATTACTATCCTCGCTATAAGCAGACCGTTTTTTTAGTGACTAAGGTAGCAAACAAGCTTTCAGTGCGTCTAATGTTAAGCAGTTACCGTAGCCTATAGATGCTTGAAATACCAAAGGCATCTCTCGCACGTTGCCGACCTGAAGGGGAGTGGGACAGAGGGAGGGGAAGGGAAGACGGTTGGGCTTCCGGCTCTTTCACACATCTTACGAAACGCAGCTAAAACAGCTACTTTACGCCGATCTTCTGTGATTGGTGGTACTACCCCGGTCGAGCCAGTCCGTATATGACCTGCAGTATTGGCTACAGCTTGGCTCTATCACCAATGATTCTGATTGTTAGTTCAACAAGATAAACATCACCGATGGTTATTTAAAAAGTACAAAAAACTATATCAACACATGTTTGGACAAACGACATTACATAAATTAATAATATAGTACACTAAGCGGGGGTCCCACGCTAATAGGAGTCTATTTCGGTCCTCCACATTTCGTTCACAGCTGTTGATCCCTAATTACGACTTACAGAATTAGGCACCATTCATTCATTCATGTTTATGGGAATGTTGAATGATTTTGATGAAACTTCCATTTTAAGGATGTTGTTAAAATGTACAATTGTAAGTACCCAGATGGGTACAGTACAAATATCGGCAGAATACACACCAACAGTATGGTCCCAAACAAGTTGTCTGGCGATATGAATTAGATATAATGATTAAAAGCGTATAAGAATTAGAACTGAATTGAAGATAGGTGGTGGAGTTGACTGCAGCTCATATACAGGCTGGTTCGACCGGGGTAGTACCACGCTCTCACAGAAGATCGGCGTAAAGCAGCTTTTACAGGTGTTTCGCATGATGAGTGAAAGAGCCGGAAACCCCCCTTCCCCTCCCTCCGTCCCAGGTCCGCAACGTGCGAGCGATGCTTTTAGTATTGCAAGCATCTATAGGCTACGGTAACTGCTTAACATCAGGCAGGCCTGACGCTAGTTTCCCACCTCAGATCTATAAAAACAAAAAACATACTATCTGATATCATCCTAACAAAGAGTTACTAGCACTAGCGAGACCGATAAAAAGATCCAAGTTGCCTCCGTTCAGATTTCGTCAGACTATGATAAACATATTGACTTTGTAGAGTCAGATAGAGTGGACCCCCCTCCCCCTCACTCCCCCGCACATCGATCAACCATCAGGCCCAGATAAGTCCCGCTCATTACCCGCGCCAGTAAAACCCAGCCGATCCATCAACCCGGAGGTAGCTTACTTAAGATCACGGATCGACTTTAAGATCCCGTAATATCATGCTTATAGCACAATGGAAATACTTAGTCTGTGCTTATAGCATGAACAAGAAAAGCGATATTTCCAACTAAAATTTTTAAAGTGACTAACGTTGCAAACAAGCTTACGGCCTAGCTGATGTTAAGCAGTTAGCGTAGCCTCGTAGCCTTTCTACTTCTCATCGTATGGTTAGTGGCCAACCTTGTTCAAGCCGCCCGAAGGCCTCTGACAAGGCTTAACGACTGCTGCCTAGATGACAACAACCGGGACCGCCTTTTTACGTTCACTCCAAAGCATGGAGAAGCTTAGTTCAAATGACTCTAAATGGTCACCCATCTCTGACTGCCCTTGCCAATCGTTGCTTAACCTCCGTTCGTTTACCAATCAGTGATTGCAGCTGGCTATGAGCGCCCCGTAGCATATAGATGCTTGCAATAGCAGAGGCATCGCTTGCTCAATGCCGATCTAAAACGGAGTGAGACGCCGCCGACGCCGATCTTTTGTGAGATAGTGGTACTACCCCGAGCCAGCCTGTATATGAGCTGCAATCAATTTGCTACAGCTTGGCTCTACCTACCGTATCTACCTAATGCTCACTTTAAAACTTAAATAATAGCGCAATATAAAACCTCATCGAGTCTAGACTAGGCTGGAATGCTAAGCGGGGGGTTCCACAAAGCGGCGGGTATCCCATACAAATCTGCTAACATCGCCATTATACGAGACAGACGGGCAATGCCCGCTAACAAAGCTATAATGGCTTGTACAGACGACGCGAGCCAAGACGTAAAAGTCTAGTAAGGTGTCAATTATTATGACTAGACTAGTCTTGTACATTTTGACGGGCCCGTTAGCGTGGTTGGCGTGGTGGCGCCTTTCACGCTGCAGGTCGTAGGTTCGATTCCTACCCGGGACATGCATTTGTGTGCATGAACATGTCTGTATGTCCGGAGTCTGGGTGTATATGTATATTAAGTATGTATTTACAAATAAAAAAGTGGTATATGTAGTAATATCAGTTATCTGGTTTCCATAGTACAAGCTCTGCTTAGTTTGGGATCAGGAAACCGTGTGTACAAAAACCTAACCACCTAGAACTAACCTCTGTTGGTCCGATAGCGTGATTTAGTCCGTACAAGAAGCAGGATTGATCAGCATTAAATACGTTTTTGAGTAAATGGCTCCGTCCAGAACAAGACGCCCGCGCCCGAGCACACAGTTTTGTCGTCGCCGGAACGCACAGACCTAATGCATATCATGAGTGCTTGGGCGAGGCATGCGGGCGGGGTATCTAGACGCACTAACTAGTAATTTTCTTGCACAATATTTTTTTAAAATCTGTTGTTTTAGGTCAGAAAGTTAAGGACCGTCTCCTAAGAACGTTTTCTAGGAGTACAGCGGTTAAGGTAGGCACTTGCCCTTACTGCTCCACCCGAGAATTCCATCCGAGAACTCCACCTGAGAACTCCACCCTGTATACTGTACTAAGATGCTATTTACTCGATGAGAATCACCTGGGTGATTTGTTTCAGAGAACCTTCGTAATTTCTGCACTGTACTAGAACTACTATGGAAACTCATGATATTCTGGTAGGAATTATTCATTCGAGTCGCGTAAAGTAGAATGCGGAATTTAAAAAGTGTAAGTGAGATTGTGACATTGTGTAGGTATCATTGTGAAGTAGCTGCTTGTATACATTTAAATAAAAACTCCTTTCTATTTGAACTTTATAAAGAAAAACTCAGTATTAATCTGAATCTGAATTAACTTGCAAAAATAGGAAAATATTGTTAGCAAAATAAATTAATTAAATGGTCTCCTCCATAGCAGACAGGCAATAACCTCATATTTGTACCCTTGGCAGTATGAACTACGCTAAGAAAATATTCGATATTCGCTGTCGTAATTAAAACTACTTACGTACATCAAACGTTAAATTTAACTAGTTTTGAAGTGAAAATAAAATGAGAACAGTTAGTACCTACCAGCCATCTCACATCTTGTACGCTCCCGAAGAGTCTGGACGTCTAATATTTTTATTGAAACGTCAATATCGGGATGTGCGAGACAATTTATGTTGGAAAATATTAGTTTTGATATTTATCTGCAGCGCTTTTGTGAAATAAACTGGTTTTAAAAGCTACGTAAATTGACGTGAAGATATTTTTCGTAAGTACTTTCGCTGAAGCATTGATGTATTATTTTAGCAGATATGGTACCCTCTAACATCACAATCGGCGAACTCTTATGGCACTCGCAATTTGTCAATTAACTTATTAAATACATAAGAAGGCATTATTTTATCGGAAGATGAACCGAATTGTAAATACCGATACGTATTCAACATTATTTTCCGCGAGCGACTTAGTCGTACTGTGTCCATGGACTCCGTTTAGTAGGACAAAATATTTTTGACAGTCACGTGTTCTTTGTTATGTATTTTCGCTGAACAAAGAATGAGGCATTTTTAAGACCCCCACCTTACAGGCATTGATTAATAATAATAATAATATCCTGGGATATTTTCTACACACGGCTATCTGATCCCAAACTAAGCAGAGCTTGTACTATGGAAACCAGATAACTGATATTACTACATATACAATTTTTTTATTTGTAAATACATACTTAATATACATATACACCCAGACTCGGGACATACAGACATGTTCATGCACACAAATGCACGTCCCCTGTAGGAATCGAACCTGCAGCCTGAAAGGCGCTATCACGCCAACCACGCCAACGGGCCCGTCAAAAGAAATAAAAGCCGATTAAGCATAAAATAAATAAAATGGCCTGAAAAAAAGGAAAAATCGGCTTCCACCAAGTAACCTGTTCTTTGCGTAACTATTATTTTTTACGCACACGCCCACCTATAAGAAACATACCTTCACCGTTTTCGTCACCTAAACAGCATACCTCATTTTCATTCAAAGCGCTTTTATAACAAAACCCACAGTTTTCCCCACCCTCTAGAAAAGCTATAAAAAACATCATAAAATTTCCATTACTATCCATCCGGGCAAACCGGGTCTTCGACTCCTTGTCAAAGGTTAAAAATGTCGACATAAATTATAAAAAAGTGGAGAAAATGCTTGAAATAGTGAGTAAACAGAAGATATTAATGGGCGTTGTTGATGTCAGACATTTTTCAAAATAACCCTCTTTGTGAGATGTATGGAATTCTGAGGATATGAAGAATTCGGTCGGTAACGCAGAATATTTGGTTAGGTTAGCGAAATCTCTCGTGAAATTCGGGAACACGAACAAATGGAACGGTTCAATAGTCGTGTCCATAACACGCGCATGCCGCGCGCGAGGCAAATGCTCGGCCCGCTTCACCCGAGCGCTGTCATTTGCCTCGCCTAGTCATAAAACACAACGATGTCAAACTGATTGCTCAGGTATACCCTTCTCTGTCTAAAGTGTGGTTTGCCTCGCCATATGCCTCGCGCGGCATGCGACTGAGGCAACCGCGCGTGCTTCCCAAGGCGGGTGAGCAGCCTCGCGCGGCAATTGTAGTCGTAGCTAATGATTAATGCCGTGTATCCCACGAACCCAATTTTAAACTAACGCAATACTGAACTCCCGAGTCACCTAACACCAATATATTAGTGAAATTCGGAAACTCAACGGAACACATTTCCACTCGACAACGCCGTACAAATGAGTGACGTAAAAGGTTGCTATTGGCAACTATGCATGCCTCATTTGCTAGCTATTTCATTACCTCTGTCTGTACCAGAGTTCACTTGACGAGGGCCGGGCGACCCTACACCTAACAACCTTAAATCAAAATCAAATCAAATGAAAACAAGCCATATTCTAGACGCAGTAAAGGTTGCAGGTGCTGCATCACTAACATTGCAAAACAAGTTTGAAAGTTGCAAACCCAAATTAAAGTTAGTACATGCAAATTTGATTTCTAAAGCTACAGCAATAAAGATTGGTGATAGAGCAAAAGTAATTTGGGAGGGTTTTGAGAGGCATCAGGTAATGTTGATATTAATACGTATGTTTGTTTTTGATATGACCTCAATTATACAGGCGTTTAACGGGAAACAGAGATTAATGGAGCCTGATTTTGGGTACATGTTATGAAATTATGCTAGCGTAAGTTATGTTTTTGATATGAATTTATGTAATGTACAATGCTTGCAATTGGTTGCAAGACCAGAGATGTACGTACTACGTAAGGATTTAGAATATTTAAAAAATATATTAAAGATCAAGATTGGTCACAAGACGAAAGTTCATTAAAATAACTAAAACAAATCCCTTCTAGCATCTTAAATTTTAAGAATTTTAATATTACAGGCAATGTACATCTAATATGGTATTTTTTCCAGTAAAATTTCATGGAAAAATACATTTCATCTCTCTCTATTTTTTAAATATTATCTCACATCCCGGCATTGACACGTCTAATCATGTGGAAATAATGGTTGAACGGGCACATCGTTGCTGTCCCCACCCACCATTCCCACATGGCCTGCCACCCCTCTCTTCTTCCATACAATCCTCCATTCAAACAGGGGTTAGGTAGGTGTTTTCTCGGATCAAGTTATTCTGGTCCTCCTGTGGTAGAAGGTATCTCCCTAGACCGATTTTTTGCGTAAAATTTTGAACCTCCTGAATAGAGAATAGTTTCCAGATGATTACCCTTCGGCGTTATGTACTGATTTGTTGCAACGGAATATTTCATCTGTAAACGAGTCTTTGGGATATGGGGTGTATATTATGTAAGTAATATTTCCTTTCCCGTAACTAGTACCTTTACTACAGTGGATACATATGTTATTTACTGTCTAGTTTAAGATTCTATGTTTTGGGCTCAAAACTTCATCAAATCTTCCTTAGAAGTTTTTGATGAATGTTCTATCATCATCATCATCATTAGCTTTCCACTGTTCATTGCTGTAGAGAACTCAGAAGATTTTGGTTTAAACGAGCAAAGTATTTTTGGTAGAAAACTTAGCTTCAACCTCGATAAATTTATTAACCTTATCAGAATGTACTATGCCTACAATAATCATTACGTTGATCGCCACGAGTTTTTCCAGAATATTAGTAAGTTAGGGCTTAATGTTACCTACATTTCGCTATCAGGGTATTACTGAATTCTACTGTAGGTACTGCACGCATATTCAGTTCAAGGCAATCATTTTCGTGACCGTTATGGGCTATAAAACAAACGGCTTATTTGTTATTCGTTTCTATGTTTGTGTTTTTATTACAGCACGCTACCAACTCTATAACGTAGATAGAGGAATATGAATAAAATTATATCAAAAATAATAGGTTTTTAGAAAACAAAACTCTTAAGTAAGGCAGTGTTAACAACCCTGGCCTTATAGCCAAGTAGTTTGGCCACCATACCTCTAGAATTTCCAGATTTTTTGTTCGAATCTCCAATAAATCTTTTGATAGAAGGCACCGTGTCCACGACTGTGTTTGACAGTTCCTCATTAGTTATTAAAAATCGCGTAAGTGGAAGGTGGTAGAGCCAAACTGTAGCCAATTGAGTGCTCATATGCGGACTGACTATATGAGCAGTCAGGGGTAGTACCACTCTCTCACAGAAGATCGGCGTAAAAATTATAGCTACATATGAGTGAAAGGTTCTAAGGATGTTCCATTGTGGTTTAAATGATGTTTCTCTTCCACCTCCTAGAACAAGCTCATGTTGCCTTATTCTCGATCTTGCTCTTCCACGCTTTCTTTAACTTCCTCTTTCGAGATCTCACCTTACAACTAATAAAAAACGGCCAGGTTGCACTCTTGGAGTGCCGGTAGAAGTGAAAACTTGAATATTAACGTTGTGCATTTTTGATATTTTGGAATGGTTAGGGAATTATTTTGCACGAATTGCTTTAATTATCAGTATAAAAGTACTATCATTTATGTGATTCATTTATTGCGCTATCGTACACTGACATTGTTATGATGTCATTGTCATTATAGTCATTCGCTTTAAGTAGTTAAGTTTTTCGAATGGTTTTGTAACTAACATTCTAGCCGAGCGAACACAGCGTTGGTACATAACGTACGTACTACGCAGGCCACGAGATGTCTTTTGTGAAATTTGAAATATTTGTTTTTTCAAGTTACTGGTAATTCGTAAAGTTTAAAATAATATATTTAAAGAAATATATATATATATATATAAACGTCAAAAAAATAGTAAACATAGGATCGAACCTGCGCATAGAGCGAGCACTTACCCAGATCCATCGTGACCTGACGGCTACGAATCTGACGAATTTTTCGATCAGCACACGTGACCCTGACGCGAATTTAACCGTTTTTCCTCATTCCAAGAAAACTGCACATTGCCGCTAAAGAAGTTTTCACTTCAAAAAACTTCTTCCAAGGAATCTATTAACCAACAAATAATAATCACATTACTCTCCGCGCCACAATCAGCATTTCCATGATAAATATGGCTTGGTCCGTGCAGACGGCAGCTAAGATTAACATGCCTGGTGCCGACGGTGCAGGAGTAATGTGGACAGTATATCATGCCCAGATAACACGGGAAACAATTTTCTCGAGATTTACTTGGCGTAATGAAACTCTGAAGACCTAACAGTCTAAACTAAGTAGTGGGACGAGACGCTCATAGCCAGCTGCAATCACTGATCGCTAAACAATCGGAGGTTAAGCAATGCTTGGCAAGGTCAGTCAGAGATGGGTCACCATTTAGTGGAATTTGAACTGAGCGTCTCCATGCTTCGGAGAGCACGTAAAAAGTCGGTCCCGGTTGTTGTCGTCTAGGCAGCAGTCGTTAAGCCTTGTCAGAGGCCTTCGGGTCGCTTAAACAACTGGCAGTAGGTTGGCCACTATTGCCACTAACCATACGATAAGAAGAAGAAGAAGAATTATTATTTAAGTTGGTAAAGGTGGGAGTTGGTTGCGAGCGGCAGAACGTCGTGACTTCGTTGTGACGTCGCGACGTCACGACGACACTCAATTTCTATGGGATTGACGTGTGCCACCTGCCGTCGGCCGTCTGCCGCTCGCAACCAACTCCCACCTTTAATAGTTTTGCGCCATGGAATCAGGAATCAATGGAAAAGGCGCGTGGATATTGCCCGGAATTTAGTGGATCCGCGGCCAAATATCATCAAAAAACATACTCCAATGTTTCTGAGTTGATAGCTGCTGAAAATGAATGTGTGTACTGTGAACCATCTTACTCGATTATTAATTGCATGTACGAAGAAAATTTGTGTAACTACTATCTCCATTTAATGAGAGCACAAAATAGAGACCACATCTCAAATCGGTGTAAGTGTCTCAGTGCAAACGAAAAGTAAATCAAGCGACACCTTTTTTGGCATAAATCATGATCGACAGCCATTCTACTATTTTCTTATTCTGTGTTCGTCACAGATTCGCACAAGACATCAACAATCTCAGCACCTTAAACGAGAATCTATAACTCGATAAGAACATAAATCGGATCGATTCAGTACTGCTGATTCACGCTAATAAATTTCAGGGGACCGACTGTCACCCTTGACGCGTTTGAGCAATAGAAATATTGGGGGGCCCACAAATTTCGGATAAGCGATAAACCAAAGACGTATTCAACTGTAGATGAGACTTACCGCGCTTATTTTCGCAACATGGATACAAGGTAACTACCCGACATCCACTTAAGCAGGCCATACACAATGCGGGCAAATCGGAGCGTGTATGTCGCACAACTGTGCAGGTCTTTGGTCTTTGCTCAGCTCAAGTTTACCTGTACAGTTGAATTGTATAGGCAGACCTGTCAGGTAGACCGTAACGTGTATGACCTGCTTTAGTCACGCGGCACCCAGCATCGTGGCTGCACGGCTGCATGCGCGCGCTTAACAATGATTATGTAGCTAATAATACTGCAATGTATATTCATCTCTTTCTAACAGCTCTGGCGTATATGGCTTGAATTCATTGATGTATAGGCAACAGTAGGTACAAGCAGTACACATTAAAATAAATCCTAACAGCCCAGTAATATAACTGCTTATCCTAAGTTGACTTTACTAAACTGTCATATTATTTATTTTCAACGTGCTATTGTAGTGTGGATTACTACTTGACCGTGATACAGTATTTTTACTAATTCGGTGGATAGAAATTCTTCTACAGTGGTTATAATTTGTTTAATGGTAATTTGTTTGTTGTTAATTTGTTTTTTTTTGTATAATTTGGATGTAAACTACCCACAAAAAATGTGCTGCCTTTTATGGCCGGCGTACAGTAAGGACGGCATGGCATGGCATTTTAATTTTTATTAATCTAATTGAATACTTATCCAATCGAAATAAGGTGCTCCAGCGGGTGCATCGAGAAAATACTCCGCGATACTCCGAGGTCGATCACCGAGCATTGAAATATATACCTAATTTCGATTGGATACCTAAGTATTAAATTCGATTAATAATAATTAAGATGCCATGCCATGCCGTCCTCATTGTGCGCCGGCCATAAGAGCACTAATGTACGTGTATGTCGGGTCTATAATATAAAACGTCATTGCATTAAACTCCCTTGTCTGGGAGTGGGAATTATTGAAGATTCGTGTCAGCGTTTCAGGTTCAGGACATGTTATGAGGATTTGAGTATCGTAAAAGAAGTGTAGGAGTCATTGAGAAGAATATGCTGACTGTAATATGTATTATCATACCTAAATGGCTGCGCCTATGTATAAGATGCGTTCCGATGTCAAAACTGATTGCTTGACTTGCTGACGATTCGGAACTAATATATTCGGACAGTGTCCGAATTGTCACATTTTAATTTCAATATATTTTTCACTGACGATTCGGACACTATCAAATTATTGAAGCTGTTTAGTACAGCCAGATAAAAAAGTTTTAAAATAAAATATGTGGAATAACAAGCGTTACCAAAACTTGCTGTTCGTCAACGGTGCGTCGGAGCAAAATGAGCAAAATGAGCAAATCACTGAGTCGCACCATAGACTATAATTTCCCTAGTTTTAATCTAAGTTTAGTTTTAGCCTTTGACTACCCCCGAATGGGGTTTTTTTTTTATGTTTTTTTTAAAATCTAATATATATATATTTTAATTTTGGGTACGAGCCTTTTTAGTATTAAGTTGTTTTAAAGGTTTGCGCCCGTGAAGTCGCCAAACGGGCCCAATGGAAGACCAGCGCTGGTTCTTGTCAACCAGCACATGCTGAATTGGGTCCGTTTGCGGTGAGCACAATCTGTTTAGTTACTTATTTATTTTGTTTATTTTTTTGCTTACCGTAATAAAGTTTTTCTTTCTTTCTTTCTTTCTTTCAAATGAGCGAGAGAGACCTATACAAATAAAAGAGATAAAGAGACTTTTCTATGCATCTAATCTATTAGTGCTTTTTCGCTCAGTTGGTACAGCACTTGAGCAAATCCTTATTATTCGACTGCCAAGGCGCGTATCTATGTATGTGGGCGCACCGCTCGCTACTTGTAGACGTATTCGCTAGTTCGCCGTTGTGTGTGATCATTAAGGCAGTGTTCACCAACAATTAACCACCGTGAGAGCAGTGATTGTTTGATCTGGGAACAATCGTTTACTAATTAAACGTTTCGTTAGTGTGTTGGTAAACTCGGCTCTAAATGAAGTAACTGTCTATAAAATAAATTAAGCATATTTGCTATCTTAAAGAAATAGTTCTTGCCTCTCCCAAAAACTTCTAGCCTTTTAACCAGTAAAAAGCCCAGCTTCTTTTTAATACCACACTCATGTCCCAATACGTCGTGATGTTATCGACATTTCAGCCTGCTTTGATAGGGTAGCGGGTTCGAGCCCGGGCCGGGCTGATAACGCGTGATGGAGGTGAGCGTGCGCCCGCATATGCTACCAACATTACCGATTACAAACAAAAACCAAACACGAAACCATCCAAAAATGAAACTTATAACACTTGTGTTAACGATTGTACTAAATGTAAAAAGAGTTGGTGGATTTGTGGTGTTCTATTTTCAAATATTCCACAAATGAATGGTGTTATGCTAAATGTGTGAAAATTTAACTTTTGCTAAAATGGAACACAAGTATACTTTCGCAAAAACAGATTAGTTTCAAGTACTTAACTGTTTTAAAATTTAAAAACCTGGGCATTTTATTACCCGACCGCCTTGTAAGGAGAGTTAGAGGTATCTTTCGAGTTTCGTTCTAAACTATATTTATAGTTACATCCCTTTAATACAGGTTGTTTTACATAAGTTACAATCGATTTGAACATAACATTACAAAACATTAATTTAAAAAAATAATATTAAGCCATTGTTAATGGATTTAAACTAGAGATTTCAACCAGTTTACAATGGTTTTACAAAGCGTTTCTAAAAACAAAAGTGATTTCTAATGTCCATCATAAGTTGCTATAAATTTGTCGATGCGTCGACTATTTTTGTCATATAAATTATTTTTAAATGACGTTGACAACTCATAAAACGTTCCCTAAAGTTTTAGGGATGAACCAAATTAAAAACAACACTAAAACGGTTTTAAACGGATCCCATAAATCATTTCCGCGTCACGGACTTAGTTGACTAAATAACTATTTTTAATAGCCGCTCCAGGCTACGGGGACCATAATAGTCAATAAAGTGATAATTACTGAGGGTACGTCGATGATCAATCATCATTAGTTGAATCAAACTGAGTTTAGTTTATGGGGAGTTGTTGGTTGTTATTTAAAAGACCGTCGCTTCTCTTGTGTGATAATAAATTAGACTTAAGTAGAAATTGTGACGTTACATAAAATCATGTTTTCTTTCAAAAAAAAAAAAAAATATTACACAAAGACATACCAAGAAAGAGGGAGACCATGGACATAGTACCTATGGAACATCATATTGAGCATGTGTATATTGTCAATAATTTTCACTTGCTGGTGTATAATACGCATCAAAATCATCAATGGCGGCGTCTTCATCAGGCGCATGCCTCTCGCGAGCACTCAGTTTTGACGTTAAAACGTATTGATACAATGTCATTATATGAGTGCTCGGGTGAGGCATGCGCGCCATATGGACACACCTAATACCTAGTGTAAACGAATAAAAATTGCATTTTGGAATTATTGCCTACTATTTTATAAGTAATCTAAACCATAAACTTCGGTTAGGCTCATCCTTCCCAGCAGCTATGGCCTAGAGGAAAATGATGCATCGTCCCCGGTTGTGCAACTGGTACGATTGATGTTACCGAGAACAATGGCACAGAACGCAAAGTCCATAGTACGCTACCCATAGTACAAGCATTACTTAGTTGGGGACCACAGGGCCCCAAGTCGCTTAGCCATTGTGGCGCCACTGTCGTGTTTTGCTACTGTGATCTCTCTGATTGTTCGGTTGATTCTCACCGACCTATCAAAGGCCGATCAGTCGGTAGGCCGAGCAATCAGAGGATCGAAGACTATAGCAGCTCAGTAGCATAAAGGTTGGCACTCATCTATCAACTCGGCACCCGACCAGCACCGCCTCGCCGCTCGGCGTCCACTCGTCGACAGGTGGTCCGCGGGCGGACGCTGCTTTTACACCATAAACGTCACGTGATCGCCCAGTGGACCGCGCGGGGTCAACGAGTGAACGCTGCGTGGTCAGCGCGTGGTCCACTTATTTCCAGTTCAATTAGTGGATGTCAACCGACGAGGCGGTGCTGGTCGGGTGCCGAGTTGATAGATGACTGCCAACATTTATTCAACAACCAAATCAGGGGGCTTACCATGACCTCTTATCGCGATTCAATTATAGGAACGTTTTAACGTTTCAGCGACTTTTTGTGCAATGCCGTACCTTATTGTCATGACAATAAGAAACGTCATTGCACAAATGGCCGCTGAAACGTTAAAACAAAACTGCTATAACAGGTGGTGGTAGGGCGCCAGTTCCATTTCCCATGAACTATTCAAAACAATGAATACTCTATAACATGAATATCATCTCAACTATCCACGTGTCGGAACGCCAATCTTATTAAACCCTTTGAGCGCGCGAGGGGTCGCAAATACCCAGCTGCCGAAGGTACTGATATATGGCGGAATTAATACCCACTTAGAATTAAGTCTTGTCCCGAATCTATTGTTCCGTAAAGGCTCAAAGTTATTGGGCCTATGGGGTGACAAATACAGGAATTTTGGGTATTGTTCAATCTGGGTACTTATAAGATTTATATGAGGTATACTATGTATAGAATTATACTATAAACCTATACTTATATAGGTATAACATGAGTTAGTTTGGATGAACTGAAGCGTTAAAAGCTGATAACGTTAAGTAGCCTTTAACCGAGTGCTATTAGTGAGTGTTTACGTGTGGTAGGGCCAAGAATGAGAGAGCCGAAAGACCACCCCCCCTCCCCCTCCCTCCATCCCACTCCCCTTCAGGTCGACAATGTGCGAGCAATGCTTCTGGTATTGTAAGCATCTATAGGCAACGGTAACTGCTTAACATCAGGCGGGCCGTAAGCTTTTTGCCACCGCAGTCCTATAAAAAAAAATCTGTAGCCAATTGCCTGCAGCTCATATACCTATGGGCTTGACCGACCGGTGTATTACTCTCTCACAGAAGATCGGCATAAAGTTGCTATTACAGCTGCGTTTCGTACGATGAGTGAGAGAGCCGAAAGCCCAACACCCCCCCTTCCCCTCCCTCTGTCCCAAAAACGTGTTCAGGTCGGCAACGTGTGAACGATGCTTTTGGTATTGCAAACATCTATTGGATCATCATTCATCATTCTGACGAATATAATAAGGACGAGATAGAAAATGATGATACGCAATTTTTTTCCTATCAATGTTTTTTTTCATCACTAGGAAACAGTTTCCACGTCTCGACACTAACTGCGATATCGCACGAGGCAACCATGGTTCCGCCACCAGCGGGCACAGGACACCGGCAGGGCGATTGCGTAACTTTTATTGTCAATGTTTTCAATTGGTTTCGCACATCCCGTATTGCATTTTCTGTTGAAATTAATTGAAATCTGGATGAGTCTGGAGTTCACTCTTCCCGATTTCAATAAATTTCAATTGATAAAACAACACAGGATGAACGAAACCAATTGAAACAATGACGAAAAAGTTACGCAATCGCCCCGCGGCGGGTGCGATACCCTCCATACAGCTCTATACATTTTGTTGGTGGAGCGACTGGCTGCGCTACCACTGGTGTCCTCGTGCGATATAGCACTAACTATCGTTCTGCTCACAATAATTGCAACGGTATCTCATATACGTTTCATTAATCCGTCTCTGGCAGACCGCTTAATACCGCACCCAATAATATCCCGAGAATTAATACCGCGTTTGTGCAAACCGAATTCGTCGGGTCGGAAATACCCAGCGGTTAGTTAAGGGTTGTGGAACAAGGAAACATCAATGTTCAGTTGTTGCTTATTTCTCCATTCGTGTACCAAATACAGTAAGCTAGTGGGTACATAGATTTCGAAACCAGACGTGTGAGCCGGGATTCGAACCCAGGCCTTCTAGCCAAGTGGCGTCGTCTACAAGCGTTTCTACAAATCCCTACGCTTAAATGTATGGAAATTATATTACAAGTCGATAAGTAGATCATGTGACTTATGTCATTTCTAAATGCATTGCATGTGCATTATTAAATATTTTGGGGGAGGGGGGAGGGGCTGGGGGGAGAGGGTAAGGGGAGGGTGGGAGAGGGGGAGAGAGGTGGGGGGATGGGGGGGGAGAGAGGGGGGTCTCTTCTGACGAATTTTCGATCAGGACACGTGACCCTGTGCGAGTTTAACCGTTTTTACCCATCCCAAGAAAAGTGCACAGGGCCGCTAAAGAAGTTTTCACTTCAAAAAAAACTTTTACACTGACCATTGTCTGGAGTATTTCCTATGATATGTTATCGTAAACATGAAAATATGCAGTAAAATACACTACGGGGTGCCGAGAACAGATTTTTACGGTGTCACTTACAGCATTAAATTGCACGGGGACCTCTACTTTTACGACTGAAGTCTTTAACATCTCACTCGATCGGTACGGTTTTACGGTTAAAATAAATGAGAAAATTTAATTCGAGCTTTTTTAGTGAATAGGGAAAGAATACATTGTTTTGTGAATACATCGCGCAGCTGCGACGCTGCGTGGTACGTAAGTAACATTCATGTTGCTAATATAAGCGCGGTATGTCCCATCGCATTTAATACATCTTAGGTTGAATGTAGTATTTTCATCCGCGCTTCTATGGTAAATACTAGTCTACTTTATTATTTCATAATGTTTGATACAGCAATGAAATGCAAATTCGGGTCTCTAACGAATATTTCAGCTTCAAGAGTTTGAACCATGGACCAGTTACTAAGGGGACTGGCCCTAAGCAAGTCGGCCGAGTGGTCGGCCTAGTACTAACATCGACATAAAACGAAGCGAGTAGTTCAACTATTTACCGGTAAATAGTAAAATGAAAATAAAAAAACAATGACCACGTTTTGTTTCATACAAATATCTAATAAGGGCACCTCTTTCTTTAGTCTTTACTCTGTGGTTTGAACTATCGCTGAATAGAGGTATCGCGCAGAAACGTCGACATTTTGTTCTTTGGAAATTTCGATGCGTCGCGCTTATAAGGTTTTGATCAAAAAAATCAAAACTGAACCAACTGAACCACTGCAAACGGGTTCGACCATGTGTCATTCGGTCAAACGTAATTAAGGGCCTCCGCAGACTTGCTACTTTTAGCATTTTTGACCGGCGATTTTGTGACGTATCGATGCTGGTTTCTTCGAGCGCGAACGAGCGAGACGCAGCATCAAAATCGCCGATCGCCGATGCTAAAAGAAGCAAGTCTGTGGTGGCCCTTATACGTTAAAACTACTCCATGGTTAAAACGTAGTGCTTCCATTAACCTAACGAGACCATACACTGACTAGACTAGCCACTTGTCTTTTACAAAGGAATTCACATTATCACTCGGGAGGTGAGTGCAGAGGTCCTAAGACTACTTTACTAAGTAATAATAATAATATCCTGGGACATTTTTACACACGGCTACCTGATCCCAAACTAAGCAGAGCTTATACTATGGAAACCAGATAACTGATATTACTATATACTACTTTTTTATTTGTAAATACATACTTAATATACATATACACCCAGACTCGGGACACACAGACATGTTCAAGCACACAAATGCAAGTTCCGAGTAGGAATCGAACCTACGACCTGCAGCGTGAAAGGCGCCATCACGCGAACCACGCCAACGGGCTCGTCAAACCCGCAAGTCAAGTCTTGCAAACATTCCTGCCTTAGTCTTGATAGATACGTCACTAGCTTCTCGATAGCAACTAACACCATAATCTTGTGACTTCATCTCAACTTTATCATAAACAGCAAAGATTACAGCATTTTGACAGATCTGATATAGATGTGACCGTCAATACTCTAATCCCAATAAGTTCCTGTGCAGATGATAAGCCTCTTATAGATCACTGAAGGTACTTTCAGCAAGGTAGGTAACAAGGAAGTCAACGCGTCCTCGATTTATAACAATGCTTGTAAACACTCAATAGTTTGTTAACAAAGGTGAGTTGTTACCTCAAGTATTTCTGTGTCCCCATTTCAAACAATGTTGCAGGCAGTGCATACAACTATGAAGATAAGTTAAAGTTGTTATTATTTGGTGATATAGAAAAGTTAAAGCCAACCGACCAAGTTAAGGCTGCAATTGGAATACCAGAAAAGCAGTGCAGTACATGAGGAGTGGCGATAGGTCCTACTAACGCATAAGTGCACGACCACTAGATCACGACCTACGACCTACGACCACGCTAACTAGAGTGTTGCGACGGAGAAGAAGACAGAAAAGTAAGTAATTATAAGCACAATAATCCATCCATTAGCCAAAAGTCGTCCACTGCTGGCCATAGGCCTTCCCCAACGACTTCCCCACACCACGGTCCTCCGCCACTCGCATCCACCGCGATCCAGTGACACGTGCGATGTCGTCGGTCCACCTTGTCAGAGCTCATCCTGCACTATGTCTTCCTGCACGTGGTCGCCATCCCACAACCTTTCTGCCCCAACGACCATCATGGCTTCGAGCTCAACAAACATGCCAAGTGTAAAATAAAATTGTATGTAAGTATGTAATGTTCCTATCTGAATGAAAATTAAAACATAGTATAATTATATCACTAATGTATGCTTTTATATAACTAATGAAGATCTCCATTAAACAAATAACATAAATCATAATTTAGATGATTTTTTGTTAGAACTTAAACAGGTAGCTACTGTTGTGATTAGGGAATTCCAAGCCCCAGCATGAGCACTTCACTTACTAATACATTTGATAAAACTTTATCTATTATGTCAATCCAAAGATTTCCCCTTCCGATAAACGTATAAATCTCAAGTGCCCCAGTCATTCCTTTCGAAACTGCAGTGCATCGAACACGCTCTAAATAATGACAGTGTTGCCCGAACAAGAGACTTCGAGGCCTAAAGTGTATAGGCGTAAAGCTAAAAAGTGTCTCAAAAATGCCTGCACCGTCGAGACTGCGAAGAAACGACTGCCCATCATCGAGTGGCTTCCGAAATATAGAAGTGAATATATCATCCAAGATATCATCGCCGGGATAACAGTAGGACTTACTGCGATACCTCAAGGTATAGCATACGCCATCATCGCTGGACTGCCGCCTGAACATGGATTGTACGCATCCCTCACCTCAGGAATTGTCTACGTGTTCTTCGGAAGCTGCTACAATGTTACCGTCGGACCTACCGCGATATTAGCAGCTATGACGGCTAAGTACGTATCAAACTATTCAGCGGACTTCGCTATATTGACCGCATTCTTATCAGGAATATTCATACTAATTTTGGGCATTTTCAATCTTGGATTTCTCGTGGAGTTTATATCGATACCGGTTATTACTGGATTCACGACGGCTGCTGCTTTACAGATCGCTGCGGCTCAATTGAAATCATTGTTCGGTACTCAAGGATTATCAGGGAATTATTTTGCTGAATCGGTGAATATATTTTTCAGTAATATAACAACCATGAAACTCTGGGAACCAGTACTTGGATTTGGGACTATACTCATGTTGTTCCTTTTAAAGAGACTGGGTCAAGGTTGTAAACGTACTGACGGAATAGTAAAACAAACAAGATGGTTCATATCTTTGTCAAGAAATGCTGTCGTTGTAGTCATTGGAATGATCATCGCTTACGTAATTAAAATTACAATGGACTCTGAGCCGTTAGCTATAATAGGCGATATCGGTAGCGGTCTTCCTGAATTTAGCTGGCCGCCATTTTCAACAACCGTCGGAAACGAAACTTATAATTTTGTAGATATGATACAAATTTTAGGAGTGCAGTCAATAACGATTCCTTTTGTAGCTATATTGGAGACAGTGGCTATAGCTAAAGCGTTTGCTGAAGACGGTCGAATTGATGCCACACAAGAGATGATTGCTATAGGACTGTGCAATATCATCGGCTCTTTCGGTCAAAGCATGCCGATCACAGGTTCTTTTACTAGAACAGCTCTAAATCATGTTTCTGGAGTGAAAACACCAGCTGGAGGAGTTACTAAAGTTTTGCTGTTAATTTTCGCATTAACGACATTAACTTCGACATTCTATTACATCCCAAAAGCATCATTGGCTGGACTTATAATAACAGCTATGTTCTCTATGATTGATTATCAAATTTTCCCTAAAATTTGGAGGAGCAGTTGGAGAGACTTCGCGATTTTGCTTCAGACGGTAGCTGCATGTTTGATAAGTGGATTAGAGTACGGCATCATAGCTGGAATTTTATGCGAACTAGTGTTGCTTCTATTTGTTGTCGCAAGACCTACGCTTGATGTGAACACAGCGAAGACTGAAAAGGGTGACCTTATCATAATACCATTGTGTGAGAACCTGCCGTATTGTGCAGCAGAGCATGTCCGTCGGCGAGTAGTCAAAGCGACCTCGGCTTCTTCATCTAATACTCCGGTCATCATAGATGGAACTAGACTGAAGAATATCGACTACACGGGAGCATTTAATCTAATGTCAATAGTACAATTGTTGGACAAGAACCATCAGATATTGCTATTAAATTTTCACTTTGATTTGAAGAAAAAATGTTTGAACATGGACTCTCGTTTTGAAAACAAGTTTGTGTACTCTTCAAATCCTTTGGAACTGACTGAGATTTTTCCGAAAGAGGTTTGATAATGAAATTGTTTGATAAAAAAAATGGTGAAGGCCGTGTTGATCACGTGGATGATGATGGGATTAGACGACTGATTGATATATCTTTCAGGCTTTTTGAAGAAAGGTTTCAAGTACGTTTGAATTAGATTAAGTGGTTATCTGATAGGCTGAAGAATGCACGTGTTCTTATGTAATTGTATTGATTATTATTATAAAGTGCGTTACAATGTATCACTGTTATTATTTTAATTAAAGATTAATACGGGGATTATTTTGTTTAAATTTTCACTGTGTTATGCATTTTTCATATACTTTTTTTATATAGTGCATCACCAAATTATAAGATAGGTTGGTACCCAATAAATAACAGTCAGTCCCTTTTATTTTTATTTTTTATATAAAATGAACAGACTCGTATCCTAATTTGAAAGAACAAAGAAGGTACATATTTTAACTTCTTTGTTATTTCAAATCATAGTTCGTAAAATAATATCAATAAAACGAATGAAGTTAGATTTGTTCTTTGTATATCACACTCAAATGATAATGAATAATAAAAAGATATATAAAAAAGTCATAAACATATTGTTATACTGAATATGTTTCGACTTTTACAATTTATTAGTAGTACTATGTAATGTAAAATCCAAATAGGTATAAATACAATCAAATTTTATCTGTAAACTACTTAAATAGATAAAACCTATCTCAATACATAAGGTTTCTTTTCATATCACCTTTAGAGATATTGGAAATTAACTATCTATTTCTATTTTTGTAACTTACGTAAAGCTTATCCTCAAAAAGATTTTGATCTAGCTAACATATTTATTTCAAACATCTTTAGCAAAAGTTTCAGTCAGTTCCAAAGGATTTGAAGAGTACACAAATTTGTTTTCAAAACGAAAGTCCATATTCAAACATTTTTTCTTCAAATCAGAATCAAAATTCATAAGCAGTATCTGATGGTTCTTGTCCAACAATTGTACTATTGACATTAGATTAAATGCTCCCGTGTAGTCGATATTCTTCAGTCTAGTTCCGTCTATGATGACCGGAGTGGTAGATGAAGAAGCCGAGGTTGCTTTGACTATTCGCCGACGGACATGCTCAGCTGCACAATACGGCAGGTTCTCACACAATCGTATTATGATCACGTCCCCATTTTCAGTCTTCGCTGTGTTCACATCAAGCGAGGGTCTCGCGACAACAAACAGCAGCAACACTGCGTCGCATAAGATCCCAGCTATGATACCGTACTCCAAACCACTCAATAAACACGCAGTCATCGTCGCTACCAGAACCCCCAAATCCTTCCAGCTACTTTTCCAGATTTTGGGAAAGATTTGGTAATCGATCATAGAGAACAAAGCCGTTATTATCAGACCAGCTAAAGACGCTTTGGGGATATAAAAGAATGATGAAGTTAATGTTGTTAACGCGACAATTAACAACAAAACTTTAGTAACACCTCCAGCTGGTGTTTTTACTCCAGAAATGTGATTCAGCGCAGTTCTTGCGAAAGAACCTGTGATCGGCATGCTTTGACCGAAAGATCCGATGATATTGCACAGTCCTACTGCAATCATTTCTTGTGTAGCATCGATTTGACCGTCTTCAGCAAACGCTTTAGCTATAGCCACCGTCTCCAATATCGCTACAAAAGGAATAGCAACTGATTGCACTCCTAAAATTTGTATCATATCTATAAAATTATACGTTTCGTTGCCAACTGTTGTCGAAAATGGTGGCCAGCTAAATTTTGGCAGACCACTACCAATGTCACCTATTATAGCCAACGGCTCAAAGTCCATTGTAACTTTAATAACGTAGGCGATGATCATTCCCACGATAACAACGACGGCATTTCTTGATATAGATATGAACCATCTTGTTTGTCTCACTATTCCATCAGTGCGGCTGCAACCTTCACCCATTTTCTTTAGCAGGAGAAGCATAATTATAGTTCCGAATCCAAGTACCGGTTCCCAGAGCTTCATCGTTGTTATATTGCTGAAAAATATATTCACCGATTCAGCAAAATTATTTCCTGATGCTCCTTGAGTACCGAACAATGATTTCAATTGACCAGCAACAATTTGCAAAGCAGCAGACGTCGTGAATCCGGTGATAACTGGTATCGATATAAACTCCACAAGAAATCCAAGGTTCAAAATACCCAACACGAATATAAATACACCAGTTAGGAACCCAGTTAAAATAGCAAAGTCTGGTGAATAGTCAGACACATACTTTGCTATCATCGATGCTAATATCGCGGTAGGTCCTACGGTGACATTGTAGCAGCTTCCGAAGAACACGTAGACAACTCCTGAGGTGAGGGATGCGTACAAGCCATGTTCAGGCGGCAGGCCAGCGAGCACTGCGAATGCTATACCTTGAGGTATAGCAGTCAGTGCAACGGTTATTCCAGCTATCATATCTTGAATAATATATTCAGTTTATATTTTGGAAGCCACTCGATAATTGGCAGTCGTTTCTTCGCAGTCTCGACGCTGCACACATTTTTGACACACTTTTTCGCTTTCTTTCTATACACTTTACGTTTATAAACGTTATTCTCGGGTGAAACTGTCATTATTTACAACGTCTGCGATGCACTGTAGTTTCAAATGGAGTGGCATTTTTGAGATTTGTTATGTTTATCTGAGACGCAAATCTTTGGAGTGATATAACAGATAAAATTTTATCAGCTCGACTTAGACTCGAATTAGGGCTGTAAGATCAATGGTATTTGATCGATCGTGTAGTTTAAACCATAGAGATGGGTGTTTAAATTCTCTCACGGCCGGATCACATAAACCATAATTTGCTTAGAAATTGCCACCGGCGCGGACACGGGCTTAAGCTACAATTGATTTTTGGGCTCTTAAGACTGTATAGGCACCTAACGAGGCATGTTTGGAGGCTATCACCTCTTAGACGAGTGGGGTAAAATTTTTGAATAAAATATCACCGTATTTATTGAACCCTCATCTTTAAAAAATAAGCAAGAAAAAAGTGCTACATGCTCTTTTACTATGTGAAAAAAAAAATTAAAGTGAAGCTGTTTTCGTCTTAAAATTCTTCTAAACGGCTTGGAATTTTTAATTATTTTATTCACCAAAAGACGGAGAAAGATACCGAAAAAAAATAAGTTCCATTTTGGTTATGCAATAGTTTTTCACGTCACAATTAATGGTTTTCGATATTTTCGCAACAAAAGTGGGCGGGGTTTGTGCGTTTTCGACCAATCCAGACGGCCAAAACGCTCGGCCGGTAAGCGGGGCCTTAAGTGCTTGTTTTAAAACAAGATTCATTACATTTATAACACTAGACAGTATACAGCAAGAGCAAACTGCAGCCAATTTTTAATACATACAAGCATTCAAGTTTACTATTATTGCAGATACAGGGAACCATTGAGTCTGCCAAAATCACTGTCTAGTCTAGACTCACAAACGAGTTCTCTCCAGTATAAATTATTTAAATTTGAATATTTAGCGAGATATGAGCGCTTTTACTAATGTGATGTACGACCAAGCTACTAGGAGTACAGAATACTGAGAGGATTGCTAAGGAAAGTTGTAAAATGTGTAGTGGCAACGATTTAAATAATGGATGAGGTTATTTTCATGAACTCGTGAATAAAATATTTACTTTTTAGATGGGGAGTCGTAGAAAGGTTTTCTGGATTTACTCAAGCGCGTCAGATTAAGATAAGGGAGATACCTTACATATTGATAAGAACCTCCAACCAGTATGAGCGCGTCAGATTAAGATAAGGGGGATTCATTACCAGCTAAGAAGTGTCAAAGTGTCAATTTTGCTAATTTGATCGTCCCTCTAAGAAATATGAGCAGCTGTAAGTTTCACTGCACACCCCCTCTGAAAATATGAAGCGCTCGAGTAATTTTTTTTTCAATTTATCATGTTGGAGCATGAAAAATATCAATATCTGACACGCTTGAGTAAGTATTTCCATGTCATTGCTTTTTTTACAATTTTGAAATTAACATGTAGACGCTTCCCCCACCGCTGGAAGTGGAAACATCTAGAACCATTTATTCTTCCTATCATCTAATCTACCAAATCTAATAGGTTTCCGTGACGCTTGAGTGAATCCACAGTTAGCATCATGAGCTCCCGGTCCATTAATAATTATAGAGTGTCGTAACTATCAGTTATGATGACATTTGACGACCGCTTAGCACATTGGTTTGAGCGTTGGCCGTACTACATCAGGTGGTTGTGGGTTCGATTCCCGCCGGGCAAACTACAGAAACGGCCTTTTCGTAATTTGCCCTGGTCTGTGTGTCACCGGGATCGCCCCCAATCCGTATGCTACTAATAGTAATATGTCTATGTGTTCCAACGTCAAAACTAAGTACTCTGCGCCGCTCGCCTCTCACTATAATCTAATGAATTGAAAACAACAAAACATCCCTTATAACTCATGAACGTGTTTCAACTGACACATTCAAAATCACCCAATACCGACCATTCCGTTAAGTTCAAACGAGCAGCCCCCCCCCCCCCCCCTTTCAACACAAAGGTGCGAGCCGCCCCACACAAGTGTCAAAGGAACAAAGCAAGCGGCGCCGCGCGCCCGAGTTGTTTATCGGCGACGTGTCAATCAATGTTTCCTGAGGGAAACACAGATGAAGATAAGAGTGGATGCGGTAATCGTGGAAAACAATTCGTTGCCATAGCCAACCTTTTTGCTTGAACATTACTTTAAGGCGACAGGTACGTTAATAAGTTTGAAAGATCGCCGTTATTTCAATTTAGAATATACGTATCTAGTTGAACTAATTTTAAAAGAATATTAACAACTCAATTAATACAATTTAATATTATGCTGTTATCGCAAACAGGTAGATTACGTCTTAAAGATGGACAAATTTTTCGTAAAAAATAAAAAAACAGAAAATAAAAATTTGCTCTATGACCCGACGCATTCACCTTAATTATTGTACTAACACAGTGGTACATAACTGGTGTAAGTACATGACTACCTAAATAAATAAATAACAAAAAAGCCTATTATTTCACGCTTATTAATAAATTGATACATTTTTTTCCCATAGTTATAGTATAAAAAATCTCTTTGAATTAGTTAATCAACATAATTGACTCCTTTTTCATCTCGTAACTACTAAACAATCACGAGAGATGGCCTTACTATTATAAGAATTAGTAATAAGTAGTATTCTTTTTGGTAAGATTAATGAAAACTAAACAAGTCGTTAGATGATCAATTAAGTTTTTGTCAGCTGTAAAACAAAGCATATCAATTTGATTGTTATTATAGCATCCATGATCGTAATTTGGCCGCCGAACCGGCGTCGTCGTCGGCGCGGCGCGAAAATTGCGAAACTCATATGCGGAACCTTCGTTAGCGCTACTTTGACGTTTCCTGTGTTAAATTGGAGAACACAAATCGGCGGTATTTTCGGGAGAGTTCTGTTGTTAATTTGGGACTAGCTGCCAACAAACCATTAGATTTGACGGGCCCGATAGCGTAGTTGGCGCGGAGGCGCCTTTCACGCTGCAGGTCGTAGGTTCGATTCCTACCCGGGACTTGCATTTGTGTGCATGAACATGTCTGTATGTCCCGAGTCTGGGTGTATATGTATATTAAGTATGTATTTACAAATAAAAAAGTAGTATATGTAGTAATATCAGTTATCTGGTTTCCATAGTACAAGCTCTGCTTAGTTTGGGATCAGGTAACCGTGTGTACAAAAATGTCCCAGGATATTATTATTATTATTATTTCTGGCTTTCTGGGGAAAATCCTAAGTTTCAGTTTAATAAATATCCTAATAGGCTGCAGGCTTTTATTATCTATAGCTGTGCCCGGCGGCTTTACCTGCGTGCAAATTGGATTAGCCTATGTCTTATTCCAGAGCCTACACTATCTACGTTTCAAATTTCATTAAAGTCGGTTTAATAGTTATGGAGATACGAGGTAACAAACATTCACACACACTTTCGCATTTATAATATTAAGTAGGATACAGTGTGACATTTGTATCGTTAGCAATATTTTATTTTGGCTCTATATGATTCAGATTTTTTTGGATACACTAATGAACCAATCAATTAACGAATATATTGCTAGAGCATATTGCTATGAAAACAAGGCTCTTTGGCATTTCCATACATCGGACCACCCTGCATAAACCAACATAACAACACAATGGCGACCAAAAAACCGAAAAAAACAAAAAGCCTCTTGCCATTATTTGTCTAGCCAGTAAAAACAATTGAATTCTATGGTATAACCTGAAAATACAAAAAATTTAAAAAACCCCCGACAAAAAAAAATCATTTAAAAAGATAAAAATAATACCTGAATATTTTCACCCAAGCGTCGTCGTTGCGTCGGGGGACCGCTAAGAGTAACCTGTAGATTATAACCATGACCGGCGTACTTAGCGGTCCCCCGACGCAACGACGACGCTTGGGTGAAAATATTCAGGTATTATTTTTATCTTTTTAAAGGATTTTTTTTTGTCGGGGGTTTTTTAAATTTTTCAATTTAATTTTTATTTCATGCTTTTTTAAACTTATATTACCGGTGTACTAACTGCCCAGCTTGTACTAGCATGTGCTCGTCAAAACGCATCGTATGAGCCCAAACACAAGGTAGATGCCGTACACCGTTGAGGAGTTCTTCTGATGATGCCTGCGCATCAGGTCAAGGTTGTCATACTTTGTAATATCATTGACAAGTGACAGGATTTCAAATTTCGTATCGACCAGACCTGTGGAAGTTGTTTATATCTTTTCATCAACTAGAAAAGAGCTGATGGTCTTCAAACGGCTGAGCAGATTTTCTTGAAACATAGCTAAGAACACTCTCGATTAACTCACCTTTCAAACAAAAAAAACTAAATCCAAATCGGTCCATCCGTTCAGACGCTATGATGCCACAGACAGACACACAGATACACAGATCCACAGATACACAGATACACAGATACACACGTCAAACTTATAACACCCCTCGTTTTTCGTCGGGGGTTAATAAAAATGTCACTGACTGTCGGTATTTCGCGTATTTCGTGCCAAAACAAAGTAATGTGTGGTAATGTGTTCGCCCACGTACCCGAATAGTATCCTTGAGCGGTTATTGACAGCGCACTATAGTGTTGGGCACTCGCCAAGGGATGGGTCGAGTTTTTCTCATAAAATGAATACGTAATTTGTTCCTATGGGAGAAATATTTTTTCTCGACGATTGTAACATTAGTATGCCAAGTAGCATTCTTATTCTTGATTTGCTATCGCGATATATGAACGTTATTATTATTTATTCATGGCTATTATAGTATCTTGCTTGTGTTTTCGGCTTCTTCCATACACAGTCATCAATAATCAGAGCAAAATTGTGTAAAATAAGAATTAGGTATACCGTATTAAATACAAGAAGTCCAGGGGGGTTACTCCGAAATACGTCGCTGACGGATCGTCCGAAGTACGGATTCGATTTACGATCAAAACAATGTCAAATAGTAGAGAAAAACGAAAGAAGAAATGTCAAATCACGACAATCCGTCAGCCGAAACGTTAGGTTCGTATTTCGGAGTAGGCCAGCAGGAACGAATGAACGCCGACCAACGTTTTTTTTCGTTCGTTTGTGATATTGACACTACGGATGAGTCAAAACTCGAAATTCGGAGCCCAGACGAAACAGATTGATTTTATAATAGCAGCCAGTCGTTAACTTTACAGAGTAACCTGCCTTTAATAACTTACTGAAAACTATGACGTAGTCAAAGACAACGCGTTTTCCATACATTCAGGGCCGATCTGTCAAAATGAACAAATTATGTATGATGAATGAATGAACGATGTGTGAATGAAAAATGCTGTCGACGTTGCCGTGGCTCGCCCTAAATGACCAAACTTGGTAACTCCTATTTTAGTCTTCACGGTCTCAGATCTAAACCTATCCGCCCTGCAGATAGAATGACCTTGGTGCTATCGATCTGTGTGCGCGGTCCAATGCAGACTCCGCGGCGACTGCCGAGTTTACTTTTACTCTCGGAAACTCAATGCTGTTTTGCTAGAGAAAACAAGATGGACCTTTTTGTGGAAAGAGTAACGACATATTGGCTGTTATTGCTGGACGTAAACTTATGATTACAAGAGGTTTGATGATACTAAATGCATCACAGGAAGCTGTCGATGCGAAGGCTGATGCGATGATGACGTGATGTGATGATGAAGTGATTGGGAAAACCCTATTCCAGCAGCAAACGTAGTCCGAATGTAGACCTGATCTTCATCTTTTAGCATGAGAAAACGTGTCTTAGACCAACACATTACAAGTAAGAGAGAGACAAGAGACTGTTTTAAATACTTTGTCCTACTAAACGGAGCCCATGGACATAGTGCGACTCAGTCGCTCGCGGAAAATTATGTTGGAATGTGTGTGTGTGTGTGTGTGTGTGTGTGTGTGTGTGTGTGTGTGTGTGTGTGTGTGTGTGTGTGTGTGTGTGTAATGTGTAACGTCACGACTTTTATCCCCATTCGGGGGTAGTCAGAGGCTTGAGTGGCCATACACCACCACATTGTGGAGGTATTAACCAACTCAAAGCCCACGTTTCACCAGATAGTCAGAACCCAACGTGACAGGTGGTGAACCTTGTCGCCGTGTATACAGGAACTGACTATTACCTAATCCCGAGGGATAGGTAGGTTTCCTCACGATGTTTTCCCTCACCGTCAACGAAATGTAAATGGAAACACTGTATTATGTTGGAAACATGTAGGTATTGCTAATACTGCTCATCTTGTGGTGGATAATGCATTCTTATGTATTTAATAAGTTAATATTCGAATGACGAGTCTGCTAACGATGTGTGAATTTCGCTGTATGTCGTGGGGCGCTGAGCACAAGTCTAGTGATTGCGATGTTAGAAGGTACTATGCTGAAATAATACATGAGTAATCTTACGTCCTTCAGTGTACTTTTCGGGAAGATAGGTTGAATATGAAACAAAAGGATACGATGCATTGTCATTGTTAGATGTTCGGTATTTTAAACAGCATTTATCACCCTGTATTTACCAGACACCCAATAAATATGCATTAACTTAATACCCCGTTTCAGGCAAAAAGTGGTACGATGAGGCGCGATGGCGTCACATCCGGTCGCGATGAAAAATGGCGTCGGATGCATTTCCGGCTGCACGTGGCGCCGATAATGGGTTTACCTTGCATTTTATGGCGTTTTGCACTCGCATTGTTTTTTGCGTTTGTGCGGGCTCTGTCGAATTTTTGTCTGTCTAGTAGTTTCGTGATTTTGCAAAATAAAAGGACGGTTGGAAATATGCGATACTATAGGATGCCTTTGTGGTTTCAGACTTTATAGTTTTGGTAGTCATTGGCGGCGTCTTCATCAGGCGCATGCCTCGCGCGAGCACTCAGTTTTGACGTCGAAACACATAGACGTAATGTCATAATATGAGTGCTCGGGTGAGGCATGCGCGCCATATGGACACATCTACAGCTGGCCTACTCCGAAATACGAACCTAACGTTTCGGCTGACGGATTGCCGTGATTTGACATTTCTTCTTTCGTTTTTCTCTACGATTTGACATTGTTTTGATCGTAAATCGAATCCGTACTTCGGACGATCCGTCAGCGACGTATTTCGGAGTAACCCCCCAGAGACGTGTCTACAACATGCACATGCCGCGCGAGGCTGCTCACCCACATGCCTCGCGAAGCACGACGTTTGCCTCAGTCGCATGCCGCGCGAGGCAAATGGCGAGGCAACTGACACTCTAGACAGGGAAAGGTATACCCGATCAATCAGTTTGACACGTTTGACATCGTTCTGTCTCACGACTGCCAAACTAGGCGAGGCAAATGTGAGTGCTCAGGTGAGGCAGGGCGCGCATTTGCCTCACGTGAGGCAAGTCAAACTTGGCGAGGAAAATTTTCCTCGCGCGGCATGTGACACTTCTGGACGTAGCTATTCACTCGTAAATTACACGTATAAGAGGCTTTTTTCATTCATAGCACTAACTGGCCATTGATGTATTGTAAGGAATATTATTAATTGCACATCAAATAATACTGACTGCACAGCAAATTATTGCACATCAAATAATACTGACTGCACAGAAAATTAACCTAAGCGTGCATAGTTCCCCAGAAACAAAATTGAAGATGTTATGTATGGCCCTAAAGACTTAGGTTAGGTTAGGTTAGGTTAGAACATAGGGGGTGCTAGGTCGGACAACCTCCTCGTGGTGCACCCTGGGCATCGTCGACCATCTCTCTAGTTTCCCTGGGGAGATGGTCGACGATGGCGGATAGTCCGGCACTGGGCGTCGCGTTTTGTCTGCTCAGTCCTGTCCGGCCCTCGGGCTACGGGCTGACTGGGCAGACCGGCGACTGGGGGGTAAAGGTGACGGATGTTTGGTGATGGATGGGGTGGGGTGGGTAAAGGTGATGGATGTTTGGTGATGGATGCTCGGGTGAGGACGCACGCCAGAGGGGCGATAGTCCTCGCCTGAGGGTCGCCAGTTGGGCCGTGTTGGGTGGGAGGGGGGTCCGCTAGTGGTTGCGGCTTCGGGCTGCGGAAGCCCATTACCGGCCTACGAAACTTGTCCCTTCGGGTGACTCGTGGAGTGGGCTGGGTGGCCGCGTCGGGGTTGACGTTCGCCCCGGACCGTCCAGCGCCTCTGAAAGCTTGATCGGCCCACGGTCTGCTTCCGATGCTCTTCGGAGAGTTGGGAGCAGACCAGCGACCAGGGGAGGGGGGTAAAGATGAGGGATGGCAGGTGATGCCTGAATGAGTGTATGATCGCCGTTTCGGCGAAGGCAGAGCGACGCCAGAGGGGCGGAAACTCAGCCAGCGGTGGGCCAATTTGGGCCAGTGTGGGCGGGATGCCGAGACGCGGTGGTTCGGCTGTTTGGGATTGAGCTTCTTAGCTCTCCCTTAACTCGTGCCTGCAAAGGCGGCCCTCTCGTGGGGTTCGCTGGAGCGGGTGGAGGCGGCTGGGCTGGGGGTCCCCCCCTTGGCTCTCTGCTGTGTTTTGGGGTTTTGCCTCATTGGCTACCGATTGTGGCCCAGCCCCAGGGCGGCAGGCACGGGGGTGTTTGTCGTCCGTTGAGGGGCTATGAGGGGTGGTGCTGCATTGAATGTGCCAATGCAGCACCACATGGCCGCGTAGGCCTTTTGCGGGGGCTCGCAAGGGCTGAGCCGCGTGGGGGGCGTCATGGTGACTGCGAAGAGCAAAGCCCATGGCGTCTTTCACATTTACGCGGCAGTCCGGCACATCGGTGAGTTTTAGTGGGTAGGACGGGCGGCACTCTGCCGCCTGGGAGCCCCACATATCCCTACCGCCTCCCCCGAGGCGGAAGGGAATGCGTAAATGCATTTCTCACCGTCAAAAAAAAAAAAAAAAAGGTTAGAACATAGACCACACATTGCCAAAAATATTTTGCTGTGCAATCAGTAATTTTTTGGTGTGCAATCAGTAATTTTTTGATTTGCGTTTAAATACTACCCGTATTATAATAGCAGAAGGGCTAGACAAGTGGCTGACGTCTACGAGCGTTCGTTCAAATCGCTACGCTTCATGTATGGAAATGACATAAGTCACGTGATCTACATGGCAACTTGTTGTTGATCTCCATAGCGACATTTGACATTTCCATACATTGTGAAGTCTATTCTATTCTATTCGATTAGCGTTCATGCCACTTGGCTAGCCCCTCTGATATGGTAGGTACCTACTAACATTGCAATCACTAGACTCATGCTTAGCGCACCACTACATGCGGCGAAATTCACACATCTGTTATCCCAGTCGCAATTCGACAATCAACTTAAAGGCAGGAAGATGAACCGTATTGGCAATACCGACATGTTCCCAACTAGAGTTGAGTCGTATTTACTAGAACAGGTGGGAAGACTAGGTATTTACGAGACTAGGTGGCACCTATTCCAATTTTAACAGTACTTAGTCCACCTAGTATTAGCGCTCAACACGTCCACTGACGCACCAAGTACCAAGTACCGTACCGTATTGCGAGAGCGCGACGACGCAATGAATATATTATGGAATAATTTTAATCTAAACATGTTTGTTTACATAATTACTATGGAGAATGACATATTGTAAGCAGTAGCGACATCTGAAGTGAGCAAAAAGTTTTTGTCCCCATTAATTGATCTCATGTATCGAGTCCTATTATGGATCTAAGGACTAAGTACGCGAACCATAGCCGATAAGTACTTGAGACTAGGTGGAATAGGTGGAATAGGTGGAACAGGTGTTTGCATCACGTATTTTTAAATACTAAGAATAGGTGCACCTAGTCCCAAATTTACCTAGTATAACCCATCTCTATTTCCAACATAATTTTCGGCAAAATGTTTGAATCGTACTGTGTCTATAGACTCCGTTTATCGGGACATACTATTAAGGACCATCACATGTCTCCCTCTTTAACCTTTAATACCATCTATCAAAACATAATATCGCTTGAGACGTTTTCATTTAAATTCAACATGATAGATATACCCTATAACTATTTATTGCATGCCCTAAATCACGTTTGGCGCCTTTCAGCCGAGTTCTTCAGGCACCCCTGTTGGTGCAGCGCAGTTTGATCCCGAATTATAACAAGGGTTGAAATTGGTGTTTTATGGGACGAGGAAGCGGGTATATGGCATAGAAAATTTGCAGGCGGTTTTATATTCCTTTAAAATTGCATTTTCAGAGATGCTAATGGAATTATGTGCGGTATGTGTTCGATGCGGATAGGTGGATTGGTAGAGCTGTAGCCAATTGACTGCAGCTCATTGCTGGCTCGACCGGGGTAGTACTACCCTCTCACAGAAGATCGGCGTAAAGTAGCTATTACAGCTGCGTTTCCGCTCCGTTTACAGTGAGAGAGCCGGAGTGGCCAAATTTAGTTTCTAAGAGTATTGCCTAAATGCGTTTTATCTTGACATTAATGTGTTATTTTCAGAGTTGCCAAAAAACAGGAAATTTAAGATGAAAACTGTTTAAAACGTGTTTAAATCATTGACTTAAAACAGAAGGAAACAATAACTGTGTTTTAAACAAACACAAACGAAAAACAACAACAAGATTTTTTCGTAACAACCCTGGTTATTTTTAAAGCGGAAACACTGTTTCCTTTGACATAGTTTTTACAAGTGCAGGATCTCAGGAAACTTGTGTAGCCGTGCACCATATTAAAGTTCTTGTATTGTATTATTATTTGCAATAGAGAATAGTCCTGCCCCCTAGTCAAAGGACTTGGTCTACAAGCGTTTCTACAAATCGCTACGCTTCATGTATGGAAATGACATAAGTCACGTGATCTACTTATCGACTTGTAATTTCATTTCCATACATTTAAGCGTAGCGATTTGTAGAAACGCTTGTAGACCAAGTCCTTTGACTAGGGGGCAGGCATAGTGGGGTAAGTTATAAAATTTAGTTTACTCTGAAAAAAATGCACTTTGAAGTACTTTCAATGAAGGGATCTTGATCCAATGTCTCTTTGATAGGCCTCTTCCATCATACATATATATCATAGAAATTGTAAGTCCACGAAATAATAGCCGATAAGTCAAGACAGAGCACTCCCAAAGATTGGCCAGCCTCCCGGCGCCGCGGCGGCTGCGTCCACACTCACACTTCCGCACTAGCACAGATTATGGGAGGGACCGTGTTTTTATCACACACATTGATTTACGAATATGTATACATTGTGGTTTGGTTTACTATCCGTTTGAGAGATGCTTAATTAATATGTATGATCTGAATCATTTTATGTAGAGTCATACTTTAAAATTTGCCAACGATTTCAAAGTCACCATGGGTAAGTTTAATTACAAAATGTACCATTCCACAACTCAATTTTCAATGCCATAAGACTAAAGCATAACACTAAAATACCCTACCTTAGTGAAACGAGGCATAGATTAGGAACCATGTCAAATTCGCCAGAGCACTTTTATACACCAAATAACTTGGACATTTTGACAGGTATTCTATGGAAGAAACTGTCAAATCTTCACATTTATTTTGTGAATAAAAGTTATCATATAATTCTGAAACAAGCCTCTATCTTGATACATACCTACCTATTAGAAAACATTCCATGAATACACTAGAAAACGCTTTTACCTCCTATATTCAAAACGTATCTTTCTTGGCAAAGCTTTATATTTATATTTATGGAATTAGTATTACTGCTTTCATTATGCCAATTGCGTCGTGCACGCCCGTTCCCTCGGCGCTACCCTTTCAAGAACCCATAAACCATTCAGGATCGACAAAAGCGCAGGCTTAATTCGCATGCGCGCGCCGGATGTCCTCTGACCGGAAGTGTAGTGTGTCATCTACAGTAGGTAAGTGAGTTTATAAGTAAGTAAGGAGTAGTAAGTTAGTGCTATATCGCACGAGGACACCAGTGGTAGCGCAACCAGTCGCTCCACCAACAAAATGTATAGAGCTGTATGGAGGGTATCGCACCCGGTCTCCGCTTGGTAGCGCAACCAATTCGATGTCGGCTATCAAATCACCCGCTGGTGGCGCAACCATGGGTGCCTCGTGCAATATCGCACTTAGAGGATCGTGGTTTGTTTTAGTTTCAATTCAATTTAAGTGTAATACAGTATCAATTTTGTTGCTATCTAGAACCCAAGACTGTTAATTATTAATCACTGGTCACTTATTTCTTCATGAAAAGATTCTGAATTATAATGAATTCTTAGTTGTCGGCCAGAGAACTGCTATTAGATGGCTCACAATATGTCGAACGCCACGAAATAACGACTTATAATGACAAATTGACGAAGGTAATACAACAGACCAGTAGTTTCACATTGGACAATTGTTTAGAGACTCGAGGCCCTATAGGAGTCATCAGTACCCAAAGGAAACCGTATACATTATAGTCTGCATATTTGTACGCGTGTATGGAGAATTAATGAAGATAATATTAGTAACCAAAGGTTTTGCGATGGTTAAAATTAGCTTTATTTCAAAGTTGAATTACTTCAACTCATTGCACTAGCGTCCGGAAATGTATTCCGAGCTTTAGGCGGGCGGCGCGGCGCCCTGCATGCTTCCGAGATACATTTGCATGTGCGACGAACATCCATGCGCGGGCGGGCTCGCCGCCCAACATTGAATGTAATTTTATTAGTTGTTAAGTGGTACTCTTTGGATGGCAATGTAATATTTAATAGTATAGGTACGGTCAGCAACGAAAGTCGCTGAACATTCTTAGTTTTTCAAATAGCTTGCACACTTTTGTTTTGCATCAAATCCATATTTTTCTTTATCGAAACTAAATGTAGACATGTTGTTAATGTTCGTTTTTATAAAGGTTTACCAACGTTTGTAGAATAAAGAGTATAACCGATTTGAAGAATTCAGAATGTTCAGCGACTTTCGTTGCTGACTGTACTTGTTTGTCAAATAAAAGTCTAGGAATTAACTATGTATATGTTGATTGTGAAATCTTATAAACTTAAGTAGTTTTTATGAACATTCGCAGATCTGAAATCTAGATGACTTACCTGAAACAACAATATCTTAGATTAGTAATGGTATAGGCGTAAAATGCCAGATTTTCAAGTATCTGGTATAGCAAGCATCTATAGGTTACGGTAACTGGTTAACATCAGGCTCCTAAAGCTCTTCTTTCCATACATAAACCTCCGCATTTTACCGTACGCGCTTCCGGTCTATCCGTCAACTTCGTCATATCTCTTCCACGCCATTAGTGAAGTCAGAGAGATGAGTTCTCTCTCGCGTCTCCTATCAATTATTTATTACACGACACAGGTAGTTTCCTGGATAAAGTTGTAATACTATTAACTAAATAAAATAAATTAATATCGCCAGACTTACACACCAACTGTATGGTCCCAAATTAAACAATACATGTAAACCTGCTACGGCTACTATTATTATATAACATTGTATTAAAAAAATATAGAAATCAGATTTTGTCAATTATATTTTCCTGCTAATTTAAAAAAAAAACAAAAACTATGTAATTTAACAAACTATTTTTTGTATATTAGTGGTTGCTACTCCTAAATGCAGTTTACAATGTATTCTAAGGCCGAAACACGGAAATAATCATCTACACTAATATTATAAAGAGAAACAATTTGTATCTATGTTTGTTTGGATGTTTGTAATGAGTAAACTCAAATACTAGGCTATATTTTTTGGGATCCGGGATATCCGGGATACGGGATCCGGGATCCGAGATCCGGGATATCCGGGCTACGGGATCCGAGATATGGGATTCGGGATCAGCTATCGTTTTTTTTAAATTTAAATTCTACGCGGACGAAGTCGCTGGAAAAAGCTAGTACATTATAAGTCTGTCTTCACGAAGCATCTACCAGGTACTGTCTATGTAGCTTAATTATTATTTGGAACTTTCAAAACACTCTATATAAGTGGATATAAAGACAGATAGATATTTAACCTTAAAGTGAAACATTTAGAAACATACACTTCTCTAACGAGAGCATATAAAACGCCGCCCACAATTAAAAACTTAATTACTTGAGGTAAGGTGCGTTAACTGGGAATTGGTTCGGTTACATCAAAGCTCAATTTGGCTGTCAGCGTCGCATTACGAATGTATGTGCCTCGGCCACCCTTCAGCTGCACCGTACAGGATGTTCCAAAAATTAATGCACGATTTTAAAACTTTTTCAAAATTTCGATTGCGGCAAAGAATATGTCTAATACAGAGGGGAAGTATTTAGTCATTTATTTATATGTAAAAGATTCGTTATCATCCTACTAATATTATATATGCGTAACTGTGTGTGTGTGTGTGTGCGAATGTTTGTTACCACGTACCTCCATAACTACTAAATCGATTTTAATGAAATTGGAAACGTAGATAGTGTAGGCGTTGGAATAAGACATAGACTATACATATCAATGTCCACGGGGGCGAAGCCGCAGGGCACAGCTAGCTTTAAATAAACTGAAAAAATTACAATTGGTAAGCGCGCCCGAGACTTTAGTTACAAATCACATTTGTTCCTAAAAATGCCTTTCATAACCATTGCAAACTGGGCAAAATCTCTATGAATAAGGGGGTTTGTCTTTAATAAAGTTGTCCACTCTTTTGGCATTCGTTTGTTTCTGTTGTGTGTACATGTAGATAACCCGTAGACGTATCTGCTACACCCTGTATATACAGGAACACCTTTCGCTTTAATCGCGTTTCGTATTGTTAATAAACAATGACTGGGTACTCGTTAACAAGCTCGCGGCGCGGCGGCGGGTGCATTCGTTTATATTGACGTAAAATATTCAGTTACACACCTATCTATACCTCGTCATTGTTGCTTAGGATATTCACAAAGAAAATAAAAATATGACTAGGTGCGATGTGAGAATTTCGCGCGAAAAGTCTCTTTCAATTTAAATATGAAAAGCGGTAAGCACGCCAGTTTCCAGCCACAGACATTTGTTGAGTCTGGGAAGGTCTGACTCCCTTGCGACTGGCATTTTTATACAGGTTTTTGATGTCAGAACTAAATTTATGTTCCAACTTGGTTGAGCTGCAGTATCGCTAGTCATGGAATGTATTTCGCTTTTTTTATCAAGACTTCCTATCGCGCACACTACAACATCAAGTTCTTCAAAGGGCATGTTTCGAAGGCAAGGTCCCTAAAAGTCAGCATTTCATCTGCTCCCTTTGTCCTTCCCGACGGACAGACTGTCCATGTGCCTTTCTACGCAGTAAAATGAAGCTTTAGTTGCTCTACGCTGAGGTAAGGTCTCCCTATCCTTTCTCCACTCCCTCCGGTTCAAGGACTTTACCCAGCACTGGGTCTACCCAGGCTAGTGACAACACAACACAATGGAACACGATACGAAACGTATATGTTGCCACGCAACCAAGAGAGTGACACAAGAATGTCACTAAGTTCTGGATCAAGTAGGTAACATAGGCAATTTTTTTTTCTGTAAAATTTTCTTTAAACGACAACGCGGCAGGCCCAGGAAAAGATGGCGGGATGAGCTGGACTCCTACTTGACGGATTGGTCCCGGGTAGCCATAGACCGGAGCAAGTGGAAAAAGGGAGGGGAGGCCTTTGCCCTGCAGTGGGACAGTACAGGCTAGAAATGAAATGAAATGAAATGAAAATTGCCTTTCTTTCTGCTGGGTGATGTAACGCATTTTCAAGGATAGCAGGATGTAATTAAGTGAGCATAGTTTAAAAAAATATTCAAACCAATATAGCAAATTTAACACAAAATCATCTAATTTAACTTTGCATTAATTAAAACAGCGAACACTAGTACAAGAGCTCTGTGCGTATGACACTTCATTTAACGAGTTGCGAACTTGTACAGGGACTGTTTGCACGCCGCGACGTGTTCGCGGTTTCATTAACATTGTCACGCTGCCAGCGTTTACCTACTGCTTTCTGTTATGCTGTGGTTGGAAATATTCTATGTGGTTTACATTAAATTAGTCGAGACACACATATATAACTAACTAGCTTTTGCCCGCGACTTCGTCCGCCTTGAATTTAGAACGTCCTGTACCACGTTTTTTTTTATAATCCCATTAGGACCTAATTTGTTTTTTCGAGATAAAAAGAAGCCTATGTCCAATGCCAAGGTCTTGTTTGAATCTTTACCGAAATTCATCCAAATTGATTTAACGGTTGAGTCGTGAAAACGTAAAAGACACAGACAGAGTTACATTTATCTGTTTTATCATATTACCTACGTATAGAAGTATAGATTAGCGATTATCACGCGGATCACGATTCATAACGTATATAGCGTGTAATGTAATACAATGCAGTGCAACAAAACGCAACGCAACGCAACGCAACGCAACGCAACGCAACGCAACGCAACGCAACGCAAAGCAATGCAAAGCAATGTAACGTTAGCAGAGCTAGTAAGCGCGACTGAACCATCACTTGACTTCTCACCACGTGGACATAACGTCATAACTGATTGCTCGGGTGCTGCTGTGGACTTGTAGACGCGTTTATTCAGCAATTCACTGACTACTTTAAGTAATAGCGTCGAGGATGTAGGGAGCATGGTTGTTTCCTATGACGTACGGCCCCTGAGTGCCTGATTCACGTTTATTGATAATAATTTACGGAGCAAATTGGCTATTTAGATGATTTATTGTACATATTTAGCCCGCTAGTAGTAGAGACGTTTGTTCATTGGAAGAAAAGAGATCATACGTTCACATTAAATAAACACAACTTGAAATCTAGTCTATATTTCTATACGAAATGATCTAAGGAACTATTGAACAATTATTTCTCTGATTTTACTCGACTGCTCCGGTAGGAGGGTTATATTTTTCAAGTGTATTATGTATTTACCTATGTCCGTAGAGGGTAGAGAGAGGGGATAATACCGAAGAGGGCAATTCCATAAAACTCAGCGATCAGAGAAAATAACAAAGCGGCCATTTCCAAAATTGGCCCTGACTGGAATTGAACCCGCTATCCCTCGGTACCTGCAGTAAGTCAAGAGATCTGCACTTAAACCATTGCCAAGCAGTCACAATTAAACTGCAAAATTTATAGAGAGTTTAAGCCAGTTTACAAAGGATTTGTAGGAACAAAAGTGATTTATAATGCCAGTGTAACCATCATAATTTTCTATAAATTAGGAAAACGTGTTTTCTTTGTTCTTAAGACAGAAACTTTTTCCTAAAACTTAATACGTTACTTACATCTCTGCCAGCCCCATAACGCAAAAGGTGTTTGATACACACATTTTAATTGAACCAATCAAATAAAACTCACGTAGAAAAGCAATTACAGTAGAGGAAGCGTCATTTTACTGCTTCCATCGCTAACTTTGTCGAATTTACTTAATATTCTACACGGCAATATGACCTTTAATACAGCGGGGTAGAGTACACTGTGCTGATGTTGAATTTAAAATAGCAATAAAGTATATCGTTGAGAGAATACCTGCTTTAAGTGTAGGTGCAGGCTTGCATTTCAATTTATTAGGAAATTGGTTACAAAGTGATTCTATATACAAGTACCTTAAAAACTAGTTATATGTTAGTCTCTTTTAAAATAGACAAAAGGACTATATAACCACAAAGTTAAATACGTAGGTACTAACTTAACACCTTGACGGCCCAAAACATAATGGCAGTATTTAATAAAAATAAAACAAAGGATACATCGCAACTGAGCGTTATGGTCCTAAAATACATTATTTGTTGCGTCTAGATGCCTCCTCCTCGCCTGCACCTCGCCCGAGCACTCATTTTATGTCATTATGTCTATGCTTTCCGACGTCAACGTTAAGCGCTCGGGCGACGCATGCGCCTGATGTGGACGCAGCCATTCATCTACAATCATGGTTTGAACGATCAGTCATATTAAGTATGGGTTATTTTCAGGTTAATTTTAAATGTATAGTACGTTTTTTATACTTGTCCTATTTGGTAAGCAAAGATGGCGTCCAGCGGGGCGATTGCGTAACTTTTTTGTCAATGTTTCAATTGGTTTCGTTCATCCTTTGTCAATTATATACGAAACCAATTGAAACATTGATAAAAAGTTACGCAATCGCCCCGCTGGACGCCATCTTTGCTTACCAAATAGGACATGTATAAAAAAACGTACTATAGTTTATCGATCAATTTCTTGATTAATCCTAAAATAAGCTGAGTAAAATAGTCGAAAATTTCGAAATCGTTGGACATACCTACAGTAGAATTAAAATGATAATATTCCCTGAATCATACTCATTTTATAAAACCATTTACTCTTTGTTAAGGAATCCCGCCTAACTGGAATATTCGAGCTTTAAATCTGAAAATAATAGGGCGGGCGGGCGGCGCTTCCGGTGGCTCGACCGGAATGTGTTCGCCATTTTGTATATCTGTATGTAATTTTAATGTTCCGTACGCGTACGTTCAGCGACGCAGATTTAATTTTCCGTATAATGTTGGGTCCAAGTGATAGGCTATACACGATTTTCAATTTATTAGCTCTAAAAAGTACTTCATGTTTTTTGCACAGACCTTTATCTTAAATGAGGCCAAAAAATAACACAGTGCGGGGCCACGTTGGCGTGGGCGTTATAGTCATACTGACAGATAACAATAGGCTAGTCCAATCAGCGACACTGGTAAGTTATTATTATTGGCCTCCATTGGCTGTATCAATAGAATCTCAATAATGAAGTATTTATCTAAGTTAATGAAAGCGTGACCTGTTCCACTGATAAAACAGAATTCTTAAATAAGCATCCTTTCTCGATAACCATACAAAAACTACATTTTCATTATGCAAAGTGCTTGCAAAAAGAAAATGATTTAGACAACGCATACTGCACAGCATATTACAATATTTGTGCAAAATCGGAAGTTTCCAAGACAAAAGGAAATAAAATTTGACATAAACAAACAGCAATACATTTATTTTATTCAGGTCTCATTTCTGTAACAACGAAATTAGTAAGGCAAGGGCCTCCGCAGACTAGCTACTTTTAGCATCGGCAACCGGCGATTTTGTGACGTATCGATGCTGCGTCGCGTTTCTACGAGCGCGAACGAGCGAGACGCAGCATCAAAATCGCCGATCGCCGATGCTAAAAGTAGCAAGTCTGCGGAGGCCCTAAGTAGATAAATATGGAAAAAAGGGATTTGTAGTTAAAAATAATCCACGTAACTCCACCGCTTACATATTGCACCACAACCCAAAACGAGCACAATTTCGGTAACGCAAATGTTCTAACACTAATAATGTTGTAATTAGGAGCTGAAATATGAAACCGCCGCGTTCAGGGCGCTCCATCCTTGGATTTGGGCGGAACGGTAATGATCGTACAAGTACCTGGCTTTGGGAAGCCCTGTGAAGGGCTTGATTAACATAAACATGGTTCATCCTTTCTTTTGATTAAATTCGTGCATTGAGGGTCAAACCGTGGCGTCATCGTTGGACACCATTGTCGATCCTGGCTTACAGGAGTAACATTGGTGGGAGTGTGTGGCGGGCCTAGTCCCAAAAAAAAACAAGGTTCAATAATATTACTAGAATTATTCAGAATTAACAGTTTTGCAATTTAAATCTTGGTCAGGCTATCTCACTCATACATGTACAAAACGCAGCTGTAATAGCTACGCCGATCTTCTGTGAGAGAGTACTACCCCGGTCGAACCAGCCGCCAGCTGCAGTCAATTGGCTACAGTTTGGCTCTACCACCCTCAAAAGACACAATGCCACCTACACGCAAAGACCACAAGCACACCTAAATGATTTATCTAATGAGGGGGCAAAGTCCCTCCATCCCTTATAATTCGCGCGGGTTCCAAGACATTTAAGTATTTTTCTGGGATCCAAGGGTCAAACATTGGCGTCTTCGTTGGACAACGTAGTCTTTTTGCTTATAAAACGTAGGTAAACGACCAATATGCAGTTTCTATTTTACATAGTTCATTGTATCGCCATTTGCGAGATCCAAATAAATACTGGAATTGGCAGATTGGCGCTATCCTCAACAAGCTCCAACTCCAAATCTGGGATTGAACCGTGGTTTTCCAAAACAAATTAATCAATTCCAAACATTTGGTCAAATCTGCAATACAAACATGCCGCGGTTTCCCTCACTTGTCATTCCGGAGGTGGGCATCATTTGTAAAGGCATTAAACGCACCTGGGCGCCGCTGACCGCGGAGGTGGGCTATATAAATTAATATTGGGATTACTGGACCTTTTGGTGGGCTAAGATGACGCTTTTGGAAGGATTATAATAGGATGTGGCGTATGATAATACCTATGTAGAAATTTTTATCCTCGATTTTTTTTTATTTGTTAACTAACGTTAAATCTACCAACAACGTTAAGAACTGTTTCTATCGCTGATCCAAGCTTGCCGCAGTCGGGGAAAGAAGTTTATAGAGACAATTTGGTACAAAAATATGTTTTTTAGGGTTCCGTACCTTAAAAGGAAAAAACGGAACCCTTATAGGATCACTTTGTTGTCCGTCTGTCTGTCTGTCTGTCCGTCTGTCAAGACGAGCACAGCCCAAACCGCTGTAGTTACAAACATAAAAATAAAACAGTAGGTACCTTCTACAGTGTAGAAGAAGAGCATAGAAAGGATTTTGGGAAATTCCACCCCTAAGGGGGTAAAATAGGGGTTGAAAGTTTGCATGAAAATCCGTCATTTCTCAAGTAGAAACATGAAAATTTGTATTTAAACTGTTAATTACAAATAAGAAATAATAATTTCAGCGATTTCGGACATTCCACCCCTAAAGGGGTAAAATAAGGGATGGATTGTATGGGAGTAAAATTTTTTTTGAAGCCTGGTAGACAAGACCTGGAATTTTGTATTTAAGCTATTAATTACAAATAAAAAATAGTCATTTCAGCGTTTTTGAAAATTCCACTCCTAAGGGGGTAAAATAAGGGGTGGAAGTTTGTATGGGGGTCTCAATTTGTATCGGAACCCTCAGGGCGTGAGTCATACTTGCACTTTTCCCGTTTTTTTATCACGTGATATTTTATTATTGTTTAAAAAATACACAAAAAAATACATTTAAGTACTACTCCTTTAAATTCAGTCGTCCTCATGTACTTCCTATACAGCGATATAAGCGACATTTTAGCCACCCCATCCTGTCACCCTCCGCGGCGGCGGTCACTGACCGCGGCTCAGATGGTCACTTGACACAGCCTCGTAAAAACGCATAACATCATAATACTCATTCGACGTGCGTGGTTCAAATTATCCTTACTAATCCTTATTAATATTATAAAACAGCACGGTGTTTGTTTGTTTTTAGCTTAACTTTAATTCGTAAAAACAACTTACTTTTAAAATATTTTTGGAACAAAGATTAGTACGACATCGTAATATTAAAGTCATCCACTTCTTAGATCGTCCTCAACCAATATGGCGTCCGTTATCTGAAGTCGTCTATTTTCTATGAAATGCCCTTAAGTCGTCCCCTTCATATTTCGTCCATTGCCCAGAGTAATGCTCATTTTAACTCAATGGAAGCTACGTAGATGATCCCCAAACATAAGAAAGTTATGACGGGCTTACACTGGCATTATAAATCCCTTTTTGCCTAGAAATTATTTTTAAAACCATTGTAAACTAGCTAAATTCTCTATACATTTGGCGGGATATGTTTGTAAGTTTGATAGAGTTTCACGCATGCACGCATGCAGCTATGACTTGGAAGAAATTTTAAGTTAAAGTGGTTCTATCGTAAAATAGTATTGCTACCTTTTACTCCTAAAAATACTTAACAAGCAAAACCGCATGTATTTACAATATTCCCGTCCGGTGGGCGTTTTTACGTCTTCATATTATTTTTCATAATCGCGATACAGACATTTGAATTTAGAATTGCTCGTAAATATTTTCAAATTATCTCCTGACAAATAAATAGCGAATTCAGTTTAAATTTTGCAAAATAAATTACAGATTTATTTGCGGATGATGTTGTAAAATGAGATCCGATTATATTTGTTTGACATTTTATGAACACAAACAGTAGGTACGGTGTGGCCCGTAACCAGTGAAGGTATAGGACTTCATTTAATGATATAGCAGCTATATTATAGCTGATAGATCTCCCGCTAACTAAGGCTCAAAACGGCGACTTTACGCAAAATTGTTGATGAATCCGTTGGTCCATATGCTATAAACTAAACTTTAAGTCGCCAGGAATAAAATGTATAATGTAGTAATTGTATGTTTAAATGTTTGTAGAATGTTCTGTTAGCCATTTAACTCCCACCGATAGGACCGTTTACCGATGGAAATGGCAGTCGTTAGCAAACTTGAATGCTAGTCTGTCAGTTTATATAACTCTTCTTTCATCATCCCGATCAAAACTCATCCTCTCTTTGATTACCCGCCAAGCAATAGACTCACCTACATACATAGTAACTAATTAAAACGAACCAGGAAATGCATGTATAATCATGGTTGTGATTAAAACAGGTGTGTGACTCGCCTTAATTAAGGCGCGGTGCCACTGGGGAGCTCTTGGCTTGAATAAAAGATATGACACGCGCGGCCCCGCTTAACCTGGTTTCTCATCCTGTGGGGTTATGTAGCAGTTTTAAGTGCTAATTTATGACGTCACCAAATTAAAAAGTAAAACTTGAAGTATACACCTTCACGCCTGTATACCTGGAGGTGTAGACAGCGGTGCACCCACATTAAGCCTATGGTATTTTGGTCCAGAGGGCTATATACCATAGTTCCCGATTGGCCCGTTGCCAAGGGTGGTAGAGCCAAGCTGTAGCCAAACTGTAGCTCATATACGGGCTGGCTCGACCGGGGTTATACCTTCTCACAGAAGACCTGAAGGGAGTGGGAGAGAGGGACGGGAAGGGGGGCATTGAGCTTCCGGCTCTCTCACTCATCGTACGAAACGCAGCTGTAACAGCTATACGCCGATTTTCTGTGAGAGGGTGAGACTACTCCGGTCGAGACAGCTAGTATAGCGGCAGTCAATTGGCTACAGCTTGACTTTACCACCAACCTTCCGTTACAAAACGGACGTTCACCTTCAAAAATTTAAAATGGTTTGACAAGCTTTTCATATCTATAGATAGAGCAAATATTGCCGCTACTTCAGCCCCCCTAGACAAGTGGCATGAACGCTAATCGAATAGAATAGAATAGACTTCACAATGTATGGAAATGTCAAACGTCGCTATGTAGATCAACAATAAGTTACTATGTAGATCACGTGACTTATGTCATTTCCATACATGAAGCGTAGCGATTTGAACGAACGCTTTTAGACGACAGCCACTTGTCTAGCCCTTCTGAGTTCTGTACATTATTTCCCCTTTCCTGCAATCCTTGTAAATTAACCCTAATCAAACGACATGTTGACTTGCACTTGTCCCGCACATTGTGGCCGAAAATCCTCAATTTGCCAAAATTTCCGAAATGCACACTTTGCGAATATTAGCAAGTAAATGGCCCATATTAACGGACCCGCGCGAGTCCCCTTCGTTAATTTGCAAATTTAACTGGTCAAATCTCGCGAACGTGTGACGGAGTGTGGTTACTGTACCTTGTTTATTACGGGTCTCTGATGGACGTCATTTTGTCTTTATGACGACCATGGTGGAAAGGGTGTTATAGAATATTCTACGTTTGTTAACGTAGACTGTACAAGTCACATATACTGTTTTTTAGGGTTCCATACCTCAAAAGGAAAAAAAAAAACGGACCAAAACGTCTGGCTGTCTGTCAAGACATGCACGAAACAAACCGCTGGTGTTAGAAACATGAAATTTTAACAGTAGTTACCTTTGATAGCGTAGGCTATCAAAGGTAACTACTGCATGCACTTAGGAAGAATTATGAAAAATTCCAACCCTAAGGGGGCGAAATAGGGGATGAAAGTGTATAGGGTCCCAATTTTTCTGAAGCTGGAGACATGATAATTCGAATTTAGGCTGTTCTTATCAAATAAAAAAATTAGTTTCAACGTTTTTCAAAATTCAACTTGGCTTTCCCCCGGACACGTGCAAGGTCAAACCTCGACGTCATCGTTGGACTCCATTATCGATCATTTTAGGGGCGGAAACCCACCGCAGCGCACGCTGTGCATGCTACGCACGAAATGACGTGGCTTTCACTAGCTGCGTGGGTTCATGGTGTCAATTACGTCATTTTGTGCGTAGCGTGCACAGCGTGCGCCGCGGTGGGTTTCCGCCATAACAGCGGGAAAGTGTGGTGTGGTGGTGTGTAGAAGCTTTGTCCCATTTTTTAGGGTTCCGTACCCAAAGGGTGCCAACGGGACCCTATTACTAAGCCTACGCTGTCCGTCTGTCTGTCTGTCTGTCTGTCTGTCTGTCTGTCTGTCCGTCTGTCTGTCAGCGGGCTGTATCTAACAAACGGTAATAGCTAGAGACATGAAATTTTCACAGAATGTGTATTTCTGTTGCCGCTACAACAACAAATACTAAAAATAAAATAAAACTTAAAAATAAAGGGGGTCCCCATACAATAAACTCGATATTTTTGGCGTTTTTATTGATAACTCATAAATTAAACAATATATAAAGAGAAAACTAACATTTTAACCATGAGTGATCATTATGACATATTTTAAATAAATTGTTGACAAAAAAAAGAAATGTAAAACTACATTTTTGACCCATAAATAAGTTTTAAATTAATAGTACCAGTCAAAGTAGCGCCATCTAACATTGTTATGATATCATTGGCATTACAGTGTCATAAGTAGTATAATAATTCGAGTGCAATACTAGAGATCATCTTAGCCGTATGGTTAAGGCGTTAGTCCACGTGTATGTGGGTATTAGGTTCGAATCTTACGATGAGTTGTTTTTTTTTTTTTGAGTAATTCGCATTTTTTTTGTCGCCCACAGCTTAAATTAAAATAATGTTAACACTAAACTGATTTGTGCAAATACATTGTTTACGTACGCAAACATATTTGTAAATCAAGTTTCAAATGCATTCGGAGTTTCAAGCACAGAGTATTAGAACTATAGATGGCGTTGTAATAGTTTTTCACAGAATGTGTATTTATTTATTTGTGTACTTTATGTACCTATTATTGCAGGTGTGTACTAACAATTATGGGACTGAGGTGGCAAAAAAGCGTACAGCCCGCCTGATGTTGAGCAGTTTTTTTTTATGGGAGTGAGGTGGCAAAGAGTAAATAATTGTTGCTATAACAAAGATAATATAAAATAAGAACCTCATAATATATAAAATAATAGTACCGCTACGCACCACTAGATGACGCTAGATGAGCTCCTAGATCGCGCTATGGTTTCGTTTTTCAGATCGCAATATAGTCACGACCAAAATTCGCCTGCTATTGACAAGTTTTGCGTTATCTCTAGGTTTCGATCGATTGGAAATTGTTGTATTGCTTTCATAGTGTCATATTTGATGGCAGAATACTCCCGTTGCCTCCGACTATAGCGTGCGGGGATTTCAATGTAGACTTACTGGAATCTAATGAGAATGCACCTTTAAAAAAATATTTTGACCATATTGGTTTAAATTCAAAACTTCCTCGTGTTGTTACCACAACGGGTTATACTCAAATAGATAATGTGTTTATCAATATTGACTTGAATGCTGGCACATACTGTGCACTCTTTAGTTACCATAGCCCTTTATGGATACAATTTCGAATTGAGCAATAGATTTTATCAAAACTATCCGAAAAGTCAGAATAAAATTTGTATTTCTGTTGCCGCTGTAACAAAAACTAAAACAGAATAAAAAAATATTTAAGTGGGGTTCCCATACAACAGACATGATTGCCGTTTTTATAGAATGGTACGGAACCCTTCGTGCGCGAGTCCGACTCGCACTTGGCCGGTTTTAAATCTGTTAATTTACTTTTTAAAAGGCACCTACTTTTCCAAATAAATCACAGGCGATATCTTCTGCAATACTGAAAAGCATGAAACTTTATATCTTACAGACTCTACCTACTCTACAAAATGCTTTAAATACAAATATTCAGATGCCAAGACCCCACAATTATGACCTAGCCCATGTATCTGTTTACAAGTTTATTTGAAACAATGAGAGGGATGTTTCTGAGGAAGGGTTACCCCTCCCCCTCGCTCGGTCACGCTCATTTACCTCGTAATTATACACGGCAAATAATTTTGGATATTTCGGTACCCATACTGATGATGAAGAAACTGGTAGTGACATTTTAGTGAGAACCTATGGTATAATATTTTTCAACCTGGGCCTCGAGTCCTTTAACAATTTTATTGTCCATTGCGAAACAGGTGTAATATTATCGTAAATTCATGGCGGTCGATATATTTTCGGCGATCTATTAGTAGTAATGGGATGCTCTCGACAACATTCTCACCCTCGGAAACTTACTCGGAAACTTACTCCTGAGAGTTTTTGAGATTCTTATATTTTGGGTGACGTTATCCTAATTTTCAATCTTAAAAACAATTAAAACCACCATACTTGCATGTTTAATGAGGGTTATGCCAAGTTTAACATGCTTCAGAAGATAAATTCTCGAAAATTCTCACGATTAAGTTTCCGAGGGTGAGAATGTTCTCGAGAACATCCCATCACTATCTATTAGCAGCAGCTGACAAAACGCCCACCGCCGGAATTTGAGGTATACAATGAAGAATTCCCGAAGATAATATTAGAGACCAGGGGTATCGCAATGGACAATTGTTTAGAGACTCGAGGCCCTGTTAAAATGTACAGAGCCTAGTACACTAATTACTGGTGCATAAGAATTACTCAATGTTGCCTTTCACTACCTACCTAACTAGTCAGACGACACCGATAACCTTTGTCCTAGCTAGGCTTAACATTTTATTTTCTTAACTAGCAAGTAGTTACTTGTAAGATTTTTTTCAGGGTACTGTTTGACGGAACTGGCATACTCACATTTTAGAATTTCGTAACACTCCTACTTTGAACTCCTCAATTTTCTAGCAATAATATCCTGCGGTGATCTGGTCTGGTCTAGACTGGTGGTCTGTGGTACAAGACACCATTTTGTACCAAATGTGAGTATAAGATAATGGTAGTTACCGTGTTATTAAATACGAACGTTCCTGTACTACCCTTCTTAGCGAAGTTTGTAATGTTTTGATTTCTAATGACGGGACACGTCTAATAATTTCCTTACCCACCCTTAGTATACTGCACCCGAAATAACCCATTATAACCCTTAATAGAAACAAAATAAAGTTAACAATCATAGCTGTAAGATTGGCCAAAGATTCAAAGGAATTTGGAAGTTATATTGAATAGAAAAGTTTTCCTTTTCAGATGTCTGAAGCAAGGAAATGTTATTAATGAAGCTTTTAAGTTTACCTATTTGCATGGTGTTTTAATATATATATATTTGGTACTTTAATTAAAAACAAACAGGCAGACAGACGGACAGCACAGTGATCCTATTGGGGTTCCGTTGCTTCTTTTTGACGTACGGATCCCTAAAAATCCCCTTCAAGTCGGCAACGTGCGAGCGATGCTTTGGTATTGCAAGCATCTACGGGCTACGGTGACTGCAAAACATCAAACGGGCTAAGTACAACCTGTAAGATAGTCTTTTGATGTTGTTGGTTCCGTTCCCAATAAACATAATTAGTAATTAAGGGCCTCCGCAGACTAGCTACTTTTAGCATCGGCGATCGGCGATTTTGATGCTGCGTCTCGCTCGTTCGCGCTCGAAGAAACGCGACGCAGCATATACGTCACAAAATCGCCGATGCTAAAAGTAGCTAGTCTGCGGAGGCCCTAATGGAACCAAATGAACAGTTCCTTATTTTTTTTGGTGGAAGCCAAGGCTAACCACCAAGGCTGAGTAGACATTAGGCGCATACCTTGCCCAAGCACTCAGTTTTGATGTCGGAGCGCATTGACATAATATCATAACATGAGTACTCGGTCTTGGTAAGGCAAGCGGAAATAGCCTGATAAATTGACCATACATGAGTGATTCTATGATTTCGTGCAAATTGGAAGAATTTAGAGAATTTTTTTCACCTATTTTTTTCTTATTTTTAATGAAAAGCTACATGAAAAATAGACATACTGATTTAAGTAATGCTATTTTTTTCGCCAAACTGGCGGAGATATGGACCTGATAATTTTTCTGGAAATGGTAATGATAAATGTGATATGGTAATGATATTTGTTAAATGGTAATGAAAAATTAATACCGGTAATGATGATTTAAATATATTTTTTTTAGATTAAGATTTATTTTTTAGATAGGTACCTACTACAGTAGCGGCACGTTATGATGGCAGTTTTGACACATTGGAGGGGGAAAGGATGAAACTTATTATAACGGAATAAGATTCATTTTCGCATTCATTTATTGACATTCATATTTTTTTAAACGGCCATTCTTATTCCGCTATAATAAGGTTCATTTACTTCCCCCCCCCCCCCCCCACATGTCAAAACTATCTTGGTAACGTGCCGCTAATATACGGATAAAAACATAACAAAAATCAATCTTCTACACTACAAGATCTGGGAGCTAACCACCACGTCTTATAGTAAGTAGTATTATTTTAACCTTACAGCGACTTTTTGTACTAAGACGTCCCTTATTATCATGACAATAAGGAACGTCATAGTACAAAAAGGATATAGGATAAACAAAAAAAACACACACTACATTCGCACTTTTGCTTTTAGATTGGACAAACAGTTTCGTTTAATAAAAGAAGTAGACAATATTTAGCTCACTACCATAATTTTATCATCATTACCATAATTACAAGATCATCACCATAATTGTATGATCATTACCATTTTCATAAAAAATGGATGGTAAATACTGGTAATGAGAGGATCGGTAATGATATTTCTGCACTTTCTTTAGATTTACTCCATTAATAACTACAACACCAAAGTATTAAATATTTAAAAACGATTTGTACTCGATAATTATTATGTTAGCATTAATTATAATCTAACATAATAAATAATTTTCAGTAAAAAGCGCGAATGGTAATGTATCAAAATATTAACTCAGCTTAAAGTCTCCAGTTAGAAAATTCTCTTAAAAAAAAGTTGCACGCGTTCGCCTCCCTTAATGTTCGTTGATCGACTGCGGGAACATCATGCTCGGGGTGAGGAATGAGTACGGGCAAATATTTCGCCCGTTCGTGAATATAGAAGCTGTTTTCACAATACAAATTTGAATGAATGGTAGTGAGATTATTTTTTTAACGAAAATATTTTGTCACCGTGAACAAGTAACAACCATAAAATACTACATTTATTTAAATAATTTTATAGCTTAATGTGTACTCTAAACATACTACTACAAAAATACATAGTAAAGCATCAGAATATTTAGTTATATCCTGTCAAACAAAAAAAAACAAAATCAGGACACTGTTGGTAATGAGATTTAGGCATATCTTTATTATTTTTTTAATACTTAAGAGCCTGTTAAATAATTAAAATGTGGTGGCAGCTACGCCTTTTTAACTTGCCTAATTAAAAAAATATATTAGGTAGCCTAAAAACGTGTAGTTTTGTGTATTTTTCGGTGAACATGTGATTTGCACGAAATGATAGAATCACCCACATACAGAACTTTATCAGCTCAATCCCGTCATTATTTACGTCATACCGTGTCATATCTAGACATACTGCGGTCGGTCCGTCTGTTCATAGGTGCAATGATCAGTGTGACGTATGGCAGCCATCAGTCACGTGACCCCTGACCAGCGAACATCGAGGGTCGGATATTGCGACTACAGAATGGATGGGTAGCACGATGATGAAATAGTGTTGGGGAAACTAGATGTTTACTCTTACTTTTTTATGTAATTAAGGTGCTAAACCGTAGCCTGTGGACTGTAGCATATAGATGCTGGTAATAACGAATGTATCGCTTGCAGTTGCAGACCTGAAGGGGAGTGGGACAGGAGAGAAAGGCGGGTTTGGGCTTTGGGCTCTCTTACTCATCCTAAAAAGCGCATTTGTAATAGCTGTTTTAAGTCAATATTCTGTGAGAGGGTGGTCCCCTGTCAAGCTAGCCCATATACAGGTTGGTGACGACATAGTGACAATCAATTAAAACATGATCCCTGCTAGTCAATCACAACACATTAAAATTATAAAATTAGGTTTACATCAAAGTCCAAAATTTCAAATTTTCAAACAAATTAAATGCGGAAATAGTCTAAACGAGACGCAACACTCTTTATAAACGTTTACCGACCTCATAGACTGACCTGTAAGTATAAGCGTGGCAACATCGCTTCGGTGTCGGTGTTTTAGCGGTATCTTTGTAGGCGTAAAGTTAAAATAGTTAAAATAAAAAAGCAATCCCGTGGCAATACCTTTGAATATAATATAATAATATTTTATGTGCGAACTACTAATGTGATACCCAGTATATGGTTTCAATTATTGTCATGATGTCGTCACCACCCTGTATAAGCTGCACTCAATCGGCTGCAGCTTGGCTCTACCAGCAATAGACTGGTCTGTCCTGTGACGTAAAGTTATAAGAACTCTCCCCTCTATATTTTTCTCTGAGATCTCTCTACAATCATTTTTTTCCCACTAAAATGCCTAAACAACATATGGCCTAAAAACACTTTCCCGAAACATACGGACATTCTAATTCTCTCCAATTTCCAAGAAACAAACCGACATACATCTGTCTCACAAAAGCCAACTCATTAACGTATATTTCCTTAGCCGCGGTTTTAAAATGCACTTCCCAGAAACCGAATAACAGGTGGGCGCAGGCAGTGCCGGGCTATATAACTAGTATTTATTGATTTTGCTCTATGTAGAGACTTTGATGTACGGAAATGGGTAGGATAGCCGAATTTTATCGGATTTGTGATTAAAAGATTGGTAGAGTTTGGTATGTGACGATGTAATCATCCTGTTTATTGGTCACAAGGCCAGGATATTAAGTTTTTTTATTCAACAAAAAATCTAAAAATACATAGGTGGTAGTAGTACTTATTACAAAGATGCCACATAAACCATCGCGGGTTTATCAGTATATTAGGCATATTAAGGCCTCCGAAGACTTGCTACTTTTAGCATCGGCGACCGGCGATTTTGATGCTGCGTCTCGCTCGTTCGCGCTCGCAGAAACGCGACGCAGCATCGATACGTCACAAAATCGCCGGTCGCCGATGCTAAAAGTAGCAAGTCTGCGGTGGCCCTTAGGCACGATATTCAGATTCTTAATAAGTTATCAAATGCTTATCCCAATATTTACAACTCTCAGGTTGGTTTGGTCATCATCTAAAACCTTTTATTACTGAAATCCTGAAAGTACCACAGTCCTGTCGTTCTGATACCAAAGTACTAACATCTCCACTCATCTCCGTAACTTCAGTACTTTGTATCTTTTCAGTTATACGGAAAACACTTTAGCTGCCGAGTAAACAATAAATTAATTTTAATTAATCCCCAAACATCCATAAAGATAAATAATACAATTCAACTAATAGTATTATATAACAAAACGGTCGTCTCTATATCGCTTAATGTGTTATAGAAATAAGAAACAATTACAACTTGAGAGACGAACGTGCTTAAGATTACAATTGACGAAGGTTTTGTACGCACTAGGACGGATAACCGACGATACAATTTGGACGGGGTAATATTTTTTTTGTAAATGTTACGAGAAATCACTTGTAATGTAAAATAATATTACCCCTTGTTTGTATCGAGACAACATTGTGACACCGATTTATGTTGTTGTCACTATTTTTGAGAGCACAAAATACCTAATGACATCATCACAAGTCGGTGTAATATGAGTTTCGTTAATTCAAATGAGGGGCGATTTCTAGTAATGGATGTTATTTTTCTTTGTTTTTTTATTTATTCTGTTTTGCATATAACATAAAAATACCTACTTTTATCTTAGCTACATGATGATTTATTGATATGATTTCGATTTTGAAACACTGAAAATAGTTTGGCAAATATGGCTGTTTAGAGAATTTTATATTTAATTTTTTCATAATTAACTCAAGCTTAAATCTTATTAAGATTACTAATAAACAATCTAAGCTAGTAATAACTACCCGAATTCCTAATAATAACTAACATTACCCAATTATTATTATAACTATGAGCGGTTCCCGTAAGCGTTTACCACGCTCAGTGCGTACACACATCTAAGGACCCAACATAAAGATCTTGTCTCCGGAACAAGGGTGTCGGGTCATCTGATGGCGTTTCGTGTAATTGAATCCCCTAAGTTTGATTAGTAGGAGCATGTTACGATTATTGCTGCAGGACCTACACGACTACAGATTATATCGTGAACGTTAATTTAGAGGGGTTCTGAGGGGAAATTAATTGGGGAGTTAAAAATCATCATCATCATTTCAGCCGACGTCCACTGTTGGGCATAGGCCTCCCCCAAGGTTTTCCACAACGACCGTTCCTGTGCCACTTGCATCCAGCGGTTTCCCGCGACCTTCACCAGGTCGTCGGTCCACCTTCGGCCTACCCACATTGCTTCTTCCAGTACGGAGTTACAAATGCCTGAAAACTGTTTTTATACTTTTTATACAGTTGTATAACAAACAAACAAAGGTCGCAAACAAGCGTACAGCCCTCCTGGTATTAATCAGTTACCATAGCCTATAGATGCTAGCAATGCTAAAAGCTCGCACGTTGCTAACCTGAAGGGGAGTGGGATAGTGAGAGGAGTAGGGGTTTGGGCTTCCGATTCTCTCACTCATCGTACGAAACGCAGCTACTTTACGCCGATTTTCTTTGAGCTGCAGTCTATTGGCTACAGTTTGGCTCTTGTACTTTAATACATACTTTTCGATGAAACAATAGTTTTAATGGGAAATAACAGCTATTTTAGTCCTTCAATAATAAGTACTTTGAAGAGCTTGAGGAAATATATATTAACATTTTCTTTAGATTTTTGACAATCCTACAAAAAGTAGAGTATTGAACTAGGAGTTTTCTTGCCAATAGAAGAAGAAAATATAAAAATACTATTTTGATAACCTGATGATGTAGCGACACATCAATAAAATAAATTGGTGCGTCCAGATGCCCCGCTCGCATGCCTCGTGTGAGTACTCATGTTATGACGTTAAGTCTATGCGTTCCTACGTCAAAGCTGGGTGCTGATGTAGACGCAGCTATTGATTAATGCACGAAGGTGGCACAACTTGCAATCAAAACATGAGACCGCAAATATTTGGGTGAAGAATGGCATCCTGGACATCTGCCAAGAGAATCACCAAACAATTAAACTGCAACTTTGCAATTAAATAAGACCAAAAAATCATTGCCGAAGATTGGCGCTTAAACAATTTACATTTTAAAATCTTAACTCACAATATACAAGTGAAATTAATCTTTATAGCGAGAAAGTTAAGGAAGAAATTGATACAGAGTTAAACAAATGCAGCATTAAGTAATGTCGGGTAATGGATCGAAGGGCGAAGTTCACCAACAACATTAACAGACCGCTAGATCGGTAAACGTCTGTTACCAGTATATCAAACAGTGGGTTAATACTCTAACTCTCCGTTAGTGTGTTGGTGAACGCGGCCCTAAATAAGTTGCGCTTAGCATCCGGTCTGAAGGCTATAATTGCGTTCGCCGCATCGTCGCACGCGCTGCGTTTGCGGTGCGCGAGCGCATACGGCGGCTGTAAAGCTAATTAGTAGGCGTCTTTGTTTTACGCCGACTAATTAATAATTACGCTCCATTAATAAACAGATGTTTTGATTTGACGCGGTTTTAAAATTGGATTTCATGAGGACGAAAATAATTAAGTATTTGTAATTAATAACTGCATAGCTTACAATAAGATGATGAGATAATTTTATACACGTTCAATAATATTGGAATGGAAATGAAGAAGCAAGTGAAAAGCTTTGCCCAGGAGTGGAACAAATCAGGTTTAGGAAGAATACGAGTCTTTCACCAACATAGTAACGGGGCGGTTAGAGTAGCAAACAGTAACATTTATTACCAGTGTATCAAACAAATGATTACTGCTCTTACGGTCTGTTAATAGTGTTGGTGAACTTGGCCCTGAAACGTGATTTATTCTCTAATGTTTAACCACTCAATTAACTTTTTTTTTACTATTTTAAAGGAACCTGTCAAATGTGACGTCATCCACTCATAAAGGTGGTGGCGGTGTGCGGGAGGTGTGGCGGGGGGGAAGACGCAGCCGCATTCCATCCGAGTTCCTAGTTGGCTTGGTGGAGTAGTACCCCACTCTATTTTTAGTGCGTGATTTTCCTTTTTTTTCATTGGTCACGAGTACACGATCGCGGCGCACGCGCAGACGTCGCGTCGCACGCGCATACCACGCGGCTTCGCGGCCCATTGACGGCGGGATTGAGTCATTTATACACATCCTTGCCGATTTGTCACGGACGCGGAGACGTCCTTTGAAATCAAGGATACTGACGACAGGATGTGTCAAATTGATACTAATTCTGGAAATATCGATCTGAGCGATGGAAATAGACAGTACCGACCAATGATGTATTTTTGAAGTGAATACTTCTTTAGCGGCGATGTGCTCTTTTCTTGGGATGGGTAAAATGTATATAGTTCGCGTCAGGGTCACGTGTCAAAAAATTCGTCAGATTCGCAGCGACAGGTCACGTGTCCTATCTTGGGATGGGCAAAAAGTATATAGTTCATAATTTCGCTTTCAATTTCAAATTCTTGTTAGCTCCTAAGTGAATGGGTCTGGTTCTATGGGGCGTACGTTCGAATACTATGTTTACTATATTTTCGAATTTAATATTTTATTAATTATTTAATTATTTTTATTTTTTATTTTAATTTGTATTATTTTATATGATTATTTAAAAAAAAAGTGACAGGTCGTTTCTTTTTTCTTTTTTTCCCTAATCATTCCAAAATATTTAAAAATGCACAACGTTAGTGTTTATGTTTTCACTTCTGCACGTTGCTTCGATTGAGAAGTGGCGTGGTATTTAAAGAAGAATAATGCAAGAATATTTCCTTTAGAACTTCTATACTATTCATGGAATAAAACTACCCGCTGGGTGTTTAGCCAGACTGGTGTCTCAGTACAAACTAAACTAAACACAGACGGTCGACAAACTGCAAGAACCACTATCACTGTTTACTTACCCCGGAGCAGTTAAGTTTTGAGACATAGCTACCGGTGGATGTAAATAAATGATTGAATTTCATTACATTAAACATGTAGTGCGGAGAAGAGAAGAAATAAATGAAGAAAGGCTATTATAAGCAGTGTTGCCAGATATCGGCCCTTGAGATTTTATGTCGGCCCTTGGCAGCCATCGGCCTTTTTGGGCCTTTCCCCGCCATCAAAAAAAAAATTATTTACATATAAGTAAACACTAGCCTTTGCCACGACTTCGTCCGCGTGGAAATATTTTTAAGGACAGTTTAGCTTTTCTTTTGCCTTTTATGGATAATATGTCCCTGTTTTTCATTTCTCCGAAAGTTATTTAAACCATTAATATACCAAGGGTATTAAAACTACGTATACGGTTGCTGATATGAAGATGATTTGTGAAGACCCACTATACGTAAATATAATCGTTTCTGAGTTATGGGCCTTTGAATAATATTTGTGATAACTTTTGTGTTACAGTACTCATCCCAACCAAGTCCGTACTTTTGAGACACACTTTATAAGTTTTGGTAAAATAACGTTTTTTATTTCAATTTCGGCCTTTCCTGCCAAAAGTCGGCCTTTTTCGACAAAGCTTTCGGCCCTTTTTTGAATGATGTACTGGCAACACTGATTATAAGGGTTTGATTGAACGCATAAGCGGTTAGCCGATTTTCAATTTTTTATATATGCAACCCCTTGTGATCGTACGTACGCTCGAACAAGCTAATACGTCCATGTACGTACGTAACCACAACAAAATCACCTTTAAAATGAACAGCTCAGATGAACCTAGGCGGCCAACCGCTAGTACGTAAGAGGGCTAAAACTATCCCTAATATTTAAAAAAATGGAGAAACTGTTTAGGACTAAGACGAGAATTTTGGGATATCGGCTCTCTCACTCATTGTATACGAAACGTAGCTGTAATAGCCACTTTACGCCGATTTTTGTGAGGTGGTACTACCCCGCTCGAGCCAGCTTGTATGTGAACTGCAGTCAATTGGCTACAACTTGGCTCTACCACCACCATATTCCAACTTGCTATTTCTTCTGAACTTGCTCTTCAGAAACTAATACATTTCTCTCCCCCGAATACAATATAAATCTAAGGGAAGCTATTCTCTTGTAGTTTTGCGTTCATGTAAAACGTAGGCAGACGATATATGGCGTGAAGTTTGGATTAAAGCATTTGTTTTGAAGCAGTCACGTGGGGAGTTGGGACATTAATGTCTTGGATACAACAAATTACAGAATGTAATAGGAAGGAACATCCTTTGATTGTTGAGTCAAAGTCCAAAGCAAATGTAAGAAATTAGCAAAAAGACCAAATAATTTTCGGATTTCTTTGAATGTCTGTCAGAAATTAACTGATAATTCGGGTTCGGTTCCCGTCAGGGTCAAATTTTGGAAATGGTTTTTTCGTGCCCTTTGTGGGTGTCAATGTGATCGCCCCCAGTCCATTGTATGGTAGCCATAGTACAAGCGTTGCTTAGTTTGGGACCATACAGTTGGTGTGTAAGTCTGGCGATAATTATTGATTTATTATTCTAGCTGACTCGGCGAACTTCGTACCGCCTCAGAATCAAGACATGTTGTGTTAACTTATAAGCTCAAAGTTTTATAATAATAATAATAATTTAGCCCTTTTAACGTCCCACTGCTGGGCACGGGCAATGCGAGGGGGGGGGAATCAGGCCATAATCCACCACGCTGGTCCAATGCGGGTTGGTGGATCTCACATGTCTAAAGCCATGCAGGTTTCCTCACAATGTTTTCCTTCACCGTAAGCAAGTGATAATCATAGTTTTATATGATGACATTTTTTTTAAATCATTAAAAGAAATCAATTTCAACAAATGTACAAAATATTAAAATGTAATGAATTTTAATTGCAGTTTTTGGCCGAAAAATTAAAACGCTTAGAAACTCTTTTAAATGTGCTCCCAAACTAATACTTGCAACTCCAGTCATTTGCAAATTAACAGACACCCAAAGGTATATTGTAATCGACTGTCGTGCTGGTACAAACAAAACGATGAACGATTTGACGCAGCCAATCAGCGTAGTCCCAACAGATTCAACATAGCGATCTGCAATTCAGCAATAACAAAGGTTTACTTTTACGTCGGCGCCCATAGCTAGCTGCAATCACTGATCGGTAAACGATTGGAGGTTAAGCAACGCTTGGTAAGGTCAGTCAGAGATGGGTGACCATTTAGTGGCATTTGAACTGAGCGTCTTCGTGCTTCAGAGGGCACGTTAAAAGTCGGTCCCGGCTGTTGTCATCTAGGCATCAGTCGCCTTCAGAGGCCTTCGGGCGGCTTGAACAACTCTGACACCAGGTTGGCTTAACCATACGATAAGACTTTTACGTATCACAAAAGTACGAATATACAAAACGATTGGATATAAAATTACGATATCCTGTTAAAAACCGATAAAATGTCAATAAAAGCACAAATTAACGTTACCCACTCGCTCGGGATCGTCTGATACGCAACGAAGCAAAAAATGTATTTCGATGAGTTTCAGCCAATGTTACGTTTTAATTAAACAATCGATAGGGTTGCTGGCAAAGAGTAGAGAAATGTGCAGGCATGTAAATTTAACTTGAGGCACCTTGAGGGTACTTTCTAGAACAACCTCCACATTTGTTTGTTAACCTTCATTAGAGTACCTACCTATTTTAGATCTTTGACTTAGAACCTCGTGTTTACTTCTAAGTTATTAGAAACTAGATATAAATCTAAAACTATTTGAAAAAGCACTGATTAAAATTCGTAGAATCATAAAAATTCGTGTTTTATCAAAAGATCTCGAAACATTTGCATTAATTTTACAATAGGTTCTTTCTTTCTTACCTCAACCATTCTGACCGATCTGTACGATTTTACCTCATAATCTATGACCAAAGGTACGATATTCCCGGAACGGGGCCCGCCTATTGGGGAGCTTTAATTAATAGAAGCCAAATATTGACAAGTGTCGTGTTAAGGTGAAGTTGGTTTCTTCAGCAGGTTAGTTACAGGTTGGTTAAACTTTGTGGCTAGAGATGAGAGGGAATTAGGATGTGGATTTAAGCCCTGTTGTGTTTATCTAATTAGCTTACGTTACAATGCATTTATAGTACATGCGGTCGGTTACATAAAGTACAATTGAGGCGTGTTTACACACGCATGCCGCGCGAGTCAGCTTTGACTCGCTACGTTTGACATGGTACGCGTGAGGCAAATGCTCGCCCTGCCTCACCCGAGCGCAGTCATTTGCCTCGCCTAGTTTGGTCTAGCCATGAGACAGAACGACGTAACTATGTAACTGATTGCTCGGCTATACGCTTCTCTGTTTAGAGCGTAGGTTGGCTGGCCCTTTGCTTCGCGCGGCATGGCATGCGTGTGTTCTGGACCCCGCAAGATTGGTGTCTCGTATGCCTTGCCCGAGCACTAATGTTATGACATACATTCCGACGTCAAATCTTAGTGCTCGAGCGCGGCATGCAGACGCATAGCATAGGATAGATTGTAGATTATTTGGAACAAAATAATGATTTTAATTATGATAATTTGTGTTTAATAACGTTTAAAAAAGCGCCTTATTTTATTTTTTCTAATTCCAAGCTTAAAAGTCAGACAGTTCACAACCAAAGGTAGAATGTTAGTCTAGAATTCTAAAGGCATAATATTGATAGCCAAGAACTGCGATTAAGTGAGATGAATGAGTAGGTACTTTTACCCGACTACGGCGGAGGGTTATGATTTTGACCGGTATGTATGTATGTATGTGCATCTGTTCCCGCCTAACTTCCAAACTACTTGTCGTAATTTGACAAATGAGGTATCGTTAGAAGCGGCTTAATGGCGCGCTGGTTATAGGCTATGTGACGTCACATAAAATTGCATATGGCGCCCTCTAGAGGACATAATGTCATGTACTAAAAAAATACATTTTTTTATGAAACCGTGTGGGATATCAAATGAAAGAGCTTAATGAGCACATTTCAAAAAAATATATATTGTTACCTGTAACTCCAAAATAATTAAATAAAAAGTAAGTTTAAAAACTACAACCCGACTACTGAAAATTCAGTAGTCGGGTTTTAGTTTTTAAACTTACTTTTACTAACAAAGCGTTGCCTTAACCCTTCAAAGGTAGAAACAATATCAATTCGCAAGCGTCAAATATAATTGTTTCAATCTAAGAGGCAATATTTAACGTTGCCGTAGGATTACCCCTCCCCACCCGCATCTGGGAGAGTAAACGAAAAACTCAATCAATTCTACACTCAGCCGGAATCCTTTAAAAGGTTTCGATCAGGGGATGTCAGTGTCTTTGTTTTTGAGATAAAAGATTGCTTTATTGGGAATATTGGAGGATCTGTAAACGCACTTAGTTTTGATTTGTAAGGGAAAAATTGTTTGTAGGGATCTATTTCGATGCCGTAAAATAACGCTTTGTTCTATGTCCAGCAGTGGATGTAATAGAATGATGATAATGAAAACATAATGGCGTCAGTCTTACAGCCAAATACTAAAATGATGCTCAAGTCTTCAATGGACAGTTTACATAGTATCAGTGCCGCGACAGTCCAGTGACCCAGTCGAGCGCTGACCTGTAACTGGGCTCGTGTAAACACTAGTTTCGACCCAGTCCAATGCTGACGTCACGCGCATAAGTTAGTCCGGCGGACTAGTCGCCAGTCTAATATACGCGCAGTGATGTTTACACGGTGCCAATGACAGGACAGTCCAGTAACCCAGTCCACCGATCCGCGTGTGTAAACACTAATTTCAACCCAGTCCAGTGCCGACTTGAATAGCAAGTCAGTCAGTCAGACTAGTCATTACTTCCTTGACATTGGTATCTGTCATTTTATGTAGGGCCTGTCAAAATTAAACAGCTCAGATTAACTAACCTTAATAAGCTTGTTCTGTAGCTTGGTGACCGCCATGCGCTCCTTCTGCGTTCTTCTCTTCTCTTCTTCCAGTTGCGCCTCCAGCTGTTTGATGCGCTTCTCAAGAAGTTCCTGAAACGAAAGAGAAATTATGTTAACTATTTTTAATAGCAGCAAGCTGGCGTTCTATATTTTTTAAAATCAAGATATAAAGTGATGTGTAGTCTTTTTAAAACTTCTGTATTTTTAATTTTGGTGACACTACCGACTCCCGGGTTTATTGGAATGTTATTGCAATTATTTTAAAAGAAGTAATGAATTATTTTTTTGTAATTTTCTAGATATTGAGACCTTCTTTACCGACTCAATCCGTTATAAAATACAATATCCCTTATCTGTAACGATTCTTAATCAATTCACGCGACTGAATTTTTTGCTCCAGTTGTAGCAAAACGCCATTCGTAGAAAATACAATAAAAACAACATAAAATCCTAAAACTCTCACCATTCGGGACCGTTTACTCTCCAAAGGTCATTAAAAAGCGCCATTTTGTTTTTTTAATTATTTTCTCCTCGGCGCTCGTAACTTATGGGAATTTTCTTGATTTCGCGCAAAATTAACGACGCGGCCATAATTAGGAGTTTGAGGGGTTATTCTGGACGTTTAATAGCGCGACTCGATTTCTAGCGACGATTTATTACTTTCAGAATAGGGACAAGAAAGTTTATGTTACGTACATGCGCTTTTACGTAGGCAAGGAGGTAACATTCTGAGGATGTACTGGGGTTCTATTACGAAACCGTCAATCTGTTTCTGTTAAGTTGAGAATTCTGAAACATTTTCGTCGTTACTAATTAGTGTTAGAATCAGATTGACGGATTCGTAATAGGGCTGGTTCGAATCCAGTTTCTTAATTTCCTTTGTCAAGTTCATTTAAGGTGAAGGTTAAAATCAAGAACCAGATACTACAGAATCACCCATATCATACATTTTAGACCACTAAAGTAGACTAACTATATTGCCATCCTTAAGACAGAAATACCTATATCTGTGACAACATAATAAGCACCAGTGTACGACACTGTAGTTCATTTTCATTTCATTTTCATTTTTGACGGGCCCGTTAGCGTGGTTGGCGCGGAGGCGACTTTCACGCTGCAGGTCGTAGGTTCGATTCCTACCCGTGACATGCATTTGTGTGCATGAACATGTCTGTATGTCCGGAGTCTGGGTGTATATGTATATTAAGTATGTATTTACAAATAAAAAAGTAGTATATGTAGTAATATCAGTTATCTGGTTTCCATAGTACAAGCTCTGCTTAGTTTGGGATCAGGTAGCCGTGTGTAAAAAAATGTCCCAGGATATTATTATGATTATTATTATTATCATGTTATAATAATATATTTAGTTCGGTACCTATTGAAATAATTTACGTATACCAATTCATCCAAAAAATATGACGCAATTTAAATACCATCGGGGCGAATAAACAATGTATTTAACAAATAACACACCTATTAAACTTGTCTAAAGTCTACATCGCGGGGAAATGGAGCGATCGGGCTCAAAGCTAACCGGATGTGACGTCGTTTATCCGGTGTCATTAACCGGAAATGCGCCTCAAGCGCCCCGCGACGCTATTCCAAATATGCAGGACTTTCAGCGTTTCAGCGCTTTGCTTCAGCATACAATACGTAGGAATTATGATAACAATTTAAACTATGGGTGATCAAAATAACATTAGGTAAAGCCTGGCGGTAGACAAAGGCCTAATTTTGTTGGTTGCCAACTAAACTAAATATTGTAAAGTACACCTATGAACAAAATATTATTATGTTTAATTTTTTTAAAGCTTTGTTATTTAGCGAGGTATTGGTGTCGATCAAAGATAAATAATGTCACCTACTATTCCACCAAGCCAACTAGGAACCTGTCAAATGTGACGTCACCCGCACAATAAGGCGGTGGCGGTGTGCGGGAGGTGTGGCGGGCGGGAAGCCGCAGGCGGCGGCGGGTGTGCGGGCGGGGAAGCCGCATTACATCCGAGTTCCTAGTTGGCTTCGCAGAGTAGTAAGTGACAATGTCAGCGATACCTTGCTAATAAAATGTGTTCAATTCCTACAGTTTGTACAAGATTTTCTGTTTCCAAATTCTATGAAACAAGAATAAATTTGTGGCGACACATTGTATGAGACACTACACCCTGAAAGTGTGGCGTAATACGTATAGTGTTTTCCTAAGGGCCTCCGCAGACTAGCTACTTTTAGCATCGGCGACCGGCGATTTTGTGACGTATCGATGCTGCGTAGCGTTTCTTCGAGCGCGAACGAGCGAGACGCAGCATCAAAATCGCCGATCGCCGATGCTAAAAGTAGCTAGTCTGCGGAGGCCCTAATATCATAAAATGAGATCTGAAAAATACTTTACTGGATTTCCTAAGTTTTGTCACTAAAATAATTCACGCGACTGCGGTCATACAAAAACAGATTCAAACCTCCATGTTCTACCAATACCGAACAAAAAGTGTCAATAATACGGGGAAAACTCACGTTTACACCATCATCATTCGCCCTGTCACATAAAATATGACTGACGCAGCCTACTTCCGGCCTCTCGGCTCATTAACAAAGGCGCCAGTTTCCGAACGAAATCTCCCGAACAATACCTCGTGCCTTTATTAACAATGCTATTAACTGCTGGGGTGGGGAAAAAGAAGTCTTATCTGAAGGTGGTTAGGAGATAGAAGGGAGGAAAAATGATTTTTGCGCATCGTTTGAATGAATAAGAACAATGGGAAATGCGACACAGGTTTTATGTAGAGCCGAAAAACTTGTAGAGTTGTCTAAAAAAATATTTTATTTTATTTTATTTAAGTTTACGGCTAATTTTACTGAGCGAATAAAATTCTAAGTAAGCTAATGTCAATTATAAGCTTCCACAAATATAAAAAAGAAACTGTTAAGTAAGTATTAAAATTGTATCAATGCATACGGTACAGATCAGCCTATCAACCCAATAAAACAGTTTCTTAGATGGTCCACGATGTTCATTTTCTTGTTCTTTATAGGTACCTATATTGTCGTCTAGTCCACAGAATGATAGGTAGTTGTAGGAAGCGACGGTCTATCTTTGAAAAAAAAAAAAACCACCAAATGTATAGAGATTTTAGCCAGTTTACACTGGCTTTAAAAACCATTTTCCAGGAAAAAATGTGATTTGTAATGCCAGTATAAGCCCATCACAACTTTCTACAAATCTGAAGGTAGGTCTGTATTTTTCTAACTCTACAATTTTCCCAAGTCCGTCGGCGCCTAACAGGACGCATGCGCTTATAACTAATAGTTATATGCCCTTTAAATAGGGGGTGAAATCTGCCGGAATGATCGGCAAATTAATGGGGGTAGTGTTACACATTAGTTATCTTTTGTTTTTAAGTTATTTTAGGATAACAATTAAGATTATTTTCCGGACTTTTTCTTTAGGTATGTCCAGACTGACGCGAGCGTCACTCAAACTAGTCTCGGCATCTCTAAACTGGGGTTTAATTCTCTAATTTTACATCAACGATGTCAAAAACTGCGGGCTGAGGGATGTTTCAACCTAGAATCCGCCCTAGAAAACAACTAGAGAGAGTTGACTAGAGTTTTTTTTTATGTGCCAACTTAAAGTGGAGTGGGGCAGACGGAGCTTCCGGCTATCTCACTCATCGTACGACACGCAACTGTAATAGCTACTTTACGCCGATCTTCTGTGAGATAGTGGCACTACCCCGGACCCCGGTCTCACCAGCCCATATATGAGCTGGCTCTACCATCAGAAAAGAGATTACAAGAGGATACTAAAGTGATACGTAAGTAACTTCCTCACGAATATATCAACGTTAAATTCATGGTTTTCAGGATGTTTGGCTTTAGTGAATCAAATATGTCCCGAGATATGTGTGTTATGTGTAAATATGTCATGTCTGTATGTCCCGAATCTGGGTGTATATGTATATTCAGTATGTATTTACAAATAAAAAAGTAGTATATGTAGTAATATCAGTTATCTGGTTTCCATAATACAAGCTCTGCTTAGTTTGGGATCAGGTAGCCGTGTGTAAAACATGTCCCAGGATATTATTATTATTATTAAATAGTTGACGCGAGCGAACGGGCCTCATATGCCTATACAACGCAACCTCACATGCAATACATTAGGTTCATAAGGTAACCTATATAATACATTTAAAAACGTGTATCCAGGATTGAACCAGTAGACCCCATGTAAATAATGACGTACCAATACAACACTCAGGGTCTTTAGACAAATGGTCGCAAGACAATACGAAGGCAGGCCGGCAAGCACAATGGGAGACTGCCGATTGGGGGAACGAGACAAGACAATCAGCGGGATGCGCGTGCAGACATGCAAGTAATCTAGGCTTTTAGAGTAGTAAATAATAATCATGGATTTCTAAATGTTTCACGCGCGCTTTAACTACTTACCGCCCTACTAACAAAAATCATTCCAAAAAATGTGGAAACTAATGGCCGGCACACATAGAGCACGGCATGGCGTGGCATATTAATTTTTATCAATCGAATTTAATACTTATCCAATCGAAATAAGGTGCCCCAGCGGGTGCACCGAGAAAATGCTCCGCGATGCTCCGAGGTCGATCACCGAGCATTGAAATATATACCTTATTTCGATTAGATAAGTATTAAATAAGATTGATAAAAAATTAAATGCCATGCCACGCCGTGCTCTATGTGCGCCGGCCATAAGTCTTCTATCGTATGGTTAGTGGCCCCTCTGGTGTCAGAAGTTTTCAAGCCACTCGAAGGCCTCTGACAAGGCTTAACGACTGCTCCTAGACGGCAACAACCGGGACCGACTTTTTACGTGCCTTCCGTAGTATTGTTTCGACACGTCAGTTTTATACATTAGTTGCTGACAGATGTACTGAAGTATGCCAACTACGGTGATCAGGGATGGATCTGAATTATTCTATGATAATAATGTAATATAATAGTATCGTAATATAATAGTAATGCGTACGCACACCAAACGGTTCCGGGTTGACATCCCGACGAGAGGGAACGAATTTATCGAGTGCGTGAAAAATGATGCAGGCACGGTGACAATCTGGCAGGGCGGGCTGTAGCCGATGTATACGAATTATCTTCAGACCAGAGAGTAGTAAAAACATTTCTACTGTCTATGCCACAGACGTACACAGAGTATTGAATACTACCAAATCATAGATTTATAAAAGTTTCGTGAGAAACCGCTCTACTGACAAAAACCATTCCAAGAAAGTTATTATCGCGGCACGTCTTTTTCATTCATTGGATGCGTCCCAATGTGACGAGCAGCGCTCGAGCAATCAATTTTGACGTCTGACCACGTAGAAATAAACGTCATAATTAAAATTTGGTCGCGCCGTTTCCGCCACTTGCCTCTTTCCTATTGGCCAAACTTCAATAAGCGACTTGACGACCGCTTGGCGCAGTGGTTCAAGCGTAAGCCGCTCGGCTCACCGCATCGGGAGGCTGCGAGTTCGATTCCCGCCAGAGGCAAATGTTGGAAACTACCTTTTTATAATTTGCCCTGGTCTGAGTGTCACTGGGATCGCCCCCAGTCTATTGTACGGTAGCCATAGTACAAGCGGTGCTTAGTTTGGGACCATGCCAAACTTAGCGACGACGGGCCCGTTAGCGTGGTTGGCGCGGAGGCGCCTTTCACGCTGCAGGTCGTAGGTTCGATTCCTACCCGGGACATGCATTTGTGTGCATGAACATGTCTGTATGTCCGGAGTCTGGGTGTATATGTATATTAAGTATGTATTTACAAATAAAAAGTAGTATATGTAGCAATATCAGTTATCTGGTTTCCAAAGTACAAGCTCTGCTTAGTTTGGGATCAGGTAACCGTGTGTAAAAATGTCCCAGGATATTATTATTATTATTATACATTTGGTGTGTAAGTCTGGCGATATTTATTTATTTAACTAGTAGCTAAGCTTTAAAGGTCTTCTTAATTTGAACAGTATTTCTGGGCGATCTTTACGCCACCGCCTCGCTGTGTCTTCGCAGATGTTATCTCAATGAATGATTCGTTCTAAAACGCGATCTCCTCAACGTTTTGTCTAGCTAATGACCGATCTGGATTGACTGAGGAATGTACCTAATTTGTCTGTATTAGATCGAAAATGTTGAATTCAAAACAAAAACTCTTCGTTGCTTCCTTTAGTTCATCCACTATTGAGCTATAACCACATACAAACCGGACAACGGCGTAAGACTATATTTAACCTAACGAGCGTTAACAATTGTTCAATATACACCCGTGTGTACGAAGCATTACGGGACTCTTAATACTAAGGCCCGCATTAATGCCCGCATTAAATGCATCTCACAATTGAGATCGATCTTAAGAAGCAGTTTTGACGTTTAATGTATGGAACATCTGTCAAAAACAGCATCTCAAGTTCGATCTCAATCTTGAGATCGATTTATTAACGGGCTTAAGACTCTCGGAGTCGCTTCAAGTGTTAATAGTGACATCATAGAGTCAGTATCCAAATTATAACCAGGAATAATTTCCAATTGTAGACACACGTACAGAAGGTAGCTCTATCATGATCACGAGATTCAAGCTCGCTAGTTGCTCTACCTAAAAATATTACTATGAAAAATAGAGTACAGGAATATTGGCTACCCCATGCCATACATCATACTTCACGTAGAATCCAAAAATACGGTACACCTTACTCTACATGATTTAAAAACACTTCCTCAATCAAAACGTCAACTCTATCGACATAATTATTTTAAGGGTGCGGTGTCTGTTCCCATGTTCGGCCTCAAGGGCTTCAAGTACCGTGACCGTACTCCAGGGTGCCCTCAGACAATGACGCGAGATTAACCCGAACGAATTAAACTGAGACCCCGTGAAGCCTTCGTAAGGGATCGCATATGGTTTAAGGTACAAGCTCTGATGAGCGATTTTTGACAATCATTAGGCTTAATAAGTCCATTTTGAGGCGCTCATAGCCAGCTGCAATCACTGATTGGTAAACGATCGGAGGTGAAGCAACGCCTGGCAAGGTCAGTCAGTGATGGATGACCATTTATTGGCATTTGAACTGAGCGTATTCGTGCGGTTGAGTGATCCTGAATCGCGTTATCAAGATTCACGAGCCAAATCAGGATATGTACGAGACCCCGACAACTAGCATCAGGGCTTAGCAGCCGACCCCGCCAGACATAGCAGCCGCCTGGCTAGAAGATCTTCCGTTTCCGCTAAAGCCTCATTGGTAGTTCGTCGCACATTTTGTACCATCCAATGTTAGGAACTGACTCTACATGCACGTAATTTTTTATCAAATCGATGTCAAGACATATAAAACACTCGTCAGAGCCGCTTACCGCTATCGCTCTCGTCATTAGCCCACACCCCAACATCGCTACCCTCTTTCATCGATCATTAGCGGACAATGGCTAATCTAACGTGTAGGGCACTTCGTCACGGGACCCCCGAGATCCAGACGATAATTAACATGTGATATTAGAACGACACACGTATATCCAAAAATATTAAATACGTACTAACTCGCGTTTACCCGCGAATGAATTTAAAATTAAAATTTAAAAATTAGGATGACACCCCCATTCTGGTTTCTTTCCCCGTCAAAATACGTAGAAATGAAATATGTATGAAGAATTTTTAATTTAACAATCATAACCTATCTCGAGATATGGGCGACTTAGTAAAACATAACATCCAATAGTTCGAACAGTCTAATAATTTAAAATGAACAATCTATCCATCATATTTAACCTAAGCAATTCTGAGAATGTCTTGGTAATAGGTAGGTACATATCTTACCCCCTCACTACTCATCCCGGTCAAAATATAAAAAAACGACCTAAGAAATGTTTATTCATTTGTAATGTGCTATGTGACATACAGAATTTCACACTCTATTTTAAAACCCAAATGAGTTCATGATTTCAGCCTCAGTTTTGCTCCTCGTCATCGAAAATAAAATAGAACTTATGTAATCAAAAAATAATCAAAAAATCTCATCATGTTCACCACAAGGAAAGCAATTTGAATCTGGAATTTCAAAATTGCACAGCTAAAAAAATCCATGGAAGAAACGAACCTTTTTTAAATACGAAAGTGCAGTTTCATTTCAAAATAGGAACACCGTTCGCACTTGACCAGTCCGCAGCGATTAACTGAACGACCGTAGTTTGTAGTGGTTCTTTTTTCTCTCGCGTTTCTCTACTTTTTTCAGCATTTCCTTGCAAACCGGCGTAATCGTTTAGCAGCCAGTTGCAATTTGTTTTGTTTTTTATTTGAAATGTTAAGTGCAGTTAAATGGAAATTAAGGAAACTTGGCGGAATGTTGCCAATTGAATTTCGAATACCTACCTCTTTTGTTGGATGTCTGTCAAATTGACATATCTATCTGGTGGATAAAAGTTAACCGAACATTTAATAATTCTCGGAGCAAGTAGACAACATAATTTGAGTAAAAGAAAATGTTTACGCCGATATTCTGTGAGAGAGTGGTATTACCTCGGTTGAGTCAGCCTATACCATCAATTGGCCTACCCATCAGCCTACCCATCAATTGGCTACAGCTTGTTTTTTCACCGTTTCAACCGCAATAAAGAGCTGGCAATAATTGTTTTGCAACTATAGATTCTACTCCTTACGTCTGTTTGTCGCCTCTATAAATCACTGGCAATTCTAAAAAGGTTCTCGCAGTTTTCAATTTATTTTATTCTAAACAGCCCTTTGTCCTTTCAGGGCTACAGGCCATTCGAACCGTCACCGGGTGATTGATGGAGATTTCATTTCGAAGCCCTTCGGAGGCAATTTGGAAGGCGGTCAACTTGTGCTTCTGTCGAGAATAAATCAATAGATAGGTACCTGTTTAAGTATATAACAATTATTCTGGCCTGTCCCCTTAGGGGTACCAGTTAGGATAAGTCATATTTGTCCCCCTGTTACCTACGAGTCTATATTTCTACGATTATTCTGTATTTTGTTATTCACAAAGTGTTAATGCCTCTCTGCTCACATACTGTTGCTATTTGAAGATGTATACAATTATTATTTTTCTATTGAAAATACTAACCAATTCAGTTTCTTGCCGGTTCTTCTCAATTAAAGTAACATTACGAACCGGTGGTAACGCTAAAATATTGATCTAGCTTAGGTACATGCCTCGCCCTTTGCCTCACGCGGCATGTGACTGAGGCTGCTGAGCGTGCCGCGCGCGGCATGTGGGTGAGCAGTATCGCGCGGCGTGCGTATGTTCTGAACATCATTTGCTTCCAAAATTTGTTAGGAAGTGTGTAGTTTTGTCATCATGATGTGATCATTGCTCTCGACAATGACTGCCATTACAACCGTTTGACCCAAATTGAAGACGTCTGGTATCTGATATTGTCTGATTGTACCATAGACGAAATGTTAAAGGACTGGGTCTAAGCTACTCGGCCGCGTTGCTATTACATCGCACAGCTTGGCCGGTAACGTCATCACAGTAGGCGTGGCTTAAGTCAGTGTGCTGTTGGCGTTCGTCCTGTGCAGACGTCTTGCCAACGTTCGCATCCCAAATATAATTCTATTCGGCACTAGATGGCGACCCTCGGTACGTTTTTTATATGAACCAACACTTAGTGACATCTAGTGTGAAAAAGTTAAACTACGTACTAACATCGACATAAAACGAACCCAGTAGTTGTGCTATTTACCGGTAGATCGGGGGGGGGCGGTATCTTGTAAATTGTCTCCCATTTTTTTACCCCCACCACCCGCGCCACCCCGCGCAAAATTTCCACGCGTTGTTTCATAGGGAAATCTAATAAGGGCACCTCTTTCTTTAGTCTTTACTCTATGGATTGTACTAATAAACACGTACGAAGTCATGAAGTAGATATACAGTAGAGTGTTTTCATAGTACGTTATGTTTGGACACCCTGATTACATCTTTATACGATAGTTAGGTAGGTGCTTTTTGCGTTATCCATCCTGCTGGGTGGTTTTTACTGGTTGTAACCTCGTGTCAACACGATTACAACAGTCTTCCCTGTTTACGACGGCCAATCTTGACAGAATAATGATTCTGTAATGTCTGGACTAATAATTGTACTACTTGAAGGAAATCTTACTCTATTTATTTCCATGAGTATTGTAGAAATAGGAACAGTTATTAAGTTTTCAAAGGACTCCCAGATAAAAAGTAACAGGGTATAATAAAGACTGCTAAAACTACAGATATTGAAAACAGACAGGCAGACAGACGGACAGCAAAATTTTCCAATAAGGGTTCCGTTTTGTTTTTTTTGAGTATCGAAACCCAAAAAAAAATTGTTATTTAAAGTTATGACCGACTTGAACTAGCATTACAAATCACTATTATTTCCAGAAATGCTTTTCAAAACTATTGTAAACTGGATAAAATCTCAAAAAAGATCGGCTGTCAAAAGAAAAATACTAAACTAACAGCCAAAATGACAAAACTTACCCTCCATTCTAACAACAAAGTCCCTCTTTTATATTAGCCTATTTACCAACATCAAACACAGAACACTTGTTTTTCCTTCACAAAGCACCGTACACGATGTACGGACAAAAACATCTCCGGTAGTGAAGTAGACCATTTGTCTTCGGCCTACGGTGCAGGTGCGCTTGTATCGAACTAATGCGGAACCATCAAGCGGTGAGACGAGAGGAGACTGGGCTTATACCTACTCTGTAGAGGTTCACTGTTGTGTTGTTTTAAAATAAGAACGTTAGAGCAAATACTGTGTTTAAATCTTACGGATCTTAACTATGTACCTCTTATGATATTATGCAATCCTAGTACTTTTACAGAAATTCGCATAAGAAATCCTAAATGGATGCGTCTAGAAGAGGCGAGCGGCGCGTACGAGTAAGTTTTGACTTTTGACGTCGAAATGCATAGACATTATGTCGCCCGAGCAATCATGTTCTGACATTATGTCTGTGTTCCGACGTCAAAACTGAATGCTCGGGCGCGGCATGCGCCTGATGTTGACGCAGCTGAATACAAAAATAGTACTGGACATAACAACTTACCTTATAATACAATCCATTGTTATGGTTGTTGTAATACGAATTATTATTATTATACTTGTTGTAATTATTGTAATACATAGGTAATGTACATACAACACTGCACTTTCAATTATATATCCACTACACATTACACACTACTGGATATCAGTAATACAGTTCACAGGGTTCATCTTCCTATTGCACACATTTAAGATAGACAAATTAATGATCACTAACAATTAAATTAACATAGCGTTAGTTTAATTAATAAATAAGTACAGTTGATTATAAGCGGTATATCACAATATGTAGACGTTAACATAAAGTAGACGGTCCGTCTAGCACGAGTTTGTGAATCAACTGAGCAACTGGACAATGAGAGTCAATTAATGCGTACAGACCGACTCTATAACACAGATAGGTACACTACCAGCAAAAAAGTTAACGAAGGTTATTTAATAAGTACAAAAACTTTTGGTACTCACGACTCATGATAATGGTATTGGTAGATAAAGTTTTAAAGAAGCACAAGAGTTGAATTAAGCACGGTTTTCTGGAGATATTTATTGAAACCATTGTACCCCATTGACTGGGCTAGGTCGGTAGTATCGGGGTAGTGCCACCCTCTCACAGTAGATCGGCGTAAAGTGTCTGTTCACGCGCAGTCGACATTAGTCGATTGCTTGCAATCTGCACGGTTCTAGTGCAGGCAGCTTTTTGGCAGTTGACAACTTTGCTTGGACCAGCTGCCATTACCCAATTAGACACAAAAGGTGAAGGTGCTAAATTATTTTCGATTTTACAAATATACTTGTAATACGCCGAGTATTATACAGTGGCTATGTATAATACTTGGCGTACTCTGCGTTTCGTAATTGGCTGCGTTTCGTACGATGAGTGAGAGTGGAAGCCTGAAAGCTCGAATTTTGTGGGGATTTGGGATCTCTACTTGTCCACTACTCTGTGACCCCTTAATATTTACATAACGTGCAATGGACACGCTCAATGAGAGTGTATTGTTCGACAATCTAGCCCGCTCATCGGCCGCGATGCACGAAGCATAGCTGAACAATAGCTACGTCCAGAAGTGTCACATGCCGCGCGAGGCTGCTCACCCACATGCCTCGCGAAGCACGACGTTTGCCTCAGTCGCATGCCGCGCGAGGCAAATGGCGAGGCAACTGACACTCTAGACAGGGAAAGGTATACCCGATCAATCAGTTTGACACGTTTGACATCGTTCTGTCTCACGACTGCCAAACTAGGCGACGCAAATGTGAGTGCTCAGGTGAGGCAGGGCGCGCATTTGCCTCACGTGAGGCAAGTCAAACACCGCGAGGGAAATTTTCCTCGCGCGGCATGTGACACTTCTGGACGTAGCTAACAGATATGAGACATCTACTCACAACACTGCATGAGCGACTGTAGCCTAGGGGTGAACAGGTTGGTCTAACAATCAGAAGGTCCCAGGTTCGATCCCCGGTGGGGCATGCACCAATGGATGAATTTTCATCTATGTGCATAATTTACAGTTCGCTGACGGTGAGGGAAAACATCGTGAGGAAACCTACCTATCCCTCGGGATTAGGTAATAGTCAGTTCCTGTATACACGGCGACAAGGTTCACCACCTGTCACGTTGGGTTCTGACTATCTAGTGACACGTGGGCTTTGAGTTGGTTAATACCTCCACAATGTGGCGGTGTATGGCCACTCAAGCCTCTGACTACCCCCGAACGGGGATAAAAAGTCGTGACGTTACATTACATTACATTACTCACAACACTTATTTAAATAACATTAATAAGATGGAACTGCCAGACTTTTAACGCGTCGTCATGTTCAGTAAACGTTCCGTCTTGCTCCCACATCTCAGATTTTAAGAGGAATTACAGTGATAGCATGATTTTTCTGTTTTCATACGATTATGTCTTCACTAGCAAAGAAATGATGATCTTCAAATAGCTTAGCAGATTCTCTTGAAACATAGCTAAGAACACTCTCGATTAAGACACCTTTCAAACGAAAGAAACTTAATCAAAATCGGTTCATCTGTTCAGGAGCAACACACACACAGATACACACTGCAAACTTACAACATCTGTCTTTTTTCGTCGCGGATTAAAAAGTGGTTAACAATAGCATTTTGCCGTTGTCATTGGTAGACAGTAGACTTAGAAATCCGTCAAAATTGACAACTTTTATCATATTCGACGGGCCCGTTAGCGTGGTTGGCGCGGAGGCGCCTTTCACGCTGCAGGTCGTAGGTTCGATTACTACCCGGGACATGCATTTGTGTGCATTGCATGAACATGTCTGTATGTCCCGAGTCTGGGTGTATATGTATATTAAGTATGTATTTACAAATAAAAAAGTAGTATATGTAGTATATCAGTTATCTGGTTTCCATAGTACAAGCTCTGCTTAGTTTGGGATCAGGTAACCGTGTGTACAAAAATGTCCCAGGATATTATTTTTATTATTATATTATTATTCCGCGCAATTGTGGTTAAAGGACTCTGCGCTCTCCGCAGCTATATCCGCGCTGAACTGCTTCTTATTGCAAGAGGCTATTCTTTTATCCCTTATGTTCAACACATAGGTGCTTTCAAGTAACTGTAATTACCATACAAAAACGTTAATCCGACAAACGGATTATTCCACAAGGCAAGGGGCACAGCATGGCGGGCCATGGCATCAAAGGGCCACATCCATTTGCAAAATTTGTTTTTCCATTACACAAATTGGGTTGGGTATGGGGTAACTTTTGAATTGTGAGTGTGATGACGTAACCGCGGCGATGTGTTACGAGTTATAAGTTCGTTGCTAAGTCTGTGGTTAACCACAGGAAAGTTTGAAAATTCATTATTCTTTTATAGGTAGGTTCTTCTATCCTATTAACTATTCTGCGCCTCTATTCAGGGTAAAATGTGAGCAACAATTTTCTATAAATAAAATAAAAATAAATAAATAAATATCCTGGGACATTCTTTTACACATGGCTACCTGATTCCAAACTAAGCAGAGCTTGTACTATGGAAACCAGATAACTGATATTACTACATATCCTACTTTTTATTTGTAAATACATACTTAATATACATATACACCCAGACTCGGGACATACAGATATGTTCATGCACACAAATGCATGTCCCTGGTACGAACCTACGACCTGCAGCGTGAAAGGCGCCATCACGTCAACCACGCCAACGGGCTCGTCAAACAAGTCAAGCTATAGACATTAGATAAGTACCTACATGTCAAAATCTAAATATCTTTTACATACTTAGGTACCAACAATTTTTTGGATTTGGTGCGTCCAGATCACAGAGTAAAGACTAAAGAAAGAGGTGCCCTTATTAGATATTTGTATGAAACAAAACGTGGTCATTGTTTTTTCATTTTCATTTTACTATTTACCGGTAAATAGTTCAACTACTCGCTTCGTTTTATGTCGATGTCAGTACTAGGCCGACCACTCGGCCTACTTGCTTAGGGACAGTCCCCTTAGTAACTGGTCCATGGTCTAGATGCCTCGCCCGAGCACTTATGTTATGACATTATGTCTATGTGTTCCGACGTCAAAACTGAGTGCTCGAGCGCGGCATGCGCCTAATGTAGATGCAGCCATTGGTTAAGAGTTTACAGTGAGTCAACAATTTCTCCACTGAGAATGATATTGTATTGCCGGTTTGAATACTCCAAAATAGATTCATAAAACTACCAATACCTATATTTAAAAAATAAAACAATCAAGGTGCTCGCACACTACAACGTATCATTATTTCAACATAAAATGGCGCACAAAAAATGCAACGCATCGGATGCATCGTTGGCGGGCGTCCAACGCGAGGCATAACGGAATTAATTACTACGCCCACAGATGGCGCGGCCGGCAGGTGGACCGCGTATTTCATAGCCGTGTAGTCTAGTGTACACACGCCTTATGAATATCAGATAAAGGGGATTTAAAAATAAGCAAGTAGATGCAAGTAGATGCTCGTGACTATTTCTTTTATAGCCTTATCACGTAAAGAGTAGGTCTACTCAGGATTGGGAAACACATTCTTGATTTCTAGTCATGCTAAAAGACCAGTGGGGCTAAAAAAGCCACGTAGCAATTCTGCAACAGCAATTCAATTAACGGATTTTCTAGCGGCGAAAATGGTCATGACCATTTTGTGAAATCGCTAAGGGTTTTGCTAGAAATTAAGAAAAATATTACTTTTGCAGAATTACTATGTGGCCTTTTGAGCCCCACGGTAACCTGCAAAAGTCGCCTTGGTATCTCAAAACAAATGATCATTCATACATAACGAATGCTCGAATGGTCTAAAACATGATAAATTAACCCACACATACACTCGGGCGTAATCTCCAACCACAGATGACATAAGCAATTAAGTACTTCAGAATCGATATTTTAATCAAATCCTGACAAAGTATGCAAACAGGACGAGCGGAGTCGAGCGAAGGGCAATCTGTTAAATGACAGTTATCTGGTTGATTGATTGCATTTGCATGTGAAAAAACGCGGACAAAATCTATCAAAGCCTCTCTATACAGGGTGACAGGTTGTAGGGTGACCATATTGGTAGAGTTAGGGGATATTCTATTATTTTGTTTTCAATTTAATAGGGTCACGAAATAAATGATAAGAATAATCCGTAGTAGCAGTGTGGTTGATTATTCTAAAGTACAAATAAAGGTCAGAAATAAAATACTGAAAAATTCGTTCACTTATCAGACTGGAAAGCTAGCTAGTAAAGACATAGGAAAGGAAACAGTCGAATGTGAATTTTTAGATACACATCCATTAAAAATACTTAGATTACTTCCAGACTGCAAAATTTGTGTTTAATCTAACTTTGATTTAAATCGATGTACATACCTACTATACACACTCAAATACACTTCTCATCAAAAAAATCGAAACAGTACTGCAAGGTCACTATACAGGCATTTAAATTAAAAAAAAAAGATATTATTAAAAAATACGCCAATAAATAACTGGCAGTTTAGTCTACACAATGGTGTACCACAATTCCAAATTTGAATTTAAATTTTAGAATTTTCATCCAATAAATGAATCTAGGTGTTTAGTTTTTTTTGATGAGAGGTGTTTTATAATACCATCCCCGTTCATAAAATAACACACATTATGCAGCTCGAAAAGTATTTACGTTATCTCCTTCCAGTCCACAAAACCCAACATCTTTATCGAAAAGGATACGTACCTATCAAAGTGTAAAAGGTCTCATAAAAGCAATTCAAGAAGTTTTTATTACGATGCCATATTTGTTGCGTCCTTAAAATATACAGTCACCTGGTCGCCCTACACGATCCTTTGCGTAATCATAGCAAAATGGACTTTATTAAAATTTGAATTTTAAACCGATTGCATTGGAAGTATATTTTGTTGGGATGGCTCAAATTAGAATGGACGTGTAGCCAATAAAAATGGTAAATTCATGGAGTTGTTACGGTCTCGTATTTTATGCATTATCTATTGATTACGGGCGGTTAACTTTTATTTTGCTTGTTTATGGCGGGACAATTTTTATTTGAAACGAATGCTTACACCCTCTCTTTCAATCCATTATTTTTCAGTGCTGGTTTTCAGTGGTGACAATCGCTTCAAAAATTGACCTGAAATACCTATACTTACTAAATTAAAAGGACTCAATGGTATTAAAGATTGTCATGTAGATTGCATTTCATGGAGCAAAAGAAATTGGATATCTTAATACAAGTACGGTCAGCAATGTAAGTTACTGAACATCGTCAGTTTTTAAAATCACTTGCACAGTTTTGTTTTGCATCAATTCCGTTATATTTATTGATCTAAACAATATTTAAATATGTTACTATTGTTTAGTTTCAATAAGGTTTACCAACGTTTGTAAAATAAAGAGTGTTATCGATTGGAAAAATTGAAAATGTTCAGCGACTTATTTTGCTGACTGTATCATGAAAAAAACCTGAAAAATAACTACTTAAGTACGAATACTTTCTTCGAATGCTGGTTTTATGCACATTTAGGCCTCTTCATACTAATTTTACACATTTAATTTTTTTCTAAATTATTTTACCAGCGATGTTCAAAATTTCAGTTTATCACCCACCGCCCCCGCCGTCGTGCATTTATTGAAATGGCGTTCGAAAAAGGCAATGACTCCCGCATAAAAGGCATTAAGAACACAGTAGGTACGTTGAATAAAGAATTTTTATTGGCAGAAAGCAGGCGGTGCCAACAATCCAAGAGATTGGATTTCATTCGGAGACCTCTTTTGCCTACACTTATGCTGAATACCATGATGTGACGTAATTTTGGCAAGTTATTCTCAAAGTTTTAATGCTTGTCTAGAGAATTACTAACTTAATCACTTTGAAACTTTCTATTAACGCCTAATAAAAGTCAACTTCATACTAAAGTACAATCTAAAATAAAGTGGGTATAATAAAGGTGTAGGTTAGACAGACCAACCAAAGATTTCCGTCAAAGGCAAATTGCGGAAACTGCCTTTTAGTAATTGTAACTAGTACAAGTTTTGCTAAGTTTGGGACCACACGTCACTTCGTGCAAAATGTTGTCTATTTAAGAGAAAAATTACATGAGAAAGTTAGTACGTAACGACTTAAAAAAAAAAAAAAAAAAAATGAAATGTAACGTCACGACTTTTATCCCCATTCGGGGGTAGTCAGAGGCTTGAGTGGCCATACACCACCACATTGAGGAGGTATTAACCAACTCAAAGCCCACGTTTCACTAGATAGTCAGAACCCAACGTGACAGGTGGTGAACCTTGTCGCCGTGTATACAGGAACTGACTATTACCTAATCCCGAGGGATAGGTAGGTTTCCTCACGATGTTTTCCCTCACCGTCAGCGAACTGTAAATTATGCACATAGATGAAAATTCATCCATTGGTGCATGCCCCACCGGGGATCGAACCTGGGACATTCTGATTGCTAGCCCAACCTGTTCACCCCTAGGCTACAGTCGTTGCGACTTAGTTTTTTCATAACCGGCATTTTTAGTATATTTTGATCAATATCTCATAGTCAGAAACCGTAATAAACAAGGCAGACACAAAATCATTGAAATGAAGTAATGTACTATAATTGATAAAGTGGGCATTCAATTTCAAGTTAGAGAAACTGTGGCCAGAAACAAATCTAGGAGCGTTCCAACATCCGAACAAATGAATAGGGATCGAGATAGCGATCCTTACAGCCTCGCATGGAGCCGTGCCAAGGAACCACAATCGGAGCAGTCTCGTAAGAACAAAGTTGAGGACATGAATTCCCACAGTAAGCGAGACGAGAAGTTTTGAAACCGCTGGCATTTCTTTAGACAATTGAATTGTACAGTCATGATTTCTGGTTCAAAGTAGGGTTTTTTTTTATAGGACTACATTGGCAAAGAAGCGTACGGCCTGATGTTAAGCAGTTACCGAAGCCTAGAAATGCTTACAATACCAAAGGCATTTCTCGCACATTGCCGACCTGAAAGTGGGATGGAGGTAGGGGAAGGGGGGGTTGGGCTTCCAGCTCGCACACTCATCGTACGAAACGTAGCTGTAATAGCTCCTTTACGCCGATCTTCTGTGAGAGGGTGGTACTACCCCGGTCGAGCCAGCCCGTTATGAGCTGCAGTCAATTGGCTACAGCTTGGCTCTACCACCTTCAAAATCAATCAATTCAGTTAATCAATGATCATAGAAGTGATTCTTTCTTCGATGGTTTTAATATTATACATATGCTCATGCCTGTATCCCACGGGGGTATAATGCAGAGACTTGACTGCCACATGCTACGATTTTGACACACCTGTTATGCTTCATCCACATTCATACATCTTCTCATGCACTGCCGTCGTTTGAGGGAGCTACGGACCTGACCTTTCTGGAAAGGACTATTGATCTTTGATATCAGATTTAATATAGTGGTCTGAAATGGTAAAATGTTACCATTTTAAATAACTCCCTATAACAATATTCTCCTCTCTCCTAAACACTTATGCATATTTTAACACTAGCTGTGCCTACGACTTCGTACGCGTACGTTTTAGAAAAATATTACCCGCGTTAATCCCGCCGTTATTTATGTTTCCCGCGGAACCCTAATTGTTTTTGGAAAATAAAAGCCTTAGTTACTCCTTGTAACATCAGCTATCTGCCAGTGAAAGTCCCGTCAAAATCGGTCCAGCCGTTTCGGAGATTACCCGGAACAAACAGACAGACATTTTTGAAATTGCGTTTTTGTTATGGGTTCCGTGTGTACTTTCATATGCATTTAGTAAAAAGCTGTTATTTTGACATTATACAGACACACAGATATTACAGACACTTCAATTTTATTTATTTGTGCGTATAGATGTATTAGATTTGCCATCATCCAACAATACAATACAAACATTAGACATACGCATTTATAACTGAACCCCGCTTTGATAGAGCAAAATAACGTATGTGCCACTTAAGCTAATGTTACAGGGAATGGGACAGACCAAAGACATTACCAAGAGAGAGGGAGACATATGACTGTGCAAAATATAATGCTCTACTATCATTATCATTGCAAAACTTAAGTGGCAGTGGGCAGGGCACGTTGCTCGTAGAACGGATGGCCGATGGGGCCGAAAAGTTCTCGAGTGGCGGCCGCGCACCGGAAAGCATAGCGTGGGTAGGCCTCCCACAAGGTGGACCGACGACCTGGTGAAGGTCGCGGGAATCCGCGGGATGCGGGCAGCGCAAGACCGGACATTGTGGCGAACCTTGGGGGAGGCCTATGTCCAGCAGTGGACGTCTTTCGGCTGAGATGATGATGAAACAGAGTTCAGGGGCAAAACACGTCTCAGTCATTCGCGAAAAATAACGTTGGAAACATGTCGGTATTGCCGATACAGCTCATCTTTTGGTGACGCATCAAAATACCTTTAAGCTTATGTCGAATTGCAAGTGCGGTGATAAATATCAGAATTTTGCTCATGTCCTGGTGCGCTGAGTGCAAATCTAATGATTGCAATGTTAGGAGGTAGCATATCTGCTAAAATAGCATATCAATGGGACAGACAGACGTACCAAGTGCCCTCTAATGGGGGATCGTCATTACCTGGGTAATGAGACCGTTATGGTGTGTATGGGAATTGGAAGTGTAATCTTAGTGTATAGGCCACAGACGTAGATCTAAATAGATGCCTCAAGTGTGTGAACTTTGCGGGCCAAAATGTACACTAAAGGCAGTGCATTGCACTGCCTTCGTTGCCGTTTATTCAGTCCGCGCTCCACCGCTGTCAGTGCCGCACATCATACGACATTTAAAAAAATGCCTAGTTGCCGTATTGAGCTGTAAACACACCACAAGAAAAGTTGACCGAGATAAGAGGATAAAATGTTCACAGTAGGTATAAAAGAGGCACGCTTGGGTTTCTCACAAAATGAGGGGCATGCGTCATCTATTTAGATCTATGTCTGTGGTATAGGCACTATATCTACTATAGGGGATGAGGAATGCGACTGATGTAGAGGCAGCCAATCATTTGTATTAGTAGATAGAGCGGTATTAAGCACATACGAAACTTTTACAAATCCATAAATTGAAGAATGCCTTTGGTATTGTAAGCATCTATAGGCTACGGTAACTGCTTAACATCAGGCGGGCCGTACGCTTTTTTGCCACCGCAGTCCTATAAAAAAAATAAAAATAAAAAGAAACAAATAAATACCTTCCATCAAAAAGATTTATTAGACTTCGTAATCAGGACCCGGTTACTAAGATCATCAAGGCCCGTCTTTGTAGGCAACGATACGCTAGAAGTACACGTCTTCCTCTGTTCCTCTGGCCTCAGCTGAGGCCTAGACCTGCTTCTGATATCAAAGATTATGAGCACGACGAACATAGCGAGGAGGAAGAAGTATATCATCTTGTGGTACTCTTCTAACTGCGAGACCAAGTAAGAAGCATAGTTCATGATGTGAGTTGTATTCAATAAACTTCCAAAAGAAATTTTGCAATCAAATTGTTTGTTTTGTCGGTAAAGTAAGGTTATTGCCGATTTGGAGTTGTCAATGTCAGAGATGTGTTTTAAAAAGTTTTTGTGATAGTCTATTTATTTGGCAAACATGAAAAGTATTAATTACTTGCTTTTTGATACGGTAGTTTTTTATTATTTGAGTCATCATCATCATCATTTAAACCCAAAGATGTCCAGATTTAAGTAAAAGATAATAATGTCTAGTAATTTTTGGCAGTCTTGCAAATTTTATCGTGGGATTTGACTCCTTTAACCTTTTCTATAACAAACCAAAAACAACAGCTCAACAACAGGTCAAAAACAGAAACACTTTCGGTAATATGGTCATAGGTATATATATACGTTTCTGTGGTTTGGTATGGTTCAGTAACCATAAAGCTCTTGTTAGTAACTAGTAACTCCACACAATTACCCAGAGGCGAAACCATTAATATCAATAAAGGTATCATTGTCAGACCACAGAACAGAAGCCACATGCTCCAATCCACTCAGGGCCCCCAGGACATATCGGGAACCGATTTGCATAGCTAAATAGGAACTCTGTTCACAAGACAAACTTAGAGACACGAAGACGTCGCACGTACTGAAAAACTTGTCTAGAAAGTTTCTACGAGCTATGGTGATTGTAACTAGTAAATTGTAATTGCTAGGAGTTGTAGAATGTTAATAATTTTATTGTAACTCATTAATTTTATTACAGTGTCAATTTTGTATTACATAGGTAATCGGCAATAGGTTTTGGACCACAAAACAGATTTGTGTCATGTCTTATTATAATGCTCTAAGTAACACTACAAGTCTTTCTGGTGACTTTGCTTTTATGAAATTCAGATTCCTTTCCAAAAAGTGCTCAAGCGCATAAAAAGCTACTTTGAGTGTTTCACTGTCACGCTGAGAATATCGCCTAGTAAACACACCTACTATATGATCCTAAACTGAGCAATGCTTGGACCTACTAAAGGTAATTGATAGGGGCAATCCAAGTTACACCCAGACCAGGTTAAATTGCGATAAGACTGTTCTGAATAGAATTCCTTCAAATTTCTCGATATCTTTGAACGTTCCAGTGCTTTCTGTCAGTATAAAGTCATAGTAATAATGGGAATTCATTAGGATTCACCCGCAGAGTCCGATTTACTCTCAGAATCGGTGCAATTAATTCAATTTACTGTCCTCCATATTTGCATGTCTGTGCACTAAGTTCTGGAGCAGATATGCTTTTGCAGTCGTCGTTTGAATTAATTACAGACTTACATATATATTTTAATAGGAGTTTAATCAGAGATAACTAAACAACAACTAAAACTTTCCTAACAGACAAAGATTTTGAAAGTCGTTTATCTCTTTCATCACTAGAATCATCAGGCTATTGTAGCTATCAATCAATCAATGCTGGACAGGCCTAGTTCGGTCTTCTGATTTTCGTTTCAACAAAGGAACGATCGTGGACTAATTACTAAGGGGACTTGGTCTAAGCAACTCGGCCGAGTGGTCGGCCTAGTACTAACATCGACATAAAACGAAGCGAGTAGTTCAGCTATTTACCGATAGATAGATGCCACGCATCCCGGGAAAATGACCACGCGTTGTTTCATAGAGATATATACTAAGAACGTCTCTTCTAATTAAAATCTCTATGGGAACGATACATCTACCCCTCATTGAGGGTTCTTCAATTTGAATACCTACCTACCAAAATCGTAAGTAATACTTTATCAGAATATAATATTATATTCTCATCTTGCCAATATGAGTAGTCTTACTAAAGTTCCTAGTTTCAGATACAATTATGATAAAGCTCTGATGCACTCAATTCTTAATGCATTTTAACTCAAAAATCACTTAAGGTACTTGCACAAGATAAATTGTTCAAAGCACCAAAGCCACTTCATCAAAAACTGTCATACCCCTAAATCTTCTCAGATGAGCTCACAAAGGGATTACCGAAGAGGCTTTCAGAAACAATTTAGGTGCGACTAAACACGCATTAAGGTGCATCAGTCCAATTATTGAGGACCCTCAATGGGGAGTAAGCAAGGGATATATGTTGGAAAAGAAAATCAAAGTTTGATGGAACAAGGTGATACAAAAATAATGTAATATGTTTGGGATAGCTCTTTTTTATATGAATATAAGGTGGTAAACAAAGGTACGTCCCGTCTGATGTTAAGTAGTTACCGTAGGCTATAGATAGATGCTCGCAATACACTACCCCGCTAGTCAATTGGCTACAGCTTGGCTCTATCACTAGTAGGTCAGAAATTTTATGAATAAGTTAGTAACTTAGGCGTTATTAATTGTTATCAACTTGAGTGACGTTAAAGATTTTGTTAGTTAAATTGAAAGCTGTAACGAACAAAAACAACAGATTGCGAATAGGTTTTCACAATTTTAATTGTTTACGCAAAAACATAATTAAACCTTCAATACATGTCAAAACCAACGAGATCGTTGGTCAAAACAAGCTTCAAAAACGTTTTCCCAAAAACAAAATTGGAAAACAAACGCGCTAACGTAAACAAAAACATGCAAAAACAAAACAAGTTTCCAGAAGATATTTGACATGGGTCAGTGAGCCCCACAGAAACGGCCGATCACTTGTCTTGTTAAAATTGAAATGCGACCCTTAACTAAAAGTTTTCGAGATATTTGCAAGGAAATTGCTTCGGCTGAATTGGTTGAAACTTTAAACTGGAACTTTAAACGTAGACGTTAAAGTTGGAGAAAATAAGACGTTAGACTGGACTATTTAGATGATATACTTGTTACAGATGAAGGAGTTATATGTACTGTGGTTGAAGCTGTTGAGGACGGGAAAGATGTTCTATAAGACGGAAGAAAGAAATAAGTTTTTATAGGTACTTGTTCTAATCATACTAACGATAAAGATCATGTTAATACTAACGATTATTTTACATTGAGATTTTTTTAAGCAGGAACTAATAAAATATCGTCAGATGAACACACCAACTTAGGTACTGAGAACTGTATGGTCTCAAGCTAAGCACCGCTTATGGTTGTACTGTACAAAGGACTAGAGCTACTCTTTATTGTTACATTCCTTTGATAGTCACAGTAACACCTAACGTAGGGCATCATAAAAATACATACTACGTTCTAACCAAACGGTTGTCTAGTATCATCAGGATTTCCTACTCTTTGTCAAAAATGTTTTCAGTGAAATGTAAACCAATGCAGATGAGTGACGAAAGAGTGGATAATCATCGTGCCTCATAATAAAGTCGATAAGCGCCACCTACCTTATCACCATCAAACTTCTCAGTCGGCTCGTCATATATGCGTGGTTCACGTTTTTCCCGCGAGCCGCGCCGCGCCAACAGCGGAGTTTGCGGCGGCGACGCCAGCGCCAAGCTGTTCCGAGCGCTCCCTGGCGGAGACTTTATGAACTCAATCTTACCACCCTCCACGCAAATGTTTGGCGTCAGCGGATACATCGGCGACATCGCTACGTTCGTATTCGCCAAATGGTTGTAATGATTCTCCTCTAGCGGAAGGTTCTTCGGTTTATTTTTCTTTCGGTAAGTAGAGTCGTAAGCTAGGACTTGAGTTTTGTCCTCCGGATGAACTTGTCTGACTTTCCCGGGTGGACGGTCAGGGGGTTCTGGGGAGACATTGCCGTCATTACCGGGACTTTCATCTCTTTCATTGTTCGATATCCTGTAAACAAAGAAAATTGGACAAGGTTACTAAAAGATTCTTATACTGTGCTAAAAGTATACCCCCTTATTCATAGAGATTTTGCCCAGTTTGCAATGGTTATGAAAGGCATTTTAGGAACAAATGTGATTTGTAACTCCACTGCATGTCGATTATAACTTTCTATGTTAGTGTAGGAAACTATGTCATTCATAAACAAAGTATCATCACGTCAACATTTCCAAATTCAAATTTTCAACAAACAAAAGATGTAACCGATAGTTATCTTATATATGACTAGATGGCGCTGTACAACACAAGCACCCCAATCACGAACGATATTTTGCAACAATATAAAAATTTACTGGCTAAAAAACACAATTTTACACTTCAAATACAGGAAATCGACAGCTAATTATATTCTTTAGCTATTTCCAAAATAAAAAATATAAAATTTATATTCTTTTAATGATAAAATTGAGTAAAATCCTGAATCGCGGTGGCAAAGTTTTCCCTACGTTTAGTATATATACCGCGGGGCGTGTCATTCCGTTGGAAGTGCATGCTCTAGTGTGATGTTACAGTATAGATCACTAGCTCTCGTTAGAAGGTCTACAGCACGTGACGTCACGCGCTCGTTGCCAGGCAAGGCTCCTTGAAAGGTGGGCCGCGGACGCTCGCCCGCGCGGCTGCGACGGACTGGCGGCGCACCTTCCTTGGGCTATGCCTACCCTAAACCTTACGCGGTTTTAGTTAACTCGTTAGCTTAGCTTCGGTTTAAATTGAGCACTTCCATACATTGGCGGCGAGAACTCTCGATTGCCAGATTTTTGCATCGGTACAAATTTCACACAGATCAACCAAACTTTAATCTATTGCTACTTACAAAATTAAGTAAAAATTTGAAAATCCTGTTTCACCATCGTCAGATTATGTTTATCCACCAGATAATATGGCGTTTCGACAGCAGATGTTCTATGGAAAATATAATTTGGTTGATAAAAGTTATCAGACGATTGCAAAACGGGCCCTAAGGTGCATGGATACCTACAAATTGACATCCTAGGAGCGTATATAAGACAAAATAAAAACGCCAACCCGTACCATAATCCGCTAAGTTTTGGCCTAGCATGGTGAATTATGGCCAGAATCTCCTCATTATAATGGTAGGCCCGTACTCAGTAGAAGGATGTTATAGGGCTAATTATTAACATCCAACAAATAAAATAAACATTCTAAACAAACCAGATTCTCCAAAAAACTGGTTAAGTTAATCATGTTGATCTTACTTATCAGTGATCGTCAGCGCGTCGGTAGCCGGGAATGTTTGTTTAACACGACGTTACTTAGGGCATTGTATGTTAAATATTCTTGAATAAGAGAGACATTAGGATGTTTCAAGGAACGAAAATCTTAATGTTAATCAAGATTCAGTAAGATGATGCCAAATGTATTAGTAGGTTAGGTACTACATTATGGAAATGAGTGGTAAATTAATTTACATAGAGCCAAGTGCCAGCGGACCGTTGTTAGTGTGATGGTCAACTCGGCCCTTAGCGAAGGTTAGGGTTCCTTTAATTGAAGCTTCGATATAGGCACCTAACAGCCGAATATTCGTACGCAACTTAAATTTGAGAGCTGCTTAACGTTGACGCGCCATACAACAAATTACAGTTAACGACGTCTCAAACTGCTAAGTGGGACTTAAATATTTAAGTAGCCTTTGAGTATTCGGCCGTAAGTAATATAAAATAAATTCTTAATAGGTAGGTACGTGCGTACAAAGAAATGCTGTAAATAATATGAACACAGTAAAATATAATAAATTTGACAGTAACCAGGTGTAAAAACTCTAATCCTTAAACTCAGTCACAGAGTAATTAAGAATACATAACTCAGTAGGGACTGTGCGCCTTAAGCCTCGCTAAGCACAAGGGAAACTGCTTTTTACCTTACAATTACCGCATAAACATCATAAACTAGGATTAGCTGGTTTACGTTAACATCCCGCGATGGATTAACTGTGTTCACGGAACTCATTGTGTAGGAAATCCTTTAAGGAAGGCAGCTGGAGTACATTTTTAATAAGTCTCGACCTCTACCCAGGTATAATTTTGTGTGCTGTAAATAAAGGGCAGTCGTTCCCGGCGCCAGAAGGTAGGTACGACAACCAACTTAAAAACCGGCCAAGTGCGTGTCGGACTCGCACATAGAGGGTTCCGTACCACCGTAGAATAAAAACGTCAAAAATATCAAGTTTTGTGTATGGGGACCCCCTTTAGTATTTGTTGTTGTAGCGGCAACAGAAATACACATTCTGTGGAAATTTCAAGTCTCTACCTATTACGGTTCGTAAGATACAACGCGCTGACAGACGGACGGACAGACGGACAGCGTAGGCTTAGTAATAGGCTCCCGTTGGCACCTTTTGGGTACGGAACCCTAAAAAGGTAAATTAACCATGAATTTCTTGCTAATAGTACTTACTTAGTTTAGTTTAGGCGGTAGGTAGAGCCGTAACAACTCATAGGCACTTACCACCGAATACTCGTACGCAACTCAAATTTGAGAGCTGCTATCTTTGACGCGCCATACAAAAAATATCAGATAACGACGTCTCAAGCTGCTAAGTGGGACTTAAATATTTAAGTAGCCTTTGAGTATTCGGCCGTTAGTATATCAATGAGCAACCACAAAAACATTATCTTGGCGGAATATTAAAACTCTTCCTATCTTTGTTATGCACGTAAACGCCATTTTAAGATTCAAGGGTGGAACTTCGCGACATTCCCGCATTCAAATTAGGAACATTCGAATTTCGAAGTGAATTTGAAATTCGAGCGCCTCATCAGCGCTCGTTTGTTTTTAGACAACTTCATTTAGTTCATTCTAAATACGTTTACGAACGGGAAGGAAGAAGCACTTCGATATTTAAATAGTCCTAACTACTTCACGGCTTGAATTAAAAATAAACTTTAATTGCATTGTTTTAGATAACGTTTTTGAGAATTATATTTTTGGTCCAATTGGTAACATTTTGGTTTTGTCATAATATTGTCATCACATATCGGTTTATTTAATTTTTTTGATATTTCGGTACCTACTTGGACAAAATTACCTATGGCCCAGTTAAAAGCTCGTCAAAAGTTGGATTATTAGCTTCTGATTTAAATTCCGATAAGTTTTAGGTACCTACAGTGTTTACTAAGAAGTAGCTAGTTAAAAGCTGTCATGTTACCACTGAATAACTGTTACCACCACTGAACTTAAAAGCTGTTGTTTTTCCTAGCTATAAATAAAAAAATAAATAAAAATAAATAAATGTCAAACGATATCTGCGTACCCCCGATTGACCTGATATTTAGTGCTGTTGTCCTTTTCACCCCCATGACTGTGAGCTGACCGACTTTCGTGTGGCATAGATGTCCTCGCGCGTGCTACTGTGCCGAAAATCTCTATTTTGCGATCTACCTAATTTAACATATAATACTCCACCAAGTCAACTAGGAGCCTGTCAAATGTGACGTCACCCTCACAAAAAGGCGGTTTGCGGGAGGTGTGGGTGGCGGGATGCCGAAGGCGGTGGCGGGTGTACGGGCGGGGAAGCAACATTCCACCCAAGCGCCTAGTTGGCTTGGTGGAGGAACTCTGCATTCCGTGTTTCTCAATATTGTTTCGAGTTATTCCTGCCTCGTCCCTTTGACAGAACACGAACAGTTTCAATCGTGATAGGTCACTCGTAGTTATCAATAATCATATTGAATAATATCAAAACATAAATCATATTTCGAAGTTCGGTAGGTAGGTAATAAGTACTACACGAACAATATACCTAATATGTACTTAGGTACGTCCAATTAGCAAAACGAGGAAGTACCTGGGCGAAACCAGTGACACTCAGACCAGAGCAAATTACGAAAAGGCCGCCTCCAAATTTTCCTCTGGCGGGAATCGAACCCACAACCACCCGATGCAGTGATCCGAGCGGCCTACGCTCGAACTACTGCGCCAAGCGGTCATCGAATAGAGATTAATAGGCAGGTTTGATATGTATTTAATTTAATGGAGTCTACGCAATCAATGTCATAATCTACGCAAATCAGATATCTTGGTCAAAACCGCACCGAAGACCATCCTCATCTCAAGCTTATCACTAGGCATCCAATGTTTGTAGATCACAGTATACTCATCACCAAATATCTTACAGTTGCCAAGTCCAAAGTGTTAGTAGTCACCCGGCGACACGAATGACAGATAAGCAGTCGGCAATGACATCAAAGGGATGCCACACCGCATTTCTCAGCCGAAGTTCCTTTCAGAACGCTACGAATTACAATTGACAATGTTTTACTGAATTCACGATGCGATACTCGGCTATTTTTAAGAGAAATTACTGACAAAAAATATCACTACGTAGGCACGTTTAACTACTAATTGCGTACCTATCTGAAAAAAGTTTTGGCAGAACTCTGAAACATTATTAACAAACATGAATAAATTAAGAATACGTCCTAAAAGCGGTGATAGGTCAAGCAAACCAAGAGCAAAACAATGAAAATTCACGTCCAGATGCCTCGCATGCCTCGCCCGAGCACTCATGTTATGACATTATGTCTATGCGTTCGACGTCAAAACGCGGCATGCGCCAGATATAGACGCACCCATCAAGCAAGCATATAACTCTATGTGAACAAGGCAAAAATATTTAATAAATAATAATATCCTGGGACATTTTTTACACACGGCTACCTGATCCCAAACTAAGCAGAGCTCGTACTATGGAAATCAGATAACTGATATACTACATATACTACTTTTTTATTTGTAAACTAGCTTTTGCCCGCGACTTCGTCCGCGGAGAATTTAAATTTAAAAAAATCGAATCCCGGATCCCATTTCCCGGATTTCGTATCCCGGATCTCGTTTCCCGGGTCCCGTATCCTGGATCTCGTTGCCCGGATCCTGGATCCCGTTTTCCGGATCCCGTATCCCGGATCCTGGATCCCGTTATCCGGATCCCGTATATCACGGATCCCGTTATCCGGATCCCGTATATCACGGATCCCGTATCCCATATCCCGGATTTCGTTACCCGGGTCCCGTATCCTGGATCTCGATGCCTGGATCCTGGATCTCGTTGCCCGAATCCTGGATCCCGTTTTCCGGATCCCAGATCCTGGATCCCGTTTTCCGGATCACGGATCCTGGATCCCGTATCCCGGAACCCGTATCCCGGATCCCGTTCCCAGATTATGTTTGCTAATTCCCGGATCCTGTATGATATCCTGTATCCCGGATATCACGGATCCCGAATCTCGTTCCCCGGGTCCCGTATCCTGGATTTCGTTGCCCGGATCCTGGATACCGTTTTCCAGATCCCGTATCCCGGATCCCAGATTTTGTTTGCTAAATCCCGGATTCCGTATCCCGGATATCGTGAATCCCGTATCAAATATCCTTAATTTCATATCCCGGATCTTGTTTCCCGGGTCCCGTATCCCGGATCTTGTTCCCCGGATCCCGATTCCGTGTTCCGGATCCCGGATCCCGTATCCCGGATATCACGGGTCCCGTATTCCATATCCCTGATTTCATACGCCGGATCTCGTTTCCCGGGTCCCGTATCCCGGATCTCATTTTTTGAATCCGGGATCCCGTTTCCAGATCCCAGCTTCCGTTTGCCGGAGCGTTATCCCGTTTCCTGGATCCCAGATCCGGTATCCCGGATATCGGATCCCGTATCCCGGATATCGGATTCCGTATCCCGGATATCGGATCCCGTTTCTGGGATATCCCGGATCCCGTATCGAATTAGCCCGTAAAAGTCCCATCAAAATCGATCCAGCCGTTTCAGAGATTAGCCCGAAACGGTACTGCCATACAAACTTTCATTCCCTATTTTACACCCTCAGGGGATGAATTTTCCAAAACGCTAAAATTAATCTTTTTTATTTGTAAAAAGAAACCTAAACAACAATTTTCATCATTATAACTTCAAAAATGACGAATTTCAATACAAACTTTCATCCCTATTTCACCCCCTTAGGGGTTGAATTTTCAAAGACCATAAAATAAATCTTTTTCATTATTAAAACACACCTAGTCAGCAATTTTCATAATTCTAACTTCAAAAATGACGAACTTCCATACAAACTTTCATTCCCCTATTTTACCCGCTTAGGGATTGAATTTTCAAAAACCCTGAAATTACTCTTTTTTATTTTTGAAAAGACACCTAATCACCAATTTAAATAATTCTAACTTCAAAAATGACGGAACTTCCATACAAACTTTTATCCCCTATTTTACCCCCTTAGGGGCTGAATTTTCAAAAACCCTGAAACCCATATTTTTTTATTTTTCAAAAGACACCTAATCAGCAATTTTCATAATTCTAACTTCAAAAATGACGAACTTCCATACAAACTTTCATTCCCTATTTTACCCCCTTAGGGGTTGAATTTCAAAAAACCCTTTCTTAGTACACCTCTACACATCAAGACAAACCCACCCTCCAAATTTCAAGTCTCTACGATCAGCGGTTTAGGCTGTGCGTTGTCTGTCAGTCAGTCAGTCAGTCAGTCAGTCAGTCAGTCAGTCAGTCAGTCAGTCAATCAGGACTTTGATTCTTATATATTTAGATACATACTTAATATACATATACACCCAGACTCGGGACATACAGACATGTTCATGCACACAAATGCATGTCCCGGGTAGGAATCGAACCTACGACCTGCAACGTGAAAGGCGCCATCACGCCAACCACGCCAACGGGCCCGCCAAAAATTTTTTTAAAGAGAACATGAGAAATTCAAATTTCCGCACATTGCCGAATTATATTTTTTGGCAGATACACGTCATACACATCACACCTTATTACAACGCCACTCTCATCATCGTATGCATAGTTTAAAACGCCAATCATTATAGTCATTATGTCGTTATCTTCACGCCGTCGCGGACGGGGTGCGAGCAGACATGCCACGATGATTGCTTGGTTATATTTAGAGCTTACTGTAAACGTATCGCGTTCAGAGAGCTGCTTGACAAGCTTAGTTATGGAGCTTTGTGGAGATAAGTAACAAAAATATTGAACTGAGGGCCTACTCTTTTACAAACGAAAACGAAATTTCGGACGAAATTCGCGTATTTCCTACTACGTTTCTCATCGATTCCGACATTTCTTACGAACGAAAATTGTTTGACGTCTTTGTCGTCGTCAAATCTAAACGTCAAACGATTTTCGTTCGTAAGAAATGTCGGAATCAATGAGAAACGTAGTAGGAAATACGTGTATTTCGTCCGAAATTTCGTTTTCGTTTGAAACAGAGTAGGCCCTCTGGTCCTAGTGTTGCTGTTTTCGAGTCGACTAAAAACAGGGCCTAGAGTCCCTTAACAATTGTCAATTGCGAACCCATTGGTCTCTAATATTATCTTCGTGAATTCTTCATTGTTAATCGCTAATTCTTCAATCGACAAGTTTTCGGCCAGAGGACTGCTAACAGAGCCGCCCGAAGGCCTTTGACAAGGCTTAACGACTGCTGCCTAGATGACAACAACCGGGACCGACTTTTCCGTGCCCTCCGAAGCGCGGAGACGCTCAGTTCAAATAACACTAAATGGTCACCCATCTCTAATTGACCTAGCCAAGCGTTGCTTGACCTCCGATCGTTTCCCGATCGATGATTGTAGCTAGCTATGAGCGCCTCAATACATCAATGACGGATCTATAGAGTTTGTGTGGGATGCACAAAATGCGAAATCAATAGTCCATTATCGGTCTATAGAACGCCGAATACCTCATAATTACCATTTTGGAACGCAACAACGGCCACGATGCGGCTGGGGCCCTGGGGGGCCGCACAATGGGCCCTGGCCCCTGGGACTTGGCCCCGAGGGCACGATGCGGCCCTAACTGTTCAGTGTCAGTTTTGCGTAATGCAACTATTGTAGTGCGGTTGTTACGAGAGAAATGAAGTTTTGTGGTGCAATCAGCGAGAAATGTTTTGAATTTGAAAAATATACAAATGTCTGATAAACACACTACTTAACTATGCACGAATAGATTCAATACACTGGGGGTTAATCTCAGTAAGGGCCTCCGCAGACTAGCTACTTTTAGCATCGGCGATCGGCGATTTTGATGCTGCGTCTCGCTCGTTCGCGCTCGAAGTAACGCGACGCAGCATCGATACATCACAAAATCGCCGGTCGCCGATGCTAAAAGTAGCTAGTCTGCGGAGGCCCTAATACCCAGAAGTAAATTGCAAAAGGACTATTTATGTTCTAAATAAAAAAACCGACCAAGTGAGTGTCGGACTCGCACATAAAGGGTTCCGTACCACCGTAGACTAAAAACGTCAAAAATATCAAGTTTCTTGTATGGGAACCCCCTTTATATTTAAATTTTATTTTTAGTATTTGTTGTTGTAGCGGCAACAGAAATACACATTCTGTGAAAATTTTAACTGACGCTGATAGACGGAAAGATGGACAGACGGACAGACGGACACCGTAGGCTTAGTAATAGGGTTCCGTTGGCACCCTTTGGGTACGGAACCCTTAAAAGCAAAGCACGGGTTTCGTCAACAATTGAAAGTTTCGGATACCATCCGCTAGAGGCGCTGTTCAGTATTCCATACAAAATGACACTAACGCAGAATACCTATGAAGTAGGTCCTTATACATTTAGCTTACGACAAAAAATACAGTCAAGGCCCTGATGAGCTGAGGCAAGCAAAATTGCATTTTTCACTACAGACAAATCTTACCTCTTATGGCCGGCGCACAGTGAGGACAGCATGGCATGGCATTTTAATTTTTATCAATCGAATTTAATACTTATCCAATCGAAATAAGGTATATATTTCAATGCTCGGTGATCGACCTCGGAGGATCGCGAGCATTTTCCCGGTACACCCGCTGGAGCACCTTATGTCGATTGGATAAGTATTAAATTCGATTGATAAAAATTAAAATGCCATGCCATGCCGTTCTCACTGTGCGCCGGCCATTATAGGAAGGGTGCCAAAACCAATTCCCTCACTACCCGTAAGCTTTGGGACGCACTTAAGCCAGGATTAACGGTGTACCCGATCACTTAACAAGCGTTGTAAATGCCATTTAAACAACGCAGACAATTTAGTAGATACTTCCTGCATCGCTAGACAGAATAATTACACTGACCAATCATCATTTAGGAGGTACACGCGAGGAACGCCGCGGGCGATAGCTTGTATTGCAATAAATTTACAGCATAAGGAGCACAGCACACTGACGATTGGAAGAGCCAACGATTGGATGCGTCTAGATGAGGGCAGCCACCGCGCCCGAGCCATCAGTTCTAATATTGTGTGTCAGACAGTTTTGACTGCTCAGGCCCGCTATTGGCTGCGTCAACATGCCGCGCCCGAGCACTCAGTTTTGGAGCGAGGCATGTGAGGCATCTGGACGCACCAATTGGCTCAAACAAGTACGCCTATAGCAGCTTATGGTGAACGTTTGTTTTATGGTTTTAAATTAGGTATGGCACCTTTAGAAGTGCGGTAAGTAAAGGTTGGCACTCATCTATCAACTCGGCACCCGACCAGCACCGCCTCGTCGGTCGGCATCCACTAACTGAACCGGAAATAAGTGGACCACGCGCTGACCACGCGGCGTTCACTCGTTGGCCCCGCGCGGTCCACTGGTTGATCATTTGACGTTTATGGTGTAAAAGCAGCGTCCGCCCGCGGACCACCTGTCGACAACTAGTGGACGCCGAGCGGCGAGGCGGTGCTGGTCGGGTGCCGGGATTTACCGATTTCCATGAAGTTAAAGTCATGGTCAAGTACCCTAAAAAGCAGGGTTGGTACGAAAAAATCACCTTGTTTTAAACACAGTGATTAACACATGTTTTAATCATTTAAAACATGTATTAAACACAGTGATTTATTCCTTCTGATTTAAATCAATGTTTTAAACAATTATTTAAACACATTTTAAACAGTACTCGTTTGAAATTTCCTGTTTTTTTGCAACTCTGCTAAAAAGACGTCAACAAAATTGTCTAGTCTCCGATCTAGACCTTAACCAAACACATTTGCATTCCCAACGCTGTTATTATAAATCAGAATAGCTGCGCATGATTCACGCGATCTAGGTTATTCTATTTCCAGTTCTGTTCCTAAAGCCGCCTCTGGGTACGGTTTACGAGCTAAAATTAATATCTGTGGATAATGACGACTTGATGTATGTGGTTGCATTCCATCACTATGTTAATAATAATAATAATAATATAATAATATCCTGGGACATTTTTTACACACGGCTACCTGATCCCAAACTAAGCAGAGCTTGTACTATGGAAACCAGATAACTGATATTACTACATATACTACTTTTTTATTTGTAAATACATACTTAATATACATATACACCCAGACTCCGGACATACAGACATGTTCATGCACACAAATGCGTGTCACGGGTAGGAATCGAACCTACGACCTGCAGCGTGAAAGTCGCCTCCGCGCCAACCACGCTAACGGGCCCGTCAGAGATGTTCAAGCGTAGTTTGAGGAATAGAGGTGAATCCTGGCGACTTACAACTTGCACTATCACTTACAACTTGCACTATCACATTCAACTTGCACTTGCAACTATCACTGATCGGTAAACGATCGGAGGTTAAGCTACGCTTGGCAAGGTCAGTGAAAGATGGGTGACCATTTAGTGGCATTTGAACTGAGCGGCTCCGTGCTTCGGAGGGTATGTAAAAAGTCGGTCCCGGTTGTTGTCATTAGGCAGCAGTCGTTAAACCTTTTCAGAGGCCTTCGGGCGGTTGAACAACTCTGACGGAATAAGACAGAGCAATTTCTTCCCATGCGTGCTGACAGGACCAGTCCTTTTGTGAAGGTTACAGGGACTTTTTCTAATAACCCCCTCTTCCCCTCCCTCTGTCCCACTCCCCTTAAGGTCGGCAACGTGTAGGCACCTATGGGCTGGAGTATCTGGCCGCGCACTCGTGTTTTATCGCCAATATAAAAAATATTGCCAAAAGAACACACTAATTCTATGGCCTCTATGGTACCAATGAATTGAGGGTGATCCCAGTTACACCCAGACTAGGAAATATTACAAATAGACCCTTTACGGCCCCAACGGGAATTGCAACTGCAACCCTTGTTGAGGAGACTTGAAATTACCTCAAACAATGTCCGATCCAATTAAGGGCCACCGCAGACTTGCTACTTTTAGCATCGGCGATTGGCGATTTTGATGCTGCGTCTCGCTCGTTCGCGCTCGAAGAAACGCGACGCAGCATCAAAACAATTGCAAAATCGCCGGTCGCCGATGCTAAAAGTAGCATGTCTGCGGGGGCCCTAAGAAATTGTGTTACAATCTTCAGAATGTGACAGCTGTCTCACAAGAGTATCAGATCTTTATCAGACATCATAATGACGGTAAAGACGCGTGACAAATGCCCTGTAATGTGGTGCCAAAACACACCGTGCTCATACCAATGGCTGTGTCTACATCAGCCGCATGCCGCGCCCGAGCTCTCAGTTTTGACGTCGGAACGTATAGACATAATGTCATTACGTGACCGCTCGGGCGAGGCTTGCGAGGCATCTGCACGCACCGATGCTCAAACGGGTCCGCTTATGGTTAACGTTGGTTTTATGGTTTAAAATTAGATATGCCAGCTTTGGAAGTGCGGTAAGTAAAGCTTACTTTCTACTGATTTCTATAAAGTTAGTCGAGATATTTTTTTCATGTAGGCTAAATGAAGCACTTATGAACCAGTTCGTTCGTAATGCTGCTTCCATTGAGAAGAGCCGGTAAAATAAAAATGATCTTCATTATCAAAACAGCAGCAATGTGAGTAGGCAACTCCATTGTCATTAGAAAATAGAATAATTCAGTACCTAACATTAAACTACTTAAATCTCACGCAGATTTAGATTATTTACATAGAAAGCTAGCCTAATCAGCTGTGCATGCCTACTCCCACTTTACAGTGAATTAAAAAACGTGGATATTGGAAAACAATTGCTTTGGTTGTATAACTGACTGTAATCCAAAAAAGGATTGCAATGTAAACATTTAATAACATAGTAATATAATCCAATTTATATCAAAATATTATCAATAGTTGATACGTTATTGAAAAATGTAGAAGGAAATGATGATTACGCCGCACCGGAAATGAAACGTGCTCATTAGATACGGTCAAAATGGTTTCAGTGGTTAACCATATCCTATAGAATTCAATACAGTCATTAAATGCAGTTATAAATTGTATGAGGCTATAAAACAGTTGTAAAAGGAAGTGTCTTTATAGCTAAAATTAATACATATTAAACTATCAGAGATTTACCGCTTTATACCTGTTACATTACACCTTTTTTTTAAATTGGATATAAGAATATAAGAAGAAATATAAGCCCTAAATATAAGCAGAATATAAGCCCTAAGCGACCATAATAAGCACCATTGTCTTTCCTTTTTAACCGACTACTAAAAGAGGGACGTACTCAATTTTGACTGTATGTTTGTTTGTATGTTTGTTTGTATGTTTGTTTGTATGTTTGTTTGTATGTTTGTTTGTATGTTTGTTTGTATGTTTGTTACGCGATTTCTCCGTAATGTGTGGACCGATTTCCAATATATTTTTTTTTTCGAAAGATTATACTCCTGAGGTGGTCCCATTATCACCAAGTCAGGATCTGATGAGTAGATCCCAGGGTAATCAAGAGCAACCCTCGAATATTGAAGGCACGTACAACGTGTTTCATACTATTAATAAATCCCCGGGTACCTATTATCTCAATTAAAGTCGTTTTCTTTGTCAATCAAACCTTTTATTATTCCTCTACATTCCAATATGGCCATAGAGTACTGTATTTCCAAAGACAATCCTCCTTATATTTTTTATACCATAAAGAATTGAAACCAAGAAGTTAAAAAGAAAGCAGTGTTGCTACACTCGCAGATAATTATTGATTAATACAATAGTTAAATACTTCCTAAAAATATTTACATTGTAGTCAATAATGTATCCATATAAAATAACCTATTAGTACCTACCACATACCAAGAATCTTACACTATTTTTTTATAGGTCAATCAACAGTTTTGTCAGAGCACAGCAAAACTATCAAAATAATTAAAATTATAAAAAGTATTAATCAATTTGTAATCAGATCGAAAACGCTATAATTCACGTAGGTACAAATGATTGCTTTCACTTGTTAAAGAACAATTTTGTTTATTGCTTGCAATTATGATAAGAATTAATTGGACACCTTGCTTTCTCTCTTTTTAAATGCCGTATACAGGCTAAAAATATTTTTTTTGATCCATTGGTACAAAGGTTTGGTTAATTTGGTTAATTCAAACCAAATAAATATCAAAGAATGAAGGTAATGAACAGATGTGACATTATAGAAATTTTGGATTGTACGTAAAATACCAAAATCCTCTCTGAAACTTTGTTCTTGCTTTGCCTTTCTGATCAAATTAATGAATAAGTATTATTTTAATAGTCTACCAATTATTAACAAAAATATGAAAAATCCAAAAGATTTTATACATACAAGTCAAAATCCAGTCTCCAAGATAAACTTTATTTCATCATTATTTTTTCTTTTTATTTATAAATGCATCTTAACTATCAACACTGTCATTACCCTGTTTCTATGTCGATGTTCAACGTGAACGAGTATTTAACCTATCCGCTTCTGCGCGAACTAATTGCGCACGCGCACCGTGCGCAGTTCAATGCACTTACTGTAATTGAAGCACTGTGCGTTATTTTTATTGGCTCATTTGTGATAAAAATATGCATCTTATTCAATGGTGCTTGTTCGGTGCAAGTATCATTAATGTTTGTATGGTTTGTTAGTAATGGATGTTATCTGAGATACGAGTATTGCTGTGAGTCGAATGTAATGTATAGTTAAGGTTAATTAGAGATCACAGGTCCATAAAAGTTTAATAACTTTGAAGTATATTTTTGATCACTGTCATTATGCGTCAAGATAAAATTTAATAGGCAACGTCTGGGCCGGTAGCATCAGCATAAACCTTGCTTAGTATCAGGTTATGATTATGTAGGTATAGTTGATCCATAGTTTGAAACCACATGTGATATTCAGCTACAAAAAACCATTGCTGTTATGGTATGAAAACAGCTTTGTATTGACTGTGGCAGCAATATAACATTATATCGCTTGAAGTTAGTTGATGTTATTTACGAAACTTAAATTACCCCGAACAGGATAACGCACTCAAGATCATACAAAAAATGACAGATAACGACGTCTCAAACTGCTAAGTGGGACTTAAATATTAGAGTTGGTTTTGAGTATTCGGCTGTTACAATTTGCTAAGTTTACTTTCCGTAAACATAATAATATTTAAAGTAGTATCAATATGTTTCAACACTATACTGTACTTATAAAACCCTTGCATGCAACTTAGCTACCTTTACTTTAACATAATTTTTCCTCAAACACGACCAGCCATGAATAGCAATGGAACTCCCAAAAGCCAGAATCAGTTCATACTTCGTATTACAAATTCAAGATTCTTATCCGGCAGCACCGAGATCCTAATCCTTTCCTTGAACTGCATCCATGAAGGCTCCAACCGATTGCCGTAAGTAGTCTTTGCTATTTATACATTACTAGCTTTTGCCCGCGACTTCGTCCGCGTAGACTTCAAAGTAAAAAAAAACCGGGCAAGTGACTTAAGACTTTTTAGTACTTTTTAGTGCGCCAGGGTTTTTTAAGTCAGTATTTGCTTTTTTATAAAAATAATTTTATTTCACGATTTTTATTGGAGCCATACAAACTTTATCACGGTACCTAATTCGGTGAATACGTGTTTTGGTAGGTAGGTATATAGAGCCAAAATCCCAAATCCCCCTCCCCTTCTCCACCTCTTTTCCTCCCCTCTCTTCCTTCTGCTCCCTCCCCCTCCATTTCCCTTTCCCTTTCCCCTCCCCCTTCCACTTCCCCCTACCTTACGTCTTCCCCTTCCTCCCTCACCTACCCTATGCATACTAAGTTTCAAGTCAATCGGGTACAAACATATTTTTCTGCCGTACTTTTCTACCTTTAGTTTCCCCCTTTTGGGTGTTAATTTACGAAATGATTTTTTATGGGATCAAACTGAAGTAGTACCTACCATATTCACCTCAGCTTATACCCCAATTATTTAAAATGAATAATCATAACCAATCTCGAGATATGGATGACTAAACATTCGCTGACCCCGCTCTCCCCTTTTCCTTCAAAATATTAAAAACGCTGAAACCCCAGTCTGATTATTTAAAATGAACAATCATAACCAATTTCGAGATATGGATGACTAAAAATTCGCTGACCCCGCTCTCCCCTTTTCCTTCAAAATATTAAAAACGCTGAAACCCCAGTCTGATTATTTAAAATGAACAATCATAACCAATTTCGAGATATGGATGACCAAACATTCGCTGACCCCGCTCTCCCCTTTTCCTTCAAAATATTAAAAACGCTGAAACCCCAGTCTGATTATTTAAAATGAACAATCATAACCAATTTCGAGATATGGATGACTAAAAATTCGCTGACCCCGCTCTCCCCTTTTCCTTCAAAATATTAAAAACGCTGAAACCCCAGTCTGATTATTTAAAATGAACAATCATAACCAATTTCGAGATATGGATGACTAAACATTCGCTGACCCCGCTATCCCCTTTTCCTTCAAAATATTAAAAACGCTGAAACCCCAGTCTGATTATTTAAAATGAACAATCATAACCGATTTCGAGATATGGATGACTAAAAATTCGCTGACCCCGCTCTCCCCTTTTCCTTCAAAATATTAAAAACGCTGAAACCCCAGTCTGATTATTTAAAATGAACAATCATAACCAATTTCGAGATATGGATGACTAAACATTCGCTGACCCCGCTCTCCCCTTTTCCTTCAAAATATTAAAAATGCTGAAACCCCAGTCTGATTATTTAAAATGAACAATCATAACCAATCTCGAGATATGGATGACTAAACATTCGCTGACCCCGCTCTCCCCTTTTCCTTCAAAATATTAAAAACGCTATAACCCCAGTCTGATTATTTAAAATGACCAATCATAACCAATTTTGAGATATGGATGACTAAACATGCGCTGACCCCGCTCTCCCCTTTCTCGTCAAAATGATTAAAAATGCGGAAACCCCAGTCTGATCAATTCAAATAAGCAATCATAACCAATATCGAGATATGGATGACTTATTAAAACATCAATTGACCCTGTTTTCCCCTTTCCCGTCAAAATAACAAAACTCGACCACCCCTATACAAACTTTCACTCCACATTTCACCCCTTAGGGGTTGAATTTCCAAAAACACGAAAGAAATCTAAACACAAACTTTCATTCCCCTATTTTACCCCCTTAGGGGTTGAATTTTAAAAAACCCTGAAATTACTCTTTTTTATTTTTGAAAAGACACCTAATCACCAATTTAAGTAATTCTAACTTCAAAAATGACGGAGCTTCCATACAAACTTTTATCCCCTATTTTACCCCCTTAGGGGTCGAATTTTCAAAAACCCTGAAACCCATATTTTTTTATTTTTCAAAAGACACCTAATCAGCAACTTTCATAATTCTAACTTCAAAAATGACGAACTTCCATACAAACTTTCATCCCTTATTTTACCCCCTTAGGGGTTGAATTTCAAAGAACCCTTTCTTAGTACACCTCTACACATCAAGACAAACCCACCCTCCAAATTTTAAGTCTCTACGATCAGCGGTTTAGGCTGTGCGTTGTCTGTCAGTCAGTCAGTCAGTCAGTCAGTCAGTCAGTCAATCAGGACTTTGATTCTTATATATTTAGATTAATAATGATTAAGAAAACACTGCGGTTTTTCCGCAACAGTACGCTGGCTATCTTGCGATTTGTTTAGAAAATGCGCTGAAGTTAATAAAGTTTGTTACTTTGGAAAATACACCACTGCGGATAATTCACGCAAATTAACCGCTACAGTCGATTGGAACGATAAAAAATACGACGATTTTTTTCTCACGCCCTAAATGTAAACGCGGAAAGGAGGCACGAACACGATCGATTCGATTAAGACACGGTGCCACGGACAGTCTGTGACCTACAAGGTTCATGCAACCTGCCTTAGATGGCTGCGCGTGCACGCGAATACAGAGATCACCGATAAACAGAACCGTCAATTCATTTCAGCGGATGACAGATGATAGGGCCGATCGCGGCGCCGCCGATTGTGTCTAACAAGCCGGTTAAATCTCGAACTATTTTTACATGAGTGAACACAAAAGGACTGGATGTTGATCTCGGGATAGATATTGAACTGGTTTCTGAATTTCATTGTTTGATCACCCATGATCAAACAATGAAAGTAAGTAGTATTTGTGCTGACTTTTTTGTAACTGGCGAAAATATTGTAGCTAGTAACGAATTGAATTTTGACTATGTTCTTAGATATTTACATTCATGAGATTCATGCAAGTATGTGAGGTCTTTTCTATCATGCAAACCTTATCACTTACTACAGTTAACGGGCGACAACCGTTATACTCGAGTGGAAAACACTAGAAAGCCAACGTAGAATATGGCGCCCTGCGGCCAGATTTAGTGACAATCTGCGGGAGGTGGTTAGCTAAAACTGGATGCCAAGACCTGAAGATCGAGCTGACATGCATTGGGAGAGGCCTATGTCTAAGAGTGGACAGCAATAGGCTGATGATTATAATCATAATTAAGTTAACCTGATAACACTTATTAATTAAACACTACACAAAATAATATATGTAGAAGTTAAAAATAACTTCGAATAAACGAAGCTCATTACATCTTTATCATAATAACATATCGCCTGTTCGATCAAAATAGCTCAGAAAGTTCAATATCCTCATTAACATAATATTATGTTTAATTAGGTGCGTATAACGACGGCGCGAAACCAATCGGTGCATTAAGTACTTAATGCAACGATTGCTTACCTTCTTTTACCAAGGATTATAATAAAATTTTACTACCAATTGGATGTTCAAAGGAATATTCGCTGGAGCGGTATGATTAAGAAATTTATGTAGGAATTACTATCCATTTGTATCGTAATCGCCATCTCTAGGTAGTACTAGGAATAGTTTCAATCTTAAAATAATTGGCTTTGTAATGAGATTCCATCGAATGCATTTCAATTATTTATTTATACGAAGATTACAGTCCTACGTTATGTTTTATAAGTAAATGCACTTAATACATAAAATAAAAAATAAATATCGCCAACTGTATGCTCCCAAATTAAGCAACGCTTGCTCTATGGCTACCATACAATGGACTGGGGGCCATCCTAGTGACACCTAGAGGGCAAATTAGGAAAAGGCTGTTTCTGAAACTTGCCTCTGGCGGGAATCGAACCCGCAACCACCCGATGCCGTGCGCCGAGCGGCAAACGCTCAACCCACTGCGCCAAGCGGTTTCCTCACAGGTCCTCACAGAGGACTCGCATTCGTAGGCAAGAAACATCACCTAATTGTGACATCGCATCTGTTTATAACTTGTCTATGTTTTAACAGCCGAGCAGTCTGTACTGTTGTTATGTAAACTGTTAACATTTTGCATTCGTTCAGCGTGGTTTAGTACATACACTTGTTGGTTTGTTTGTGTTGCGAGTGCGTGTAGGTGCTTCGTAAATAACATGGGCGCGTGGCTCGTTGAGTATTTATTTAAAACTTATTGGAAATCTTAGTCTTAGACATGTTTATATTATGGGCGGGCACGTATTCGTTTCCGTTTCACGTAGTTCATTGAAAACGAGGAAGATTTAGAATAGAAGCTAGGTACCTACCCAGTTTTCTATGCTGTTTAAGGAATTAGTTAGAGAAAGATGAAAATTTTCTAAAAAAAGGTCGACTGTTAAAATTGTACTTAGAGAAGCATCAATCGTACTAAATACATACTAAGGAGTAATTTATTTCTTAATTGAAAACAGCTGACTCTACATGTCATACTACAGCTCTCTTCTTCTAAGCCATAGATCTTCTGTGAGAGGGTGGTACTACCTCGGTCGAGCCAGACCATATATCTTACTCATATATCGTACTATTATAAATAAATGTAACCAACTCGCTTCGCTATCACATAAACAGTGAATGCAGTTCAAAAGTGGATCAACAACAGGTGTTCGCTTGTTTATATTCAAGTATCTACTAAACTCCGAAAAGAAATAGTGGGAATATTTAAAGATTTTCATGGTATGACTCACCGATGTACTAGAAAATAGTAAGAAAATTGAATAAGGATTTGAAGTTTTTTATAAGGAGAGTTGTAACCACAGAATATCAAAATAACAGAGTGGCCATCGCTCACAATTTACTTCAAAACCTGTGTCACCTAGTTTCCCATTTGGCATCTGACTTAATTTTTAATTTTTAAAGAAGTAAAACTAGTATAGCACTACTAGTATAGCAGTGGTAGCCAATCGGTTAAGCACGCGTCTTGCGGGCTTAAGGTCCTGGGTTCAAACCCTGGCTCACACCTCTGGATTTCTCGAAATCTATGTGTGAATCATACCTTATGATTATCACTTGCTTGCGGTGAAGGAAAACATCGTGAGGAAACCTGCATGTCTTAGACATGTGAAATCCACCAACCCGCACTAGGCCAGCGTGGTGGATTATGGCCTGAATCACCCTCGCATTGAGGGGAGGCCCGTGCCCAGCAGTGGGACGTTAAAAGGGCTAAATTATTATTATTATTAAAACTAGTATACCTACGGCTCGGCTAAACGAAATAAACTATGTATTTGAATTTGTATTTTTTTTTAAATAAGTAGCTTAGTCATAATGCTTCGCCGTTTTTCGGCATAACTTTGAAAAATCAGTTTCGATGCGCGATTTTTGAGTTAAATAAAATTTACGCATGGTCATAACATACTTCTTTATACCGTGATCTGAACCTTTGTATGAAATCTTGATGATAATAGCAGTCTTGCAGTCTTATGCCTAAGCACTTCAGCATCTAAACTATGACCAGTCAATCAGCGGGATTAACGAGAAGCCTATTTATAACCGATTCCCTGAACCCCTTTGTTTAGTCACACGTCTAGAAATAATGCGCTACACTGTACTGTGTGATACGTACGGCTTTGTATGTAACGCTCGCGTATCTAGTAGTAATAAAGCACACTACACACTGAAGCCGCCGACATGTTGACGGGATGGTGTCGGCGACTTTAGCGCTTTAAGCGCAATACACACTGGGTTGGTGTCGGCGGCGTTAGCGCCTTAAGCGCACTACACACTGGGTTGGCGTCGGAGGCGTTAGCGCTTTAAGCGCACTACACACTGGGTTGGTGTCGGCGGCTATAGCGCTTTAAGCGCACTACACACTGGGTTGGTGTCGGCGGCTATAGCGCTTTAAGCGCACTACACACTGGATTGGTGTCGGCGGCTATAGCGCTTTAAGCGCACTACACTGAAGCCGACGACGCGACGTCGGCGTTATGGTGTCGGCGGCTTTAGCGCTTTACACACCGAAGCGCCGCCCTTCAAAATAAGCTGCCGACATGTGCCGGCGGCGGGTCGGCGACTTCAGTGTGTAGTGCGCTTTAAAATACACGAGTTTCAAGGTTAAATGTAAAGCAATAATAAATTACTAAGTTGAACCAGATCTCCAAGTGTGAGATTAGGTACGTGTGTAACAAACGCGATTGTTGAGTAAACGTTAAGTAATTGCATACGAAGCATTGATGTATTGTTTTAGCAGTATGGTACTTTGGGGGAAAAGGGAAGATCTTCCAGCCTTCCAGGTGGTATGCCTGGCGGGGCCGGCCGCTAAGCCTCGATGGTTATTGTCGGGGTCTTCTATATACTAAGTGTTCTGCGAATCTTGCTTGCGCGATTCAGACTTCATTTTTATACTGTAGCGTGCTTGCACCCAGTGCCATCTTAATGGTGGCGTCGTGAATGCCTGTATGGTCGCTACAGGACTCCCTCCCAAGACCGGAGGTCGATAAACTTGAATATGCCGTCGTCTTGCTCGAGCGCCAGAATACTCTTATTGGTCTGCGGTGAGTCGAGACTGAAGAGCTTGCGTTATGGAACCACCTGGCACGGTGAGTCGGCTGTGGTGGCTTCGGTGATACTGGCTTGCTTGTGTTGACTTCAGTTGCGTATGTTCGATGTCGTGGGTCACCAGTTTGGGGGAAAAGGGAAGATCTTCCAGCCAGGCGGGTGGTATGCCTGGCGGGGCCGGCCGCTAAGCCCCGATGGTTATTGTCGGGGTCTTCTATATATACTAAGTGTTCTGCGAATCTTGCTTGCGCGATTCAGACTTCATTTTTGTACTGTAGCGTGCTTGCACCCAGTGCCATCTTAATGGTGGCGTCGTGAATGCCTGTATGGTCGCTACAGTACCTTCTAAGATCGATATCACTAAACTTGTGCTCAGCGCATCACTATATGCAGCGAAATTCACACATTTGTTATCGAACTCGCAATTCGGCAACCAACTTCAAGACATTTTGATGCATGTTATTCACCAGAAGATAAGCTGTATTGTCAGTACCTACTAACATGTTATCAAAATCATACTCGGTGAAAGTCTGAGTCGTACTGTGTCCATGAACTCCATTTAGTAGGACAAACTATTTCGGACAGACACATGTCTCCCTTTTTCTTGGTAATGCAAGGCATTTCTATACCTATTGCTAATTTTACGATACCACCCATTAATTCCATCACTATTGCATTTACATAATACGCCTACTGTGTACCAAAGTACCTATTTGAAAAAAGAATCTTGCTTATACCCCAAAGTTGATATTTCAACTAACCGAATTTGTGTTTCAGTAGCTAACGGCGTCTTACATAATTGCACGAATACACCAATTACCGGCTACCGTTTTATTCGGAGAACATTTTAATTGGTCCGTGTGGATATCAACACGTTCCGTAATTTGTGTTGCGAAGATTAAGATTGATTGGTGATTACGTTTTAAATAACTGTTAAATGTGTAATAGGGTGTTCCTAATCACTTTAGATGTCACATTGAAGTCGTTCAGTAACTTTTATGGAATGCAAAAAAGTAAAATAAAATAATTATACCTATATTCTCATTGATTAATTAACTTTTTAAATATGTAATCAAAATAAGTATTCTTCTCCTTGGATAATATCAACGGAAACAAATCAAAAACGAACTTTGATCTTGCAAAAAGTGGTCACACATTGGTGGAATCAAATCTTCAAAGAATTAATCTACGAATTTCCGGTCATAAACTACACTAATGTATTTATTTTTTTAAATGAAATTTTCTAAAATCAAAATAGAATCTATTCTATTTTCAAAAATAGAACCGCATAGACTTTGTTTTTCTTAAACCTTAATGTGGTCAATGTGAGTCGAATCAAAGGGGGATTCCTGGAAACCCATTAAATGCTAAACAAAAGCTTATGGCGACATTGCGTAACATAACACCATGGAGTGTGTGAAATCCCGGAAACGCGACCGCAGCCAGCTGTCCCCTACATTGTACCACACACGAATAACTGAATCGAACGAGTAATGAGTTGCATCAGTAGTTTGACAACTTCAGATCATTATCGTGAATGGTTGACAAATAAATGAATAAATATCGCCAGACTAACACTCCACTGGGTATGGCACAATGGATTGGGGTGATACCAGTGACACCAAGAGGGCCTACTCTTATTTCAAACGAAAACGAAATTTTGGACGAAATTCGCGTATTTCGTCGCCAAAATAGTGGCTAATCCTTTAAGTAGTAGTCTAACTCATCCGGGCATCTCCTTCTGGGCCTGCCGCGATGCCGTTTGGCTAGTCTTGGGACATATCAAATGAATTTTGCATTTATTATTAACAGTGCCCTATCTTAGAAGCAGGTGTTTGGTATGAAAACTAAACCTGTGAAATGTTCTAACACTAATACATAATTCTTCTTGCATTTGACTGGTTTACTCACGAAAGCGCTAAAACGAAGTACTTTGCACCTGCAATATCGTTATTCCTATTCCAGTTTTAATATAGATAATTCCACCCGAAGTAGATCCAGACATTAAAATGCCAACATTAAGTTGTGCTGTAAAACCTCGTGATATCGCCGGACGAGGTGCGCGTGCGCATATCCCTTAACCCTTAAGTGGGCAGATAACGGGCCATTAGGACCAACGTGTATTTATCATTCAAGGGTCAGATAAAAATGCGACGTATGAAATGTACACGCACTTTGTTGCACGGATGTGCAAGGAGGTGTGTTATGGGCTCATTTTTACCCGACTACGGCGGAGGGTTATGATTTTTGGCTAGTGTGTATGTATGTTCATCTGTTCCCTCATAACTTCAAAACTACTGATCATAATTTGACAATTGAGGTATCGTTGGAAACGTCTTGGTCGTCCGCTGATTATAGACTATGTGACGACACATTAAAATGAATATAGCGCCCTCTAGAGGATATAAAGTCATGAACTAAAAATATTTACTTTTAATGAAAGAGCTTTTAATAATTTAAATAAATAGTAAGTTTAAAAACTAAAGCTCGACTATAGAAAAATCACGCCCTAAAAAGTATGAAACAAGAAAATATTCTCATCTAGAGGATATTGTTATCCATCTCTTTCTTGTTAAAAAGGTAAATGACCGCCAAAAACTGTAAAGGACATTGAAAAATAATGTGTTGCAGTTCTGATAATCCGAGCAATGTTTCACATTTATAATAACAAGTAAATTTATATTTACTTTGGCGCCAGCAGTTTCATTAATGTCGACGGACATTGCCAGTTGACATAATAAAACGTCATTCTCATTACGGTCAGCAAAGAAAGTTGGAAACCGAATTGACAACGGACTGGAGCTTTCCACTTTGCGAAATCCACAAAAAAAATGTAGTTAAACTTTAAATACATTTATGTTAAACACTCAAAGCTACGGCACTGCGTCAGGCTAGAAGGGACGGACATACGGACGGACGGATGAACGAACGGACGGAATGGATTATCTTATATAATAGCTATAGCTATAGCTCTTATATTATAGCTCCTAGGGATAACGAAACCCTAAAACACTCTGTGGTAAATTTTATAAGTCTATCAATCTTCAAGGCTACTTGTGTAATTTCCATAGAATTTTGAATTTGGAATCTTTTAATTGCCTTTCGTTGCTAACTGTACTAGATCGAACGTCAGAACGACGGAGTCATGCAATAAGAACGCAGCGAGTAAAATATCAAAAAACAAATATCTTAAAATAAACCGGCGCATCGCGCGACAATCTGTGAAAAATGTATTTATCTCGTACTTGTAAAACATACATAAAAGTGAACATATTTTTCAAAGGTCATTTAGGTTGGATTAGTTGGCTAAATATTTTTGTGGCGATTAAAAAAACTTAACTAAATTAAATAATAATAACCGCTGAACTTCTTGCCAGATTTTCCTCCAGGCGTGAAATTAGCTTAGGATTATGAATTACTTATTTAACTAGCATTACTGTTATGTTACTTACACACACATATTTAAATAATTATATTTTTACACTGAGAACAAATACACCTATGACAAAATGGTATTTTATTTTGTGCATCAACTCATAATGAAAATATTAATAGATAGGCCACAATGTGGTTTTATGCCTACACGCGTTTTTCACTTATCTTCCGCTCATGAAAAGGGCAATTTATTGGGCGTGTAAAGCAATCTTACATTACTTGTGCGGTCGGTTTGAGTGCACCGATAGCTTTGACTTTTTCATGTACAGGCGTTTATTTTTGCTGTAATTTATTTGAAACTGATTGCTGTAAGGCGTTTTGTTTCGTATTACACGCGTTTGTTTAAGGTTTAAATGTAAGTACAATGTCAAAATAATTTCTTAGTATTACAAAAGGGCTGAGCTTAAATGTAAGCATTTTCATTGATCCACGTAAGAAAATGTTCATCATGTTAAAATGGAGGTCAACTTTTTAGTTTGTTCCAGTCTTAGCTTCCTTACTATATTGATAAATAATTAAATATTTCATTCTATACTGTCGGTTTTAGCTGAGCATTAGAATATAAAAGAATGAAAGTGTTGAATTACAACTAGAGCAGAAAAAAATAAAGTAACTATTCCATACGCAAGCAAGCATTGCCCCTGTTTTTTTTTGCTCTATGTTAAAACTGTCCGTGACATAGGTACTTACTTGTATTTTTTTCAACGCTGTGGAGTTTATTATACATACTGATGTATCTTGAGTGTGTCATTCTCAGTCATAATACAGTAATGTAACATTCGATATTATCAGTTATGGATAGTAATAAAAGTACCTTCATAATCGAAGTAGCTTATTTATACCGTATCATCGTACATTCTTGAAAAGAAAACAGTTTTTTATGTTTGTAATAAAATAATTGCAATTGATAATACATTATCGCAGAAACTTTGAGAACCTTTTCCTTTATTTATTTTTATGTCCCTTTAAATTTATCCAGTAGCCCCCAATTTGTATTTAAATATTATTCCAAAAAACGATTCGAATTTCGAACAATAAATAAAAAAAAAACTTTCCCGAAACCACCACGTTCAATAAATTCGCGATATCATCTCCGTTCGTCGTTCGGCATTTAGTTTTTATTGGAACGTGAACGGCTCGGGTGAGATGTGGCGTCGATTTCGTTTCGAATCACGATACGAACGCACGAATTGAATGAGCTGAATATTCATACAGTTGCCGCCGTCTCAAAGGGCTTGATTACGTGCATCTGAATATAGATAGGTGGTATTTTTTTTTTGTTTAATATTTTAATTAAAGAGTGCAGCGTACTCGGAGACTCTAGGATTAAAACTTTTTTAAGTTGGTTCTTTATTTACGAATGCATCCTTCGCACACCTGCGTTTAATTCATAGAACTATGTATTAAAATATAACGTCACGACTTTTATCCCTAATCGGGGGTAGTCAGAGGCTTGAGTGGCCATACACGACCACATTGTGGAGGTATTAACCCAACTCAAAGCCACTAGAACTATGTATTAAGTTCAATAATTTTCCGACACAGTGACTTAACGTTAACCAATAAGGTTAGAATTAACCTTTCCATGGCTAGTTTACATCTATAGTCCGCGACAGGTCGAGATGACATTCGGGTTATGAGCTTTTTGCAAAATAAAATCCGAAACAAAATTACCAGGAACCGCAACACAACAGAATCAATAAATTTGATAATTTTGTGGGCGATTTTAATTGTTTATCGGGTTCTGTTAATTTTGATTCGGATTTTATTCTGCAAAAAGCTCATAACCCGAATGTCATCTCGACCTGTCGCGAACTATACCTACTCTGGTATTATATATAGATTTTCTAAAGTTTTTGAATATCGAATCATAAATTCAAAGTGATTTTTTAAAATCTATGTTTCCGAATAACACAGTCTATAAAGATCCTCCTCCATCTGCATAAATAAAGCTAAAGCACTGTGCTTATAATTACGTAGAGGCAAGCTAGAGTCCACGCGTGCTCAAGTGCTTATTTCAGACGGGTTCAAGTGCGTGAGTACCAGACCATCTTGGAAATTGACTTACGAAGGCCTACTGGAAAATTCCCCTGTTAAGGACATCTTTTATGAAATATACATATTAGGCATAATTCTTATGAGAAAGAGTGTACTCAAGTTTGCTCTCAAAGATGAGATCGATCGATTTATACCAGCTATGCTTCACACTTCAGGTATCTTAATCGAAATTCCGTACTCAAACGTGTTATAAACAAAATCCTGTTGTGCCTTGCGAAATAGTACTGTACGATTTACGAGATAGATAAGAAATTTACGTAGCAACAGCTTTAGTAATAAACCACTTAATACCATATATTTAGCATTAGGAGCTATAGTCCGCGCGTTATGAACTGAGTCGTCGGGCCATAAATCATTTCCCTATGTCGATCTCGCTTGCACTTACGGGCCTTATGGAGCCTCTTAGTGAAGGGCGTAACAATGAAAGAAATATATCGATGAGTTAACGTTTATTATCGTGGCTTGTTCATAAACTTTAACGAGTTAACAAGGTTTTGATATTAAACTATATTTACGGGTTTTATGTGTGTTTAATTTAGTATGAAATTAGTGACTCTAACTACAAGATACTAAATAAAATACAAATAATAGTAAAAATAGTAAATAAAATCTTAAAAAACACGCACTGCAATTGCATTTGGTAACGACCAATCAGAAGCGTACAGATCGTTAATGACTCATGGACACCACGTGAGCAGGTAGCCGTTTATCGATAACGGTCCCGGCGCGTTGCACATTCCTATCTCTATTGACGTTTATGGTCCCACGACTCAGTTCATAACGCGCGGACTATAGCTACTAAATCACTGATATTACTGTAACGGAATAAACTGTATTATATTTACCAAAACAGACTGTATTAAAATAACCAAGTGGCGATTTAATGCAGCTTTAAGGTTGGCACTCATCTATCAACTCGGCACTCGACCAGCACCGCCTCGTCGGTCGACGTCCACTTGATCACGTGACGTTTATGGTGTAAAAGCAGCGTCCGCCCGCGGACCACCTGTCGACAACGAGTTGACGCCGAGCGGCGAGGCGGTGCTGGTAGGGTGCCGAGTTGATAGATGAGTGTCGAACTTTATATTGTGCATGCGTCAAGTTTGCAAACTGTACCTTATGTAGCGAAATTACACAGTTTGTCATCCAGGACCCCATTTTAAACTTGGCTCTGTAATTTATTTGCCGGCATTTTACCGGCTCATTTGTAGCAATTTAATTTCGTTTGGCTACGCACCTGTCGCTTCCAAATCAATCAACTGACAGGAGCATAATTACAGTCCACGACCGTAAAAAAGCACTCAATAATATTCCATACCCAATGGCCGTTTACTTCGTAAAATGGTCCCGATGGTCCAATAGAAAAGGGGCAGTGGTAACACAATTTCAAAATAGGAACGTTATAAAAAAAGCTCCTTTTGAAAGCGCACGATGCACGTAGCAGCTTGCTGATTGGTCGGCGTTTTTGTTCTATATTCAAATGTCGATTGGCATTCAGTTGCGTTGTAATTACCGTTGGAGGTGGACGTGCGTCACACCTGCTGCATTGTTTGAATAAGTCATTTCTTTCTTTGACAGTCCACGTAAGACTATAATTTCAAAACATGTAATAAACTGCCTTTAGGGTTCAGGCAACATTGTAGGGCGTTAATAAGCTTCGGACAAGCAATACAAAATATACGACTATAAAAAATATGTTGTGTATTACTGACTGTTTGGGTTTAAAACCCACTTCAAGGAATTGCTTTTTGACACTTAAATTAACGAAATTGCGAATGTCAAAAACACCTGACATTTCTGATCAATAAAAATAACGGTAAACGCAGTAAAAACATTGGCGGTAAGTACAATAAAAGTACGTTCCCGTTGGGGTTATTGAATTGGAGTATAAAAACTTGTACAATAACTTATATCAAGCGATTACGTGAGAACAATCGCAGGTAGTCGGCGAGATTTATGCGTTCGCGCAACGTGTCGCCAAACCAGTTGAATCTAGGGCTGCCACCTACTACATGACAGCCGAAAGAAATATCGATAACGATGCATTTTTATTGGTGGTAGAGACAAGCTGGAGCCAATTGACTGCAGCTCATACATGGGCCGGCTCAACCGGGGTAATACCACCCTTTCAAAGAAGATCGGCGTAAAGTAGCTAATATAACTGGGTTTCGTATGCGATGAGTGAGAGAGCCGGAAGTGCCCCCCCTTCCCCTCCCTCTGTCCCACTCTCCTTCAGTTCGGCAACGTGCGAACAATTCCTTTGGTATTGTAAGCGTCTATAGGCTACGGTAACTGCCTCACATCAGATGGGCCGTACGCTTTTGCCTCCTTCGTAACATAAATAAAATATGTAGTTTTGTTTTATATTATTTACGGGAGTTTTCAGATGCTTACCAAATTTGATTTGGCTGATAACCAATATTTATAAAGACTGCTGTCTGCCCTTGAAAAACTAACGATGACGGTCTGAGTGTCATTTGGATCGCCCCCAGTCCATTACGGTCCCATAGTACAAGCATTGCTTAGTTTGGAATTAATTACAAACTGTATCCAAAGTGGTAGGCTTCCCACAAGGTGGACCGACGGCTTGGTGAAGGTTGTGGGACTCCGCTGGATGCGGGCAGCGCAAGACCGGTCATTGTGGCGAACCTTGGGGAGACATATGTCCAGCAGTGAACGTCTTTCGGCTAAGATGATGATGATGATGTATCAAAAGTCACACTAGCCAGCCCTATAGCTATTGGTTGAATGGTAATTCGGTAGAGACGAACCGTCTCGTGTTCGGACAGACGCGGACGCGCCGCACCTGTACGCAACTTCCTGTACTCTGCGTTTTTTTGTACTTCGGCATTTCCTGGCGCGAGCTTTCTCATAATGGGAACCTTTTTGTACAAACGGGCTATCATTTTGGTACTTTTATCAACCCTGTTATGATGACATTGAATTTATTCGGAATTTAAATTGCAACCTGCCTGTGATACATTTAATTTATAACAATTAAGAAATTAATTACATTTAATTAACTTTTGTGTGAGTTCTTGGTATTAATATATTTATATGTTTTTAAAGGTACTCAGGCACCTACTGCATTATAGTACACGCATATAGAAGACATTCTAGAAAGCTATTTTAACAACTTCATTGTACTACTATTTTTATTTTATAATGTTTTTTCTTTTAATTATTGCAAGTCTACCTAATTGGATCCGACCGTTCTGGTTCTAAATGAATATACTCGATACAATTAGGCCCGCCACATACATACGGAATTTCCGTACGGGATTCTCTTTCAAAATATCGAATTGGGGATTCCGAACGCAGTAAATCCATCTAAATGTATGGACGTATCGCGTTAGGAAACCCAGATTCGATATTTCGAAAGGGAATTCCGTACGGAAATTCCGTATGTATATGGCGGGCTTTAAGTATTAATTATGCTACTAAAATTGAACGTGTTCGAATTATTATGTTAACTTTGATAGCAACGATCGCTACGATTGCGATTTGTAAACAATCGTCTAGCTACCGATTGTAAACGTCGTACGATCAAACAGGTGGCTGTTTAGCAAATATTCAACTACAGATGTCAAAACAATACCAGAGAAACTATTAAGCCCCATCCTTATATTGGTAATAAACAAATCTAGATGTTTTTATGTGACTTATGTGGGAACCAATTGTACGGCCCGTCTGATGTTAAGTTACCGTAGCCTATATATTCTTGCAGGCATCGCTCGCACGTTGCAAACCTAAACGGAAGTGCGACAGAGGGAAGGGAAATATTCCAATTATAAATCAATAAATTAAATTTGTTTTGCTTCTCAATGGCCATGCCATAATTGCTTTTTATGCAAAAATACCATGACGAAACCCACTAAATAGTAATAATGAGCCAATTATAACCCGCTAATGGACTCGGCCCATTTTGATTGGACCCTAACAAACCAATCACGGACAACCTTCGGTGTATCAACATCGATCAACGTCCAGTACGGTTAGCATAAATGATATGCGAACCGATTTATACGGTCGGCAAAAAAATACCTTTAATTGTCACTTCGGAATAATTGATGATAATATTATGAGCAATTATTATTGTTTCTGAATGAGGTATTGTGTATAATATTAATTGATACCATACATAGAGTCGATAGAGTTAACATGTAGAGAAAATGTAGAGTATCTTGGTCCAGAAGAGAGGAGTGTAGAGTTTAAGGAAAATTATATGGAAAATTATATTCTTAAATTATTCATTAGTAGCTACAGGTACCTAGTTACTGACGAAATGTTAAAAATCAAACAATTACAAATTTGTAAAACGACGAATTTCTGTGATACTTTTAACATTAAGTAAATTTTGTCTTGAAGGACTTAGAAAACCCTTTTAAATGCCACTGCATCCTCGCAACGGTACTTCAACCTATAGTACGTTTTTTTATACTTGTCCTATTTGGTAAGCAAACATGGCGTCCAGCGGGGATTTTGGGTAACTTTTTTGACAATGTTTCAATTGGTTTCATTCATCCTGTGTCAATTATATACGAAACCAATTGAAACATTGACAAAAAGTTACGCAATCGCCCCGCTGGACGCCTTCTTTGCTTACCAAATAGGACAAGTATTAAAAAACGTACTATAGAGTCGATAGAGTTAACATGTAGAGAAAATGTAGAGTCTCTTGGTCCAGAAGAGAGGAGTGTAGAGTTTAAGACCAGTTTTGTATTTCAAAAATAGTTCCAGGGATCAAACCCCAGCTCGCACTTCTCGGTGGAAACTTATATTCTTAAATTATTCATTAATAGCTACATGTACCTAGATACTAACGACATTTAAACAATTACAAATTTGTAAAACGACGAATTTCTGTGATACTTTTAACATTAAGTAAATTTTGTGTTGAAGGGCTTAGAAAACCCTTTTAAATGCCACTGCATCCTCGCAACGGTACTTCAACCTACACCCGCCAATACAAACGTTTGGTAAAAGCAATTATACATGCAAGGCAAAATGTTAGCCCTTTGTGGAACGGTCACTTTTGTATCGCCGCCGCCGCCGACGTCCCGTACTATGAATAACTAATTAATAACACGCCGGTTCCCACGACTTACTCGTGTAGTTTGAAACTCAAGTCATTACTTATTCTTAAGTAAATTCTTATCTTCTTCTTAACGTATGGTTAGTGGCCAACCGGTGTCAGGGTTGTGTAAGCCACCCGAAGGCCTCTGACAAGGCTTAACGGCCGCCTAGATGACAACAACGACCGACCAGAGTTGCAAAAAAACAGGAACTTTAAAATGAGAACTGTTTAAAACGTGTTCAAATGATTGTTTAAAACATTGATTTAAAACAGGAGGAAAAAATCATTGTTTTAAAATGTTTAAAACATGTTTTAAACAAGATGATTTTTTCGTAACAACCCTGCGACCGACTTTTTACGTGCCCTCCGAAGCACGGAGACGCTCATTTTAAATGTCACTAAATGGTCACCCATCTCTGACTGACCTTGCCAAGCCTTGCTTACCCTTCGATCGTTTACCGATCAGTGATAGCAGCTGGCTATGAGTGCCTATAATTGTAATTTAAATTGTTTGATAATCCCGTTTTGACAGATTCTTTATAGAATACCGGCATACTGCATGAAAATTCGGTCAAACCGGCATTATGGGACAGGTTTTTTGCTTAGAATTGCACTTTGTGCGATCGCCCTCTGACCGGTGAAGTTGTTAAGGCCACTCTGGCCAACAGCATATTGTAAATCAATAAATAAAACATTTTTACTGAAGAACAAGTAATGACTTGGCCTATAGATAAAGGGGTTGCAAGCTGAAAAAACTAAATGGTTTTTAGTTTGCCTACGGAACCCTAATTGCTCAGGAATAATTAATAGCTTTGCTACGTTATTTAAACCAGTAATTTACCAAATATTTACTGAATACATGAATACGTAATTTAATTGAGTTAATAAATATCTTGTAACAGGATTATAATTATTTTTAATATTTTAATTAAACCTAAGTAATCGAGTCAGCTACGATGATATCATGTTTTATTCCCAAAACACTCATTCCATTCAATAGTTATTATTGTAATAAGAATATTCATGTTAATAGTAGATGTTTCACACGAATTGTTCGTACGGAAATTAGGTAAGTATCTCATGTTGGGTAACATGTTTTAATCAGCAATTAGTGATTCATTAGATGTGTCCATATGGCGCGCATGCCTCACCCGAGCAGTCATATTATGACATTACGTCTATGCGTTCCAACGTCAAAAGTGAGTGCTCGCGCGAGGCATGCGCCTGATGAAGACGCCGCCATTGTTTTTAATAGCTAAGCTCATAATATGGTCTTTTCCATGGATCTATAAATGTTTGGGAAGTTAGATTTGTTTTTCTATTTTGAATATATTTTAATTTATTTTTTCTTGGAGAAGTCCTGAGGTCTGACCCCTGTATTTGTGAACAAGGAAGGAAGAGGATGGCAATACAGTTAGTTCTTATTTTTTATTAACAGAATCAACACTATTTTTTCATACCCAAAACTTAACCAAACTCTGTATCAGTCAAGAAAACCTCTAATTGTAATTGGCGTCATGCAATCTATTGTCATTAGATGTGTCCATATGGCGCGCATGCCTCACCCGAGCACTCATATTATGACATTACGTCTATGCGTTCCGACGTCAAAAGTGAGTGCTCGCGCGAGGCATGCGCCTGATGAAGACGCCGCTATTGTCTATTTAAAAAAGCTGTTGGTATTCCATAATATTAAATAAATAAATATTTTACGTAGTTTCTAATAAGCTATGGCATGATGTACGTGCCTTTGAATAACGAAGAAAAGGAGGGAACAACAGAAGAACCGTTAGATTAAACAAAGTAGATGCAATACTTAAGTACCCACTTATTTGCGCGTTTGTGTTGAAAATACTTAAAGAAAAGCTTAATTTATACACAGTTGTTAACAGCATAACATAACCAACAACCGAAACCACTTAGCCTCGCCATACACGGACTGCTTGTAGCTGCCGGTAGCGACAGCTACAAGCAGTCTGTGTACGGCGGCGCTTAGAGCCGCCATTGACGGACTGCTTAGAGCAGTCGAGACCAACTGTTACTGCAGTATAGCAGTCGAGTTACGGTCGGAGTCGACTTCAACCCGACTGCTCCAAGCAGTCCTTGTGCAGTTGTGTTTGTACTTGTGCGCGAACCGCTTCCGCCGGTCCGTGTACGGCGAGTCGAGCACATCTTTGGTGCCGGCATCCACCGCACGCCGACTGCATTTTTAGCTGCGACTGCAAACGAACTGCTTGAGCGGTCCGTGTATGGCGAATGTCAATTTTGTATTGAAACTGCAGATCGCCCAACAGCGACCGCTTGAAGCTATCGGCACTGACTGCTCCAAGCAGTCCGTCTATGGCGAACCTTCGTTTTTACGTTAAGGGCGATATCGCACTAGGCAACCATGGTGGCGCCACCAGTGGGTGATTCGGTAGCCGACACCGAATTGTTTCCACTACCAAGCAGACACCAGGTGCGATAGCCTCCATACAGCTCTATACATTTTGTAGGTGGAGCGACTGGTTGCGCTACCACTGGTGTCCTCGTGCGATATAGCACTAACACTGTAAACGCGCGTTTATGTTTAAAATGCCGCAGTTATTACACCAAGCATCGTTTCGCATCAAAGTTTACGAGTCCAAATGCTTCCTGTTAACCTTTTGTTTAATGGACATTGAGCCCTAATGATTATGAGAATGGAGAGGCCGTTGTAACAGCAATAACGGCTCTATGGATTTGTTTTGGGTAAAATAACAGTTTTGTTACCTGTGCAAAAAGATACCTTTTTTACATGCGGCTGATGACTGCTACTACGGTAATGAAAAGGCGATGACGTTTGTAGCGCATTTACGATGTTGATTGTATATTTCTGAAAATGTATGTACTTACCACGAACGTAAATACATACTGGACTGTTCACTACTGCACAAAAAACGAGCCGAGCGAGAGGCCTCAGTTGGGACCGTGTCCCTCTCATTTCGAGTTGCCATGCCAAAATAATATTATCGTTGGGTAGTGATTGTTAGTTTTAAATCAAGCAAATAAATTAATTTAGTATTTATCGTGACTATTGTTAATATGATAAAACAATAGTCGAAATGGGAGGGACACGGTCCCAACTAGGGCCTCTCGCTCGGCTCGTTTTTCTGTCTAAGAATTGTCTAGGTATAATAGACCTTAAGGCAGCAGAATAAAGTTGAATTTCTTCTTAACCAAAAACTCAACTTGTCTATCCTCTATTAAAAGATCCTTCGTACTTACATACTAGTATTTTTTTATTGAAAAGAGTAACCGTTGAGTTTCTTGCCAACTCTTCTCAATGGAAGCAACAATATGAACCGGTAGTAATGCTAAAATTTTGATGCTTACGGCTCATAAGTGCTCCTTCTAGCTTAAATGAATAAAACGTTTTGACTTTGACTTGGCTATCTAATGCCATCCTTCTCATGATCGTACGTATTAGCAAGACATACATATTTTGAGATGTATCATTAGTTTAGTTTAGTCGTAAGTTGTAGTCAACATAATAAGCACCAATATTTAACTAATGTTTAAAAATTATGCTCATGAAAACATATTACTAACACAATGCCTAGAGGCACTTTGCGAGCACAATGTTGTATACATATTGTGTACACTCATTTCCATAACAAAATGTACCGCTTACTGGACAGTTCATTCGGACAGCTTTCACGACAGAACTTAAGTACCTGTAACAAAGAATAGGACATTAGTATTTGAAATTACTTGTTTTTGCGGTCGTCCAAATGTTATGGTAATTTTGCGGAATAGGGAAGATCTTCCAGACAGGCGGATGGTATGCCTGGCGGGGCCGGCCGCTATGCCCCAATGGTTGTTGGCAGGGTCTTCTATAGTCCGATTTTTAATTAAACGAAGTAAACTGACAGCTGAAAATGTCATAGTTCTATGAATTTGAACCTTATTTGTTCTATTTATATCGAAACGTGACATTTGCTCCTGTCAGTTTACTTCGTCTGATTAAAAATCAGACTATATACTATAGAGTGTCTCAAAAGTACGAAATAATACTTGACAGGCAGGCAGACTAGACCCCCCCTCCCTCCGTCTCACTCCCCTTCAGGTCGGTAACGAGCGAGCAATGCCTTTGGTATAGCAAGCATCTTTGTATAGGCTACGATAACTGCTTAACACCAGGCGGGCGATCCATGTTTGCCGCCTCAGAACTATAAAAAAGACAGACAGACGGGCAAAAAAGTGATCCTATAAGGGTTCCGTGTTTTTTTGAGGTACGGAACCCTAAAAACGAGAACATGAAAAAACAAACAAGCAATATAAAAAACAAGCTACGTGAAAAAAAAAACTGAAAAGTCCTTTTTGAAAAATTTTAGCTCGCGCCAATATTTCAACACACCTCGCCCTTTTCAACGAGTCTTTAAGTTTTTATTCGCAGTCAGTTTCCTGCGCCAGCGCATGGCCGAACAAAAACTCCTTTATAATGCTTTTGTCCAGCTGTCCCATAAATAGTTATGTATCGTATCTGAATGACGGTGATAAATCATCGGGGAGACAGGGCCGGAGTTGTAATATTTTTCCGTGATTTTTATGTGCAGTCTCAATATACCTACATAATATACAGCATACATAAATATAATTTAACTATTAGTATCTATTATATATCTCATTATTATTTTGCATTTTTGAGTATGCAATACGTGTGGGCTCAGTGGCGCATGCGCATAGCGGGCATTACTTAATGTAAACTATGCTTAGGTTCACGCTTATTTGAATTTCTCCTTTCACTACAATTTTTTTTTTTTTTTTTTTTGAATTGACAATTCGTTGTTGGCCAGAGTGGCCTCTACAACTTCACCCGGATTATGGCGAGTGCAAAGTGCGCTCCAACCAGAGGTTCACTACCCACTGCCAACTACTAACCACCCAAAAAAATATTTAGGTGATAAAAAAAAAAAAAAAACGCATTCGAAAATAAAAAATAATCAGTTCGATGTCCTTTAGTTGTTTATAGGTACCTATTATTATAATTCCAGTACGTCCCTGTCGGCCAGGGTCGGCAGACGATAACTCGCATGCACCCCGCGCCCGCGCATGCATTACGAAGTTATTGATAAACCAATATTGGTTGTCATTTCGATCGAAACGTTCAACATGACATTTTAAAACTTTCGGCAATTTTTTATGAAATCCAGTTTCGGACATATGTATTTTCGAAACTATCGTATTATTTTTGCCAAGTCTACGTCAGACTTGAAAATATCTAGAAGGATTTCCCAAAGACCGTTCGCTTTGGATACCGTTTGTTGTAAAAAAAATATTGAAGCTTAAACTGGGAATTTAATTAAAACTTGTTCATGGTGACTTCAGCTTTTTAAAATGGTAGTTAACAGTATTATAAAACGAATAACGATTAAAAGAATTTAAATAAAACCCCGTTCCCAGTGGTCTCAGTCGTCAGGATAATCGTAAAAATTATCGAGATTTTAATCAGAAACATGTACCAATCAGGGCTCCCTACCGATCGCGTGATCCTTATCGAATCAAACGTTTATTTCTATAACACAGCGATCCCTGTTCAAAATATTATGAAAGTAATGATGAAACTGGACGCGGCGGAATAGAGATCCGATTTCATGACGTGCGCCAGAGGCCTGTGGATATTTAAAAAATAAACATAGCCATGCATGATTAATGGCCGGTGGTCACTATAGACGTTAAGTATTACTTGAGGTCCCCGAATTATTGGTCAATGACATTCCAAGTTATAAAGCTAATATTTTTACATAATATACAAAAAAATAAATGAAAATAATTGATATAGTAGAACTGAAAATGAAAATATTGCAAAACAAATATTTCATTTTATTTTAACTTCTAGGTTCGCATATCTTTACCAACTATAAGTGCCATTCGCTAGAAATTGCTATATACCTAAAATACCTATAGAAATATAACATTCACTGCACTAATATGTTTTATCGAGATTCTAGCCACGCATGGTAGTCGTTTCAATAAAAAAAAAAAAAAACAAGATTCTGCCGTGTGCTACATCCACTCAAAAAATCTATTGACTATTGACTAAAAGTCAGCTACAATATAAAAATCAAATCTCAAGCAGACCCAGTTCAAGCCTAGTTGGCTAAATAACTCTTGCTTCCCGAAGCGTGTGACATCTGATACCATGTCTCCCGCGGCGAGGGTCCTCGTGACCTCGGCTCCGCTTGACCCTCTCCCTCAACCCGTCATGCTCGTTTTGTGCAACTAAATTGAAATTCGAATTTTAAAAAATGTATGCATTTTGAAACAACGGATTCGCAAATTGCTTTTGTGTTTCAAATTATTTTTTGTTTGTTTTCGAGAATTCGCCAGCGATATTAATACCTGTCCCGGATGACTGTAAATGATGACATCTCCTATCATACTTTTTTTTTGTCAACCTGTGTCGTTCCACTGCTGGGCAAAGGTCTCTCTTTCCTTCCTCCACTCCTCCCTGTTTATGGCAATACTGGGCCAATCCTTCAAGTAGGAGCTTTTTGGCGGGAAGTGGAAAAGTCATGTTGTCATTTTTGTTTTAATTTCTAAAACTTGTGTTTGCGTGTAATATAATGTGTAATATTGGTGGAATATTAACCATTATAATATGGTCATAAATGTGCGTGAGTGTGGGCAATTGGAACAAAAGTGATGAAACATTATTTTCGGCTTCTCCCAAGAAGTCTAGTAATTTGTCAGTAAAGTATCCGCCACTTTACTGATAGGGTTTGGGGGGGTAGAAATAAGGTAGTTATAAGGTAGATTTAAGGTAGTTATAAGGTAGAATTAAGAAAAAATGAAATAAAAGTATACTGATGTTAGGCTCCAAAGGGCTAGTTCCCAGGGGCCGTAAAACTAATCTTATAAAAAAAAAAACCTTCAAGTAGGAGTCTAACTCATCCCGCCATCTCCTTCTGGGCCTGCCGCGATGCCGTTTGGCTAGACGTGGGACCCAATCGGTCATCATTTTAGCCCAATGGGTGTTTGGCATGCGGCAGATATGGCCAGCCCAGTTCCATTTTAGCTTAGCGGCTTTGTGGGAGACATCTGTAATTCGGGTCATGGAGCGCAGTACACTGTTTCATACTTCTCCTATCATACTTATAAGATAAAAAACAGTAGTACTCAAACTCTGTGGAGTAGAACTCTACTAGTTCTCAAGTGAAGACTACGATTCAGCAAAAGTGGCTAGGTCGAAAGACCTAAAGCAAAAAAAGACTGACTGACTGGGCTGCAGACTGAGCTCAGTCGCGTGATTTGGAGAAGGCCTATGTCGAGCCAGCCGTGGAGCAATAGGCTGAAGATTATGATCAGTAGCAGTCAGATAATATAATATAATAATAAATAACGTCACGACTTTTATCCCCATTCGGGGGGTAATCAGAGGCTTGAGTGGCCATACACCACCCCATTGTGGAGGTATTAAGCCAACTCAAAGCCCACGTTTCACCAGATAGTCAGAACCCAACGTGACAGGTGGTGAACCTTGTCGCCGTGTATACAGGAACTGACTATTACCTAATCCCGAGGGATAGGTAGGTTTCCTCACGATGTTTTCCCTCACCGTTAGCGAACTGTAAATTATGTACATAGATGAAAATTCATCCATTGGTGCATGCCACACCGGGGATCGAACCTGGGACCTTCTGATTGAGCCCAACGTGTTCGCCCTTAGGCTACAGTCGCTTAAGCACTTAAGTCAGATAAGTAGCAGTCAAAGCTACCCATTCACTGTTTTTTTGCCTGATTTTGCTTCCGAAGTAATTCTTATCTGAGCGCTGTTAGTGCAGAATATGCAGAAAAAATGCGACTACGACCATAACCGCCGCCATACACGGACTGCTTGTCGACAGCTCTAGAGCAGTTGGTTGCAGTCGACCGCATCGACCGCCCGCCGACTGCTTGAGCGGTCCGTGTATGGTGAATGTCAATTTTGTATTGAAACTGCGGTCGTCTGCAACCAACTGCTCTAGAGCTGTCGACAAGCAGTCAGGTGTATGGCGGCACTAACTCTACAACTTTTTTAACTAAAATATTCAGTAAAGTCTCTTCTTAACAGATCTAGATCTCTATCTTGTGCTTGTTGTAGCCGCGTTTTTACCTATAAAGGTGTTAGAGTGCCAAAATGATGACGGTACAACCCTACATTCTTTTTAAATTTCTCAATATGGCCGACCCTTAGATAATTCAGCTGCAATTAACTGTGATACTGTCGGAAATGTAAGTCTTACTAACTAAACTAAGATATAGTAATGTTTAGATAGAGGGACCTCATTCCGTCGCGGATCGCAGACATTAATCAAGAGCCGCGGTAACCGCTAGCAATAAATATTTGAAATTGGCTACATCGCACGACTCTATAATCTATAGTGTTTTTGGTTCAAGGGCTGCTAACATGTAAATAATCAATGATATTATAAAACAATAATATAATACAAGATTAGTCCTAAACTCATCCATCAAGGCTTGTACGGCCAGCGACAAAAGTCGAACATTCTTAGTTTTTTTTTTTAATGTTACTAAGATGGCAAACAAGCGTACGGCCCGCCTGATGTTGAGCAGTTTAACCGTAGCCTATAGATGCTTACAATACGAAAGGCATCGCTATTACATTGCCGACCTGAATGGGAGTGGGACAGAGGCAGTGGGGGACGGGCATTCCAGGGGAAGAATTATTATTATTGATGGTATGATGGATTTGATTATAGGTTTTCTTTTTTTTTTATACTTCGTTATAAGCAGTCCGTAGTGACAACCCTGTGATATAATCACGGAGATCTATCATCCCCGCGTTGACAGGGCTTTTATTAAACATAGGTACTCTAATAGCATGTTGGTTGAGCTTATGTAATGGTGGTTGTACACGCTCGTCTTATCGCCTTGCGTGCCTCTCGTCGAGAAGAGGCTCAACCATGTACACACTCGTTATATCAATTGATCTCCGGATGCCCGCTGCGATGGACCTCGAAGAAACCCTTTCACACGAGCGCAAAAAAGAACTACTCGCTTCCGAGCGACACATCGTGAGGAAACCTACCTATCCCTCGGGATTAGGTAATAGTCAGTTCTTGTATACACGGCGACAAGGTTCACCACCTGTCACGTTGGGTTCTGACTATCTGATGAAACGTGGGCTTTGAGTTGATTAACACCTGCACAATGTGGTGGTGTATGGCCACTCAAGCCTCTGACTACCCCCGAACGGGGATAAAAGTCGTGACGTCACATTTTACGCTTTCGAGCGACGGTATAAAACTTACCTACTGTCAAAATTTTATGTCTCTTCTGCAGCTGTGCGCTGTCTTAACAGACAAACAGACTGACAGATCACAAAGTAATCTTATAAGGGTTCCAGTATATCCTTTTGAGGAACCCTGAAAACAGCACCAAACGGCGAGTTGAATACAATTTCTCACAGAATTCTTCGCAATTTCTCTACATTAGTTAATGATGGCAGCAATAGGCGAGCGGCAGGGCGACGCTCCACGGCCGCCAATCTTCATATCCGACAATTCGTCATACGCTGCAGTAAATTACCAACAGGGCCCTAAGTCTGCTAACTTTTAACCATTGAAAAAACCCTGGTTTCTAATGTTATCTTCGTGATTTCTTCTTTGGAAATCGTAAATTTTTGGTGGTCGACATGTTGGCGGCCAGAGGACTGCTAAAAGACGGCTGACACCATGTTCTATCGCCAAAAATTCACACAGATTATTACCCAGTATTAGATACCAGTGGTTTACAAAAATCCAAAGTTAGTAGACATAGGGCACTGGAGTTCTAGGGTTTACCCGACACTGCCGAAAAGGCTGAATGTGTGTTCACCAGAAGTGGAGAAATAAAATGACTACTGTCTGAAGGTTATTGGATACGTTTGAAGGTTTACTTTGAGTAATAAAAAATATGTAATTAGAGTTTTTTCTGGTAGAGCATCTAGTAAGCATCAGCATAGCAATATTTTAATATAGAGCTTATAATAATATTAATAGACTTCATCGTATGAATGATATTCCGGGCTATAGGTAGTACACAGTATAATTTAAGTGTTATTTTGTGCCTATTTCCTACAGTGGACATTTTTGGCTGAAATGATGATGATGATTATTAATTTGTGAAGACGTTGCAATGTAATATATAACTATTTAAATTACGATAGAAATTCATTTAATTTAATCAAAGTTTATCTCGAGTCGAGTTTATTAAACAAGCAAAGCTTCACAGCAAAAAAGAAAGAGAAAATAAAACGTATACCACACAGTCCCTTCCGCCATCCTAATGGAGGAACCTATTCTAGCCCGTGAAATTGATCACATTAGTCACAACGCACTCACGGCGATCAAACCAGCAGCCGACACAATATTGCGAGTGGTGTACGTAATAAATGTACCAACATTTCTGGAATACACTGGAAAATAATACGCTGAACTAACCAGACTAACCTCCCCCTCCTTTCCCTCCCTCTTACCGACTCCCTTTGAGGTCCGCAACGTGCGAATGAAGCCATTGTACCAACATTTCTGGAATACATACATACATACATATAATCACGCCTCTTTCCCGGAGGGGTAGGCAGAGACCACTTCTTTCCACTTGCTACGATAATAATAAGCTGAATTAACCCGACCAACCTCCCCCTCTCCCTTTCCCTCCCCTATCCGACTCTCCTTCAGGTTGGCAACGTGCGAGCGAAGTCTTTTGTGTTGCCAGCATCTATGCTACGGTAACTGCTTTACATCAGTTCCTCGACTCTCTTTACAATTGTTCATTGCGAAAGCACTGAGGGCCTACTCTGTTTCAAACGAAAACGATATTTCGGACGAAATTCGCGTATTTCCTACTACGTCTCTCATTGATTCCGACATTTCTTACGAACGAAAATTGTTTGAAGTTTAGATTCGACGACGACGAAGACGTCAAACTATTTTCGTTCGTAAGAAATGTCGGAATCAATGGCGGCGTCTTCATCAGGCACATGCCTCGCGCGAGCACTCACTTTTGACGTCGGAACGCATAGACGTAATGTCATAATATGAGTGCTCGGGTGAGGCATGCGCGCCATATGGACACATCTAATGAGAAACGTAGTAGGAAATATGCGAATTTCGTCCGAAATTTCGTTTTCGTTTGAAACAGAGTAGGCCCTCTGGTCTTTAACGTTGTCTTCGTGAATTATAAATCTAAAATTCTTGGAGTTTGATTATTGTCGGTCATCTATTAGCAGTCCTCTGACTGATAACATGAACAGAATGTATTGGAAGCAGCGCCTAATAACGTTGCCAAACAATATTAGGAAGAAGTACAACAAGATTATAATATAAATTAAGTATAATCTTTTTAGTAAAGTAACGCCCATAACTTACGGTACATTTAAATTCAAAGGCACTTCTCAATTTGCATGCTAAACACGAATCCCACTAATCACGCGTGTCAAAAGAACAATACAACATAAATCCACAAGCTTATCTATTCCGTTGATAGCATTACAACTGCTTCAAAACTAATCGTTATTGACTTAGGCATAAGGTTAGTTCTAATTTTGGCCGCCAGCATGGGTAAGTTTGTGATCGTAGCAAGACGCATCACTAATCAGTGTTTAATTATTCTGAACTGATAGAACTTTCTCTTTCGAGAACCGATCAAATAGTAATGTTGACTTACTTCGTGATCACTGTACGTTGAATGACAATCGTTATCGTGAACATGGACTATGTGAGTCGCTTGTAAAGAGGTTGCAACACATTGATCTAATCATCTTGATTCTTGTTTAAGGCCCCGCTTCCCGGCCGAGCGTTTTCGCCGTCTGGATTGGTCGAGAGCGCACTAACCCCGCCCACTTTTTATATATCGAAATATATCGAAAATATCGAAAATCATTAATTGGGACGTGAAGAACTATTGCATCACCAAAATCGAACTTAATTTTTTTAAGTATTATTTGTCACCATCTTTTGGTGAAAAAAATTTAGAAATTCCGAGCCGTTTGGAAGAAGATACAAAATTAAATTTGAAAACTGCAACATTTTGTTATTTTTTTTTCACATAGTAAATGAGCATGTAGCACCTTTTTCCTGTTTATTTTTTAAAGATAGGGTTCAATAAATACGGTGATATTTTTTTCAAAAATTTTACCCACTCGTCTAAGAGGAGATAGTCTCCAAACATGCCTCGTTAGGTGCCTGTACAGTCTTAACATCTTAACCTATATCTCCTACCCCTCCCTAATATTTCTACCCGATAGCGAGGGGGCCTAATAGCGACGCTATGCAAAATTGCAGCAATTCTGCAAAGCAATTCATTTTTAAGATTCTACAGAATCTGCTAAATTTCCGTGAAATGTTCACGAATTCGTGACTATTTAGACAGAAATTTAGCCAACTTGCTAAGGATTCTGCTAGACAATCAGAACAATGAATTGCACTGGCAATGTTGCAAAGCATAGTAATCTTGCATTCATCATTTCCATCACAAAAACTTACAAGTCACAAAGCGATTCCTTTCTCCAATCTCCAATAGAACGTGTAGATCGCTCGAATCGTGCGCCGGCGCACACCCCGACCAATCAGCGTCGGAATAGATTGGCGCTTGCGCTGTCCTAATTGCATTGAATTTGATTACTCCAATCCGTGATAGCAATCAGTGTTAAGGTCAAAGTCAGAGTCTGTTTGGGTCTTCGAGTGATGGGGAACTGTTCGTGTAATGGGATCGAAGGGAGATTTTTATCTATTGATTTATGGGTTATAAGAAGTATTGAAACAAAGAAGGCGGTACGGTAAGATAAGGCAAAATGTGACTATACCTGCGGCACGTTATGATGGCCGGTTTGACATGTGGGAGGGGGAAAGGATGAACCTTATTATAACGGAATAAAATTCATTTTCGCGTTCATTTTTTGACATACTTATTTTTTAAACGGCCAGTCTTATTCCGTTATAATAAGGTTCATTTTCTCCCCCCCCCCCCCCACATGTTAAACCGGCCATCGTAAAATGCCGCCACTGTAGGTGTGACAATTGACAATTATTATTTTGGCCTTTTTTACGGTTAAGGATGTTAGGTACCAAGGTGGTAGACAAGCTTACGTCCGTCCGATGTTACCCAGTCACCGTAGCCTAGAGATGCTTGCAATACCAAAGGCATCACTCGCACGTTGCTGACCTGAAGAGGAGTGGTACAGAGGGAGGGGAAGGGGGAGCTTCCGGCTCGCTCATTCATCGTACGATACGCAGCTATAATACTTTACGCTGATCTTCTGTGAGAGGGTGGTACTACCCCGGTCGAGCCAGCCAATATACGAGCATCAGTCAATTGGCTACAGCTTGGCTCTACCACCACCACGAATAAACTTTTTTTTTCGGACTAGGCCCGCAACTCACTCCCACCACTGTTACTCCAGGATCGACAATGGTATCCAACGATGACGCCAAGGTTTGACCCTCGACGAGTCCGGGGGAAAAGCTAAGTTTTTATTTATTTATTTTATTTTATTTTATTATATTTGGGGAGCTTACGGCTATTTTTACAGAGTGAATATGATAATATATAAGCAAATGCCAATTACAAGCTTCCACATATAGAAGAAAAACATAACTAAATAGAACAATAAAGCAGACATAAATATTAGATATAAATTTAGGTCAATGACAAAAACGTTATTACAATAATAATTTTTGCTTAGATAACACTAAACTAGTTTTTTAAACTAGTTACGAGCCCGTTGGCGTGGTTGGCGTGATGGCGCCTTTCACTCTGCAGGTCGTAGGTTCGATTCCTACCCGGGACATGCATTTGTGTGCATGAACATGTCTGTATGTCCCGAGTCTGGGTGTATATGTATATTAAGTATGTATTTACAAATAAAAAAGTAGTATATGTAGTAATATCATTTATCTGGTTTCCATAGTACAAGCTCTGCTAAGTTTGGGATCAGGTAGCCGTGTGTAATAAATGTCCCAGGATATTATTATTATTTTTATTATTATTATTTGTAAAAACTAAGAAAACATATTACCAACATTACGCGATCAACCCGCTTCCCAGGGCTGCGCGCGCGCCTTCCCACGGCCGTTAATCATCCGCTAACTATCTACGGATCTGATTTAGCACTGAGTTGCACTTGTTTACTCACAGACTGTTCTAATGAGCACAGCGTGATACGTGATATGATGATCACGATGTTTCGATTAGCTAGTGAGGCGCCATTTTCTGTACCTTTTTTTTGTTGTTGTTATAGGACTGAGGTTGCAAACAAGCGTACAGCCCGCCTGATGTTAAGCAGTTACGCTTGCTTGCAATACCAAAGGCATTGCTCCGCCATTAGTGGCCGCCGACCGACGAGGCGGTGCTGGCGGTGCCGAGTCGTTAGATGAGCGTTAACCTTAAAACAGCTTCCATAAAGAAAATAAAGAACTGGTTTTTGTCGTCCACTCCTATTATCTAACAAGGCATCGTAGTACGTTTCTGACCTACACCATTCTACTGCAGCGGCAGCCCGCAGCTGCCTTGTAAGGAACCCGGCAGTGCCAGTTTTAGAAAAATGTTAATGACACCGACTTGTAGATGTTAGGAGATCGTTTCTTCATAAAGTATTTAACGTAGAGTTTATTTTGCTTGGAGTATGCACCGGAGAAATACACGGTGTTAGGTAAGACCAGGGAGTATTCGACTATCGTTCCAAATACCGTAAAAAATACCGTAATTATCCCATAAAATACCTACGAATTGATGAAAAATCAATGAAGGTTGAGATCTTTTTTAAATTTCCTTCGAGAAACAGCACAGTTGTTCAAAATTTTTGTTAAGTTTTTTTTCTGTAAGTAATTAATAAACATTTTTTTGTTAAAATTATATTTGTTTAGTAACTTGTAAGTATGAATTATCATATGCTAAATACGCCACTCGTCTAAACGTAGATCTTACAGTATAAATAGGTATAAGTAGTTTCGTCAGTAGGTACAAACGACTTATACCGACACGACGAGACACTACTTATACGAGAATTAAGCATTTCACACGCTGTCCATTGTACGGTACCCATAGTACAAGCTTTTCTTAGTTTACAGTTGGTGTTAGCGCCGCCATACACGGACTGCAATTTGCAGTCGCTTCCGACTGCCGACTGCAAAATGCAGTCCGTGTGCAGTCGCGTGCCGTCGACTGCAACCAACTGCAATAGAGCAGTCACTTCCGACTGCAAAATGCAGTCCGTGTATGTTAGCGCTTAGTCAGGCGATATAACATAACATATACGTCACGACTTTTATCCCCATTCGGGGGTAGTCAGAGGCTTGAGTGGCCATACATCACCACATTGTGGAGGTATTAACCAACTCAAAGCCCACGTTTCACCAGATAGTCAGGACCCAACGTGACAGGTGGTGAACCTTGTCGCCGTGTATACAGGAACTGTCTATTACCTAATCCCGAGGTATAGGTAGGTTTCCTCACGATGTTTTCCCTCACCGTCAGCGAACTGTAAATTATGCACATAGATGAAAATTCATCCATTGGTGCATGCCCCACCGGGGATCGAACCTGGGACATTCTGATTGCTAGCCCAACCTGTTCACCCCTAGGCTACAGTCGCTTCAGGCGATATATTGTTATCTATTTAATTCTGAATGTTACTAAGCAAGGTTTCAGGGACTCCATTATGCATGATATACGTGACTACATTATGCATGATAATATACCTAAACTACCCACCTACCTTGAGAATACGACCTTAATAAATAAATCCAAAAGGTCGAACGTCTTTCACTCCTATCACTTTATCTTCACCCCATAAAACACTCCAATAAGGAAGCGATCGCGCCAGATCCGGAAGGGTCAGCAAAAATCGTAATTACTTTGACCTTCGAGCTACTATTTAATATGCATGCTGTACATGCAAATTTTCAGATTACAAGAGAACGTAGCGTCGGCAAATAAGCGCCGGTAATAACAAATTAGCCTCGAGACACGTGTGACTCATGAGATTATACTGTTACCATAATATTCGGGATAACGTGGACATGTCTTGTTTTTGGCTGACATAGAATTTTCTTTGGACATTTGATACATGAACTACTGAAATCTGTATAATAACGTACTAAATAAATAAGATTGTAATTGATTTTTCAGGTCATCGGATATTGACGGCTCTTCTCAATGGAAGCAACATTACGAACCGGTGCAGTGGTAATGCTAAAGTATGGCTTTTTGGCGATTTATAAATGCTTTATGTAGATTAAATGAATAAAAACATTTTGAATTTGACTTTGTGTTTCTAATAAGTACTGTGTAGCATCATCTTTTGATTTGTCATCTTACACGTCAACTGGGACTAAACTGGGACTTTCACATTAATGCATTACAATAAATTTCAACAATCATTCAGCAGTGACTTGTTGGTTATACAAGGCAAGCTTTCTCCGTCTGTAAGGTTACAGAAGTTTAAAAATATTAAAAACTGAGTAAAAAAATGCTTGCACATTTTTTAAAACCAAAAATACCATCAACAGGCAAGATAAATGTTACAACAAATATTCCAAACAAGAACTTGTTCTAAAAACGCGTAATAAAACTTCCGCATGAGCATTGTACATTCATTGTGCTTAGCTGATAATCTCGGGATATCCTTCACAACACCTGACGTGTTGCCACAACGCCGGGCCGGTCTCACGCGCGTTATATTAATGTGTCCACGGTATATTCCGGTTTCGGATAGGGTTGGCAAAAATTAAGTTACATTAAAAACTGTCAGGAAAGCGCACGATGTTTTATTTTCTATTATTTATCATAAAAAAATAACAGTAAAAATCGTATAACCGAAATAATATTGACTTCTATGATGATGATGATATCATTATGTATCACTACAATAAATTGATAGAGGACCTAGTTTGAGAGTAAGGGCATTGGCAACAAAGGTAAGCAAAGGTTTCTCTAGCGAAACGTCGTAAATTCTTATAAAATATCAAGTTCAATAAAAGGACACATCTTTCGATTTGTGACAACCCTGCTTTCGGTGCTACATCTCAGGATTAATAATCACATTATAATTTTTTCAACCTTTTTTACGCTCTTTACTACGGTGGCGCCACACTGGCAGGTCTCTGCCTGTTTTTTTTTTAATAAAGTTGTTTTTATGTACGCCTTTAATTAAAAAACATAATTTCGCTCCGTAGGTACTGGTCCTTGAATCTCCATTTTGATGGATACCCAATTTATTGTGTTGACTTTATAAATCAGACTTACTGAAAATGTTGGATTTGTAATTTTTGCATACTTGGCAACGGAAAACAATATTCTGATCATTGTTAGAATAATATAATATCCTGGGACATTTTTGTACACACGGTTACCTGATCCCAAACTAAGCAGAGCTTGTACTATGGAAACCAGATAACTGATATTACTACATATACTACTTTTTTATTTGTAAATACATACTTAATATACATATACACCCAGACTCCGGACATACAGACATGTTCATGCACACAAATGCATGTCCCGGGTAGGAATCGAACCTACGACCTGCAGCGTGAAAGGCGTCTCCGCGCCAACCACGCTAACAGGCCCGTCAATAGGTACAATACTTTTTAATTTGTAAGCAATCTAATCACTCAACAACTTTAGAGGCGCTCATAGCCCGCTGCAATCACTGATCGTTAACGATTAGAGGTTAAGCAACGCTTGGTAAAGTCAGTCAAAGATGGGTGAAGCGTCTCCGTGCTTCGGAAAGCACATAAAAAATTCGGTCCCGGTTTTTGTCATCTAAGCAGTAGTCGTCAAGCCTTGTCGGCAGCCTTCGGGGCTTGAACAACTCTAAGACCAGGTTGGCCACTAACCATACGATAAGAAGAAGTCGACTTAATACCTGTATTACATTAGGACAAAAATACCATTGGCGAAATGTACGTACATCTCTGCCTACCCCTTTGGGCAGTAAGGCGTTATGATGTAAACACTTCACACACTAACACATTTCTGATTATTATATATTTCCAGTTAAACCATCCATTAATTACGAATTACACATTACACGAATTTCATGATTTTTAGACCCCTCCCCCCCCCCCTTGTCACAGCTGGTCACATTTGCGAGACCCCCCTCCCTGTGTGACGTCGCATATTTTTTATAATTTTCAGAAATTTTCAAAATTTTTCGTTAAAAATTCAAATTTCGGTTTTAATACTTCGATATATTAGATTTTTAAATGTGACATCACAAAACTTTGGACCCCTCCCACCCCCTTGTCACACAATGTCACATTTCGTCGACCCCCTCCCTCCCCCTTTACGTGTGACGTAATTAATGGATGGCGGGGTAGTAGGTACTCCCCTAAAAACCAAACAGGTTTATACAGTGAAATTTCTTATAAAGTATCCACGACTGCGATTTTCTTCATACATTTAGACGATAATTAATTTACTATTTACTACCTCTTGATTGATTAAACGACTGTTATAAATGAATCTCACCAACCACACAAGAATTTAAGCTTTACAGGTCTACCATTACTGGCGGCACTTCCCACTATTGACTGACACATAAAATAAGATAAATAACACAATAGAAGAGGTCTTAATGAATTGGCCCATTTTCTGAAACAAGTGACTTTCATATGTTGACCTATCAAAGCAAAGAAATTCCAGTGATGTAGAGATGTTGTTAAATAAGTTCTATAAGTAGGTCAGCCTTAAGCATACAGACGATTCTCAACTTGGTGTGTTTACACACGTTTTTGTGTCAGGAAAGTTGATGATTGGGTTGCACAAACATACAGTTTGATACGTAATATTGAGCTACTTGATGAAGCGACTTTGGAGAGCTAGTTTCTTTGTAGAGACCGAAGTTATCAATACTTTCTTGCGTTCAACAATGAACACATTCTGATGACTTTCGATGTGTGCTTAAAATAATTCTAAGATGCAAAAAACTGCGTTTGCATAAGTGAGTCCTAAAGAGACATGTTGGTCTAGAAAATTTAGTTAAATTCTTGGTGACAAAACACAATTCTTAAGCATTTGGTGCGTCCAGATGCCACGCACGCCTCGCGCGAGCACTCAGTTTTGACGTCAGAACATATAGGTATAAATAATGTCAAAACATGAGCGCTCGGGCGAGGCGCATGTCATGCGCCCTGATGTAGACTCGGCCATTGATCAATAAGTAGATCATATTTTGTTTTTAAGTTAAGCGTCAAGAAAAGCAAACTTTTCACCAATTCTTCAAAAGAAGTCAAGGTTTCATACGGTCTAACGGTAAAAAATATAGACTAATTTGAGTTTTTTAATAGTTCCTAGTTAAAAAGCAGTGGTAGCCGATTGGTTAAGCACGCGTCTTGCGGGCTTAAGGTCATGGGTTCAAACCCTGGCTCACACCTCTGGATTTTTCGAAATCTATGTGTGAATCATAACTTTAATATGATTATCACTTGCTTACGGTGAAGGAAAACATCGTGAGGAAACCTGCATGTCTTTAGACTTGTGAAATCCACCAACCCGCACTGGGCCAGCGTGGTGGATTATGGCCTGAATCCCCCTCGCATTGAGGGGAGGCCCGTGGCCAGCAGTGGGACGTTAAAAGGGCTAAAATTATTATTATTATTATAATAGTTCCTACTAACAGAATCAGCATTATGACAAGTACAATATTAGGTAGTAATATAACTCAATGATACTAATTTCTGAACCCTACTTTTATAGGCCTTTTTAACACGGCAATACCATAAACCATCATTGCGGCCAGTTGAGCAGCCACGAGGCACGAGGCACTAAACAATAAAATAATGAGGAAACGCAAAGGAAGTCGCGTCTTATACGCTCTGATTGTTTGATGGCTGCCGTTTGGGATCCAGTCGCGAAAACTGTTACTAGGTAGAACGCGAGATTTTTCAACAGTGATCCCTCATGCAAGAAATAAAAAAACAAATGAACACAATTAATTCGGTGGAAACCAAAAACGTAATCGACTACCTACCTAATCGACTTTTTGGCGAGAATTGGAATGAATGAATTGGATGATGAATTGGAGTTATGTTGTCATTATCGTTTTAATTTCCAAAGCTTGTGTTTCTTTGAATTATAATGTGTAATTTTGGTGGTATATTAACCATTATAATATTATTCATAAGTGTGCGTGAGTGTGGGCAATTGGATCAAAAATAGTGAAACACGATTTTCGGGTTCCTCCAAAGTCTGATAATTTGTCAGTAACGTATCCGCCACTTGATAGAGTTGGCTATTTTAGGCCTAGCCTGAAACCTCTCCATGCTTGACAATTAATTCACGTCAACACATAAATTTTATTGGAAACTAGCTTTTCCCCGCGACTTCGTCCGCGTAGAATTTAAATTTAAAAAATCGAATATCTGATCCCGGATCCTGGACCCCGTATCTTGGATCCCGTTTCCCGTTTTTACCGGATCCTGGATCCCGTTTGCCGGATCCCGTATATTTTTACACCTTGGGTTACATTATTTAAGTTTTAGTAGGGATCCCTATTTTTTTCTAGTAATAAATATAGCCTATGTTACTCAGGGATAATGTAGCATTCTAATCGTCAAAGGAAGGAAGGAAGCGACTGTAGCCTAGGGGCGAACACGTTGGGCTAGCAATCAGAAGGTCCCAGGTTCGATCCCCGGTGGGTCATGCACCAATGGATGAATTTTCATCAATGTGCATAATTTACAGTTCGCTTACGGTGAGGGAAAACATCGTGAGGAAACCTACCTATCCCCCGGGATTAGGTAATAGTCAGTTCCTGTATACACGGCGACAAGGTTCACCACCTGTCACGTTGGGTTCTGACTATCTGGTGAAACGTGGGCTTTGAGTTGGCTTAATACCTCCACAATGTGGTGGTGTATGGCCACTCAAGCCTCTGACTACCCCCGAATGGGGATAAAAGTCGTGACGTTATGTGTGTGTTCTAATCGTCAAAGAATTTTTGAAAACGGTCCAGTAGGTTTTGAGTTTACTCAACACAAACATCCATACAAACATACATACAAATCTTTTCTCTTTATTAGTGTAATAATCAATTTCAATCTAATCAATAAGTCAATAGCATAATCGCCATTCACAGCGAACCGTTAAATTCGACAATATGTATTCATAATCAACAATCGATATGAAACTGCATCGAGACACGTCACGTCGCATTGTCAGTTGTTTTATGACAAGCACATACATACACAAACATACGGAGACATACACAGACGGCCATGCGTCCCTGCTCGTGTATGTGCAGTCGCATTATCTCACGCATCACGTTTCAGTCATACAATACTGACAAGGAGTGGCCTAAAGTACAAGAGTAAGCGATTTAAAAGAACTACCTAAGAGGTATCTATTAAAGATTTTTTATGGGGTGGTTAATTCGGCCAATATCTTTTGTTACACAAAAAAAACATACAGGTCGAACTTAGGACCTCCTCCTTTTTTAATGTCGTTTAAACCTAATTTTACCCCCAAAATAGAAACTTATGATCGACTTACACTGGCATCACAAATCAGTTTTATTCCTAGAAATGCTCTGAAAACCCATTCTAAACTGGCTAAAATATCTATAAATTTGGCGGCTTAGTGAAAATAATATTCTCAAAATCATTGACAGCATAAGCCGTCCGTATTCAAAACTCGAACGTTCTCAAACAGCACTCAAGTAGAATTTATTTTTATGCACCTTACTCACTCTCATACTTTAATGCTGGTATTAATAAATCAATCTTGCATATGCGATCTTAAGCATGCTTTTGACGTTTTATTTTGTTCTGTTATTATTATTATTACCATACCAGTTAACACATATATTATTATTATTATTAGATATATTTATTATAGGTATACCGCAAGCGCGGTACCGCGCCTTAGGTACGCCAGCGGCGAAACGGGGTGGCTCATCGCTCTCGCCGTCCGACTCCCCCACCCGTCATCGCTCTCACCCTCCCACCTTCCACCTCCCCGCGCATACCTAAGGCACGGTACCGCGCTTGCGGTATACCAATAACACCGACTTTAATCGCGTAAGTTTACGACTTAACATTCATCCCACGGTAGTATTTCCGAGAAGACTTTCTCATAAAACAACGCGTGCGCTCTAATCCCAGCGTTTCTTTACTCTCAGCCTGCTCGCTGCTCCGTGACTGCTAATGCAGTGGGCTGTGTATCTGTTCACATACTTCTTGCTTCTTACGTGAAGCTTGATTAGAAGAAAGATTAGAAGATTACATTTAGAGAACAGACGATCTCCTTTAGATCAGCGATTTAAACAAAATAGTTATTTTTTTAAACGGTAAGCCTAATAGTCCGGATTCCCTGGTCCATTTTTTTTTTATTAGTATCAAGCTAATTTTTCGTGAGTAGCTTAATTTTGATGAGACGCCCAACAATTTCTGTACGAAAAATCTTGATTGTGGTAGGTAAGAGGGGTAGCAGAGACAAAATATGTTGATTGGATGATTCTCAAAAAAATATTACTAACTGTTTTTTCATAGACCAACTGAACGGAACCGTTTTAGGGTTTAACGGTACTGAAGATCCTGGACTAACCAGTACTAACCAGGATCAGGACTGACCAGTATTGCATAGATAAGAGAAGATATAACAATTGACAGGGAGATATGATAAGTAGCGTGTGTCGCTACCTGTTCTGTAAGCCACTGATGATGTGTTTGCCAACTCTGCAGCTAATTATGTAATCAATATCTAATCGTGCAGTAATTCATACCAACTGGTTAGATCTCAGAGACATTGTTTTAGAGGTGTTTATTAAATGTTCTGTAATTAGATATTTATCATCGGGGACTTATGGATTAGGGCCTCCGCAGACTTGCTACTTTTAGCATCGGCGACCGGCGATTTTGTGACGTATCGATGCTGCGTTGCGTTTCTTCGAGCGCGAACGAGCGAGACGTAGCATCAAAATCGCCGATCGCCAATGCTAAAAGTAGCTAGTCTGCGGAGTTCCTTAGTGGTAGGGCCAAGTTGTAGCCAATTGACTATAGCTCATATACGGGTTAGCTCGACCGGGGTACTACGACCCTCTCACAGAAGATCGGCGTACAGGAGCTATTACAGCTGCGTTTCGTCCGGGGAGTGAGAGAGCCGGAAGCCCAACCAATGGAATAAACCACGAATATACCAACTTAATTCATAGGTAGTTTCCTACATTGAGTTGTTTGACTCTGAAGTGTCAGGCGTGCTCGGTCAAAGTCAAAGTCAAAGCGTTTATTTTGTTTAGGCCTACGGGGGCACTTACAAATTGTCATTTTACATTTTTTCCTTAAATTCTACTGCCGGATCGGAAACGCGACCTCGACTGAGAAGATCCGGCAAGAAACTCAGCGGGCTTGTCTTTTTTACATTGTTTTTTTTTTATCGCCATTTACTTATTTTAATACAATGTAATTTGGTAAATAGCTCCAGTGTGCTGCCTTCCGAAATAAGCAAGGCAAGACACGCTACACTTTAACATGACACTGTTATTAACAAAGTGTATTTGAGCGATCAGTCCCAAGCTGATTTATCTTCCAAGTAATCCGAGATTTTGTAATAGGCCTTTTGACAGAGTTTAGTTTTAACTATAGTTTTAAACTTATTAACAGGCAAATCTCGGATTTCTTTAGGAAGTTTGTTGTAGAAGCGTATGCATTGTCCTACAAAGGAATTACTTATTCTGTGGAGACGAGTTACATGTACGGATAGCTTGTGTTTATTCCGTGTATTTATCGAATGAGCATCGCTCCTTTTTTCAAAGTTGTTGTCATGCGGGGGTGAACAAACTAAGAGATTTATAATTTACTAACTATAACTTCTGTATTATTCGAAGGGGTACATACAAGAAGAACACTAGAAGAAGAAGAAGAGAAGAAGGGGAAGGGGTAGAAGTACATTGACAGAAGTACATAAATCGCCAATGACAGAAATTGAATAATATCAGTTGGTATTTTGGTAAAAGTCAAACGTCTTTCAAAATACATACAACTTTCGTGCTATATTGTAACCGAACCCAATTAAATTAAGAAAATCGAGAAATATTACAAAATAAACCATTTTTTATACCATTAATAGATACTGTTAATCGCATAACGTTTAACGATTTACGAATTGTTGGGTTTAATGCACACTGTGCACGCGCCTAGACACTTGCGCCGTAAAACACGACACAACAGGCAATCAAAGCCAGTCGATGTTTTCAGGCTTGTGTATTGACGCCAGGTTAGAAGTGGCGAAAAGCAGGACAAACCGTTAAGGACAAGGATCACTAAATATGCTAAGTCTGATATCATAAAAACTCAGATTTTTCGCAAAACTCCTGACATACTGACGAGACATCATCCAATGGACCACAGCTAGGCTATTCTATAACGTCATACTCACTTCGCACGCGTGAATTTTCTAGTGAAATGTCAAAATTCAATACAAAATTTAACATATCACCTGCAAATTCACGCGTGCAAAGTGAGTTTGTCGTTACAGAATAGCCTAGCTGGCCTCGTTTGACATGGTGCGCCCGAGTACAGAGAAGTACAAGGGATGGACAACTTGGCACGAGACACGATGCGACAAGAATGTTATCTGCTGCGGAATTGGCGGGGGCAATAATAGGACATAGCATTTCAAGGAGCCCCGTTGCCTCCATTCTGCTTTGCAAGATCCCGCACATAGTTCCGAGGTGACGTCTTTCTCCTGACAAAACCTTTATGTCAGGACTTTTCCCAATACCCCAAATATCTGGTTATACGATCTCCTACAGACACCTTCATTCTAAAACTGTGTAGACCCACTATAAAGTTTTTATTGCCCCTCCCCCCCTCCGCTTCCCCTCTTCCCCTCAAGAGCTATTACTTTCTCCTCTACAATCGATTATGTGAGTAAAAAGTCTGACTAGATTTAATCACTAAATATTATTGGAACTAGGTCGGTAGTCTCTTTGTTCATTGTTCGAACGTGTGAGTGGTTTGTTGTTAAATCTGTTATCTGAAATTGCGAAAAGAAAGTGTTATGATAGGATCAGGGGGCTTACCACAAGCTCTTATTGCGATTCAATTACAGGAACGTATTAACGTTTCAGCGACTTTTTGTGCAATGACGTACCTTATTGTCATGACAATAAGAAACGTCATTAAAACGTCGTTAAAACGTTCCTATAATTGAATCGCAATAAGAGCTTGTGGTAAGCCCCCTGGAGAAGTAATTTATAGAGAGCCTACGAGACTAACTAACTATAATAACATAGTCGATCAGGTTGATCTAGAACGGTATTTGATAAGCATAGTTATAAGAATTTTTAAGACGAACATTTTTGGAGGCCGAACCTGCTATTCGAAGGCCGAAAAGCACAAGAAGTCATTTCAATATTCAGAAAACTACCACGGCCATTAGACGTGGTTTGGTGAGGTATTAATTAAAACGGTAAGTATTTAATGATGGTGGAGCCAAGCCAATTGACTGCATCTGATATATATTTTAGCTCGACGGGGGTAATACCACCCCCTCACAGAAGATCAGCGTAAAGTAGCTATTACAACTACGTTTCGTACGATGAGTGGTAAAGCCGGAAGCCCAAATCTCATCAGCGTGCCCATTGTGTCTTTACAAAACAATGATCATCATGAAGGTTTCAAAGTCAAAGCGTTTATTTTGTTTAGGCCTACAGCTACGGGGGCACTTGCAAATAGTCATTTTACATTTTTCCCTAAATTCTACCGCCGGATCGGAAACATGACCTCGACTGAGAAGATCGTTTGGAAAGAGGCTTTCGAAACCGACGGAAAATTAATTACAAACATCCCGAATGTTTATAGAAAAACAATGATAGATAGTGAGGTCATTCCCACAGAGTAAAGACTAAAGAAAGAGGTGCCCTAATTAGATATATGTATGAAAAAAAACGTGGTCATTGTTTTTTCATTTTCATTGTTCTATCTACCGGTAAATAGTTGAACTACTCGCTTCGTTTTATGTCGATGTTAGTACTAGGCCGACCACTCGGCCTAGTTGCTTAGGGCCAGTCCCCTTAGTAATTGGTCCATGGTCATTCCGCACTCACATATCTGCGACCAAAAAAGTGAACTTTTATAATAAGTAAACGAAAATTTTCCAACCAACAACTTCAGTTGGATTTTTGAAAAGTGGAGCAAGCGAAGTGGTTTGCATAATTTATCGTCGTATTGCATCTCCCTGCGTTCCCCGAGTGCTCCAACAACTCTTGGCAAGGAATACGGCTCTTTGATCTTGCCAAGTAGGGCTTTGGATGTACTGTGATTAAAATATTTGATTTCAGTAAGCGTTATTCTGTAAGTGGATTAATCAGCTGTGTACTTCAGTAACCTATATGCAATTAGAAGTGGGTGCTTAAACGAAAAGCCGTTTGAAAAGTTAGTTTTTTTACGTAAGCACACAAGCGCGCTTACAAACACAAGCGTGTAGCTTTTAAGCAATGACGCCCAGAAAGAGAAAGAAATTCCAAAAAATTCCAAAAAGTAACCTTATTGTTATGAACATACAGCTCAAATCAATATTTAATTAAATTGAACATTATTTCTTTACCCATAAAAAGCAATACATTGATACTAAATTATATTAGATTGACAACCATATTTCTATGCGCATAAGGCTCACTATCATTTTTCAGAAGATAAGTTTTTACTATCTAAAAGTTCAATGCACAAAAGCACAAAAAAGTAGAAAGCAAAAAACTAAGCAAAAAAAGTAAAAAGCAGAAAAGCACTTCTTCGCTTTTTACAGCGACTTTTAAAAACAAGCACAAGCGTTACAGCGTGCTTTTAATATAAAGCCGTTTATCACATCTTTATATGCAATACATTTCATTTGTCTGTGTATAAAGGTTTATGATTCTTCTTTTCGTATGGTTAATGGCCAACCTAATGTCAGAGATAATCAAGCTGTTAAAGTTTATGCTGATTCTCCCATTATAACTAACTATAAATACTTAATAAGTTTTAGAGTTTCAAAGGTGTTGTGATCATCTATTCTATATAGCAGGGCTACCCAAACTGTGCGTCGCGACGCCCTGGGGCGTCGTGAGGCAATCTTAATCCGAAAATCTGGAGCAATATTACTGGGTTAGAAACCCTTTCCAGTCGACCTCACCATCAACACTTTCGACAGCAGAAGAAGAACAATTAATAGAATTGTCCTGTGACTCCAGCCTAAGTTCTAATACAACAAGGATAAGCTACTTGAATTTTGGAGCTCAGTTTATTAAGAATATATTCCATCAGCACTGCAGCATTGAGGGTTTTATTACCGTTTGCGACATCATACTTGTGCGAGACAGGTTTCTTTGCGAAAATAAATTTAGAGACAGAGACGAGAGTGGCAATTTCGAACCTTGAGCCTCGTTTTGAAAAACTATGCTCAGAAAAGCAAGCATTAATACCAAACAAAAAGAGATAAAAAAGGGTGTGCATGATTTTTATATTTTTTGTTTGCTTTCATTTTGGTTTTTTATTTTCTAATAAAAAAATTAGATGCTATTTGGAGTTATCTGACAAATTGTTATTAGGCTAGAACTACAACTAGTAGGTAAATGTATGGCAAGACGGCTAGGGCGTCGCAAAAATATGGCAACTTCCCAAGGGCGTCACAGTTAAAATATGTTTGGGAAGCCCTGCTATATAGATTGAATTGTTCCCTTTTTAACTACTTAAACTCTCTGGCCTATGATGGAACCAAAGTGAAAATAATTCCATAATTCCAAAACATTACTTTTAATGGTATTAATTAAAGATCAATTTACTAACAATTAAGAAGAAAATACTGCTTCGGCTGCTACTCCTGACAACTACTGTCGCGTCAAGAAGCACAAGTTGTTCGCTGTCCCCTCTTGTCATACCGTAGCTCGAGCTAAGTCCCCTGTACCACGCACCCTCATAGTGCTAAATGGGCTCCTAGATTCTGACGCATGCATAAATTTGTTTGCGGATGAATGGGCAAGCATATGCTTGAAGTTTTGCGAGAAAGATGCATGACTGGTTATTATTTTTACCCAACTACCCCGAAGGGAGGGTTATGTTTTTTAGTTCTAATAGTCTGTGAAAATTTCCTGTGGCCGTTCGATCTAAATAAAAAAAATAATTACCAAAGTTTTCTTACCTAATAACAAAAATAACAGTAGGTACAAGCATCTGAGATTAAATCTTAAAATAGACTACAAGAACCAATGTCCAACATTTGCTCATAAATTTAACTGTTAATTGGACGTTGCGCACAGTAGTTACGACTCTCGATACCATCCAGATAAAACTTAACCTTCTCCTTGCATTTTAAAGTTTAATTTTGAACTGGCAGCTCTCTACCTACAGAGATGAGGGGAAATATAAACACGTAGGACCAGAGGTCTTGGACCTACACCCTGTTAGCATAAATGTTAATTTAGTGCGGGTTTTAATTTCTGATTTATATAACTGGTGTTAGGTAAATTGGATATGGCGGCGCTACTGGAATTGAGAATATAACTTCGAAATTGGAGAGGATTTTAAACTTTTTTATGTGACTTTTTTCACCAGAAGTGAGACAGAGAGAGGGGAAGGGGGTCAGCTTTACGGCTCTCATCGTACTCATCGTACGAAACGCAGCTATAATAGCCACTTTTACGCCAATCTTCTATGAGAGGATAGTACTACCCCGGTCGATCCAGCCCGTATACCACTAATAAACTAAAAATGCAATAAACTGGTAAATTATAGAAATCAAGAATCTGTGTTGATCCCATATAACTTTCTACAAGCCTTTTCACAAATCATTGCATTGTAATGTTTGGAAATCACATAAGTCACGTGATATTGTTACCAACAAGTATTACCATTTCCATACATTTTAGGGTAAGTATTTGGAGAAATGCTCGTAACTAGTGCCTGGAGGGGCATAAATGCAGAAATCTTCGAGATTAGATAAATAGATTTGTGATGAAATCCTGTTTAAGAATAGTAAATAAATGTGGACCAAATGTCCACGGTATAAATGTGACGGTGAGGGAAAACATCGTGAGGAAACCTACCTATCCCTCGGGATTAGGTAATAGTCAGTTCGACAAGGTTTACCACCTGTCACGTTGGTTTCTGACTATCTGGTGAAACGTGGGCTTTGAGTTGGTTAGTACCTCCACAATGTGGTGGTGTATGGCCACTCAAGCCTCTGACTACCCCCGAATAGGGATAAAAGTCGTGACGTTACATATATATACCAAATGTCACCCTTGAGGGATGCGAAATAAATGTTCTATGCAGGGAACTTTTAGCTAATTATAATTGCGTCCTTAAATACCATTTTAGATCATACGAAATATTGCTTTCAAATTAAATTTAAACAGTGCTTATGTAAAATGCACTTAAGTTAAAGGGGCGGGTCGAGTAGCTAGATATTGCGTGATATAGAGCGATATGTACAGCAACTTCGCGTGATGCGATGCATATTGCCAGTTCCACGCGAATTATGACAATCATAAAAATATGACGACGATACAGAAACATTTTATCAAAAATATTTCGTGAAAGGACCGTTTCAGCTAGAGATATCGACGCTAGCTATCAAGAAGATAGAAACCCTCTCTATAAGTGTTGTAAAATGCGACTGTAGCCTAGGGGTGAACAGGTTGGGCTAGCAATCAGAAGGTCCCAGGTTCGATCCCCGGTGGGGCTTGCACCAATGGATGAATTTTCATCTATGTGCATAATTTACAGTTCGCTGACGGTGAGGGAAAACATCGTCAGGAAACCTACCTATCCCTCGGGATTAGGTAATAGTCAGTTCCTGTATACACGGCGACAAGGTTCACCACCTGTCACGTTGGGTTCTGACTATCTGGTGAAACGTGGGCTTTGAGTTGGTTAATACCTTCACAATGTGGTGGTGTATGGCCACTCAAGCCTCTGACTACCCCCGAATGGGGATTAAAGTCGTGACGTTACACACAAGAATGAGATTTTAAAGGTTGTTTTAGAATGAAACAATTACGTAGAGAAGAAGGGTGTTTTGAAATCGGTCTGATAATATATCTCACAGTCGGGTGAACTATATAGTGTAGTAGCGTGCAATGTACAGGAAGGAGCCATGTACCGTGACTGAAACACTAGACCACAGTGTCGGGTAGCGGACCGTTAGGCCGTGGATCGTGTGTTGACTGCTTTCATAAATACACGGAGTGTTACATATTCGTAGGCTGCGTTCCTTTAAAAGATTTTGAAAAGATCTCTTCGAAGTTCTGCGTCCCTGGTACTTTTGTAAGAAATATGTATTTTTTAAAGATTAAGGCGGCTAATAGACTTACGGCCCGTCTGATGTTAAGCATTTACCGTAGCCTATAGATGCTTGCAATACCAAAGGCATCGTTTGCACTTTGCTGAGCTGAAGGGGAGCGGAGCAGAGGGCGGGGAAGGGGGTTTGGGCTTCCGGCTCTCTCACTCATCGTACGAAACGCAGTAGTAGCTACTTTACGCCGATCTTCTATGAGAGGGTGGTATATGATCTTCAGTCAATTGTCTACAGCGTGAGTCTTCCAATAGGTCCTAGGATATTGTTTTTTTAGCTTTCTAGTAATGTGACGTATAGTGTCGTTACCTGTCGTTACCGCAAATGGAATAAAGTCTATGGTGAATTATTTAATGCTGGATTTGAACCCAGTACCTCTTACTCAGCAGGTTACCCAGTTGCTTATAGACACGCAGTTTCACAAATCGATGTTACCTGAAACAAAGAATAATAAATTTAAATATCACATGTTTTCAACATAATTTTCGACCAACGTTTGAGTAATACTGTGTCCATGGACGCCGTGTAGTGGGACATACAATTTTGGACGGTCACATGTCTCCCTCCCCTCTCCCTTTCTACGCAATGTGTCTTATATTCTATTTTAATCTCCAAGCGCTTAATACGCAATCCAAATGCAAATAGCTTAAGATTACTACATTTATTGGTACAATCTAGGAGATATATTTTGTAAAGCAATACAGATTTATAGTTTACAGATAAATACGACACAAACTTAAATTAAATGTGATACCGATGATATTTATTAAGATTGTAATACACCGACACTTTTGATAGATGAAAGATATAGTATACCCGAATATAACGTTCAATGTATGATGTTACGTGTTATCTGCTCGGGTTATCTGTGGATTGACGTCACACGATTGTGTTTTGGTGATTGGAAACTGATAATGGATAACTGATACTGAATACAGTCGATAATCTTGTAACCCCAGCAATGCACTTTACAATTACTGAAGATAAAATAAATTTGATTGGATTCCGCATGACTCCGCAAAAATCTGATTAAATTAAAACATAAAATATTATTAAGGAACGCTTTTAGTTTCGAGATTTAGGCCGCTAATTGTAAATTCTACTGCACAGAAGGGCTAGACAAGTGGCTGACGTCTACAAGCGTTCGTTTAAATCGCTACGCTTCATGTATGGAAATGACATAAGTCACGTGATCTACATAGCAACTTGTTGTTGATCTACATAGCGACGTTTGACATTTCCATACATTGTGAAGTCTATTCTATTCGATTAGCGTTCATGCCACTTGTCTAGCCCTTCTGTGACTTTAAAAACATCATTGGCTGCATCTAAAAGTGGGGAGAGGCGCGCTCGAGCAATCAGTTTTGACGTCAGACCACGTAAAAATAACGACATATTGATGGCTCTGGTACGGCTCCTCGTGGCTTGTGGACAGGTCCATTCTCTCTCTCCTACTACAGGCGTTGTATGAATATATTTTCTACTATCTCATAATACATAATACTAGTAATTACTATTAATCTTTGATTAGTTTCAACCGCTAGCCAGCCCCGGCCTTATATAACCCCGTCCTCACTCGATCGATTTCATTATAAACGTTTTAGTGAAACGGTCAATGTGACAGCCTGTCACAACATCTAAAATCTAAATGGACCCATGGACCCAATCATGGACCTTAGCTAATCTGTAATAGGGACGAGATATTTTAATAATAATGTTAAATTACTGGTTCATTTTGAGGTATTTGCATATTTAGACCGGTTTCTAAACTATTGCGATTAGATTACGAAGTAGATGTGACACTAGTTATAACACCTCTATTTGTGACATCCAAATATCTAGTTTAAAATCTTAACGTATACAGGGTGTAAGTTTTGACGAGGGTCGTATTCAAGCATATGAGTGATGCCTGCACGTAACAAAAAAAAATAACAATCTAATGAATGAAATAACAATGAAAAAAATAACAAAATAACATGTTTCAATTCGTCCTTCCTTACACAAACCAGACCTTACACAAACAAGCATACGGCCCGCATTATGTTAAGCAGGTACCGTAGCCTATAGATGCTTGCAACACGAAAGTCATCGCTCGCACGTTGCTGACCTAAAGGGAAATGGGACAGAGGGATCTAAGGGGCTTGTAACAATATTTATCGATTTATTCTAGTGCACTCTACAGGGTGGGTATTATTATCGATGTACTCTTCATACAGGGTGGGCTATTATGTCGAGTGGGATTTGAGAGGGATGCGCTATTGTCAAACAGCCCCCTCGCTGACACGTGGTCGTAGCATCCGAGAGCTTATATTTTGTAATTTTAGGGTTCAGTAAAGGGGTTTGATAAACCAATGTGCAGTATGAAAAGTTTGATTTGATAGAACTTAAACCTTATTATCGTAGAGATCCGATTGAAGTTTTGGGGGCATATTTTATTTCTCTCTAGCTTGCTATATTTATTAGTAGTTATAATATTACTAGGTAGTGACGAGTCTACGTATACAGTGATACCAATTCTAAAATATATATATATATATACAGTGATACCAATTCTGTTGGTGTCAAATCACGATTAAACTAAGTTTGACACACAAATATTATTATATTTATCTCGCTCATATAATACGACCCAGTTAGTTTAGTCAACTTTAGTTTAAGTCAACATAATTAGCACCATTGACAGACTTACATACACTGATGATTTAGGCTTCAAAGGTATGCCATATGCATGGAACATTAAAAAAAAACTTGTTAGTTAAGTACCTACCCACTTACTCAATAATTCACATCGCTAATGATAATTTCAGACACCGAGAGATGTAAATTAAATTCTATTCAAGCCATCTAACGCGCGTACATAATGAAGCCATTAGAAAACACATAAAGTCGGTTATCAACGGCGCGCTTCAGGGCTGGCACGGCACACCGGCGCCTGCGCATACGGGCTGCACACGATAATGTAACGAGCGAGTTCACCGGACATATTTATAGAGTTCCGTACAAAGTTTTATTTTGTTGTTATATTCTGATATGTATTGAACACGTGTGTTGTTAAATTCTCTAGCATAGTAATAATTTTAACAAATCGTTAAATTAACGTTAGATACCTAGTTACCCTTCCCCTCTCCCTACCCCTCCCAATATCCCACTCCCATTCAAGTAGGTAACGTGCGAGAGATCATCCGTTGGCTACGGTAACTGCTTAGCATCAAGCGGGCCGTATGCCGGTTAGCCGCTTTAGTTGTATACAATAAAGTTAAGTATACATAAGCCCGCTAAGTCGTCTTATTCGTCTGATATGATTAATGGTATCACAAAATACTACACTGGGATTACAAATCACTTTTGTGCCTAGAAATGCTTTGTGACACAATTGTAAACTGACTAAAATATCTATTAATTTGGCAGTAGTATGTATTCTATGGCATAAAACACCTGCACTTTCGTGTAGAGAACCCAAAAATAACCAATAAATATTCAATAATGCAACTAAAAAACGAAATAGCATCGTAATTAAGATAGCGTAGTGTCAATTAAATTGATAAGAATTAATGTGGGACGTATCTGGTATAAGGACCATTAACTCTGATATTAGAAGCTTAAGCAGCACGGGAATATCGTGTTAAAAAAAAAATATGAAATACATTTTGTCGAAGTTTTTTGTCACCACTCTGTATTTCTGTGACAAAAGTTGCACATTGATCTTTACTCTAATTTGGCCCTAAACATGCCCATTAATTATACTTACCTTATCAACTTATTTCTAAACTATAGGTTTAAAAGTACTGTATATTTTAGATACAAACAAATTCGAAGAGACCTTAATCATTAAAAAAAATGCTTAAACGAATGTACTTACCTAATTATAGTTAGTTTCTCAATAAATAGGTAAAAAAATATTCAGTTGACCTTTTCATCAAAGGTTACGTAAACATAACTATAACGTATACCCAGTATAATGGCAATGTAACAACCTTCCTACCGCAAGAGAAGAATAGTTACTGCATTTGTTCCCTCTCCACTGAACTTCCAACCTTACCCTTCAGGTCGTGCAGTCCGTTTTCGCTCGCACCTTTATAATTATTTCCCTTATGTAAGTGGCACTGACGTCAGCTGAATGGAAGCACATAACTAATATGACATAGCACTCAGACAGGTTTGCCTGAAAAAAGGTTTACAAGGATCTGTTTTTTCATAGCACCTTGACTGTCGACATGCGAGATCCTCAAAAATATACAGGGTGGTGACGACATCATGACAATAATTGAAACCACATACTGGGTATCACATTAGTAGTTCGCGTATAAAATATTATTAAATTATATTCAAAGGTATTGCCACGGGATTGCTTTTTTATTTTGACTATTTTAACTTTACGCCTACAAAGATACCGCTAAAAACACCGACACCGAAACGATGTTGCCACGCTTGTACTTACAGGTCAGTCTATGAGGTCGGTAGACGTTTATAAAGCATGTTGTGTTTCGTTTAAACTATTTCTACATTTAATTTGTTTGAAAATTTGAAATTTTTGACTTTTATGTAAACCTAATTTTATAATTTTAATGTGTTGTGATTGACTAGCAGGGATCGTGTTTTAATTTATTTTCACTATGTCGTCACCACCCTGTATAGGTTGTATGTATGTCTATCAGATCCAATTAAAATTTTCACGTAAAAATATAAATTCCAAGACATGAATCATTATCGAAAGTTGAAATTAGCTGGCCTTAGTCGAAATGAAATTTGTCGCCAAAAATCAGTGTTCATTACGTTTTAACGACGCACAGTGGCCGGATTACGGGGCTTCCCTTTCATAGGATTTTTGAAAATTAAAAAGAGGTTTTTGGTACATTTAAGTGCACAGTCTCGTTGATAACATCGTAACATTAAATTATCTAGTAGTCATGGATTTTTTATTAGCTATTAACACCATGTTATACGGATTTTTAGATTTCAAATGTATGGAAATGGAATTTGTTTTCCTTATAACTTTTTTGTGTTTCGAGTTGTAAAGCTTTAACTTTTATGTATTGTTACTGAGTTAGTAACCAAGCCATATGACCTTTGACCTTGACCCGGGACGGTCCTATTCAAGAGATATGATTTTTTGAAAAATGACTGTTTGGTGACATTTATTCAGGCAATTTATGTTCAAATAATGAGTGTAACAAGCCTTTTTATGTGAATTATTGATACTCAATCAACTCTACTACTACGACTAGATTGACCTGGACTAAGAAAATTCCCGTTATAAGACAAAAAAATTAAATAAAAGACATTTTTATGACTAATATTCAATATTACACATAAGTCGTACAAAACCTACACATTTTGACTAGGTAGGTAGCAGTTGCCATTACCAGCCCTCATTTTCTATTGTTTGTTCCACACACAGGTGTCACCAAATGTCAGGTTTCACTAATTAGGGGTATTAGGGATTAAGGATCGTCTAATCATTGTGTTGTTATTGTAGGTGAATGTTTGGCATACAAGATTCCTGGAAATATTTATTGTTTGTTCCACACACAGATGTCACCAGATGTTTCGGTTTCACCAATTAGGGGTATTAGGGATTAAATATTATAGATATAACTCTTTATTAATCTACCACTAGAAAAAAAATACATTAACTATAACATAAATTACATAGAAAGTGGAAAATGAGCGGCCTTATACCTAACTAATAGTGCTCTCTACCAGGCAACCTTAGGATGGAGAGGATCTAAAGAAAAATAATACGGGATAATAATAATATAATCTAATTATTGTGTTGTTATTGTAGGTGAATATCATAGAATATAAAACAATGATTCTTGGAAATGGTAAAGAAATTCTAAAGTACAAAATTAATTTTATGACTTAAATCACTAAAATCACAAAATAACTAAAATCATAAATTTCCCACATCAACAAACTCTAAATTTTCTTCATCAGAACTAGAAGTGATCACAATTTGGCTTCATCTGATAGTTGTTTATGGTGAAGTTTACTTATCTTAGGTCTAAAACTTGATAAGAATGGGTCAGAAGACATTAATAAATTGTGGATAATATCCTCATTTGTTGCGATTCTGCTGAATTTACGCGTGTGGCACGCTCTTAAATTTTTTATATCTTTATTGCGTGCTTCAGATGCCTCTTCAGGGAGTTTATCGATTGGGATTAATTTATTCTGCTTAATTATATCGGCACCATGCATGAGTTATTTATGTACGCTAGAGGGCATATAATACCATGCATATAGCTCGACATATTTATGAGCTGTTGCAGAACAATATTGCCGGAACTTTTCCACGTCAATAAACTCTCCACAAGAGACTACCTGAAGAATAACTGCAAATCTTCTGATCAGCTCTTCATCAACACCCGTTATCTATGCAGTTGCTTCGGGATTTTAAAAAAATCTTCGTGCAGTGTTCCCTTCATTTATAGTACCTGCACCTTGTTTAACTATGTAACACGTTGAGACCCGTTTCATCCCGAAAAAATTCTTGGATATTATTCTTTTAAGTTATAAACAATATGTTCGTTTCAAGAATTTTGCTTCATAAACACAAAAACGTCGACATTTGAAACCAGACTATCCATACTGAACAAGTCAATATTGTTAGAGGAGCACATTTAGGATACGAAGTAGTTATTATAAGTGAAACGAAATAAAGGTACTCTCGTCATTTATACTGCTTTCATTTAGAACCCTAAGTCATTTCCAGGAATCTTGTATGGCAAACATTCACCTACAATAACAACACAATAATTAGACTTAATATTTAATCCCTAATACCCCTAATTAGTGAAACCTGACATTTGGTGACACCTGTGTGTGGAACAAACAATAGAAAATGAGGGCTGGTAATGGCAACTGCTACCTACCTAGTCAAAATGTGTAGGTTTTGTACGACTTATGTGTAATATTGAATATTAGTCATAAAAATGTCTTTTATTTAATTTTTTTGTCTTATAACGGGAATTTTCTTAGTCCAGGTCAATCTAGTCGTAGTAGTAGAGTTGATTGAGTATCAATAATTCACATAAAAAGGCTTGTTACACTCATTATTTGAACATAAATTGCCTGAATAAATGTCACCAAACAGTCATTTTTCAAAAAATCATATCTCTTGAATAGGACCGTCCCGGGTCAAGGTCAAAGGTCATATGGCTTGGTTACTAACTCAGTAACAATACATAAAAGTTTCAGCTTTACAACTCGAAACACAAAAAAGTTATAAGGAAAACAAATTCCATTTCCATACATTTGAAATCTAAAAATCCGTATTTCATGGTGTTAATAGCTAATAAAAAATCCATGACTACTAGATAATTTAATGTTACGATGTTATCAACGAGACTGTGTACTTAAATGTACCAAAAAACTCATTTTAATTTTCAAAAATCCTATGAAAGGGAAGCCCCGAAATCCGGCCACTGTGCGACGTTTTTATTAAAAAAAATTGCCAGCTCTAAAATTGTGAGAAAAACCAAGATAAAGACAAAAATAAATTCGTTTTGCGAAGATAAATGTGTATTTAAGGGATTTATCATTTGATAAGGGTACTATTGTGATAAGCTTGTCAGACGGGCTTTGTCGAGGGAATCTGCCTGTAATTTTGCAAAAGCTTTTTCGAGATAAAATGGAGTAGTTTTTTGGACTTCAAAATGTTGTCTTCAAAAATTATCTAGCAGACGAGTTAGGGACACCACAGACTTGCTACTTTTGCATCGGCGATCGGCGATTTTCCGACATCGCGCTTTGGTGACTCTCTGCGGTCGGACGCAGCGACTGCTCCGATGCAAAAAGCGACTGAAGGTAGGAGTTGGTTGCGGGCGGCAGACGGCCGACGGCAGGTGGCACACGTCAATCCCATAGAAATTGAGTGTCGTCGTGACGTCGCCGTCGTGACGTCGCGACAGTCGCTGCGTCCGACCGCAGAGAGTCACCAAACGCAATGTCGCAAAATCGCCGATCGCCGATGCAAAAAGTAGCATGTCTGCGGTGGTCCTTAACAATGGTCTATCTACCTTTCATAATCTCCCTTGGATTTCTTAAATACTGTTTTGGGTTTAACACAAACTGAAGCGATCCATCCGCAGAAAAAAGTGCTTCACAGAGGTGACGCCATCCGCCCTAAGGATACACGACGCAAGGAGGGAAACAGAGGCATGTACGAAATGAATGAACATAACGGTAGCACTAGTAACTAGACCCTCGTCAGTTATTTTGTTACCCGTTCGTTCGTCGTACTACTTAACCTAAGTTTTTTTTATAGCCTGTTAACTGTCCCACTGTTAGTCAAAGGCCTCCCCACAGGTGTCTAAATCGTCTCTACATCTTTGCATCTTTGCGTATAAGGAATAGTCTGATAAGAGAGAGATGCAAGCTGAAGGATGATGTGGTGACTAAGATCGAAAAGAGTATGCTAAGATGGTTTGGTCACGTAGAGAAGATGAGTGGAAGTCGATTGACGAAAGAGATATACGGAGCGAAGTGAGTGGATGCGTCGGAAGAGGGCGCCCAAGGAGAACTTTTCACGACCAGATTAATGGTCTCTTCCAGAAAGGTCAAGTCCGTAGCACCCTCAACCGACGGCAGTGCATGAGAAGATGTATGAATGTGGATGAAGCAAAAGAGGTGTGTCAAAATCGTAGCATGTGGCAATCTATAGTCTCTGCCTACCCCCTTGGGGTACAGGCGTGAGTATATGTATGTATGTATGTATCTTTGCGTCGGTATGCTTCAACGATTCCGAACATCTGCCGGCGTCAGGTTATGTTAACTCGGTACTTTTTTGCTAGCTATTTATTCCGTTAAAAGTTATTTTTTACTTAAGTAGGAAGGTACACGGACAGACAGTCCATCTGATGGCAAATGGAAACCGCAGGACATCTGCAACTTAAGGGCAAAAGACGCGACTTTTAAGGACCTGGGGGCTTACCACGAACTCTTATTGCGATTCAATTACAGGATAGTTTTAACGTTTCAGCGACTTTTTGTGCAATGACGTACCTTATTGTCATGACAATAAGAAACGTCATTAAAACGTCGTTAAAACGTTCCTATAACTGAATCGCGACAAGAGGTCGTGGTAAGGCCCCTGTTAACATGCCCTTTAAAGAACCCCTTGTTGTAGTGTAAGAGATACTGCAGACCTCTCAATCGTTGTCCAATATTTCCCAACATCATCCTTGCTACCAGCTCAACCCAAACAGAATGGACACATTGTTATCGCAACCTGCCATTGTTTCATGGCACTGCAATACGGAAAAAGCGATATAACAATACAGCTGAGGACGTCCGGATTGGGAAACTGGTTGGTTTTCTTTTTGCTAGAGTAAGGGCCTCCGCAGACTTGCTACATTTAGCATCGGCGATCGGCGATTTTGAAGCTGCGTCTCGCTCGTTCGCGCTCGAAGAAACGCGACGCAGCATTGATACGTCACAAAATCGCCGGTCGCCGATGCTAAAAGTAGCAAGTCTGCGGAGGCCCTAAGATATTGCAGACTGTGTGCAGTACAGAGCAGTCACTAACAGAGTCTGCAGTATAGACTCTCATGTCATAATAAAATGATGAGATGACTCAAAGATGAAAATATGAGAGCATGAGAGCCGGAAGCCCAAGCTCCCCCCTTCCTGTGCCTCTGTCCCACTCCCCTTCAGGTCGGCAACGTGCGAGCGATGCATTTGGTATTGCAAGCACCTATATGGCACAGGGGGAGGGGGAAGGGGGGGAGTTAGAATACCGGCTCTCTCACTCATTCTACGAAACACAGCTGAATAGTTACTCTGCGCCGATATTCTGTGACAGCGTGGTACTATCCCTTCTTGGCTCTACCACCATGACTTTAAGACTTGGGTAAATGGTAGGAAAAATAGTGTCTACCTGTTTAAAGTGAGAGTTTACCGAGAATGACTAGACGCAGCCCTAACTAGCCAAGGTAACAGAGTGGTAATAGACGAAATGGCATCCAGCTATCCCGGTACCAAACCCCTTGTAGTTTATTTCTAGAAGGTGGTAGAGCCAAGCTGTAGCCAATTGACTGCAGCTCATAAACGGGCTGGCTCGACCGGGGTAGTACCACCCTCTCACAGAAGATCGGCGTAAAGCAGCTATTACAGCTGCGTTTCGTACGATGAGTGAGAGAGCCGTAAGCCCACCCCCCCTCCCCCTCCCTCCATCCCACTCCCCTTCAGGTCGGCAATGTGCGAGCAATACCTTTGGTATTGTAAGCATCTATAGGCTAGGGTAACTGCTTAACATCAGGCGGGCCGTACGCTTTTTTGCCATCGCAGTCCTATAAAAAAAAAAAAAAAAAAAAAAAAAAATCTTAACGTAGGCGTCAAGATTAATAGCCAATAAATATGTCGATCGCACAGGAAAGTGTATTTCATCGATATTTTATCGTTATCGGCTCCGATAGTGCGGGGCCACGGTCCGATACGCGGTAATTAACTTTCTTTTTGTAGCTTTTTTATCGAACCGCGGAATCTATGGTACAGCACTAATTATTGGAAAATTATCTACGTATTATCTTTGTATTGTTATCGTAATATCTGTATTTTTCTTGTGAAGATTGGTTTAAGACGAGGGTTCGAAATTTGGTTGATTTTCTATTCTACTTTTTCTTTAAGTAAGTATGTGGACTAGGAATCTTATATTTAGATGTATGATTTTTGACTATATTATCATGAGTATCTTTAAATCCAAATCACGATTTGATGAAATTTTCTCGATAAAAAAAAAATATGAAATGAGCTCTAATTATTTACAATTTTCCTTGCTACCACGATGTTTTTACGATTTAGATCACGAAATTATTTCTAAAACATAGCAAATAATGATATCTAAACTACCCTTCAACCATATTTTAATTCATGAAGTAGTTTTTTTTTAATTCAAGAAAATGTGGTTTGGCGCTTACGTTGTTTATTTCCGAGCGCGCGCACAATATCGCCATCTCACATTTTAAGTACTTGAACTAACCATGTCTCTCTCTAACTTTGTATTGTCAGTGTCCAGTCGGACTTGTTCGACGTCGGACCTGTGAAGGATTTTTTAAAAAATATTACGAAAAAATATTACGGTCGTGCCACATTACAGGTACAGTACAGTATTTACAGTCCGCCGACGCCTATGATAAATAAATAAATATCCTTGGAAATTATTTTACACATGACTACCTGATCCCAAACTAAGCAGAGCTTGTACTATGGAAACCAGATAACTGATATTACTACATATACTACTTTTTGTTTGTAAATACAAACTAAATATACACTTAATTACACCTAGACTCGGGACATGCGGACATGTTCATGCACACAAATGCATGTCCTGGGCAGGAATCGAACCTACGACCTGCACTGCAGCGTGATTTTCGTTTGCTTTTCCTTGTCTTGTGTAATTTCTTTTCATCTCTTGTCATTTTGTGTCATCTCTTGTCATTTTGTGTCATCTCTTGTCATTTCATAGTTATTCGTGTCATTTCTGTAAAAACTCCCTATTTCGCTTACTGTTATATACTTGCAGCATGGTCTTGGGCCGACAGTGGGAATACATTGCTTGTCAAAACAATGGAGTCGCTTTATTGCGTTTGTTGTAGGTATGGATGGGCAAGTAATAAATATATCATACATCAATAAATTATCGTAAAAAATAACATTACAGATATGGATAGGAAAATGTTTGTCCGTCCTATTCAATCTATTATATTATAAACGAAAGTAACTCTGTCTGTTACCTTTTCACGGCTAAACCGCTGAACCAATGTTGATGAATTTTGGTATGGAGATAGACTGGGTCTTGGCGGAGAACATAGGCTACTTTTTAGGGTTCCAAAGGGTGCTAACGGGACCCTATTACTAGGCCTACGCTGTCCGTCTGTCTGTCTGTCCGTCTGTCAGCGCGGGCTGTATCTCACGAACCGTAACAGGTAGAGAGTTGAAATTTTCACTGAATGTGTATTTCTGTTGCCGGTGCAGAACAAATACTAAAAATATAATAACATTTAAAAATAAATATCAAGTCTCAAACTTGATATTTTTGATGTGTTTATTCTACGGTGGTACGGAACCCTTTATGTGCGAGTCCGACGCCTTCAGATCTTATGAATGTTTTCTTGAAATAAATATAGTGTATTTTAAGTAATTAACTGGCCAACCCTCAGGTCCTACCTACCATGTTAGGATCTTTTTCGTTCTAGCGGGTGTAAACCGTGATTTAACGAGTTAATGTGATAATTTTTGTATTTAAATTATTCAATTCAATGTATTTGTTTCAGACATAGTCCAATATTGATTATTAAAATTATTATAATTTCACAATAAATATAAAACAATAAATAAAAGTAAAATTAAATTTAAAAAAATATATATTTGTTTTTATTTTTCATGTTTTATCATTAAAATACAATATAATATAACATAAATTAAAATAAAATACAATAAAATAAAAACCTACCCCTAATTAAACAAATACCGTCCGCGTGGGATACTGGCTGCATGTCCTCCCTGTATTCAAGCTGTTCCTGTTGTCAAGCGAATTTTTTGAGCAAGGAAAGAGCCAGCCCTCTTGTCATCTGTGGCGGTAACCAGTCTAAGGGTGATTTTGACAGATAAAAAAATAAAGATAAAAAGATAAACAAAAAATAAATGCATGGTTAAATCAATAATATTAATAAAAACTGAAAATTAAATTAAAAAATAAATTAAATATGGTAAAAAAAAATATTATGACACCGCTGATGACTTCATGATCGGCATCGAAGTTAAGTACCAAAGTATTCCTTTGCCTACGAAACATGAAAAAGATACTCATATCCGGCAGTCAGTCACTGACACAGAGTATGTACATTTTTACCCGACTACGGTGGGCGGAGGGTTATGATTTTGACCGATATGTATGTATGTTCATCTGCTCCCGTATAACGTCCAAACTATTTTTATCATAATAATTTGACTAATGAGATATCGTTGGACGCGTCTGGATCGTCCGCTGGTTATAGGCTATTATACGATCGAAATATTGTTATACGTATCTATCAGCATATTGTAGGTATCGTTTGTCTTCTTTTGACTTACTTTGTCTTCAGCAATAAAAACAACATAGAAATTAAATTATTTTTTTCAAATACACTCGACATAAAAATCCCATATAAAACGAAAAAAATATATTTGAATATTTTCATCCATTTCATCTATTTTAAAAGGTGCACTGGGACATATTATTTTAATTGTACGAATTAAACAATATTGTTCCTTCAAAAAATAACTATACTATAGTCTACTCCATAGCTGTTCTGTCCTAGCTAAGCGAGAGGGATATATCCTTCGGCAGCTCACGCGACGCTAGCCACACCCCGAAACTAAAATTATTTTTTTTCTTGTATCGTCTTAAGATGCTCGCTTTCGAAAATGAGTTATTCTTTGACGACCGCTTGGCGCTGTTGTCCGAGCGTAGGCAGCTCGGCTTACTAAATCTGGTGGTTGCGGCTTCAGTTCCCGTCAGAGGCAAATTTCGGAAACGGCCTTTTCGTAATTTGCCCTGGTCTGGATGTCACTGGGATCCCCCAGTTCATTGTATCGTAGCCATAGTACAAGCGTTGCTTAGTTTGGGGCCATACAGTCGGTGAGTAAGTCTGGCGATAATATTATTATACGGCAAAGAAACGCACATTTTTATGAAGAAAATCTTGCTGACTTCAGTCGTATTCTGTAATTATGTATGAAAGAGACGTGACGTGTTTTTCCGTGTCTATGGGGGCGTGACTGTCAAAATAAAAGTCGTTTAGTATTTTCTAAAATTAGACAGTGGCTTTACCACGCTCTACTATATTTTTTTACATTGCTAGAAACGCTAGGCTAGCGAATCTAACGGGCGGCATAAATTCTATCGTTTATAGAGTCGCTAGCGGCTAGCGACTCAAAATCTTTTTAAGTTCATAACTCTACGAAACGTATGAACTTATAGTAGAGCTACATAAATTGTTAGTTCCTTGAGTTACCGATAGAGATACTTCAAGCGTAACGGCGGAAACCCACCGCGGTGCACGCTACGCACGAAAGACGTCATGATGATAATTTTGTTCGACAATAGCTACGTCCAGAAGTGTCACATGCCGCGCGAGGCTGCTCACCCACATGCCTCGCGAAGCACGACGTTTTCCTCAGTCGCATGCCGCGCGAGGCAAATGGCGAGGCAACTGACACTCTAGACAGGGAAAGGTATACCCGATCCATCAGTTTGACACGTTTGACATCGTTCTGTCTCACGACTGCCAAACTAGGCGACGCAAATGTGAGTGCTCAGGTGAGGCAGGGCGCGCATTTGCCTCACGTGAGGCAAGTCAAACACCGCGAGGAAAATTTTCCTCGCGCGGCATGTGACACTTCTGGACGTAGCTAATGACATCATTTCGTGCGTAGCCTCTCTCTCCGTGCACCGCGGTGGGTTTCCGCCCTAAAAGTAAAGGTATAGCTACGTAACATAACACAGAGGAATTTAAAGATATGTAGTGTGTGTGGATTTTGTTAACAAAAACACCAGGTCGGTTTAATCTTGTATTTTCTAATTTCTTCTTAATTATTATATTTTTTATAAATATCGTCCGCCTTTTATTCTTCGTATAACGTCGTCGTATCTCTCCCTTGTTCACTCTCCTCATTCATAAGTCTTTCCTCTCATTCTTCCATTCGGTCCTCGTTCCTCAACCAATTAACATCGCTCAAGTACACCGTTCCCTTTCACGCTGTCTCCTGACGTTCCATTCCTACAGATATATAGTAGTTTAAATATTAATGTCTGAATAAACCAAATTGTATCACATATCTAAATGTGCATTGTAATAACAAATTACGGATGATAACAGATCGTTTTTCTGTGCCCACGTAGGAACACCCACGACCACCGTCATTACATGTCAGACGATAAGAATCTAGAGCCGAATTCACAGACAACGCCCCTAGGCATTTTGCCAGTACCGAGAAGGGTCCGGTACGGTTAACCGAACCACGTTTATTGTAATTAGAAATTGAAATAAACTAGTTTCCGAAATCTTGACAGAGCGCTCTACATTTTTTCACATGAAAAAGGGGGTAAGTACTGAGTAATTGTCGCTGTTTTTATGCAAAATACCTACATTATGATTTCAGGAAAAGATAGAGAGAAGGAATGAGAGAGATAGAGTTCCCAAGAAGTGACTATACAGTGACAATAAGTAGGTAATTGGCTATAGGACCCTTTCCATTCTCTAGAAAATAACTCTACCTTATTTGCCCTTCATTACTTTAATATATTTTCAAATTGTAAGTAAACTAATTGTAATTGTCCCTCTATGATAGAGTTTTGGAGGCCGACTCTACATTTTCCAAAAATAATTCTCACATTTCAACAAACAATTGGTCAATCAACTCCTTTCACGAATATCGATCTCGATTATGTTATAACCGAAACAATCCAGTCGGCGTGGCTGTTGACTGTAGCGATATTTACTATCGGCCATGCGCCCACGCATGCTCTCAATGGGCCCGACCCGCTGTCGCAAGAGATGCGTGCACGCAGGCGAGTGGATTGACATGATTTGATACTTTTGCCGAAAAATAAAATTCACTAACTTATTTATTTTATTAATATTCGGTAGCTTATGTTTCAAAGTCTTAGATTTAAATGATTAATTCATTTTAATTTATCAATTTAAGTATTAATGTACTTAGACTTAAAAAATGTCTGTAGATAATGTTGACTAGATAACTTTAACTTTACTTAACTGCCTAATATAATACAACGAAGAACTACCTAATAATATCCAGGCTATTGAGTTATTTAATAATCAGAATAACACTATTTTTAAGCTGCAATTTTTTTAGTCCACAATTTTACACTTTCCTAACCAAAACTCTACCTATATTGTGACTCTACCTGAAAGAACAAAAGACGTCCTCAACGATCAAGACCACTTGTGCGAGCTACAAGAGCCGCGCCAGCCAGTCTAGGGAAGTGATTGTTGTTTTAATGGGACTCTATACCATTACAACCATCGTCGAAGAGCCGTTCTCATTGCGTTCGCGCATGATTTATGGTAACTATACTTATATGTAAAATTATGTTATTATAATCATAGAGTGTTTTAGTACTTAGACATTGATTGCGGATGACTCTATCGTTACACGAAAGAGAGGCTTCATCTACATTCGTTTCTATAAATCGCTACGCTTCATGTATGGCAACGACATAAATCACGTGATCGACTTATCGACTTGTAATGTCATTTCCATACATTTAAGCGTCACGTTTTGTAGAAACGCGTGTAGACGAAGCCTCTTGGCTAGGGGGGCAGCAGGTCTAGTATGGTTGTGACAAAACAAAACGAGATATGAAACGATTTCGTCTCATTCTCTCCTATGCATTGAGTGAGAGAGAGCGACTCTCTCGAGCGAAATTCTTGCCTTGGCATACGTGCTAGCCCTGCAGATCTATACTTTCCTATACCCCACCCCACCCGTCTCTTTTAATCGGGTGTTAAATAAACATCATCACATCAGCGGTTGTTCGCGGACCGGGCCTATAATAGCGCCCGGAAAAAAAAGGTAACGCTAGATTCAAAATTCAAAGATTCAAAACGTTTATTTTGTTTACGCCTACGGGACACTTACAAATTGTCATTTTACATTTTTTCTTAAATTCTACAGCCGGATCGGAAACGCGACCTCGACTGAGAAGATCCGGCAAGAAACTCAGCGGGCTTGTCTTTTTTACATTGTTTTAATTTTATTTTATTTTTTAAATCGCCATTTACTTATTTTAATTATTTTACTTATTTTAAGACCAACGGTACTATCCCAGTCGATCTAGCCCATATGATCTGCAGTCAATTTGCTACAGCTTGACTCTATCACCAAAAAAACAAATAAAAATCCACAATGTAAAAAGCGAGAGCTCTGAATATTATTCAAAGCCTCGCGCTCTACATTCCACAGCCTCAAGCGCCATTTTCCTATTCAACGAATGTCAACAACGGTGCCTAGAATAAGGTTTTTTCATTTGAAAACACCCAATTTGGATTCAAGCCACGGAAATCAATTGAGCCGGCCGCACTGGGTTGAATTTCGGACAAAAAATATACGGAACTAAGGAAAGGGGCGTGGGATAAATACATTAACAAAAATACATTTTGGTGGATATTATGGAAGGATTTTATATTTTTTTCATCCCATCTATTCGAAAAGGACGACTTGGTTCGCCTTTAAGTGAGCCCAAAGGTGGTGTTTTAAGGCAGTGTATAAGAAACTTGTTCCAAATTCAAAAAGTGCGCCGGAATGAACTTTTCCGCACACTTATGAAATAAGTGTGCGGGAAAGTAAATTGCAGCGCACTTTTTGAATTTAGAATATCTTAGTGTTCAGCGCCAAATAAATCCAACACAAATATTGTTTGAATAAAGACTGGCTGGTACGATGCGACGGGGCCCATAGTCGAGCCGCCAGCTGAATAAAAAAATAAATCAAATTAAAACGCGTGAACTAGCCTATGGATGCTTACAATACCGAAGGCATTGCTCGAGTGTTGCCGACCCGGTTGGGCCGGTTGGGCTTGCGGCTCTCTCACTCATCGTACGAAACGCAGCTGTAATAGCTACTTTACGCCGATCTTCTGTGAGAAGATCGGCGTAAAGATCGATCTTGGGTGGTACTACCCCGGTCGAGCCAGCCCGTATATGAGCTGCAGTCAATTGGCTACAGTTTGGCTCTACCACCTTTAAATGTCTTATTAAATAATAATATTACAATAAAATATGAGGAGCCCTTTATTTTCTCATAGAGGGTGATGAAAAGTAGAGTGTATCTCTCGGGCGCAAAATATTTTTGGCTCGGGCGACGTACTTTGAATCCCTCGCTACGTTCAGGATTCTACTAAAGAATCCCTCGCTACGCTCGGGATTCTACTCTAGAATCCCTCACTTCGCTCTGGATTCAAAAAAGCGCCCTCGCCGAAAAAATATAATTTTGCTCCCTTATGATACAATCTACTATTACTAGCCTATGGGCCGTCCCACTCCTGGGCTAAGGTCTCACCTTTGATCTTCCACAGCAATTTATCCAGGGCAATTTACGGCCGACGTTTTCCCAGAAAAGAGTACAGTTACGAACAAGTGCGTGTCGTACTCCTACCTACCTACCTTTTTTTTTTTTTTTTTTTTTTTTTTCGGTGTGGAAATGCATTTACGCATCCCCTTCCGCCCCGGGGGAGGCGGTAGGGGTATGTGGGGCTCCCAGGCGGCAGAGTGCCGCCCGTCCGACCCACTAAAACCACACCGGTGGCCGCCTTCAGCACGACCGAGGGGCTCCGGGCACTCTTAAAAGACCTCGCCGGTGCCCCCCGTGTGCCGCGCTCCCTTGACGGGAGCTCGTCTCCGGGGGAGCAGATGTTCGCCCCCCCTGCACCCTCGCAGTGCACGGCGGCGGGGAGCCACGCCCGCCACCGTCCTCCTCAGGGTCGTCGTCGTCAGTGGACGTCCGGGGCCCACGCCCTGGACGTCCTCGACCCCGAGGGATGCCCGTTGTTTATTGCCCCGGGCATTGGGGCAGGGGGGCCAGGACGAGGCGCCGTTCGGCGCCTTCGTCGGCGAGCGGGATCGGCTCTCTCGCGATCCCGCTCGGCGGACTCCTTCTGGGACATGACTGTCTCGCAGAAGGAGGTCATCGCCCCCCACGCCGCTTCCCCGGACAGCATAGCCGATACTACGCTGCCCAGGGAGAGGTCCGATCCGATCTGGCGGACCAGGATCCGCCGCTCCGCGTCCCACGCGGGACACGCCTCGAGCGTGTGCTGGGCGGAATCCTGGTCTCCTCCACAATGGTGGCAATTGGCCGTCGCTTCGCGTCCTATCTTGCACAGGTACTCACCGAAGCACCCGTGCCCCGTGATGACCTGTGCAAGCCTGAAGGTGACTCGCCCCGTCTTCCTTCCCAGCCAGGCTTCGAGGACCGGCAGGAAAGCGCTGACTACGCGTTTGCGCGCGTATCGCTCATCAGAGAGCCGCGCGCGCCACTCGTCAAACGCGCGTCTCCGCTCCTGCCGGCGTACCACTTCGAGCGTCGGCGCCTCCTCACCTCTCTGGCGGACTACGCGGATCCGGTCGTAGACCCTCGCGTCCATGTCCGCCAGTATATCCAAGGGCGGGAAGCGCGCCAGGATTGTCGCCGCCTCAAACGATACCGTGCGGTATCCTCGTGCGACCCGGATGGCCATCCTCCGCTGCAGGCCAAGGATCTTGGCTCTGCAGCGTCGGATTCGCAGCCTGGGGGCCCAGACTGGGGCCCCGTAAACCACCACGGATCGCACGACCCCCGCATAGAGGCGGCGAACTTCCTCACACGGTCCCCCGAGGTTGGGCAGCAGTCTGTGCAGAGCACCCACTACCCTCTCGACTCGGGGGACGAGACGCCCGAAGTGTTCCCCGAAGTCCCAGCGACCGTCCAGGGTGAGGCCCAGGTACTTCATGTACCGCCCCACCCGGACCGGCGAGTCACCCACGCGAACCCACGAGTCGGCCGGTTCCCTGCTCCTAGGCAGTCCGTGGAACCATAGCGCCTCGGTCTTGTGAGGCGCTATTTGAAGGCCCAACTCGCGGATCTTAGCGACGACCAATTCCACCCCAAGCTCGGCGAGCCTCGTGGTCCTCTCGAAGGTCTCCCCGCTGGCGATGACCAACGTGTCTTCCGCGTAGCAGACGACATTCACGCCTGCGGGGAGTTCGACACGCAGAACCGCGTCGTATGCGATGTTCCATAAGAGGGGCCCCAACACGGACCCCTGCGGAACACCACACACCACCTCCCTCCGGTGCACTGCACCGTCCTGTCCCACGTACGAGATGTACCTGTCGCGCAAGTAGCCCCCGACGATGAGGGCATGCAGGTAGGGGGGCACACGATGGTGTGCCAGCGCGCCCCCGATCGCGTCCCAGGGCAGGGAATTAAAGGCGTTGGTGATGTCCAAACTTATCGCCAACGCCACGCCACCCCGGGACACGGCCTGCTCCGACAGGGATCGGACGCGAATGATCGCGTCGACCGTCGAACGACCCTGTCGGAAGCCATACTGGCTGTCCGCCAAGTCGGGGCCGACGCGCGACAGATGCCCGCTGAGACGAGAGGCAATGACACGCTCGAAGAGCTTGCCACTCTCGTCCAGCAGGCATATGGGACGGTACGCAGAGGGAGAGTCCGCAGTTCTGCCTTCCTTCTTCAAGAGGACCAACCTAGCCTCCTTCCAGACCGTGGGGAACGTGGCAGTACGGAGGCAACTGTTGAACAGCTGCCTCAACACGTCCCCCAGGGAAGCCAGAGCCAACACCAACGCCCGGCCCGGTATACCGTCGGGCCCTGGCGCGGTGTTCTTGGCACGCAAGCGGCCAACGGCTCGGTCCAGCTCCTGCTCGGTCACCCCCAACTCATCCGTGTAGTCCGAAGGTGTCGGGGGGATTGAGGGACCGCCTCTCGCTGCTGGGAAGAGCGTACGGATCACTCTCCCCAGCAGTTCCGGCTCCAGGGTCTCCGTGATCGGGGGCATCCAGGGGCGGAGCTTCCCAAGCACCACCTTGTAGGGGCGCCCCCACGGATCCCTATCCAGTCCCTCCAGGAGCTCGCTCCAGGACCGAGTCCTGGCGTCCGCGATGGCGTGCTGGAGCACCATTGTGGCCGCTCGGTACGCCGCGTACGCTCTGGCTTTCTCTTCGGCTGAGGCTCGCCTTCTTCTCCGGGTTCTGGTGAACTGGCGTCGACACCGCAGGCAGTCCACTCGCAGCTGCGTGATGTCCGCTGACCACCAGTACACCTGCCCGTGCTTGGGGTTTCTGGCTCGGGGCATGGCGGCGTCGCAGACGACTGTCATGGTATCCCGGAACCAGATCGCCACCCTTTCCGGATCGGATCGGACCTCTTCGGCGATTTCCGGCCATGCCGCGACGCTGGCGGCGGCTTCGAGAAGATCTCGATCTAGCCGCGTGAGAGCCCAACGTCGCGGCGGGCTGCCTACTCGGCGGTTGGTGTTGTCGGGGCGGCGGATGGCCACATCGAAGACGATGTGGCGGTGGTCAGACAAAGTGACCACCTCCTCCGCGACCCGCCATCCCGACAACTTGGCCATGGCAGCGGGAGTCGCCCATGTGAGATCCACGATCGACTCCCCCTGCCACCGCACGCATGTGCTTACGGACCCCCGGTTTACGAGCCGGAGGTCAAGCACAGCCGCCCACTCGAGCAACGTCTCTCCCTTTGCATCGTCCCTAGGGCCGCCCCACGCTCTGGCGTGGGCGTTGAAGTCCCCAAGGACGATGAGCGGACGGGGTAGGCATCTGCGAATGCAGTTCGCCAGCCCGTCCAGGTACACCTCGTAATCGGCGAGGGACCTGTTGGGAGAGACATAGCAACCCACTATGGCCAGAGAGCCCCACCTGACTGCTACAAAGCCGTGTCCCCTCTCTAGGAGGGAACAGGGTGGGACCCTCTCACCGCCGCCCCAGTACACAGCTACTGAGGCGGCGTCGTCTCCGAACCAGCGAGGATGGTCCGGGACGGAATAAGGCTCCGCCATGACGGCAAGGGCAACCGACCTCTCCGCAACGGTCTGCATCAGCAGATTCTGTGCGTTGCGGCAGTGGTTCAGGTTGCCCTGGAGGATCGTTGGTTGTACAGACATCAACGATCCTCCATAGCCTCCGGCGGACTAACGCCCGCTGCGCTGGCAGAAGCCGCGGCACCAGACTCGTTATTGGGGGCAGGGGGGGCTTTGCCCCCCTTTCCCCTTTTCCTCGGCGGGGTACATTTCTTCGTACCCAGCCGGTGGTCCGCCTTGCAGCCCCTGTCAGCGCACAGGGGGCACCTTGGGGCTTGCGCGGTGCAGTTGCGGGCCCTATGTCCGGGCTCACCGCAACTAAAGCACCGCCCACTCCTATCGGCCTCGTTGGGGCACTTAGCCACAACGTGCCCCCTTTCGAGGCAACGGAAGCACCGCAGAGGACGTGCCACAAGCGCCTCAACGCGCGCCAGCCCCCACCCAACTTGGACGGTCTTGGCCGCAACCAATCGTCGCACTGCCCCTAGAGGGATGCGAGCCCACATGGTCCCCAGCGAGGAGCCGTCACGACGAACATCGCCGACTTTTATGTCGGCTGACGCGCAGCCACCCGCCCCGGCGAGAGCCACCCCCACCTCCTGAGGAGTGACGGCGTCGTCCAAGCCCGTCACTCTCAGTTCTCCAGTCTTGGAGGGGCGACCGATGCGCACGCCGAACTCGGCCAAGGCCTCGCGCATGCGCTCTGCCAGCTTGTCCGCCTTCGCCTCATTGTCGGGTCCGCTAACCTCTAGAAGGAGCCCGCCTGTCACCGCTCTCTTCTGGCCCACCGTCTCGATGCCGAGGTCCGATAGCCGGATCCTGCTTTTAGCAGCGGCCATCACCTCGCCATAGGTGGCGGTGGCGCCCTCGGGGACCGTCACCGTCACTGCAGCGGTTTTCGGGGGCTTGGGTGGCCCTCGCTTCTTCCTCTTCCTTCGCCTCTCTCTGGATGGAGGACGGCGAGTAGGTTGTGGGGCCTGACCCGCGGGTGCCTTGGGTCTGACCCTCGCCTTCTTGGCGGCAACCGCGGACCATGTTTCCGCCGTCGACGCAGTTGGCATGGGGCAGGCCGTTTGCGGCCCGGCCGCCGGCACCGGGGGAAGTTCGGGCACCGGCGGTGGTGGCTGAGCGGCCTGTGCCTTTCGCCTCTTTGGCTTGGCCTTGGGCGCCTGCGAACCAGCAGCGGGCGGGTTCTGTGCCTGAGGCGCCTGAACTGGGGGCGCCTGGTTGGATGACGTCGCCCGTGCGTCCGCCGCGAGAGGCGGTCTGAACCGCCTTTCTGGGAGGAGCCTGTCTTCCAGGGACTCAAAACGCGCACTTATCATTCCCCCCACCTGGAGCATGATTGTGCGCGTTACCTCCTCCCACCCGCCTTCTGGTCCCTGTGGAGCGGTCCTACCTACCTACCTAACCTAACCTAACCTAACCAACTCAAAACCCACGTTTCACCAGATAGTCAGAACCCAACGTGACAGGTGGTGAACCTTATCGCCGTGTATACAGGAACTGACTATTACCTAATCCCGAGGGATAGGTAGGTTTCCTCACGATGTTTTCCCTCACCGTCAGCGAACTGTAAATTATGCACATAGATGAAAATTCATCCATTGGTGCATGCCCCACCGGGGATCGAACCTGGGACCTTTTGATTGCTAGCCCAACCTGTTCACCCCTAGGCTATAGTCGCTACAAACATTATTGTTATTGAAACTCCTTATTTTTTCCATTATAAAAGTAATAACAATAGGTAGGTAAAAGAATACATTGACGGGATGTATGTAGAAGGAAATACATCATACAAATACATGATACCACACGAGGACACGGCGATATCATAATAATGCGACCCGCCATTGTTCCCACAAAAGTAGCGCAAACGAGGAAAATAACTCTATTTATTCATAAATTAATTTAACAATTGCACTGAGTATTCAAGGATTCAGTTCTTTAGGGCCTCCGCAGACTTGCTACTTTTAGCATCGGCGACCGGCGATTTTGTGACGTATCGATGCTGCGTCGCGTTTCTTCGAGCGCGAACGAGCGAGACGCAGCATCAAAATCGCCGATCACCGATGCTAAAAGTAGTAAGTCTGCGGAGGCCCTAAAGAACTGAATCCTTGAATACTCAGTGCAATTGTTAAATTAATTTATGAATAAATAGAATTATTTTGGAAGTATGAGAATTGAAGTAGGACTGGGGTCAATAACGATAGATAATTTGCCGCCAGAGGCATATTTCGGAAGCTGCCTTTTCGCGGCCCTGATTTAAGTGTCACTGAGATCGCCCCCAGTTCATTCTACGGTAGCCATAGTACAAGCGTTGCTTATTTGGGGGCCGTACAGTAGCCCGATTCACGTAATAAAAAACCGTATCGATATCGTACCGACATAGTCGTTGATAGCCTTTTCGTCATGGCAAAAAGTCGTTCAGTAACCGTTTTTCGTTGAGTAAACGTTTGAGTTGAAGTGCTATCGAACTGCGTTCAAGGAACACGTGAATACCAACTTTCGATAGGATTTTGATGGAACGACTTTCGAACTTCAGCGTTATTTGGATTATTTGTCTGACTACATTTATTTATTCATTTTAAACAAAATACACTTTCATGTTATCAATGAAACCATAATTTGTAAGCAAAACGTGTTTCACCCACATATTCCCATGAATCTTTATTATACTTTCCTAAATAACCTCATTTATAATTACTACTACACGTGTCTATCGCCCACATTTTGTTTGTGTCCCATTCTCCGCGGTCGGGTAAATATTTGTGAATACCGCCAAAAGGAGGTCGCTTGATTGTCTCTTGCTTTATAATTTATGAGTTAAAAAAATATAATGTTTTGTATAATAAAATCCATACTCTTGAATGACCAATCAACGACATACAGTAGTAACGTTGGACAATATTCACGTTGGAAATTATTTTAAAATGACAATATTCGCGTTGGAAATTTGTAATTGGAATTGTCCAATTAACGCTGGACATTATTTTAGTAAGACAATCATTGCGTTAGTTATTTTAATATTGGACAATATTCGCGTTTTATATTATTTTAATTGGAATTTGCGATGGACAATATTCTAATTGAGCAATAAATACCTTGGACATTGTCGTGATAGGACAATATTTATTTTGGACATAAATTGTGCAAAAGGGACAGGCTAAAATGGCCACCAATTTCTAAGTACGGAAATAAGATCCTCCTTATTAGGGACAGTTTATAAGTAAAAAGTAGAGTCTCTTAAGCCTCTAGCGCATGCTTCTCGATACGTAATATGAAATCAAACGTTTTATAATGTATGTCACCTATGATATTAATATGATGGATTATGCTTTTAGCATTTAAGCGGCATTTAAAAATAATGCCAATGTTTTGCAACCCGCCGCTTAAGTGTAACTTAACCAGCTTATCTTCCCACGTGTGACGTTAAGTTGAGTGATATAGGTTAGTGCAATACGTAGGCGAAGACCTGTTGACCAGGTCTTTAAATTTGAAATCATTTATTAGTAAAGAAAAATACTGGCAGTTTATATTTTAAAAAGTAGAAAAAGTTACCTTAGCTTATTAAAAAAAAAACTACTTATCGAATAACGCAATGATCGTTCGATATTTAAAAATATGTTTATTTCAATTCGAAATTCGAACTTGAATTTATTATAATAATTATCATTCTATCGTAATATTCGTAAATGTGGATAAGGAGTCTCGTCGATAGTCAGCCTTGGCGTTTATCGAATATATCTGCATGCACTTGACCCACTGAACATTTGACATTGCGATGTGGCAAGTAAAAAAATGGCGCAAAATATTCCCAAAGAGTCGTGGACGTGACGTCACGGAAATAAAGCGGAATCGATAGTCTGCAACGATAAACACTGCGCCACATTGGCATTTTAAAATGCAATAAATCAGTTGCGCGGGCGCAGCGTACACGCGCCGCGTCACGGAAGTCATGAGGTCCGGCTATTTGTAATATGGATATTTGTTAGTATTAAATTTGTATATTTTTATATTTTATTTGTTTGCGGATGAATGGCTGAAGATTTTATCAGAATGTTTGAAGTTTTGCGAGAAGAATGTATGAATGAAGATATGCTTTTTATATTTATTTTAATTATTTAGGTGTACTCTCTTCTTGTTTATTTTTTTTTACCTAATATGTTTTCTTTGTGTTTTATGATAATTAGTGTAATTGGTCAGTGACCGTTCTAATTATTAAATAAATAAATAAATAAGTTACAAGTACGAACCAAATCTTCTGTGATATATATTTGACAACCAACAACCGTTGGAGTAGACGAGTTCTTGAGTGGATACCACGAGAAGGCAAGTGTAGTGTAGGTCGCCCTGCGGCCAGGTGGAGTGACGACCTGCTGAAGGTCGCTGGCAAAAACTGGATGCAGAGCTGAAGACCGAGCTCAGTGGCGTGCATTGGGGGAGGCAGGTACAGCATTGGACAGCAATAGGCTGATGATCATGATATTGTTGACGACCGTTTGGGGCAGTGGTTTGAGCGTAGGCCGCTATGCCCACTGCATCGGATGGTTGCGGGTCTGATTCACGCCAGAGGCAAATTTCGGAAACGTCCTTTCTGGGATTTGCCCTGCTATGTGTGTCACTGCGATTGCCCCCAGACCATGGTACGGTACTCAGAATACAAGCGTTATTTAGTTTGGGACCATACAGTTTATCCCCCAAGCCCCCAAATTTATAGAGATTTTCGACGGTTTTAAAAACCATTTCCAGAACAAAAGTGGTTTGTAATGCCAGTGTAAGTCGATCATAACTTTCTACAAATTTGGGGGTTAGTGTTTTAGTCTGGCGATATTTATGACAGGAAAGTGCGTTATTTCATTACAAAATAATCCGTGTCCACTTGTATAAAACTTGTATAAACAAACCAAGAGATGCAAGAATAGAGGTTTAATAGCTTTCAAGAAGCGCTGCTCTAAATCTTGTTCAAAAGCGAACTGCCCAACTGTGATAACATTGCCACTCCAACTTTCCATGGTCCCTCCACCTTCCCTTAACCCCCCTTCCCTTCCCCTTCCTTCCTTCCACCTATAAATAGTTATTCCATCCTCAGTCTAGTGTGTGATGCCTAGATTATAGATTTTATTTGCTAGGTTTAATACTATTTAATACTTTTCTGGGCCTTACGACATTGGAGTACATTTATAAACCCCCCCCCCTCCGCTACCACGGTCACACTCCCCTTTAGGTCGGCAACGTACTAGCGATGCCTTTGCTATATGCTATAATAGGAAGATTACAATTATTATTTTTTTATTGGATTGCGGTGGCAAAAAAGCTTACGGTCCGCCTGATGTTAAGCAGTTACTGTAGCCTATAGATGCTTACAATACCAAAGGCATTGCTCGCACATTGCCGACCTGAAGGGGAGTGGGATGGAGGAAGGGGGAGGGGGGGTGGGCTTACGGCTCTCTCACTCATCGTACGAAACGCAGCTGTAATAGCTGCTTTACGCCGATCTTCTGTGAGAGGGTGGTACTACCCCGGTCGAGCCAGCCCGTTTATGAGCTGCAGTCAATTGACTACAGCTTGGCTTGGCTTACTATTACGTTAATAATGTCAGTGTTCTCAACCATGACTTACGAACACATTTTTCACCATGAACCAAGTTTTAATTGGTTAAATTAGTTACTAGGTAACTTTTATTTGCTTTTTATGATAAAATAAGATAAATACTTCCGTGCTGTTTTTACAATGACTGGTTTGTGAATTGTAACAGAACTTAATTATTTAATTAAAAACCGGTTAAGTGGTACGGAAGTGGAAAAAATTAGCTCGAATGCTGGTGCAACCCAAGATCATAAACTCACACGAAAATATTTTAAATAAAACCGGTCATGTGCGTGTCGGACTCTCACATAAAGGGTTCCGTACAACCGTAAAATAAAAACGTCAAAAATATCAAGTTCCTTGTATGGCGACCCCCTTTATTTTTAAAATTTATTTTATTTTTATTATTTATTGTTTTAGCGGAAACAGAAATACACATTCTGTGAAAATTTCAACTCTCTGCCTACGGTTTGTGAGATACAGCCCGCTGACAGTCGGACAGACGGACGGACGGACAGCGTAAGCTTAGTAACAGGGTCCCGTTGGCACCCTTTGGGTACGGGACCCTAAAAATTAAGTGATATTTATTCATGTGATTGATAACCACAGACAAGCCGGCAAATTTATAGAGGTTTTTATCAGTTTAAAAAGGTTTTACAAAAGAATTCTAGGAAAAAACTCACTATACCTACCATAACCGTCATATTTTCGGACCTTTGGAGAACCCGCAAGACGCGTGCTTATCCAATTGGCTAAAGTACCTATAACTGGGTAACTGTATCAGCCAATTGTCCTCGTTGGCCAATAATGTACAGTTTTGGCATGCCGCCGCCGCGGTTCAAGTTCGATGCTGCGTTGAGTCACGTACCAATGCCAAGGTTGAGCGTGAATACTGCACGTGTGATAGAAAATGGATGCAATTGTTGAAGAAAGGCTTCAAGTGATTAATAAAAGTGATTAGTGTAATGATTTAGTGGCCTTACACGCGTATTAACTGGTCACAAACTTACAAAATGAGGGTAAAATATGTCGCAGGGGGATTTTGACACTTAACAGTTCTGACAGTATCAATTTAAAAAAACTATTGTCTATTGTAGTGATACTGACAAAAAAGAAATGACAGAACGATAGTCCAGTCCATTCAAGCAACATCTGATAAACTCTTTGACGCTCAACTGGAAAGTGAGATAGATAGATAAACCGTGATAGATGGAAAGAGATGGAACCTATGCTTTGCCTAGCAGTGGGGCTCATAGATTAATTATTGGTTTCCGCGAGAGCGCTCACGTGAAGCTTCCATAAATCTATGAACATGCTATCAAAAATATACCTGTGTGCATAGATTAATTTTAGTTTCCGCGGCGCTCCAACTAGATGGAGCATGCGCACTAATAAAATGCGGCAACTGATAATGCTCAAATTTTTGAGTACTTCAGTACATCTGACAGCAACCATTGTATGAAACTGACAGGCCGCGTCGAAAATAAGTTGCCTCATTTCTGGAAATGATTTTTCTTAGTAGGGCGGTATCTAGTAAATCTATGCCTGTGTGCTATGATAGTGGACTCTATACGTATCTAAGGACTACTAGTAATATACTTACTGCAGTTTATAAAGTTCCAAAAGGGTAAGTTCGTTCAGCAAACAATATTATTTTACCACCATTAAAATTTATGCTACAAGTTCTATGTAATTGAAAATATGCCAATTTGTATCAAACTATAATCATAATCAATCTTAATGCCCAATATTTGCGCAACATCAAAAGTGAACGACGTTGTCTATGGTATGCTAATACTGGTATCTAGGCTAGATTATGTCTAGCACCGGTTCGTTAGGTAATGTGCTCTGATTTATAATACCTCGGCTTTTATATTGGGCTGGTCCTGACCTGACGTAAGAAAATAATTGATTTTTTAGTCGCGATATCAATTTGCAATTTGATTTTCAAATGCTGATGATGAAACTTGCTCATCAGATGAGATTAATAGATAAAATGATTAGTGAACGTTTCATACGATACGATCAAATGAATAGAGCTGAAATTATTATGTCACAACTTTCCATTTTACCGGATCAATTTGTAGAAACTCTCGTAGATAATCCATAGACTAGCCCCCAAATTTATAGAAAGTTATGATGGACGTACACTGGAATTGAGTTAGACGAAGCAAACTGACAGCTATAAATGTCAATGTTATATGAATTTGAACCTTATTTGTTCTATTTATATCGAAAAGTGACATTAGCACCTGTCAGTTTACTTCGTCAAATTAAAAATCAGACTATAGGGTTCGTATTAATGCTCATATTAATGCATCTCAAAATTGTGATCGATCTTAAGATGCAGTTTTGACGTTTAATGTATGGAACATCTGTCAAAAACACCATCCTAAGATCGATCTCAACTTTGAGATGCATGACGAGCCTACACGAGCCTAGACGAGCCTAGGTGAGTAGATCAACTACTCAAGTAGTGTCATTTCCATAATTAAGTAGAAGAGTATTTTAAAAAAGTGTCAAGTTAATTTGCCCCAAATAAGGCCGCAAGGCCCAAGTGTTGAATGACTTAAAAAGGATCAAAAATAGAAGCCCTTTAACACTTTATTAATCTTTCTCATCCCCAATATATCGTATCTTCCTACCTGCTAGTGAAATATTACCATAATAATAGAGTCGCGTGGACAAAAAAATGTCTCTATATTTTGTAAGATTAAAAGGTCGTATGCACAGACGTCGTATGTCTTAGATACCGCATCGTTTATTACGTCACGGATTTAGACTTTCTATAATTTATTAGTCTCCGGTGTCGATATGTTTAGAAATCATTCTTGTAGGCGCATTTAATATTGGCTCCATTTTGTCGGCGCTTTGCTCTTATGTGGGCGGAATTCCGTTTCTACTAATAAGCGAGATTTTTTTTTATATTAAATTATAGTATTTCAATATATTCGAGTATCACTAAAACAGATTTATAAAAGTATCGCGCGCGAGCGCACTCGCGGAAATCAATAATTAATCTATGTATGATAACGAACGAAACTAACCTAGAACAGAGATATTTCATTGATATAATAGAACTCTATGATCGCAAGTTTCATTCTTGTTATCCACGTTAACTGATAGTTAACTTAATATCTTTGTCCAATATTTACCTTACTCGTCCCCCTATCTACATAAAGCTGCTTGTTACCTATAAAAACTCTCGATAGCAAACCTTTGATTTCACATAATATTGGAACTGATTAATAAAGTACCTACACGTAAAAAATACAAAGTAAGTTTGTGTTACCGCGTTTCACCCCACAGCTGCTCTTCGAGTAACAAAGTAGAGCCGAACTCAGGGTGAGCACAGCTTATCGGGACAAAGATTAGTAGATTAGATTGACTATATATTAGATAGTTCAATAGAAGAGTTAGTTATTATAAGGGTAAAGAAAAGTTTTTTAGTAATTCTTGACGTCATTATAAAATGTGTAGCTCTACTATGAGTTTATAGGTTCGGTAGAGTCGCTAAGGCGTTATTAGTGATTAGCGAGCTACCTGCAACCTAATAATACCTTGAAATGAAAATATATTGATAATCTCTACCTTTCTTGATTCCTAATTTTTTAATGGTCAGCTCTCATTTTAACCCTTTTAGCGTTATTATACTGTGGCATACAGAAAACAGATTTGCAATCCGCTACCAATTCACTCGGAGTACCTGGGGACTTACCACAAGCTCTTATTGCGATTCAATTATAGGAACGTTTTAACAACGCTTTAATGACGTTTCTTATTGTCATGACAATAAGGTACGTCATTGCACAAAAAGTCGCTGAAACGTTAATACGTTCCTGTAATTGAATCGCAATAAGAGCTTGTGGTAAGCCCCCTGCTCTACGAGATCCAAGATAGAGTCTTGAACAGAGACTATTCAATTTGCATGCAGCAGAATGCAAGTGCAAGGGAGAGCACTTCTCACGTACGTTTGAAGAAAGATCTACAAATACTGACTCTAGGAAAATAAAAAATAGTTCACAGGTAAGTCTTATTATTTGCTTATTATTTCTTTATGTTCAGCTTATCAATCCACAACTAACCTACTCCGACTTGACACACTACCCAACTAAACTCTACTAAAACATTGTCTTATAAATAATTAAAAATAAATAAAAAACACGACTGCCCTGCCAAAAAACGAACTAAAAAAGTATCAAACAAGTGCAGTGTCATTGCAGTCGGGGACCGTTCTATGGAACATATTTAATCTAAGAGGGCCCCCGACTGCAATGACACTTCACTTGTTTGATACTTTTTTAGTTCGTTTTTTGGCAGGGCAGTCGTGTTTTTTATTTTTTTATTTTTATTTCATGCATTTTAGTGACAACAGCCAAAAATGTAATGTTTGTTTTGCATGTACATCCTACCTATGTTAAATGATGCCTATAAATTCTACAGTTTTGGAATGTGCTCATCAAGGCCTTCAATTTGATACCCATATTAAACCCGTAAGCAAAAAAATATTTTTTTTATTCACATTTCATAATTGAGCCATGATGCCGCCATATTGATTTTTTTCAAAAATAATATACCCAGTGTTACCCGGAACGATGTAAGGATTCTAACGATACCCCATATATCCAAATCATACAAACAAACATACATGAACCCTAACCACATATACACTCCTTTTTTTGGGCAGTCGTGTAAAAACTGATCTATTAATCACAGTAACTTCCTGTTTTCCTCAATTTAAATAACACCCCAGATTTATTAAGATACACGAGATAATCACAGAGTTGCAATGCATTCTCTATCTAAAAATTTGGAATTACACCAACGGAAGACCAGTCGCAATGACCTACCAACCCTCCTGCATTATCCAAAATTAGGACTCTTTGAGGAAATATTAGGAAGGTAGAGAGGTCAAGTTTTGCTGGGCGAATTTCAACAGCAGTCTTAGCTTGGCTGCTATCCAAAATGTCGGTTGTTACGCCATATAATTGGTGTATTCATTATAATGTTTCGGCTTGGAGAATAAACGTTTTATGAATGTAATCGGGGTAGAATTAAGAGGAGGGTTCGAAATTTGGTTGATTTTCTATTCTACTTTTTCTTTAAGTAAGTATGTGGACTAGGAATCTTATATTTAGATGTATGATTTTTGACTATATTATCTTGAGTATCTTTAAATCCAAATCACGATTTGATGAAATTTTCTCGATAAAAAAATTTTATGAAATGAGCTCTAATTATTTACAATTTTCCTTGCTACCACGATGTTTTTACGATTTAGATCACGAAATTATTTCTAAAACATAGCAAATAATGATATCTAAACTACCCTTCAACCATATTTTAATTCATGAAGTAGTTTTTTTTTAATTCAAGTAAATGTGGTTTGGAGCTTACGTTGTTTATTTCCGAGCGCGCGCACAATATCGCCATCTCACATTTTAAGTACTTGAACTAACCATGTCTCTCTCTAACTTTGTATTGTCAGTGTCCGCTAGGACTTGTTCGACGTCGGACCTGTGAAGGATTTTTTAAAAAATATTACGAAAAAATATTACGGTCGTGCCACATTACAGGTACAGTACAGTATTTACAGTCCGCCGACGCCTATGATAAATAAATAAATATCCTTGGAAATTCTTTTACACATGACTACCTGATCCCAAACTAAGCAGAGCTTGTACTATGGAAACCAGATAACTGATATTACTACATATACTACTTTTTGTTTGTAAATACAAACTAAATATACACTTAATTACACCTAGACTCGGGACATGCGGACATGTTCATGCACACAAATGCATGTCCTGGGCAGGAATCGAACCTACGACCTGCACTGCAGCGTGATTTTCGTTTGCTTTTCCTTGTCTTGTGTAATTTCTTTTCATCTCTTGTCATTTTGTGTCATCTCTTGTCATTTCATAGTTATTCGTGTCATTTCTGTAAAAACTCCCTATTTCGCTTACTGTTATATACTTGCAGCATGGTCTTGGGCCGACAGTGGGAATACATTGCTTGTCAAAACAATGGAGTCGCTTTATTGCGTTTGTTGTAGGTATGGATGGGCAAGTAATAAATATATCATACATCAATAAATTATCGTAAAAAATAACATTACAGATATGGATAGGAAAATGTTTGTCCGTCCTATTCAATCTATTATATTATAAACGAAAGTAACTCTGTCTGTTACCTTTTCACGGCTAAACCGCTGAACCAATGTTGATGAATTTTGGTATGGAGATAGACTGGGTCTTGGCGGAGAACATAGGCTACTTTTTAGGGTTCCAAAGGGTGCTAACGGGACCCTATTACTAGGCCTACGCTGTCCGTCTGTCTGTCTGTCCGTCTGTCAGCGCGGGCTGTATCTCACGAACCGTAACAGGTAGAGAGTTGAAATTTTCACTGAATGTGTATTTCTGTTGCCGGTGCAGAACAAATACTAAAAATATAATAACATTTAAAAATAAATATCAAGTCTCAAACTTGATATTTTTGATGTGTTTATTCTACGGTGGTACGGAACCCTTTATGTGCGAGTCCGACGCCTTCAGATCTTATGAATGTTTTCTTGAAATAAATATAGTGTATTTTAAGTAATTAACTGGCCAACCCTCAGGTCCTACCTACCATGTTAGGATCTTTTTCGTTCTAGCGGGTGTAAACCGTGATTTAACGAGTTAATGTGATAATTTTTGTATTTAAATTATTCAAATCAATGTATTTGTTTCAGACATAGTCCAATATTGATTATTAAAATTATTATAATTTCACAATAAATATAAAACAATAAATAAAAGTAAAATTAAATTAAAAAAAATAAAAAAATATTTTTTATTTTTCATGTTTTATCATTAAAATACAATATAATATAACATAAATTAAAATAAAACACAATAAAATAAAAACCTACCCCTAATTAAACAAATACCGTCCGCGTGGGATCCTCCCTGTATTCAAGCTGTTCCTGTTGTCAAGCGAATTTTTTGAGCAAGGAAAGAGCCAGCCTTCTTGTCACCTGTGGCGGTAACCAGTCTAAGGGTGATTTTGATAGATAAAAAAATAAAGATAAAAAGATAAACACTAAATAAATGCATGGTTAAATCAATAAAATTAATAAAAACTGAAAATTAAATTAAAAAATAAATTAAATATGGTAAAAATAAATATTATGACACCGCTGATGACTTCATGATCGGCATCGAAGTTAAGTACCAAAGTATTCCTTTGCCTACGAAACATGAAAAAGATACTCATATCCGGCAGTCAGTCACTGACACAGAGTATGTACATTTTTACCCGACTACGGTGGGCGGAGGGTTATGATTTTGACCGATATGTATGTATGTTCATCTGCTCCCGTATAACGTCCAAACTATTTTTATCATAATAATTTGACTAATGAGATATCGTTGGACGCGTCTGGATCGTCCGCTGGTTATAGGCTATTATACGATCGAAATATTGTTATACGTATCTATCAGCATATTGTAGGTATCGTTTGTCTTCTTTTGACTTACTTTGTCTTCAGCAATAAAAACAACATAGAAATTAAATTATTTTTTTCAAATACACTCGACATAAAAATCCCATATAAAACGAAAAAAATATATTTGAATATTTTCATCCATTTCATCTATTTTAAAAGGTGCACTGGGACATATTATTTTAATTGTACGAATTAAACAATATTGTTCCTTCAAAAAATAACTATACTATAGTCTACTCCATAGCTGTTCTGTCCTAGCTAAGCGAGAGGGATATATCCTTCGGCAGCTCACGCGACGCTAGCCACACCCCGAAACTAAAATTCATTTTTTTCTTGTATCGTCTTAACGTACAATCTTGTGTACAGTTAGTTAGTTTAGTTTAGGTCCAAATAGTCAAATTGCTATCCGTGGCGGTTACAACAGGTGCCAAGTCGCTTAGCCATTGTGGCGCCACTGTGGCGTTTTGCTATTGTAATCGACCCTCTGTCTCGGTTGATTCTGACCGACCAATCAGAGGGTCGATCACGATAACAGCTCAATGGCAATGGCTATGCGACTTGGGGGCCAGGTCTTCCATCAGTTGTAACAATATTTTTTCTGTGCCAATCAGCCTAAAAGCCTTTGAAGGTGGTAGAGCCAAGCTAAAGCCAATTGACTGCAGCTCATTATACGGGCTGGCTCGACTGGGGTAGTACCACCCTCTCACAGAAGATCGGCGTAAAGCAGCTATTATAGCTGCGTTTCGTACGATGAGTGAGAAAGCCGGAAGCCCAACTCCTCCTCCCTTTCCCCTCCCTCCTGCCCACTCCCCTTCAGGTCGGCAAAGTGCGAGCAATGCTTTTGTTATTGCAAGCATCTATAGGCTACGGTAACTGCATAACATCAGGCGGGCCGTACGCTAGTTTGCCACGTCAGTCCTATAAAAAAATGCTATACTGTTATTTTTATCTCCCGCTCAACGGAGGGGAGTGGAAAACCTTCTTCCAACTCCTCCAATGCTTTCTTTTGATAAAATTTGCTTGGGTTCCAAGACAAGTTAACTTTCCCCGGGACTCATCGAGGGTCAAACCTTTGTCATCTTTGAACACCATTGTAGCATTGTTGTTACCGATTAGTGATTACAACTTACACACGCATTTTGCAAATGAATTGTCTCTTGGGTTGCGTTATGAACTAAATTATACATTGAAATGTATAATTTAGTTCATAACGCATGCAGAGTGTAATGAGGTCGGGAAGGTCAGGTCTGTCAGTGACACTTGGCGGGGTACTAATGGATCCCACTTATATGTTATTATAAAGGTAGTTTTGAATTAACCATGTCCTCGCTTGTGCTAAGTTGGGACAGTTGTTTTTTGAAATGTAAGTCATGTTTACAGGTTCTTTAGTGTTTCGTAGATCCCTCCGTCCGTTTTTAGGGTTCCGTACCCAAAGGGTGCCAACGGGACCCTATTACTAAGCCTACGCTGCCCGTCTGTCTGTCTGTCTGTCTGTCTGTCAGCGGGCTGTATCTCACGGGCCGTAATAGGTAGAGATTTGAAATTTTCACAGAATGTGTATTTCTGTTGCCGCTACAACAACAAATACTAAAAATATAATACAATTTAAAAATAAAGGGGGTCCCAATACAAGAAACTTGATATTTTTGGCGTTTTTATTCTACGGTGGTACGGAACACTTTATGTGCGAGTCCGACACGCACTTGGCCGGTTTTTTCTTTATTCATAAGAAGAAATGAGACCACTGTTATTTTTTTATATCTGAAGATTTATGAGTGCTTTTATTAATGAAATGAGTGCTTATTAGAAAAATAGTATACTGGTCCGTGAACATTTTTTACAAGAATGACAGATCGCCACAGACAATACAAAGCAAAATGGCGGGAAACCGCGCATTATGGTTACTTTCTATTACATAATAACAATATCATTATAGTCTGATCCACGGCATCGTTTGTTTCACAGTCATATATAAAACAATGTACTCAACCCAGTATCGGTAGTTCTATTGTAAAATTTCGTTTCAAGTATGGACCAGTTACTAAGGGGACTGGCCCTAAGCAAGTCGGCCGAGTGGTCGGCCTAGTACTCATCGACATAAAACGAAGCGAGTAGTTCAACTATTTACCGGTAAATAGTATAATGAAAATGAAAAAACAATGACCACGTTTTGTTTCATACAAATATCTAATAAGGGCACCTCTTTCTTTAGTCTTTACTCTGTGGTTTCAAGTACCTAATATTTAGTTTTCTTTGGTTTTCCTTTCCGTTTTCCGTTCACAGCTCCCGGGACACTTACAGTACCGCAAACCATGACGCCTCCGTATCGCAAAATGCAAAACAACTGTTACAAATAACAGTTATTCCCAAGTTATTAGCCAGTGATTTCGCGACGCCAACCGTTTTGTAAAAGTACGCGATCCCAAACACATTGTATTGAAAGCGAGAGCTTTTTGCGATGGTCGGCTGTGAGTCATGGTTCCATTCAAATGATTTCTGTATCTTTAATTGGTTTCGTAGATTATGATTTAAAAAGTTTAGATATAGTAATATCACACTCGGTCCTAGCTATGGTCCTCAGCCGTCATACCTGAATGCCTGCATGAGGAAAGATATAAAATTAATGTAAACACGCCTAACGCAGTCAAGTTAAAAACCACTGACACGATAAGAAGATGAAGACAGTTAAAACATAGTAATGCAACTACATTTTAATTCGTGTATTCATATATTTAATCTACGACGATGTTGAATCTGTAGAGAGACCATAGAGTGCAAAAAATCAGAGCAAATGCTGATCCTAAAATCTTCTTTATTTATTTTACTTCTTAATTTAAATAATAGTATTCGAATATCTCCGGACTGTTCGGTTTTTGAAATTCCAATAGGTATTATACTGCTGAGTTCTCTCATTTGAACAAGGAACCCTATTCTGCTTAACAGTACATCCACTAAGTCAGGTACTAAGTTTTTTTTGTACTGGTGATAGCGTATCAATAAGCCATTCACGGTTCGACACCTGGCCCACTTCTCGCGCTGCGAATTAATGGACTCTTGCGCTAGGCTTTGATCGCGGGTCCGTTTGTTGTTCTACATTTTTACTTGAAATTTGGACTGTGTCAAAGATTATGTGGAGCGTTTTCAAAAGACGATGAAGACTGCGCTGTCATGAAGACAATTGTAAGGAACATAGAGAAAGACAAAACGTCAGTCAACATAACTACACTGTGGACGTTTTGACAGCTGCGGAAAAGAGTCACGCATATACCTTTGCGTAAGAGTGAATGGGATGCATAGAGTGGCTGTGGCGGACCATGATACCTATTTGATTTTGATTGTGTTTGAATGTCGAAATTGGTTTGCTATGCTTTGATTGATATTTATGTGTACTATTGCTGTCCCTTACGGGTGTATGTATTATTACGTTTCTATGGCATCCTAGTTCTATGGTAAGCAATAATAATACCATAGAATAGTGTTGGTTTCCGCGAGGGCGCTCCACGCGCGCGCGCGATACTTCTATAAATCTATCTCTCTACTACTAGTTTTCCTATTTTATTTTAACTAAGTAATCTCAATTAATTAATAATTAATTTCGATCCCACAATCAAACCGACTGCCCGGTTTTGTGGGACTATGTACTATTTTCTATTGTTATTGTATGTTTTATGAAATAAAAAAATAAATATGAATAATACAGATATAAAAACATACAAACGAATCTTCATTACATCTTTATCTTGAAACATAAATCATAGGTAAGTAGGTACTTACTTTAAGTTTTTTGGCGTCCACACTTACGTTCGCCACAAAAAAAGCCCACAGAACGACTGACAAGTAAAAACGCAAATTACAACTAGTTAAAAGAAGTAGCCTTTTGTGGTTTCGATGATAGTGATTTGTGGCCTTAATAAAGTAATTAGGTCACGTTGAGACATGAGTATTTTTTTGTATGTACGTAAGTAAGTACTTATGTGATTATATTTTTCCTGTATGGGGTCGATAAACTACTGACAATAAAAATATTTAATTTACGATGACTTGCAATGACAAAAAGGCAATTACTGACTAATGTTACCTCAGTAATAAAAGGCCAAAGTTAAAGTCAAAAGGCAAAATATTTTTATTCACGCAGGCTAATGGAAGCACTTCTGAATAGTCTCGTTATAGCTTATAGAATGAGGATCAGTAATAGGTCAACAAATCAACTCATAACCAACACTAACAGTTAAAACTAAGCTTTCTTATCAATATAGTGTTTAAATCATCGAAATCGGTCCATCCTTAGCGATTTTCTAACACATTTTAAATATCCAAAATTTATCGACGGGCGGCTAGTGTGGCCAACGCGCGTGACGTCACCGGGTCGCGTCGTTGAATTCGCGCTGTGCCCGGTGTCCCGCTCGCGCCGCCATTCACTATTTTATGTGTTATTATCTCGTTTATGTGGTTAAATTAATTTAAAATAATGTCGTGTAAGTATTGTATTGTTCCTAAATGTACTAACACTTCAATAAAAACACCCGAGAAACTATTTTTTCAAGTGCCGCGTGATCGAAGAATCCGCAAAAAATGGTGTGTTATAATGAAACGGGTCAATACTCAACTTTCGTCACAAACTAACAGATATTGCTGTGAAGATCATTTCGATGTAAGGTACCTATACCTACCTACCTACCTAAACACTTTAACACAACAATACTTACTTATCTTATGACATGACCTAGGTACTACTTATTTAACTAGTAGGTAGCGAAGTACGAATATGATTAGAATGATTATATACCTACCTAGTAGGCTTACTAGCAGGTACCTAAGGTACCAAGGTAGTACCCAAGGTGGTAGAGCCAAGCTGTAGCCAAACTGCAGCTCAAAAACGGGCTGGCTCGACCGGGGTAGTACCACCCTCTCATAGAAGATCGGCGTAAAGCAGCTATTACAGCTGCGTTTCGTACGATGAGTGAGAGAGCCGTAAGCCCACCCCCCTTCCCCCATCCCACTCCCCTTCAGGTCTGCAATGTGCCAACAATGCCTTTGGTATTGTAAGCATCTATAGGCTACGGTAGGTAACTGCTTAACATCATGCGGACCGTACGCTTTTTTTCCACCGAACCTAACGATAGTTTTTTTGCGGTCTTAAGGAGTCCCAACTTAAATCACGTAGGTAGTGATAGGTACCTATGCTGGAAACTTTTCCGTATGTTTACCATTGATCATCGTGTTAGCATCGTTATAAAAATTGAATATTTAGATTATTATTATTATTTTATTTCCGGGCGTACGTGGCAACAATGGCGACGGCGATTCGAGAGGCACCCCATGGGTGAACCGCAGCAGGGTCGTACTCAAACTAAAATAATTAATCTAAAGTATTGATCATTCACTCTGATGTTAAGTAGATGCAATATTTTTACGTAGCGTAATATTAAAAGGTTTTCTATAACTTGCAATGTATGTAAATGGTATGTATGTACCTATGTATGTAAAGTGGAATCATGCAACTCAATTTTGAAGCAGATATCTTCAACCGATTAAGCTGAAATTGTGTATATACGTTAAGTTTGGATGACAATGCATGGTTAGCTGTGTAACGTCATTCTAAATCCAACATGGTGGAACACCCAAGATGGCGGACTAGATTTTTTTAATGCACTGAATATGGGTATCAAATGAAAGGGCTTGCTAAGAATAACAAAATAAATAAAGTGACGTCACTCTAAATCCAATATGGCGGACTTCTAAAGATGGCGAACTAAGTTTTTTGTGCTTTCATACAATATGGGCAGGTATCAAATGAAAGGACTTGCTGAAAATACGGAGCTAAAAAGTAAAAAAAAAAATTAAATAAAAAAAAAACTTTAAAAAAAAATAATAATTTAAAAAATTAAAAACACGACAGCCCTACCAAAAAACGAACCAAAAAGTTTAAAGCAAGTGCAGTTTCATTGCAGTCGGGGGACCGTTCTGTGGAACAAATTTAATCTAAGAGTCCCCCGACTGCAATGAAACTACACTTGTTTTAAACTTTTTGGTTCGTTTTTTGGTAGGGCAGTCGTGTTTTTAATTTTTTAAATTATTTATTTTTATTTTATGCATTTTAGTGACAGCAGCCAAAAATGAAATGTTTGTTTTGCATGTAAACCCTACCTATGTTAAATGATTCCTATAAATTCAACAGTTTTGGAATGTGCTCATCGAGACCTTCAATTTGAAATTTTTCAATTTCAATTTTCACTTTTCACTATTCCTCATACTTTCGGATTTGGCCATCCACGCCCACTTGAAAAATTCACCCTGTATACCTATTACCTGTTGGAATTTCGAACAAAAATACCTATAAGTATAATAATAACACAAAATACCTATCAACTTAATTCCAAAAAGACCAAAAAGAAGTTAATTCGTTCACAGTGCTTTTTTCATTTAAAGTTAATAATGTCCGAGTACGTCCCTGTTAAGATTTTCGTTCGTACGCCTGCGCGCCTGGTTCAAACACAACTTCTACTTACATTTTATTCCTTAGGTAGGTTGATGGGTAATATAATATTATGTTAATATAATGTTAATAGTACACGTAGTAGTAGTACCTATGAACGAATAATAAATATCGCCAACCAACACACCAACTCCAAACTAAGCAACGCTTGTACTATGGCTACAATACAATGGACTGGGGACGATCCCAGTGACAACCAGACTAATGCAGATTACGTTAAGGCCTTTTCCGGAATTTGCCTTTCACGGGAATCGAACTCACAACCACACGATGCAGTGAGCCGAGCGGTCAAAACGCTCTAACCACAGCGCCAAGCGGTCGTCAAAAATAAACAGGAATAAAAATAATAGTCAATAGGATAAACACCTAATCTACCTATTCATGACAGGATACCTACTTCCTAGGTATATCTACTAGTACTTTGGGTAGGTACTTATTACACTTAAGATACACCGAACCTTCCCTTGTGGTAAAATAATGGGTTTGTTTGTATAAGTAGTATTGTTAACAACACACTTACCTTTTCAGTTTCCAACCACGTATCTCGGCGCTGGTGTATTTTAGATTATTGCTGAGGAAGTCGAATACCATAAAAGTATCGACTTTTGGCAGGTTATCCGACTTAGCTTGTTGAAAACCGTCCTGTAAACTCATTTTGAGGCTTAAAACACGCTGCGCGCGAACAAGACAACCGAACCCTAGCGGTAGCCGAGCGCGTGTCAGCCCGCGTGACGTCACAGCAAGTGCGCCGGCCGGCGCGGCCCGGTCAAGAAACCAGTTAGCGATTAGTCGTATAGCTTCGTTAATTTTTGTCGTAGACCAAAAATTTTTGCGCTGTATGTTATAGATTCCTTAGCTCTATAAATCTGCAGTCTCACCTAAATTCGTTACGGTAATTCATTAGTACACAATTTATTTAAACTTAAAAAAAAATCCACTTCGAAATTCGAACAATCATTCGAAATTTCTCAGAACAAGAGTAGGCCCCGTACGGGGTGTTGGCGCCAGCCGAAGCAAAACAAATGACCCGCCAACGAAATACGGTTTCGAAAATTATTGTTGGTTTTACAACATGCGCCCGTACTTTTTCATTACAAGGGGATCCCGTATCCCCAAAAAAAAAAGAAAACATTTAATCACACCGACTTGTGATAAAAAACAAAAACAAAATAATTTTTGTTCGCTGAAGTTTCGCTTCAAACAGTTTGGTTCGCTGTCCCTTTCGCTTGAATGAACAGTATTGGATATAAGTGCCCCATCTTTCCAAACAGGTGGTGCGCTGTTCGCTTCGCTTAGTTAGTCTGTACATGGTATTGCGTTAATGCAAGTTATGGGATGGACCACACAGCACGTAACCCGATATTTGTTTTTGCAGACGCGGGTGTTCGTATTTCAAATTAGTAGGTATGTCCCCAAACAAAAGATTTATAGCAGCCAATAAAATCGTTCGAAATTCAAATTTGATTATATTGAATTGGCCAATAGCGTTAACGTTGTACAGTCAGCAACGAAATTGTGTGACACACCAAACTCCGTCACTAAACCCTTAACTACCTATATCTCCATAGACTGGAACCAAGGTGTTTCTTATAAAAAGAACCTAATTAAAACCATGAAAGATAAGATGCACCTACCTATAAACTTTTATCTATCTTACATCAACAAGCCAATGGATGCGCCTACATCAAGCGCATGCCGCGCCCAAGCACTCAGTTTCAACGTTCCCGAGTTTCGACGTCGGAACGCATAAAATAAAATAAATAAATAAATATCCTAGGACATTCTTTTACACACGGCTACCTGATCCCAAACTAAGCAGAGCTTGTACTATGGAAACCAGATAACTGATATTACTACATATACCTACCACTTTTTGTTTGTAAATACATACTTAATATGCATAAGTACACCCAGACTCGGGACATGCAGACATGTTCATGCACACAAATGCATGTCCCGGGTAGGAATCAAACCTACGACCTGCAGCGTGATAGGCGGAATCTAAACCAACCACGCAAACGAGCCCTTCAATAGACATAATGTCATAGTAGGAGTGCTCGGGCGAGGCATCTGGACGCACCAAATTACCTACAATAAACGAAATAGGCAATTACAAAACGTTGTAAATCTTTCATTCAGTTTCTCACGACAATTCTCAATGAAACCTGCTTAGACCGATCTTTATGACATCAGACAATTGCAACATGATTGTCACAGGAAAGGAAATGTGTCGTAAATATCCGACCACCCAGCGTTTTACAATCAACAATGGCCATTTCCTAAACTAATCAGTCAGCCAATAACGTTCAGAAGACGCCGCTTTCGTATGAGATCATCTCATTGATCAGGATGTGAGACATTGGCTATATGCCGCGCATAAGAGCATGAAGACATATTGCATAAAATCTACGGATTTGTTAAAATGCTACCCAGTCCGTTACATAATTTGATGAAGACAGAATATTATTGTATTTAAAATCTGCAATTGATTTGTCAAAATGTCACCCAGTGTGGAACCGCATTGATACCAAAACTTTCGCAAATAAACAAGCTTACGATCCGACTAATGTTAAGCAGTTGCAGTAGTCTATATGCGTGCAATACCAAAGGCATCGGTTGCACGTTGCTGACCTGAAGGGGAATGGGATACAGGGGTGGAAAGGAGGATATGGAGGGGGTTGGCCATTCGGCTCTCTCATTCGCACGAAACGCAGCTAAAATAAAATAGCTATACTTTACAGCGACCTTCTGTGAGAGGTTTGTACTACCCTAGTCAAGCCAACCCGTATAAGAGCTGCAGTCGATAAAATTGGTCTCAACATATGACATACCTATTACAGTTTTCTTATACCAATCTGGTTTTCAACAGGTCATAATGTCTCTGATCTTATTCCTCAATCATTGTCAAGCAAAGAATTTAATGTCTATGTTGTCAAGATGCACTGTGATGCCGGGTCGTAACTATCAAACTCTACGTAACGGCTTATAAATATGACATGATGAAATGAACAATGACACTTCTAGAAGCGCTCATCTCGGCCAAAGCAGGTCACGTGGCAGGAATCGCCTATCCCCCAATCACCGCGCTTGAACTGCTGCCAAATATGGCATTGTTGTAGTTTTCAAATTAACCAGCGCTTTATCAAGGTGAAGCATTTGTTTGAAGAAACTGTAGCGCTCGATAAAGAGAATGGACGATTTGGGAAGTAGATGACTCGGGAAAGTGGACGATTTGAGAAGTTGACGACTTAGGAAAGTGGACGATTTGGGAAGTGGATGACTTAGGAGAGTGGACGACCTAGGAGAATGGACGATTTGGGAAGTAGATGACTCAGGAAAGTGCACGATTTAGGAAGTGGACGACTTAGGAGGGTGGACGATTTAGAAAGTGGACGACCTATGAGAGTGGACGATTTCGGAAGTAGATAACTCAGGAGAGTGGACGATTTGGGAAGTAGACGACCTAGGAGAGTGGACAATTTGGGAAGTGGATGACTGTGGAGAGAGGACATTTTAAGCACAAAAAACTCAAACCGAATCTGATCCAATAATTAAACCTACTCTTAACGATCATCGTGAGAACGAAATACGAAGCTAGTCTGTTTTAGCCTTATCAAGCAACTATCTTGCCGCGCTGCAGGAAACGTAACTCAATATCCTAATGAAAGGGGCGGTCGCAATTGCTATACACTGTCAACTGGTTGTTTAATGCAATTTGAATTGCTAATTGCAAATACATAGTATTGACAATTGTCTGCGTTTCCATATCTTTACGTTGGTTCCTTATCGGGGTGGCTGACGTCGTGTGGTTTGCGTTTTATATAGTTTTTTTTATAGGATGACACACTGGCAGACGGTCCACCTGATGGTAAGTGGAAGCCGCCCAGGACATCTGCAACTTAAGGGGAGCAGATGCGGCGCCGACCTTTTAGATACCTGTAAACGTGCCCTTACTATAAGTATCTTTTTTTTTTTTGTAGATTCAAACATCACAGACGATCAAACCTCAACGTCTTCATTGAATATAAGTATACAGAGTGGTGACGACATAACGACAATAACTGAAACCACATACTGTGTATCACGTGAGTAGTTCGTACATAAAAATATCAAAATACATATATTCAATGGTATAGGCCATGGGATGGCTTTTTTACTTCTACCATTTTAACTTTACGCCTACAAATGCACCGCCAAATACACCGACAACGAAGCGATTTTGCCACCAATCATTTAATTTTTACAATTTTGATGTAAACCTAATTTGACAATTAAAGTATGATTGACTAGTAGGGATTTTGTTAAATTTATTGTCGTAATTTCGGCACCACCCTGTATACTGGCTTACAGGAGTAACGGTTACCACAATATTTGGTACTAATTTACCAGATGAGACTAATGAAATAATAATAATAATAATAATATCCTGGGACATTTTTGTACACACGGTTACCTGATCCCAAACTAAGCAGAGCTTGTACTATGGAAACCAGATAACTGATATTACTACATATACTACTTTTTTATTTGTAAATACATACTAAATATACATATACACCCAGACTCGGGACATACAGACATGTTCATGCACACAAATGCATGTCCCGGGTAGGAATCGAACCTACGACCTGCAGCGTGAAAGGCGCCTCCGCGCCAACCACGCTAACGGGTCCGTCAAATTTCCTTAAAGTGTAATGAGAGTTCCTTAGAGTGTGTATCTCAAAGTTGAGATCGATCTTAACATACAGCTTTAACGTTTAATGTATGGAACATCTGTCAAAAACAGCATCTTAAGATCGATCTCAACTTTGAGATGCATTTATTAATACGAGCCTAAATGCCTCGATCTGGTCCCTTATCTTATACATAAAGGACGTTGTACATTGCTATTGCAAAAAATAAATAAAAGTACGAAAGTGGTAATCTTTTAACCACCACGTCGCCATGGAAACGACCAGTTTCACGGACAAAAAAGCTAAAATAACTTGGAATTAGCACAATAACGTGCCTCAGCGGAGTTGCGCAGTAAAAACTGCGAATAACTATGAAATGGCTTCAGGAAACGCGAAGAAAGAAGCCGGCTATTACTTTTAATCGTTTTGCAAAACGTTTATGTTATATGCTATTAATGGTCGCATTTTTCAGGGGATAATGGACTATTTTAGAATATTTTTTATACTTATATGACTAAAGTGGTGTTCCTTTAATGATTTTGGAAACATCTCTTCGAAGTTCTGCATTCCTGGTACTTTTGTTAGAAATTGTTTTTTTTGTTGGTGGTAAACAAGTGTACGGTGCCTAATGTTAAGCAGTTACCGTAGCCTATAGATGCTTACAATACCAATGCATCGCTCGTACGTAGCCGACCTAAAGGGAAGTAGGACAGAGGGAGGGAAAGGGATGGTTTGGGCTTCCGGCGCTCTCATCAAACGAAACGAAGCTGTAATAGCTGCTTTACGCCGCTCTTTCGTGAGAGGATGGTACTACTCCGGGCAAGCCAGCCCGTATATTCATTTAGAGCATTTGTTGTTTTTTATGTTTTCTCTCTTTTCTGTCACCTATTTGTCTGACGTACTTATCTTAGATATAGTTTTTTTCTTCTTCTAGGACCATAGCATAGATAGGATCTAACAAAATTCCTATTTCGAACGTCACAATTTGGTCAGACATCGAAGCTATGTTGCCCAAACGCAGTTCCGAGATATTTTTAGCCAACGACCAAAAATAGCGGCCAGTTGTATTGCACTTATGTCATAAAACGTAATTCTATTAAAACCTTGGTGCACACGACAAATTTTACGATCTGCCCGTATCGCGATATAACCTATGTACATACACTATACTACAGATCTACCGACTAACAATATTTATGTATAAGTGCCATGTAGGTACATAAAGTTTTTTTTTTATTGATGAACTAGACCACTAGACGTTGTTGGCCGAGGTGGCAAAGTGCGCTCCAGCCAAATGGTACTTAGTTCTGTTATACACGCATGTCGCATATATGTATAGGTTATCTGCTGAAGTGCTAACCTAGGTTCTAAGTGTGTGTTAACTGCAAACCTAGTCCTGTAAATGCTGCGTTCCATTCACCGTAATTTTTGTTATTTTCGTTCACAAAAACTGTTATAACGATAATAATTATCACTTTCAGTACAAGTTGGTTCGAGTGGAACGACATTTATGAACGAAAATAACAAAATTAACAGTGAATGGAACGCACCATAAATCGAATGACAGATTCAGCACTGTTTGCATCATAGACAATAGACAAGATTTTTATGGTATCTTAAAATAGAAAAGTGCTAATTTATATCTTTATAGGTCTGACCACATAGTAGAGTAAATCGGACTATGTTAGCAAGTTAACCAATACAACACCGAGAGTTTATGGTTATATCGATTACGAAAGTTTCTTAGTCGATTATATTTTTTAAAGTCAAGATGGCATTTTTACCAACAGCGTTTAAGCAACTTAATATAAGTAAAACATTTTGAAAATAGAATAACACTGACCTTTTAGGTTTCCACCTTCTAATTAGTACACCAAACATGTTGTTTGAATCAAACTTCATTCACATCACTAGCACAAATTCACCCTCCACTGCGATTCACAGCACTACGCGAATATTACACAAACACCATTTCGTACACACAAATTTTAGTTAATTTTCACCGAACGAAAGTAGAAACTACATAATCAACGTTAAAAATAAGCATTCCTAATTTAAAATTCACTGTTTACTAACAAACTCTTACTAAATACAGATACACGAAACACTAGTGTAAGGATAGTCGATGTTTGAATCGATTACGAATAGTCATTCGATATTTGAATACTATAAACAAATTCTCTTTAATTTTTCTTTTTTTATTGGACAAAAGCGCGGTACACACGTGCGTTCCGCGCTGCCAATGCACGGCGACTGGCTGGCTCATGGCTCCCGGTTGCATTGCAATATGCAGCTGGTGTATATCCCAGCTTTGTATTAATAAATTTTAGATGTCAACCGCTTTGCGTGGTAGCTCGTTAGACTTGTAGTTGTTAGGCTGAATGGGATAGTGGCATTGCCTTTATTTTGCTAGATATAACCAATATAATTTGGTTGTAACGATAAAAATAATTGTTAGATACTTATCTTATTCTTTAAAGAGACAATTAAAATGGTAACCGCAATAAAAAACGATAACAAAAAAGATTGTAAGTAGTCGCAATTACGTAGTACTAGAAATAAGCGTGTTATAAAAAAACTAAACTACAGATAATAAAAAAAACTATTACGTTGACAGCAGCGCCATTTGATTACCTATTCTAAATGCAAATTAAATACAATTAACTTAAAAAAAAATACGAAAATAACATTTATCCGTCTAAAATCCATTATAGCGCATTTGCGTGAATAAATCAAATTTTGCAATCGTTTTGCGGACAACGCAAATACCCGATAAGCCGGTGCCCCAGTTTCGAAAGTGTACGCCGACTGGATCTATCAGCATTCGTCCCAGGGGCTAGCCCCTGAAGCGACTCGTGTGGACTGCCCTAATTTTTATACACATTCCCTATTTTATCAAATGTACTCGGCTATGTGATTATCTATTGTGTGTTTTATTCGTGGTAGAGCCAAGCTGCCAATTGTAGCTCATACCTTTATGGGTTGGCTCGACTAGGGTAGTACCACCCTCTCTCAGAAGATCGGCGTTAAGAAGGTATTACAGCTGTGTACGATGAGTGAGAGAGCCGGAAATCAGGAAGGAACCTCAGAATCTAAATAAAATAAACTCTATTGTAACGGTGGGTGATTTGAGAAATCAGCTTGTTTAATTTCAACGTGTAGTTTTGGAAATCCATTAAAAATTTATTATTTCTCATAACTTAAGATACTCATTGTGGTGGTGTATGGCCACTAAAAAGTCTAGATAAAAGTCAAGACGTAGGTGTATTTTTTTTTTTTGTTACTTAAGATAACTTATTTTTTTAACATTTATGTGTTTAATGCAGACAGATTGCGGAAGTATTTTTGCATTCTTTACAGAAAAGCTTGAGATTCTACATTATAATACAATAATACACATAAACAACTTAGCAAAATCTTATTTCTCTTGGGAACAACTACAATAAAAAGTAATAAAAAACTAAATACAAAAAACATTATTTTTCAAAACAAAGACATGAGTTCCAATTTCAGATCGTCAATTGTTTTTGAAAATTTCAAAATAAAACAAAGTTCCGGATAGTGACAAGTTTACAAATACCTTAGGTACTTTCCCATCACTATTAATTCCCACAGTATTTTCGGAATCACACGTGAATGTACAGAATTAACTATTAAATCAACCTTATCTGGATCTCGTAGGCAGTGCGCATAACGAAACACTTCCCGCGTGACAGATAGCACGCAGAGTCGGAACACGTCCGACCTACTTCCGCTCAGGATCAGTAACAAGCCCCCCTCTCGCCCCCCTCTACCTGTGGGACGTGATCGCGTGAATCGGATTCAATCGGTTCACGCTGCGGTCGCAATACTCTTGAAAACTTGATTTCCAAGGAGACCAGGACCCAAATCTTTGCTATTAGATCATTTTTTTCATAGGACTGCGGTGGCATAAAAGCGTACGGCCCGCCTGATGTTAAGCAGTTACCGTAGCCTATAGATGCTTACAATACCAAAGGCATTGATCGCACATTGCCGACCTGAAGGGGAGTGGGATGGAGGGACGGGGAGGGGGGGTGGGCTTACGGCTCACTCATCGAACGAAACGCAGCTGTTTTAGCTGCGTTACGCCGATCTTCTGTGAGAGGGTGGTACTACCCCGGTCGAGCCAGCCGTTTATGAGCTGCAGTCATTTGGCAACAACTTGGCTCTACCACTCTCACTCACTCACTCATCTATTATAATGGCCACTCCTACCAACCCGGAGGGTGTAAAAAGACGCACACTATAACTGGCAAGTGGCAACCTCTTACGAGGCGTCAGGTACCACCTATGGTAGGTAGGTCCCGCCGCCAGAGCATACGCTCTAGTACTCAATGTGTGAGTTGCACCGTGATTACTCACTACCATTTATCCAGGATGGTACCGGAGCCGTAAAGTCGCTTACCACCCGCACTCCGGAGAGCTCCGTCCGTTGGCCGTGATCGTCTAGTGGTTAGGACCCTACGTTGGGTCCCAAGGCGACAGTCTAAAATTCTTGCATGGAACCCTGAAACCCCATTATAGCAAGTACCTTGTAACACCAATAGATGAATATTCATCTATGTGCATAATGTACAGTTCGCTGACGGTGAGGGAAAACATCGTGAGGAAACCTACCTATCCCTCGGGATTAGGTAATAGTCAGTTCCTGTATACACGGCGACAAAGTTCACCACCTGTCACGTTGCGTTCTGACTATCTGGTGAAACGTGGGCTTTGAGTTGGTTAATACCTCGACAATGTAGTGGTGTATGGCCACTCAAGCCTCAGACTAACCCCGACGTTACATTTCACATTTTCATTTTCCTTGTAACATCGCTATAACTAAACTTGTACTCAGCGCACCACTATACCTGCGGCACGTTATGGTGGCTGGTTTGGCATGTGGAAGGGGGAAAGGATGCACCTTATTATAACGGAATAAAATTCATTTTCGCATTCATTTTTTGACATTCTTATTTTTTTAAACGGTCAGTCTTATTCCGTTATAATAAGGTTCATTTTCTTCCCCTCCCCCCACATGTCAAACCGGCCATCGTAAAATGCCGCTACTGTACATGTAGCGAAATCATAGATATATAGTAATAGATCCGAAGTTATTGTTTATGGTATACATATTTGATGCAAATATGGACCACATTAACGAAAACATATCTGTCTCATTCTTACACGTCACAATTTAGCTATGTAAAACAGTACAATATATGTCATATATTTCTTTTTTCTGGAAGTTTTTGGTTAGTTCCGTCAGTAAGCCGCCTCCCTGAGGGCCTTTTTGGGCCGCCATATTGGGTTTTCGGCTATGGTCGGGTCACTATGGTTAGTACTTCATCTGTCATGTCAGCGTCTTATACAAATTATTTTAAATTTTACGATGAACTGTGTGTATTTTGTGACTCTTTATTAGATTATTTAGGATTATTAAGGAAAAAGCAATATAGTTTAGTGTTGCGTTAGGGCATGCAGTTCTGATTCTCGAAAGAAGTTCGAAGGATTGTCATTTTTCAGATTAGTTGTGTTATTTTCATATTTAAGTGTATTTATAGTGTGTGAAAATACATTTCGTGTACATAATATTAATTTTTAATTGTGTTCTCGTCTATAATCTTACTCTCCAATTCATATTTTCAACTAAAATAGAAATAACAAATATTTGATATGTTTACATAAAACGTAGTGTTGTTCTTACATGTTATGTTTCAAAGTTATCGATACAAATTCTATTCACCTACACGTTGGGCCGCGCCGTTACCCCGGGGTGACCGACCACAAATAGATTATTTTTGTTTTGGAAGGTGCGTGACTGCGTCGCCTTAAAATTGTATTTTAATTTTTTATTACTACTCAAGAACATAAAGATGCGCGAAAGAGAAAACAAGTAGATTTTTAGATACTTATTTTTGAATTGTAATGTAATTGTAATTGTTTGACAGCCAATCGATGATAACTTTGCCAATAGTTGTGAAGAGATGTCAACTGAGATACATAATAGCCCCGCTGACCCTTACAGATTTGTCTCCCCCTTTTTGGCCTTATTTGATTTAGCCCAGCATAGCTGTACCTACCTAATCATGACCCAGCACTTTTCCCGCGACATGATCGTTAGGTATATCGATATGGATACTATCGACTATCTAAAAGTACAACACTTTTAGCTGTGGGCGGAGTCGCGCCATTTTGGACTGCCGTTTGCTCGTGTTTGGCTTCAGATGACGTCACATAGGGCCAGTCCTCTATCTTTCTTATGGTCAATGAGCGAAATTCACATCACATCTGTTATCGCACTCGCAATTTGACAGGCCCGTTAGCGTGGTTGGCGCGGAGGCGCCTTTCACGCTGCAGGTCGTAGGTTCGATTCCTACCCGGGACATGCATTTGTGTGCATGAACATGTCTGTATGTCCGGAGTCTGGGTGTATATGTATATTAAGTATGTATTTACAAATAAAAAAGTAGTATATGTAGTGATATCAGTTATCTGGTTTCCATAGTACAAGCTCTGCTTAGTTTGGGATCAGGTAACCGTGTGTACAAAAATGTCCCAGGATATTATTATTGTCCCAGAATATTAACTGATTAAATATAGACGCATTAATTCAGTAAAAATTACACCATTTATATTTTATCGAAGTTGCTAAAAATAACACTTCTACTTCAACAGTATAGCACTTACGGCAATCACAAATTAAAAAAAAAAAACATAACACCTCATTTCGTTCTCGTGCATGACTCAGCATTCGACTAGTTTACCTGTCACCGATGTGTACACAGCCTTAGGCGATGTGCCAACGTGCGTTACGATACACAGTCGATTAAGTAATTAGTCGATTGAACAGTGTAAACAAATTTTGTAATGAGTTGAATATGAAGGTGATTTTTAGGGTTCCGTACCCAAAGGGTGCCAACGGGACCCTATTACTAAGCCTACGCTGTCCGTCCGTCCGTCTGTCTGTCTGTCAGCGGGCTGTATCTTACGAAGCGTAACAGCAGACTTGAAATTTTCACAGAATGTAAATTTCTGTTGCCGCTACAACAACAAATACTAAAAATAAAATAAAATTGAAAAATTAAGGGGGTCCCCATACATGGAACTTGATATTTTTGATGTTTTTATTCTACGGTGGTACGGAACCCTTTATGTGCGAGTCCAACACGCACTTAGCCGGTTTTTCTTTATTGGTGGTAGAGCCAAGCTGTAGTCAATTGACTACAGTTTGGCGGACTGAAATCGTCATAAAGTACCTATTACAGCTATTTTTCGTACGATGAGAGAGACCGGGAAGCCCAACCCCTCCTCCCCCCCCCTCTGTCTCACTTCCCTTCAATTCGGCAACGTGTGACCGATGCCTTTGGTATTGAAAGCATTTAAAGGCTACGGTAACTGCTTAACATCAGGCGGGCCGTACGTTTGTTTGCCACCTTAGTCCCATAAGGTGCCGACCTGAAGGAGAGTGGAACGAAGGGAGGAGAAGCGGGGGTTGGTCTTGCGACTCTCTCACTCATCGCATGAAACGCAGCCGTAATAGCTACTTTATGCCGATCTTCTATGAGTGCTACTACCCCGGTCGAGCTAGCCCGTATATGAGCTGCAGTCGATTGACTACAGCGTTGTGCTACCAACTAATTCCCCATAATCTAACACTCGCTACATCTTCAAATCCCGTGAAAGTCAAAGCATCTATAAATACGGACCAGCATCGCCTTCAAGCGAGCAGTGTTTACGGCGCCCGCGCATCAAATATTTGAAAATTTAAGCCTTTGTGACGTAGATCGCGTGTCTGGCGATGAACGTTTGATCTTGGACTTGTAGAAGTAGGTTATAACCCATTGATCATTGTTTTATTGTAAGTTGTTCAAGGTTCAATTTTGTCGGGACAAATCTTAAGAAGGTATTTAACCATCAAGTAGCTTCGTCTGAGCGTTTCTACAAATCGCTACGCTTAAATGTATAGAAATGACATTACAAGTCGATAAGTAGATCATGTGACTTATGTCATTTCCATGAAGCGTAGCGATTTGTAGAAATGCTGGTGAACGACAGCCACTTGTCTAGAGGGGCTGTAATCCCGTAGTTCCATAAACAATAGAAAATCAATCAACCCCTGTACCAACCTCTATTACGACACAGTTTCAGACCTTAAAAGAAACGCTAGATATATCCATGGCAGCGACAGCAACGATTCATTATAGGTCTGCAATTGAATCGCAATAACGAGGTCATGACAGGCAATCAGGTCTGAGGGCCTACTCTTTTACAAACGAAAACGAAATTTCGGACGAAATTCGCGTATTTCCTACTACGCTTCTAATTGATTCCGACATTTCTTACGAACGAAAATTGTTTGACGTTTAGATTCCACGACGACGAAGACGTAAAACAATTTTCGTTCGTAAGAAATGTCGGAATCAATGAGAAACGTAGTAGCAAATACGCGAATTTCGTCCGAAATTTCGTTTTCGTTTGTAAAAGAGTAGGCCCTCTGTCTCGCGTAGATCTACAGTAGGTATACTGAGAGTTACAAAACACAGCGCTTATTATGTGTACCAGAGCATGGGGGATATAGTACTGGGGGTGATACTAGACCAAGGAAAATTACGAAAAGGCCATTTTCGAAATTTACCCCCGCCGGGTATTGAACCGTTAGGTAGGTACAGGTACCCTACAATCTGGCAACATAACGGGGATGCAGTAAAATTGCCTACAATCGTGCAACTTTGAACTTGCGCGCACGCGCAGCCGGCGGCGTTTCGGTGTTGCTATTACGAAAATGTCTGGTGTTGCCAGCATTACAACACATTCCTAGAATGCTGGAGATCAGCTGGCCTACTCCGAAATACGAACCTAACGTTTCTGCTGACGGATTGTCGTGATTTGACATTTCTTCTTTCGTTTTTCTCTACGATTTGACATTGTTTTGATCGTAAATCGAATCCGTACTTAGGACGATCCGTCAGCGACGTATTTCGGAGTAACCCCCCTGGACCGCCTCACTACAGTGGAAATTGTGGATGGTTAATGCTTAGATGGGAGATTTATCCTTCAAGTTAACAAAGGAAGTACCTAATGTGATTTAGTTTAGAACTGAAACGTCAGGTATACTAGGTATATTCATAGCGATTATTTATGGTATGTATAAATTCGTTAAAGAACCACTTGCACTTAAAGAAACTTGCCCACTTAAGCGTACCAAGTTTGTTCTAACCAATTGCACTTAAAGGAACTTGCCCACTTAAGCGTACCAAGTTCGTTCTACAACCGCTTGCACCCAAATCACATATTGCCACACTTAAGCGTACCAGGTTCGTTCCAGGCCTGTGATCGTTACTCGGTCTGCAAACTTTCATTTTTATCGGGCGATAGTATTCGTATTTTTTAAATTAGGAGGCCATTTCAAAATTTGCGGCATCTATCAGGCTAGAACTGGGTATTTATTGGGATAGATCTAAAACCGGGCGGTTATCGGAACACCTAAAATGTCTTGACCTAATTTCAAAATACCTATGGATGAAATCCCTAAATGGTTACATACTTACCTAATGGACGATACCTACCAAACGAACCTTTATGATTTTGAACCGTAGGTACATCGTCCATAGGTATTCTGAAGTAAGGTCAAAGAGCTTTAGGTATTTTGATAACCCTGTTCACTGACGGAAGAACTCTATCACAAAAAAATAGCTTTAGGAGCTAAAATAGCTTTAATAGCTTTAGGAGAAAAATATTTTACACCATTCCGCTTTCCAATTCATTCCAACATAATTCTCGTTTCACATACATTCAATGCAACGTAATTGCAAATAAATAGAAATAGACGTAAAAACATGCGCGTACGCACGTCGCGGGAAGAATGCCGTCCGCACCGAGCGCACGCGTCAACCAGTGACAGCTGGCTAGAGGGCACTTGCCATAGTGATGGGCAGATAATACCTCGTTGAGAAGAAAATAAACAATAGATATTTCCATTCTGAGGTCAATAACTGCGGAGGTGTCAGTGCAGCCGAATAGAGAAAGACAAAGCTAAATGGCAGACGGTAAAACAGTATCTCCAAATTGTTTTGGAGGCACTACTTTACCGACAGCTATTTTATTAAGCTTTACTATAAACTAGCTGTGCCCCGCGGCTTCGCCCGCGTTGAAATTGATGTATAAGATTAGCCTATATCTTATTCGAGTGCCTACAATATCTACGTTATAAAATTTCATTAAAATCAGTTTAGCAGTTATGGAGATACCTAGTAACAAACATTCACACACACTTTCGCATTTATAATATTAGTAGGATAGGATAGGATATGAGACGCATTGCTTCACTGCGACTAGCGACTGTAGCCTAGGGGTGAACAGGTTGGGCTAGCAATCAGAAGGTCCCAGGTTCGATCCCCGGTGGGGCATGCACCAATGGATGAATTTTCATCTATGTGCATAATTTGCAGTTCGCTGACGGTGAGGGAATACATCGTGAGGAAACCTACCTATCCCTCGGGATTAGGTAATAGTCAGTTCCTGTATACACGGCGACAAGGTTCACCACCTGTCACGTTGGGTTCTGACTATCAGGTGAAACTTGGGCTTTGAGTTGGTTAATACCTCCACAATGTGGTGGTGTATGGCCACTCAAGCCTCTGACTACCCCCGAATGGGGATAAAAGTCGTGACGTTACAGACGCATTGCTTCATTCTTTCTTATAACTCCCTCTCTTTCTATAGGGTGGTGTATCGAATGGTTTTTAAGAAAGGATTGCCAAGGAAAAAGTAAATACAAAACTTACAACAGCCAATACAAAACGTTATTTGTATCGCTGCGTAGCAAATAAGCAAACAATAGTACGATATTCGGATCACGTTCACTGCTGATAACGTAGCCGGGAACCGGAGATAGGAACCCGCACTTAACGCAATTGGGTGAGACCATTGGATTACAAATATACTACCCTACCAAGTCAACCAGACACTCGGGTATAAATATCGAATGATAATAAGTCAATGATTCCAGGGTCCGTCCACAACGTAGTGAGCCTGGGCCAATGCCTGGGCACTCCAGTGGTAGTAGCTCCCACTACGTGGTGAAGGACCGCGGAATCATTGACTTATTATCATTTGATATTTATACCCGAGTGTCTAGTTGGCTTGGTGTTATAGTACGTCCAATACTATGGCTGTAAGCTCCAAGGATGTTCTGTAATCTCCAAAGAATATTCAAAGCTGTTGACACTCCTAAGAAAAATCGTTCTAAAAATTACTATCGTCGCGGCGCGTCAGCTTCATATATTGATTGCTGTCAGATGTACTGAAGTACGCCGACTTCGGCGTAGTATTAATTGCCGCCACTAGTGCGCAGGCTAGTAGGAACACTCGCGGAAACCAATAATTAATCTATCCTATACCCGGTAGTAATTCTAAAATCTCTGACACTCGTTGCGAGCAAAAGCCTGAGAATTCAGTGAAGAGTTCTCTATAGATTATGACTCTACGGCTCTCTCACTCATCGTACAAAACGCAGCTGTAATAGCTACGTTACGCCGATCTTCTATGAGAGGGTACTACCGAGCCAGCTTGTATATGAGCTGCAGTCGATTATAGCGTGTCCCTACCACTAATAAAACGAAATTCGGTGACGAAACATTTCCTTTATGGTATTTCTATTCACACAACATTGATGTCAATACGATGCCTATCGTTTTCTCGTGTTCAACATTGTTTATGCGCTTACGCAACTGATTACCGTGTCATGACTTATTCACACGTTTCAATAGTTTTCATACTATGCACATTCAGTGTTACGTAAGCAATGCTTCTGCTGTTTGCGTTAGCTAGGATTATTAAAGTTTTTGGCGTTTTAGCGATTGGCAAATATAATTGTTACTATTGACTTATCTTTATGTTTTGATGAGAGAGCCGGAAGCCCCACCCTCCCCTCCCTCCGTCCCACTCCCTTTTTTTTTATAGGTCTTCAGTGGGAAACAAGCGTACGGTCCGCCTGATGTTAAGCAGTTACCGTAGCCTATAGATGCTTACAATACCAAAGGTATTGCTCGCACATTGCCGACCTGAAGGGGAGTGGGATGGAGGGAGGGGGAGGGGGGGTGGGCTTCCGGCTCTCTCACTCATCGTACGAAACGCAGCTGTAATAGCTGGTTTACGACGATCTTCTGTGAGAGGGTGGTACTACCTCGGTCGAGCCAGCCCGTTTATGAGCTGCAGCCAATTGGCTACAGCTTGGCTCTACCACCTTCAAACCTCACCTTCACCTCCCCTTGTTGCAAGCATCTTTAGGCTACGTTAACTGCTTATATAACTCTTTATATATTAAGGATAGGTAAACTGACACCCCATTGACAATAACCTAACATACTGTAACGCGGTAGCATCTAGGTCCAGTATACTACTCTGCCAAGCTAACTAGACACTCAGATGGAATGCGGCTTCCCCGCCCACACCCCCGCCTACACACCGCCACCGCATGTTGTGCGGGTGACGTAACATTTGACAGGTCTCTAGTTGGCGTAGTGGTGTAGTAACATGTTGCCTAATGCCTGTATGCCGAACATCCGCATCCGTCGCTTCCATTTTTGCCGTGATGCTAAACACTTTAAAACCACCTTTAAAACATCTTTATCACAAACATCGTAGATGCAGCCATTGAATGAAAACCGGAACCAGATAACTAGTTGGATAAACATACTTCAAAATGGCCTAAGTAGTCAACAAACGTATCTAATGGAAATACCATGGACCAATTAGTAAGGGGACTGGCCCTAAGCAACTCGGCCGAGTGGTCGGCCTAGTACTAACATCGACATAAAACGAAGCGAGTAGTTCAACTATTTACCGGTAGTTAGAACAATGAAAATGAAAAAACAATGACCACGTTTTTTTTCATACATATATCTAATAAGGGCACCTCTTTCTTTAGTCTTTACTCTGTGGGAAATACTTACTTATGTACGCTTTACATGAATAATACAAAAATAAGTAGATAATACGAAAAACACTCGTGCGGTCCGCCTGATGGTAAGCAGTTACCGTAGCCCATTGATGCTTGCCGACTTTTTTTTATAGCCAATATAGCACTCTGACAGACGTTCCACCTGATGGTAAGTGGAAGCCGCCGCCCAGGACATTTGCAACTTAAAGGGAGCAGACGCGGCGCCGACCTTAATGGCCGGCGCACATAGAGCACGGCATGGCATGGCATTTTATTTTTTATCAATCGAATTTAATACTTATCCAATCGAAATAAGGTATATATTTCAATGCTCGGTGATCGACCTCGGAGCACCGCGGAGCATTTTCTCGGTGCACCCGCTGGAGTACCTTATTTCTATTGGATAAGTATTAAATTCGATTGATAAAAATTAATATGCCATGCCGTGCTCTATGTGCGCCGGCCATTAGGGACCTGTAAACATGCCTTTTGAAGAACCCCATGTTGTAGTGCAAAGGACTTCGGGAGGGAGATCGTTCCACAACTTGCACGTGCGCGGAAGAAATGCTCGCGATGCACGTACATTTGTAGGATACCAGGCATCCAAGTGGTGTGGGTGAAATGACCTGAAGAAGAGTGGGTCGGAGGGAGGGAAAGAGAGGAAGGCTTCTTCGAGAGGAAGTCTCCTAACAATTGTCCATTGCGAAGCCACTGGTCTCTAATATTATCTTCGTGAAGGGACTCGAGGTCCAGGGCAAATTACAAAAGGACCGTTTCCGAAGTTTGCCGTCGCGGGAATCGAACCCGCAACCACCCGATGCAATGAGCCGAGCGGCCTACGCTCGAACCACCGCGCTCAGCGGTTCTCAAACTTTGGGCTTTTCGAAACACAAAATAGGTAAGTCGAGAGAAATGTTAACACCCCACGCGCGACGACTCCATCTCGTATTTTTATTGGGCGAGTGAAATGTGAAATATAAAGCTGAAATTGCAATAACGCTTATATTTTCCAGCGGAAACTGGGTCACGGCGACGAGCAGCAATAGGGTTGGCAGCATTCGAACGTACCTAACTTAGTAAAGTTGAACATTTCGTGTTATACTCGCATGGATGCTGAAACCCATTTTTTACATTATCCCACTGCTGGACAAAGGTCTCCACCAATATACTCCACATGTCTCTCAAAAGTGGTACTTAGCCCTGCTGGTGACTGATAAAAATGATTGGGCTTCCGGCTCTCTCACTCATCGTACGAAACGCAGCTGTGATAGCAACTTTACGCCGATCTTCTGTGAGAGGGTGGTACTACCCCGTTCGCGCCAACCCGTATATGAGCTGCAGTCAATTGCAGGTTTATGCTACAGCTTGACTCTACCACTCTAAATTGATACATTACCTATACTGGGGGAAATCGAAATCGTGGGCAATATTTTAAACTGTGATTCTACTCATGATTCAGAATATTTAGGGAATATTAATCAACAAATCAATTGATGAAAATTTATTACCCAGGTAAGGTATAACACTTAAATGGTTTGCTTATTTGCTTACCCGAGCAATTTTTTATTAATAGATTTTTTTATTTGTTTTCCGAAAATATTCTGAATCATGTGGTGAGTCATATTTTAAAATTTTGCCTACGATTTCGATTTCATACTGTATAACGTTTTGCCAGCCCTACCGCAATCTTCCGCCATCTCTCCTGAAGTGTAAATGCAACTAGCTGCTCGGGAACTCTCGTGTTCGCCCGACTCTACATAGATTGATCAAAGAGGTTTTTTCTTAGTTTTCTCGTTACTTCGTTACTTGCAGCGTTATTAGAAGAGCCCTTGGGACGAATGGTTACGATCACGGAATGAGGAATCTGAAGAAATTCGTTTTCTGTGGTTGCGTCTGTCAGACTGAACAATTTAATACATAGTATCTTTCAAAAGATTATAGCAAGCTCTCAATCACTGAAATTTACTAAAAAAAACATTGAAAAACCTATTTCGTTTTATATATAACACTAGCTTTTTCCCGCAACTTACCCGCGCATAATTTTGAAAAAAAGTAGCCTATGTATTCCAGACTATGATCTATCTCTGTGCCAAATTTCATCCAGATCCGTTCAGCCGTTCTGGAGTGATTGAGTAACAAACATCCATCCATCCATCCATCCATCCATCTATCCATCTAAACTTTCACATTTATAATATTAGTGGGATAAATATTTATATCTACCTACTACTAATACAATAAATATTACTTGTGTACTTACACGGCTTTGTACAAGGTATATCGGCCCATTTACATAACTTATCTAAATAAGTAAAGTACAATCAACTCTAAACATTGGAAATACTTTTTTCATCAACCAGTCGTGATCGCCCGCAATGAGTTTAACAAGCTCTCGTGACCGGCCGAGCGTCGAACCTGCGACCGCTTAGCCGTCACGTCATGCACTGAACTACTACGTAATGGTTCAGGAAATTAAATGATGATTTTTTAATGCTGTTGCTTCTATACCCTCCATGGTAATAGCCGATTGCACGACCACATGTAATTGTTGAAAGATTATAATACTTAATTTGAACGTTCATGCCATGAGCATCGGTGGTTCAGTGGTAGAATGCTCGCCTGCCACGCGGGCGGCCCGGGTTCGATTCCCGGCCGATGCAATATATTTTTTTTACAAATAATCTTGTAGTAATTTATTTACATACCTAAATGAAATTAATTTCAATCAGTAGTATACCAAAAACAAAATAATAATACCTAATATTATATTGCTATGAATGAATACAAAGAATCCAATTATAATAAAATTCTACAGACACTACATCGCATTAATTATCAGTATGTATAGAAATAACAATCATCTTCAGATTTTCAACCTTATCGTAATGAAATAAAGTTCAATATAACATTTTCAGAAATTCTGATCACGGTAATAAAATCCGCAAAGTTCGAATTAAAACAAAATACGATCCAACATTTTTAACACAAATGTGTAGAATCCACTGTCGAATCGATTCAATAATCGTAAATAATATAGCGATTAATCTAAATCGATTCAAACGTCTTCATGGAATGAGGTCGAATAACAACTTGCCGACTTGCCCTTACTATTGGTTTTATATTAGATCGATTTTAAATTGTTCGAAACGAGTATAGTAGCACAGTAGCAGTATAGTATTAGGTTATTGGGTTATATTAAGGTTCCGTATAATACACGAAAGCAGAAACATGAAACAGAAACATGAAAGCAGAATAAATGCAGTTGAGATGAGAGCGTTAAGAAGTATGATAGGAGTTAAACTGAGTGACAGGATAAGAAATAGTGAGATAAGGAAACGTTGTGGTCTGAAAGAAGATGTAGTGACAAAAATTGAGAAAGGTATGCTGAGATGGTTTGGCCATGTCGAGAGAATGAAGGAAGAACGATTGACGAAAAGAGTGTATAAGGCGAGTGTGAATGAAAGTGTTGGAAGGGGTAGACCTAGGCGGACGTTTCGAGACCAAATCAGGGACGTCTTGAAAAAAGGCCAGGTCAAGAGTACCCTAAATCGAAGAGCATGTATGAAGGGAATAATGAAAGTGGACGAAGCGAAACAAGTATGTAAGGATCGTAGCAAGTGGAAAGAAGTGGTCTCTTCCTACCCCTACGGGAAACAGGCGTGATTATATGTATGTATGTATGTATAATACACGACGTTTAGCGGAAAATTTAATTTTTGTGATTAATATTATTGATCCCAAAAATTAATATTTGTGATCAGCGAGTTTGACGCTAAATAATGTAGGTAATGCACCTAGAATTAGAAAACATTGATATTTAATCATCCAAATATTAAAAATTCTCAATATATCGTGAAATTACAACGTAAATTGTATGTAAAACCATGTTAAAACTGTGGTACAGTGCATTCTTCTATTGATTGGAATCGAGGCGTGCATAATAAAATGATGCATGCGGTATAACGATACTGCAAGACAGGGACAAAACACGCGCATTTTTTTTTTTATTGAAATGAGGCATCAGGAAATGAAAAATGATATTACGTAGAGACGAAGCTTGAGAGTTCGAATCGTGGGAATTAAATTCGTAAAACCCAATACAATAAATGGTGCAAACATTGAACTTAAATATTGGTATGGCTTTGCATATGATCTTCAAGAAATATCATAGTAAATGAACATAGAAGTAGAAAGAATAGTGCCAATACATCATTAAACTAGTCCTTGTTAGATTGTTCTATAATTTATTTATTTATTTATTTAAGTAAAGGAAACAAACAGTTGTACATAATTCTTATAAGGTAACTTAGATAGTTAGTACTTAAACCAATCAAGTTTCCAAAAACCAATCAAGTTTCCAAAAACCAATCAAGTTTCCAAAAACAAAAATAATCCATAAATAATCACATCTTATTGGGCGTGAGCGTTATTTCACGTCACCGGTTACATTAACTGGTTACGAGCTAATTCACCGAATCACTGTTTACGCGACGAAAGAGTAACTGGTGATTTTTGTAACAGGTTATTTAGCTGTAGCCCGAACTACATCATAGGTATCATGGCACCGGTCACCCATAGACATCTAAAAGTAACGAATAACAATGTTTGTATTTTTGTATACAAGAAGCTAGTAGTGCCGAAAACCATAGGGTTACAAAAATAACCAGTTACAAAAATCATCTATTAAATAACCGGTGGCGCCCTCTACGTAACCGGTTACGTTACGTTTCGTGAAAATAATGTAACGACACACGTCTACATCTTATGAAATTACTATTACTTCTAAGATGGTACATAATCAAATCGATATACGTCGAATTCCACTTTCATTCAAATCTTTTTTAATGTAGCCACAAAACGGAATATTAAATTTACATCACAGACGCTGTTTTATTCAAATAAGCTCGGCGCTTCCAAATTTATGGCGAAATCAAACACGAGCAGAATGGCGAGTAGCACTTGCTTTGATTATGATGTTTTCATAAACCATGTTCTTTATTCACAAAAGATACGCCGATCTTCTATAAACCGCAATACGAGCAATGACTCATTTTCATCTGCATCATCGTTATCAACCTATTAATTGTCATAACTGGACGCAAGAAACTAATGGTGGTGATGGTTTATGGTGCTAGAGCCAAGCTTTAGCTAATTGGCTGAAGTTCATATATGGGCTGCCTCGACCGGGATAGTACCACTCTCTCACAGAAAATCGGCGTAAAGCATCTAAGTATTACAGCTGCGTTTCGTACGATGAGTGAGAGAGCCGGAAGACCCTCCCTCCCCTCCCTACGTCCCACTCCCCTTCAGGTCGGCACGTGCGAGCAATGCCTTTGGTATTGCAAGCATCTATAGGCTACGGTAACTACTTAACTTCAGGCCGGCCGTACGCTTTTTTTCCACCTCAGTGCTATATAAAAGGACTCCCTATATTTATAAACCACTAGATGTGTCCATATGGCGCGCATGCCTCACCCGAGCACTCATATTATGACATTACGTCTATGCGTTCCGACGTCAAAAGTGAGTGCTCGCGCGAGGCATGCGCCTGATGAAGACGCCACCACTGAGTTCAGTATTAAACTCTCAGTATCCGCTTTCTCACGTAGAAGCTCCGACTGCCTGGAAAGGCTTATTATGACGGGAAAAGTGGAGGGCACTAGATCTCGTGGCAGACCTCCCGCCAGATGGAGCTCGCAGATCACTGAGCTTACGCAATTCCAACTGCACAAAGCGGTACACGTCGCGGGTGACAGAAGCCGGTGGAGGAAAATTGCTCTCCAGAAGTTTTTTGTACATAATCGTCACGATCCTCAGTATTGAGGTAACGACTGGGAAGAAGATCCGCTTTCCCTGTGTTTTCACTTCACTTGTCTATTTTGTAACTTAGTTTAATGACCATTGGTTAAATCTTTTGTAATCGTTACGATCCGGTGGTAGTTTTTACCTCCGTTCTCTCTCTAGAGACAGCAGCCAAGCCGAGGCCGAGCCCTATGTGGCGCCCTTGAGCGTGCTGTCCCCTACCCTTCTGGTTGGAGCGCACTTTGCACTCGCCAAAGTCCGGGTGAAGTTGTAGAGGCCACTCTGGCCAACAACGTATTGTCAATTCAAAAAAAAAAAAAAAATCTTTTGTAAAAGCATTCGCTGCGTGAAATACGATCTGAAACTTGAAACCTTTAGCAACTATCTCCAAATGATTGACAGACAGCAACTTTCTCATGCAATAACTGTAGTCTTAATAGTACGATATTAGTAAGATTTTACCGGTGCAACTTACAAAACATTGGTGTTATAGGTTAATTTGAAATTAACACTTCGCAAATTGAGGTGTCATGTAACGGTTATGAGCGCTGACAGCTCGCGTCAAATGTTTGGTATAAGAGAGGCTCATGTTTAAAAATTATTAATGATTTTCAACGCATCGATAAAGCCATGGTTTCCTCCGATAGCGGTGCCGTCATAGCGGCCGTCACTAGAACGTTGGCTATGTAAACTAAATGGCGCAGTTTCCTAGAGAGCGGTATTGGATACCGTTGTTTACATAGCCTTTGCCCTGCAGTGGGACAGTACAGGCTAGAAATGAAATGAAATGAAATGTTTACATAGCCAATGTTATAGTGACGGCCGCTATATAACGGTACCGCTATCGGAGGAAACCATAGCTTAAGCGGGATGAGACCTTTTAATTCCATGAGACTCTTCAAAATAACTTGAGAAGTTCTTATCGCAATACCAACATCATCTGAGGTAGGAGGTATCTTATGTAGATTAACATGAACCATGGTCTACAAATAATACTATAAGACCTTATATAGTCTGTCATATTATAAGAACGGATTTCAAAATATTTATCGTGAGGGAATAATACAGACGTAATGTTAACGCCATTTGTAATTTATCACCGGGCGCCATGGCGATAAATTTTGTGTGTATTTTGCTTGAAATATTGTTGCAAACTCAAATGTGTAATAATAATTAAAGCAATATTGTCTCAAAATACTTATATCAATAAGACAGCCTCATCTTCAGTAGGAATATTAAAATTTTCAATTATGAAGGTGGTAATAAAATTTTAAAAATCTTTGTCCAGCATACTACTATAGGTGCAAATAAAAATTAGGGAATTGATTCAATTGATCTCACCCAGATCATCATCAAAGTCAAAGTCAACATTTTTTATTCATGTAAGCTAGCCGTATACATCGTTAAAAAAAAACAATATTTAAGAGTTACAGCGTTACAGCGTTAAGCGTTACAGTTATCGGCCTGTATCAGTCGGCTTTGACATAGGCCTCTCCCAATGTACGTCACATGCTCGGTATATCCAAAGGATGCGTAGTGTAAAAATTGTCGTTACTAGATATAAAAGTCTGTAAAATCATTGTAAGAGGAGTCTCGGGCGCCCAATGGAGATATAAAGATATACAAAGGATAAGGCGACAAGGTTCACCACCTGTCACGTTGGGTTCTGATTATCTGGTGAAACGTGGGCTTTGAGTTGGCTTAATACCTCCACATTGTGGTGGTGTATGGACACGCAAGCCTCTGACTACCCCCGAATGGGGATAAAAGTCGTGACGTATATGTATGTATGTCATGTCATGACAAAGGATGAGGCTTCAGAAGTTTCTAAAACTGTAGGACTCAACAAACCAGAACTATTACAATTTCGTGCTAAAATTTCCAAACTGTAGGACTTAACAATAACGTTAACACGTAAACAACGTTTACAACGTTTACAACGTTAAATAACGTTTGACATTTATAATGACATTTGTAAGAATAATTGACATAATTTATTATTGTAATTTGATGGATGAGTAATTTTAATTTGAATTGTTTTATTATTATTATTTTTATTTACTAACACTTTTTAAGATTAAACTACTAACACAATTATGGATGTAATATCTGAAATAAAATTTATTATTATTATAACAATCCAGAACTTTTACAATTTCGCGCAAAAATTTACTCCTTTCCATACCTATATCCAGCCAGTCCAATGAACACCTCTGGGAATTCCAGGTCATTATTCCGATCTATCATATAGTCAAGCAGATACATTTAGCGCTCATGTGGGTGTATCAATTTACTGAATTGAAGACAATAAGGTCAACGTGTGGCGCAATTCAGATGGCCTGATACCGTGTGCATTATAATGGAATGATTTACATATTGTATATCTTTGTGTTAATGATTCAAGAGCTAAGCTAAAACCTTTTCGTTGTCAAGAATTTCAAACCAAGACTACAGATTTTATGGATAGACATAGACAGCTAGACGCACCAATAAATCGGTACTGTTAGAATTTAAAATAAAAACACGTTTGTCTACCATCTGCGAGCAGCATATTCTAAGTTACTTTGACCAAATTTTGACATAATTATGGAGACATAATTTTGAAAGAGATTATCGTAGTTGGTAACACTGATGGCAAGAGATGAGAAGCTTATCACCCAACAATGGACTGACCAGATTTTTTTTTATCGGACTGAGGTGGCAAACAAGCGTCCTACCCGATGTTAAGCAGTTACCGTAGCCTATAGATGCTTGCAATACCATAAGCATTGCTCGCACTTTGTCGACCCACTCCCCTTAGTGGGAAGGTGGGAGGGGAAGGGAAGTGGGAGTTGGGCAGATGAAGGAATCCGCTTCTAAAAATTTTACAATGTGGTCAGGAGCGCGGCGGATCGAAACAGGTGGCGGGAGAAGGTTCTCTGGCGACTACCGTCAACGACAGTCATCAGACATGATGGAAACGACTGGGAGGAGAAGGAAGACCGATTTTGACACAGCGACTGCCGTCTGTCCTTTGTTACCGTGATTTATCTGAAATTATAATGATAGAGGGCAAATGGCTGTTCAGAAATTCAGATCTATGATTGAGATTTCAGGCTTTTGACTTAAGGCGGAAACCCACCGCGGCGCACGGAGAGGCCACGCACACGGCCACGGCTACGTTTTGCAAGAAAATGTATGCATGACGTCATTTCGTGCGTAGCCTCTCCGTGCGCCACGGTGGACACGATTGCATACATTTTCTTGCAAAGCGAAGCTTGACCCACGTGCGTGGCCTTTCCGTGCGCCGCGGTGGGTTTCCGCCTCTATAGGCATGACAAATAACTATTGTTCATAGATGTTAAAATGACAGCTAGCTTTAATGCTCAACTCCAAAGGTACCTAAATTGCTGAGTTTTTTAGATTTATCGCAAATATACTCACAAACAAATATCATTACTCCGTGCAAATTGCAACGACTAGTATAATAATAATTCTTCTATAAGTACACGTTTCCACTCTTGACCGTGATACTTTTCTAAAAAGGATATTGTTTCCCAACATGTTGGCAAACAAGCTGACAGTTGACATTATAACTATTAGATCATTGAGCGCACTGCGCACGGTCACACGTAATCTAAATCTGTTAATGGTGGCCAGTCATCTGGGTCAGTAGGAAACGCTGACGGTTGGTTAAAATTAACTGATGTGACATATTTATAACATTAAAAATATACAAATGTGTTATCAAACTGAAATATTATGTGACTAAATAGGCACTTTTTTACGAAATACTTAAATAAACATTCGATTTTATGTAAAATAATTAAATAAAAATGTTGACTAGCACAACATTACAGCTTACAGATAATACGTAATAAAACTACGTAGGCACTCATTGAAAAAATATTGCAAAGAGCACTTGGCTAACTTTTTACGAGTTTTAAAAATTCTCCGTAGCATTTAATCATTAATTTCGGCACGCTACTCAATATCCGATATGGTCTAGTGGCTAGGATACCTGGCTCTCACCCAGGAGGCTCGGGTTCGATTCCCGGTATCGGAAATATTTTTTGCGTTTTTTCTCACGAAATGTTTTCTCACGAGTTTTTTAACAATTTTACCAGCATTTAATTCATAATTTCTAATCATTTAATTGTTTTTGAAATTGAAAATAGCTTCCATTATGCGAATTCTCGACAGCATAAAAACGGTCTATAGTTATTCGATAGTAACATTAACCGTCAGTAATTATGAGGTAATTTTATAAATAACTGCTGTGATCATAATTACTTTAATGAAATATCTCTCGGTGCTCAAGGTTGAACACTCGTATTACTTCGAAGCTCCACGGTTGGATTCCCATTGCACTGCATTCACTACCGTTCCGGTCAGCGCTGCTCTACGCTACCCTACCTAGGGTAATGTTAACTTAACCATGCCACCCTTAAAAACATTAACTAAATAGAGAATAAAACACACAACGCAGGGACTGTTAATCTTTAAAAATCCACTGAACATTCATAATTATCTTCGTGGTTTTTTAATGGAGTTAATATCAGTGGATTTCCAATCATTAGGTAGAGCAGATTACATTTTGTTATCCAATATGGATAAATTAAATAAATCCTTATTTAAAATAGAGCACTATCGACGTCTCTACAAATGCAAAAAGACTTTCTACAAAACGAAACGCGGCAACGTTTTAATTACTCGGCTGTAATACTTCACTTTTTCTCTACAAACTCTACAAAGAGAGTCGACTCGCTCTGTTTCGCGCCAACAGAAAAACCTCGCGTTAATACCATTGTTTAAATAGAGAGAGTGCGCTTGCGCGTGCGTTTGTTGAGCAAACTCAGGATTAGCATAATTTTGACACGTTATTCATTGAATCTGACTCTACATTTTTTGTTTTAAACTGTTAACTTTTAATGGAGAATGAAAACGTTCTCCAAAGACTATGTTGTGGTGGATTAAGAGGGGGATGGTTATTGCTAAGACTAGAGCTGCATGACATCAAAAAGGAGAGCTCTATCTACTCTACGCCAAGAAACTGCTGTACTACTAGGATCTAGTTCTTTCTATAATTCTGGAATTACTAATTACAGTCGGTATGCTGTTTATCACGCATAGTAACTTTAACTTTGACCCTAAATTTTTGGCAAACAATCGAAATTCATCAGTGGTAAGAATGATTAAAGAAATATAATTTTAGGTCAGATTTCTTCGACTTGACGATTGATTGAAGGAAAGTGCAGGGGAAAGTGCTTATACAGGGAGTTAGCTAAGACGATATACGTATTAATTTTCACCCAATCATCCAACAACAGAGTGGGGCAAAATTTAATTGCAATTAATTAATTGCAAATTGCAGGTGATGTCACAATTAACAATTAATTGTGATTTGATCGCGATTGACAAACAAATCAAAATTAATTGTTAATTGTGACACCACATGTAATTTGCAATTAATTAATTGCAATTAAATTTTTCCCAACTCTGTCCAACAATATACGAAAAAATGAAAAATTAAGTATGTAGAGTAAATTCCCTTTGATAAGACAGCTCAAAGTCGCTCGATAGTTTTCTCTGTCATTTATTAGGGTTTATTATTTACTTTTTTTACGTGCAAGCATGAGTTATCATGGACTTGAATACGTCTCTCATCTACCCTAACACCCTGTATAACACATGAGCAAAACAATCAATACCGACTTGCGGAGATCTATTAATTAAGCGAATATACATACTTGACTATCTCTGCGCTAATGAATAGGGGCTTCATCAGTAACATTGCTAAACCAATATTCAATTCTAACAACTCAGATTCAGAATTCAAAATCTAGCATTTCCTGATTCGTGAGCCTATCTCGTTCTAAGAACAGGAAACTCTAATTGGATAGTAACGGCAGGTGGAGCTATACAGGAATAGTACTGAGCATCTTAATCTGGAATGTATAGAATGTTATCTTCAAAAATCGGATTCAATTGATTAATAAACAGTAACACAACACAGTAGTAGTAGTATAACAGTATTTTATAGGTTACACATTAAAACTAAAATTTTGTATATAATATAAGTGTACCGATAATTGTTATTTTTTCCTTATAATAAATATAAGATACGAACGCTGTGAACGTATGTTATAAGCTACAGTTACTAGCATAATACCTTTTATAATATTATAATTAAGTGAATGTTTTGTATTGTACCGTTTACGTTCCAAATAAATAAATAACGCATTCACCGAATTAGGTACCGTGATAAAGTTTGTATGGCTCCAATAAAAATCGTGAAATAAAATTATTTTTATAAAAAAGCAAATACTGACTTAAAAAACCCTGGCGCACTAAAAAGTACTAAAAAGTCTTAAGTCACTTGCCCGGTTTTTTTTTATTTTGAAGTCTACGCGGACGAAGTCGCGGGCAAAAGCTAGTTGATTAATAAACAGTAACACAACACAGTAGTAGTAGTATAACAGTATTTTATAGGTTACACATTAAAACTAAAATTTTGTATATAATATAAGTGTACCGATAATTGTTATTTTTTCCTTATAATAAATATAAGATACGAACGCTGTGAACGTATGTTATAAGCTACAGTTACTAGCATAATACCTTTTATAATATTATAATTAAGTGAATGTTTTATATTGTACCGTTTACGTTCCAAATAAATAAATAAAATAATAACTAATTTTATTCGCGGTAGAGCTAAGCTGTAGCCAATTGACTGCAGGATACGGACTGGCTCAACCGGGGTAGTACTACCCTTTCATAGAAGATCGGCGTAAAATACCTATCACAGCTGCGTTTCGTACGATGAGTGAGAGCCGGAAGCCCAACCTCCCCCTTTCTATACCTCTGTCCCACTCCTCTTTAGGTCGGCAACGTGCGAGCGATGCCTTTGGTATTACTAGCATATATAGGCTACGGTAACAGCTTAAGATCAGAGGGGCGTATGCTTGTTTACCACCTTAGTCACATAAGGGGTTAGGCTTCCAGCTCTCTCACTCATCATACTAAGTATACGCAGCTGTAATACCTACTTTACGCCGATCTTCTGTGAGATTAGTGTTCTCTGTGGGTAGTAGTAGTTCTGTGGGAGAATAAACAACTCAAAATATTGCTGTCATGCTCATTTAAAAAAAAAAACGGATACAATCATGCTTATTTAACCACAGAAATAACGCTTTAGCATCTAATATTATTCAATATCATGAGGATAATAATTTAATAACCACAAGTTTATTTACATTGATTTGCAATAATAATTTATTATCCACAGCCTTGTTAGCTGGCCCTGTTATGGCGTTTGCATAGCTGCGTCTACATCAGAAGGGCTAGCCAAGTGGCATGAACGCTAATCGAATAGAAATAGAATAAACTTCACAATGTATGGAAATGTCAAACGTCGCTATGTAAATAGCTACGTCCAGAAGTGTCACATGCCGCGCGAGGAAAATTTTCCTCGCGGTGTTTGACTTGCCTCACGTGAGGCAAATGCGCGCCCTGCCTCACCTGAGCACTCACATTTGCGTCGCCTAGTTTGGCAGTCGTGAGACAGAACGATGTCAAACGTGTCAAACTGATTGATCGGGTATACCTTTCCCTGTCTAGAGTGTCAGTTGCCTCGCCATTTGCCTCGCGCGGCATGCGACTGAGGCAAACGTCGTGCTTCGCGAGGCATGTGGGTGAGCAGCCTCGCGCGGCATGTGACACTTCTGGACGTAGCTATTCAACAACAAGTCGCTATGAAGATCACGCTTGAGATCACGTGACTTATGTCATTTCCATAGATGAAGCGTAGCGAATTTGTAGACGTCAGCCACTTGTCTAGCCCTTCTGGTGCGTGTCTCCCCCGAGCATTCAGTTTTGACGTCAGAACGCAAAGACATTATATCCTAACATGAGTGCTCGGGCGAGGCATGCGAGGCATCTGGACGCACCAACTGAGAAATAAACATCACATTTATTTAAATGTACCTACCTATTTAACAATATGACATTTGGTCAAATAAAAAATACAATGTGTGCATCGTAAAATGGAGACTATAAAATTAAACCGGTTTTAAATGTTTTCAAATTGGATCCTAATTCAAGCTTAAGATTATTTTTAATCGCCCGTTTGAATTTCGATCAAAATATTCAAAACATTTCTTTGCTCTGTCAATATTATATTATCAAACAGTAAAAATAATTTACTTAACATTTAGACGATAACTTGCTATAGCGCCGATAGTTCATTGCCCTTACCACAGGGTGTTTTGGTAAACGTACATACATTATTTAGCAGCTATCTACACAAATGCTTTCATCATAATATTTGGCATACAGTCATGCATACTCGGTTGTGTATAGAATTATCTTGCTGTTATATTTAAACAAAAAGTTAGTAACTTGATAGGCGTGAAATGTGCCACAGGTGTCTAACATACTGGATAGACCGTACTGCACCACATACATACGGAATTTCCGTACGGAATTCCCGTTCGAAATATCGAATCGGGGATTCCGAACGCAGTAAATCCATCCAAATGTATGGACGTATCGCGTTCAGAATCCCCGATTCGATATTTCAAAGGGAATTCCGTACGGAAATTCCGTATGTATGTGGCGGGCCTTACAACGCATTTACGCACAGAAGTGTCCAAGACACGTTGAATGTGGCAGGAGTTTATCAAAATTACCTAGGGTACTAAAGTACCTTTAGGGGGGGGGTTTAATTCTGAACTCATATTTGAGTCCTACTTGCGTTGTCCTTTACCTAGAGAAATTTCTGATTTGCTCCGCAGGCCAAAAGCTGAGTTTACCCATAATTACAGCATACCTATTATTGCAAAATAACAGTTTTCCTATACTGATGACAGACGGACATGAGCTGAAATACGAGTAATATTACGAATTTTAAACTTTCACTTGCTATTTTACCACCTTAGGGGTGGAATTTACAAAAATCCTTCCTGTTTTCTTCTTTTACGCCAGAAAACTGTTAAAACTTCATGTTTCTAACACCTGCAGCGCTTTGGTTTTGCACGTCTTGGCAGTGGGACAAATAGACGGACAACAACGTGATCCTATAAGGGTTCCGCTTTTTCTTTTTGGGGAACAGAACAATAAAAATTAAAAATACAATGCCTGTTTCAACTCCAGATAAAGTATTCCTGTTATTTATTTATATTTGTTGGTAGATACATAATTTAAATGTTTCCCCATTATGTCTTCAAGACACTCGCACCATCACAGAACAAACGGAGCGGACTAAACCTTGGAATCGCAAGTAGTTAGAGCAAATGTTTAAACTGGCTAAAGTACGAAAACACTGGCGCTATTTGTATGCTAAACAGCCGAATATGGTGGAAAGGAGCATCTTTATTTCGTGTTGCTTAGAGTCGAGAATACTCTGGTAAGTTACATGTTCATTAAGTAAATAGGATGACATGTTGACAATGACGTAACTGTTATTCAAGTGTAACATAATATTTGGCATTCCTGGTAGAGCCAAGCTGTAGCCAATTGACTGCAGCTCATAATAATATGTGGGTTCGACCGGGGTAGTCCTCTCACAGAAGAACGGCGAGAAGCTATTACAGCTGCGTTTGGTACAATGAGTGAGAGCCGGAAGCCCAATCTTCTCCTGTCCCTCCCTCTGTGCCGCTCCACATCAGGTCGGCTACGTGCGAACGATGCCTGTGGTATTGCAAGTAAAGTAAGCTACTTAAAATAAAATAATAATAATATCCTGGGACATTTTTGTACACACGGTTACCTGACCCCAAATTAAGCAGAGCTTGTACTATGGAAACCAGATAACTGATATTACTACATATACTACTTATTTATTTGTAAATACATACTTAATATACATATACACCCAGACTCGGGACATACAGACATGTTCATGCACACAAATGCATGTCCCGGGTAGGAATCGAACCTACGACCTGCAGCGTGAAAGGCGCCTCCGCGCCAACCACGCTAACGGGCCCGTCAAATACAGTCAATAACAACTTTAAATGGCCAGAATTCAACAAATAAATTATCTTTATAATTTTCTACTTAGCCCCAAGACATTACGACCCTCGGCCTTCTACCTAGACGTGTGGACTAGGGTCAACAATCATGAAGAGAATGAATTACTCAAGAAGCGAACATACAACTGAAGGATCAATGCTCCCAAACTAAGAAACAAGGCTTTTTCATATTATAATTAATGTATTATCATTGTAATGAGAAGTTTGCTTTGAACTAACTAAATGAGGCTATGGAATAACATTTGAATATTTTAAGACACAAAACGGCGTTAATTTAGAATTTTACGGTGGTATCGTATCAAAGAATTGAACAGAATGGAAGTAAATATGGAATTGTGAACGAAAATGGGTATAATTTTAAATTTTATGGTCGAATCTTATAACTAGCGAAAGAATTTCATGCATAAGCCAATGATGTTAGAAGTTTAGTACCTACCAAATGGTTAAAAACACGCTAATGAATTAAGATGTAAAGGTTCAAACCAGGCATGTAATTTCACTTGCTGCATGTACGGTAAAAGATAAGTATATCATAAGGCATCCTGTAATTTTATTACGGACATCTAAATTTGCCGACCTTCACCGTATCCATTGATTACGTGAGTCGATTTTCGTGATTTTTCTTGAAAAAATCAACATGGCGATAGTATGGCTCCATTTTCAGATGTGAAGAAAAATCTTCAATATTAAATTGAAGACCTTGATGAAAACATTCAAATACAAAAAAAAAAAAATAACGTTTTAGTTGGATTTTTGGCCGCGCAATCGTGTTTTATTTTATTTTAGCTCATTCTATAAATCAGTAGAGGTTAATCCATTGATATAATATAAATCTAAATATATAAGAATCAAAGTCCTGATTGACTGACTGACTGACAGACAACGCACAGCCTAAACCGCTGATCTTAGAGACTTGAAATTTGAAGTGTGGGTTTGTCTTGATGTGTAGAGGTGTACTAAGAAAGGGTTTTTTGAAATTCAACCCCTAAGGGGGTAAAATAGGGGATGAAAGTTTGTATGGAAGTTCGTCATTTTTGAAGTTAGAATTATGAAAATTGCTGATTAGGTGCCTTTTGAAAAATAAAAAAAATATGGGTTTCAGGGTTTTTGAAAATTCAACCCCTAAGGGGGTAAAATAAGGGATGAAAGTTTGTATGGAAGTTCCGTCATTTTTGAAGTTAGAATTATTTAAATTGGTGATTAGGTGTCTTTTCAAAATTAAAAAAGAGTAATTTCAGGGTTTTTGAAAATTCAACCCCTAAGGGGGTAAAATAGGGGAATGAAAGTTTGTATGGAAGTTCGTCATTTTTGAAGTTAGAATTTTGAAAATTGCTGACTAGGTGTGTTTTAATAATGAAAAAGATTAATTTAGTGGTCTTTGGTAAATCAACCCCTTAAGGGGGTGAAATAGGGATGAAAGTTTGTATTGAAATTCGTCATTTTTGAAGTTATAATGATGAAAATTGTTGTTTAGGTTTCTTTCTACAAATAAACAAGATTAAATTTAGCGTTTTGGAAAATTCATCCCCTGAGGGTGTAAAATAGGGAATGAAAGTTTGTATGGCAGTACCGTTTCGGGCTAATCTCTGAAACGGCTGGATCGATTTTGACGGGACTTTTACGGGCTAATACGATACGGGATCCGGGATATCCCAGATACGGGATCCGATATCCGGGATACGGGATCTGGGATCCAGGAAACGGGATAAGGCTCCGGCAAACGGAAGCTGGGATCTGGGAAACGGGATCCAGGATTCAAAAAATGAGATCCGGGATACGGGAAACGAGATCCGGCGTATGAAATCAGGGATATGGAATACGGGACCTGTGATATCCGGGATACGGGATCCGGGATCCGGAACACGGAATCTGAGATCCGGGGAACAAGATCCGGGATACGGGACCCGGGAAACAAGATCCGGGATATGAAATTAAGGATATTTGATACGGGATTCACGATATCCGGGATACGGAATCCGGGATTTAGCAAACAGAATCTGAGAAACGGGATGCGGGGTCCGGAATATACGGGATCCGGGATACGGGATCTGGAAAACGGTATCCAGGATCCGGGCAACGAGATCCAGGATACGGGACCCGGGAAACGAGATTCGGGATATGGGTTACGAGATACAGGATCCGTGATATCCGGGATACGGGATCCGGGATTTAGCAAACAGAATCTGAGAACGGGATCCAGGATTCGGGATCCGGAAAACGGGATCCAGGATTCGGGCAACGAGATCCAGGATCCAGGCAACGAGATCCAGGATACGGGACCCGGGTAACGAGATCCGGGATACGAAATCCAGGATATGGCATACGGGATCCGGATAACGGGATCCAGGATCCGGGATACGGGATCCGGAAAACGGGATCCAGGATCCGGGCAACGAGATCCAGGATACCGGACCCGGGAAACGAGATCCGGGAAATGGGATCCGGGATCCGATTTTTTAAATTTAAATTCTGCGCGGACGAAGTCGCGGGCAAAAGCTAGTTAAATGTATATAAGGAGAGACCTTCCGGGACACGATCTCCACTTGTGTCTCCAATCAATAGATATAACGTTGCCTTATCGGTCGATTCCTGATCAAATGCCTTTACTTCATCAATATTTATGAAGTCGTGCCGCCACCGTGATACGTTTCCTAGGTGTCGGGTTTATTTATAGAAAAACTAGAAATTTAATACAGTTTTCATATAACGGAGTTAGATTATGGTAATCTAATTATAATTCAAATATCAGAATTTTATTATTATTCTGCCGGTGTTAATGAAGTAGTTATAAAATTTGCATGAGAAGATAAAATAGTATCGTGTCATGACCCCATAATCTGGGCATTAAAGTATTAATTACATTAGTTCAAGCATCTATAGGCTACGGTAACTGTTTAGCATCAGGCGGGCTGTAGGCTTGTTTGCCACAAAAAAGATTTAAACATAACAGACATGTTATGTTCTTCGAATTGCTCCCAATCATTCAACACGTCCAATAAATATAGATACCCGTCCAATGACATTAATAATATGGATATCATATTTATTACAGTCGTAACACATATAAACACAGACTGTCCGTTACAGAGGGCAGTTTTTGCTGACTCTGAGTCAGCTAATGTGCATAGTATCAAGTTCGACGCGAGGCGAAGAAAAAAACATTAACGCAAGTCATACAAGCAAATTAGGTGCGTATAAAATTACATATGCAGCCGTGATGTACTGAGGTGAGGAAATTAATGTTAATGGCGCAGAAAAAACAGCAATCGTTCTAATGGTGGGTTGGAGATGATGGTTTTGTGATGGTGAACAAACGATAGTGGATGGACCGCATTTTAAGGCCAATGGCAAAGGCTTATCTTTTATTCGTCCACGCCACAGATTAATAGAAGTAGGCAGATGTAGTCTTGCCAACAAACGATGTGAAGCCGGTTAGAGTTTTATGTGTGCGTGACAACTAAGAGCGGCACTAGGGGCAAATACATATGTGTGCGTGTAAAGTTGTGTAGTTATAAGGCGAGATTGTATTCGCTTTTCTGTTTTGTATTTGCTTTGGTGGCCTCACTTTCGTGTTCCATGCACTCCATCTGTAGCTCCTAAATCTATGGTCCACGCGTCTCTCTATCTTTTGTCATAATCCCCAAGGTATTCAAATCAATACCCTATGTTCTCCTCAGTAGGGTCCTGACTCCTGTGTCAGCGAGTGCCATCAGCAATCCAGTTGGTGTTTATACTTATCTAATCCGACGAATGTTTTTGAGTTACCTGAAGCTGTGCAGCACCAAAGAATTTAGTTGCGCCAAATATTGGTCGATAATGTTTAGGGTCGCCAATATTCTGCATGGTAAGTATGTCCCTACTCAGGACTTAGTGTGATTTAAAGCTCTTTTTAAGATTATTTTTACCCGACTACGGCGGAGGGTTATGATTTTGACCGGTATGTATGTATGTATGTATGTATGTATGTGCATCTGTTCCCACATAACTTCCAAACGACTTGTCGTAATATGACAAATGAGGTATCGTTAGAAGCGGCTTAATGGCGCGCTGGTTATAGGCTATGTGACGTCACATAAAATTGCATACGGCGCCCTCTAGAGGACATAATGTCACGAACTAAAAAAAAAACTTTTTTTAATGAAACCGTGTGGGGTATCAAATGAAAGAGCTTGATGAGCACATTTCAAAAATATATATATTGTTACCTATAACTCCAAAATAATTAAATAAAAAATAAGTTTAAAAACTAAAACCCGACTACTGAAAAATCGCGCTCTAAAAAGTATGAAACAAGAAAATATTCTCATCTAGAGGATAGCCGTGGTCCGTGTTCATATGCCATTTGGCCCTAAAGGACCTACACGGACCACGGCTATCCTCTAGATGAGAATATTTTCTTGTTTCATACTTTTTAGAGCGCGATTTTTCAGTAGTCGGGTTTTAGTTTTTCTCTGTTGGGCGACACGACCGTGTAGTATTAAGAAATCTACAACTAGAGGTAAATCTGCAAATAGTTCTATAGAAATAAATCAGCTTTCTATAACTTATCGCAATAACAATACACCACAAATCAATAGTAAGTACGGCGGACGTGGTAGTTATGTTATTTCGAAACTATTCCCCGAACGAGGAGATAGGTATGCGGGCGACGACAATTTATTACCGAACGTTAGAGATCGAACGCAATGAGGGTAAACAATGTCAAATATGTACTTATAACTTGGAATAGCCTCAGAACAACAATTTTAACTATTTAATAGCCAACGCAACTAAGAAGCATCCAACTTAAAAGCCACGAGAAACCTTAAGCCGGGTAATTTGATACGCGATCATGACTATTGTGAAGATACGAATACGGAGCAAATCGAGGCGTCCACAACTTGATACGGGGCTTGATTCGTGATACGCTGATACGGATACGGTGATCGGATCGGGCAAATGATACATGTCTGGACACGGCTTTACATCACCGAATACGAACTTAACTGGGTGACTTGATATGAGTCAGTCAGTATACTACATACACTACACTATCTTTAAAACATGCTATCCTACTTCCTACTATCCTACTAATCCTACTGGAGGCTCTGGAATGAGACATAGGCTAAGCTTACACATCAATTTCCACGCGGGCGAAGCCGTGGGGCACAGCTAGTATAATAATAACAATTCGCTGCTTCAATTCAAAAGTACCACAAATCAAAGTGACACTTTTTTAGAGGAGAGCTAATCAAAGAAAAAAAAACTATTTTTTGTCTAATGCTTTTTTATTTCATATCAAATATATACATATTATACATCGTTAGAAGCGTATATTTAAGCAGCACTAAATGTTTTAAGTAGTTTTATAATAAACTGAATGACGGAGGAGATATAAGCATATAAGTTACTTTTGAATACAAAAAATATGTTTGAAATATACTAAACATGGAACAAAACAACCATAAGTCAAAAAAATAATTGTATTAATAATGTTTCTCTATTAAACTTTTAAGGAACACAATAAAAATCGCCATGCAATTCAATAAAATAACTAAAATGCTATCTTAAATTTAAAACAAATAAAAGTTTTCCAAATTAAATTCTTCGAAACTGTTGTAAAATAATCATCAATTATTTTTTAAGTTTTATTAAAAAATGATAACATGAAAGTAAAATACTAAAATTGGCCAAGCTAATTAGCAAAACTAGGTAACGTAAGTTTTTTAAACCTCAAAATAAAACAAAGACTTTATAAACATGAAGAAAACACTCTTTGACTCGAACTTGTATCCTCAGAAGTGTCGCTATCATAATCGCTGCCTAGTTTGGTTTCCTTTTTAACCCCCGACGAAAAACACGAGAGGTGTTAAAAGTTTGAAGTGTATAAGTATCTGTGTGTCTGTCTGTGGCATCATAGCTCCTGAACGGATAAACCGATTATTATTTAGTTTTTTTATTTTGAAAGGTATCTTAATCGAGAGTGTTCTCAGCCGTTTGAAGACCTCTTTTCTAGTTGATGAAGAGATACAAACGACTCCCTCAGGTCTGATCGGTTCGAAATTTGCAATCCTGTTACTTGTCAATGATATTACAAAAGTAAGTAGAAAGTAGTGTTGGAAGGGGTAGACCTAGGCGGACGTTTCGAGACCAAATCAGGGACGTCTTGAAAAAAGGCCAGGTCAAGAGTACCCTAAACCGAAGAGCATGTATGAAGGGAATAATGAAAGTGGACGAAGCGAAACGAGTATGTAAGGATCGTAGCAAGTGGAAAGAAGTGGTCTCTGCCTACCCCTACGGGAAACAGGCGTGATTGTATGTATGTATGTATGATATTGACCTGATGCGCAGGCATCACCAAAAGAACTCCACAACGGTGTAAGGCATCTATTGTTTACCAAAATACATTGTATTAAAATAAGTAAATGGCGATTTAAAAAAAACTATGAAAAAACACAAGCCCGCCGAGTTTCTTGACGAGATCGCGTTTCCGATACGGCGGTAAATTTTAGGAAAAAAAATATGTAAAATGACAATTTGTGAATGGTCTCGGTATAACATAGTACCAAAGCCACCCACCCGCCGCCGGCTCCTTTTAAAAGATCATGCCGACATGGTGGTTCAAAAGGAGCCTGGCATTTAAAAAATTACTTAAATGCATGTTATAATTACAATGCCCTGCACAAAAATGCTAATGTAATGTATCTCATTACAAATGACCTTATCGATTAACCTATGTATTAAAAAAACTCTGTTAAATAAAAGAAAAACGAGTGTATTCCGGAATAAGGCGCTTTTGAATTGAAATAATAATCATTTATAGTAGTTTTTTTATATTCAAATTAAATTATTTCTAAATACCGTACTTCATATTAAATAACTTAAATGCAAAACGAACACAATGTGTCATAATTTTATTTTGATCAAAAAAAATAAGTTCATTTAGGTATATTTTCTGTGCAAAACTACCAGTTTTTGAAATATGGTTCTTTTGATTTAAAAATAGTGGCATACTGACGTGAATCCTTTATTCAAAGCTGAAGTATTCCGAAATATGTTCGTTTTCTGTATAAAAATTTCGAGATATGGCACTTTTGCACAAAAGAAACTTGCTTTTAGTTCAGTTGTCAACGCGCAACTCACATTATGGCAGTTTAGATCATATTTCGTGCGTTCAAAACGAAAATTCAAAAGAAACAGTTGCGTTTTTTATGTATATTAAAATGCAAAATCAATGGGTGTCTTTTTAAAATATAAAAATATAAAGGATTACGATTGGATTTTTGCAATAAAAACATTTTTGATTTTTTTTTATTTGTGGTACTTTTGAATTGAAGCAGCGAATTGTACCTGAGCACAAATCTTTTTTATGAACCCACATCACTGACGTTATCTACACTGTGACATAACTGTGATTTACACTGTGGTTTATTGTTATTATATGAAAGACGATACCGTCCACGGTAAACTTTCTCCTAACCACATCCGTGACGTCTGCATTAGCTGTAACAACAGTAATACGACAATTATACGACAAGTACAACGCTTTGTAAGTAAGCTTAGTTTAAAGCCCTTTGTGACTTCGTGCGTAGCCCAGTAATCTCTGTTTATGTTGATGAACTGTTTGGCTACTATCAATAATCATAATCCCTTTAAAAGTAGGTATAATTAAGTATTTTTTTTTAGTATATTTACCTATCTACTTCACAACCTCCAGCAGGTAGTATAGCCGGCTGAGACAAGACAAAACGGGAGATAAGTCGGTTTTGCCTCATTTTCTGTAAGAGGGAGACATAATGCGTGACAAAAATCTTGTCTTGGGTCGAGCACTGGCGTCTGTGACAAGCTGACAAGATAATATATATTTTTCTCATTGAGACCCAGTGCGACATCTATGATAAAATATAGCCGTGTTTCGTGCGCTCGCCCGGTAGTGCCTCTACCAAGACGAGTCAAAAAGTGCTGCATACCTACACCTTTTCAAGAAGAGAATCTACATAGACATTCGAAAATTCTATCTTCATAATAAAATGCAAATTTACCTAATCTTTAATAAGCTAAGTTTTTTATTGTTTTCGCGAAAACTTTCGCCTTTTCACAGAGATAAGTCTACAAAGAAACGGAAGGAAATACCGACTATACTATACTCAGGAACACTAGATAGTACCTAGATACCGTATCATCAGTGTACCACTTCTCATCGAGTGGCATGGCGCCACGCAGCGTTATCACTAACAGCCAGCGTACAAGATAACAATGATAAGACAAAATTAACATGACATGACCCGAATACTTCTAATTTTTATGTAAGTAGATAATGTTTATAAAGCATACAATTTACTTAGAAATAAGGAGACACGTGATTGTCCAAAATAGTATGTCCTACTAATCGTAGTCCATGGACACAGTACAACTCACGTTCGCGGAAAATAATGTTGGAAACATGTCGGTATTGCCAATACGGTTCATCTTCTGGAAAATAATACGCGTCCAAATGCATTTAAATTGATTGTCGATTTGCGAGTGCGATAACAGATGTGTGAATTTCGCTGCATGTTGTGCGCTGAGCACAAGTCTAGTGATAGCTATGTTATGAGGTACCATATCTACTTAAATAACACATCGATGGTGGCAACTCAACTTCTACCAGGAAAATATTGTTGTTCAAGCTGTCAGTTGATATTACATTTTGCCCTTACATTACTAGATATTTATAACACGCTCATTGCAACACCCAAGACCATGACCCTATCTTACAGAGCCAGAGACAAACAGAAATAAAAGTAACATTAATAACTTGTGTAATGATGAAACAATTTCATTCAACAATAACAAAATAAAAAATCTAAAACCACCTAATTATCTGAATATTTTTAATTTGACAAGGTTATTAACTTTGTCATTCTTTTTCTTTTACCAACCCGTCGCCGCAGTCGGCCTTTTCGACCGGCCCAATCTAATTCTCTAGTGCTGCCCTCTGGCGGACCACCTGCAGTGATTTTAATTTGAAATTGGCCCTCTCTATTTGTAATGGTTACTGCCTTGTAGGGCTGCACGGTGGGTGGCGACCCTAGTGTTGTATATTTTCACATTTAAATAATATGATATTACCTATGTAACTGGATGCCGTTTCGGTTGCTCGCGTCGCTGCTGATACGTTATGTAAATTGCTGTACATATGACCGACGGGATATATGGAATGGTGGGGTAATGAATGACAGTTTTAGACTGGTACATTGCAGTATGCGGTCACAATCAGATTTATGTGCGGCAATTTTGTTTGGTCTGCGGTTTCACGATGTGCTTTGGTTTGAGTTTTGAAGATATAGACGATGTTTTCTTTATGTTAATCTGAGTATAATATGTCTCTAAAGACAGTTACATAAAACAAAATTCGTTTATTAAAAATACAATGTTTTTTTTTCTATTATGTATTACTTATCAAGATAAAGAGAGAAGCGACCGTAGCCTAGGGGCGAACACGTTGGGCTAGCAATCAGAAGGTCCCAGGTTCGATCCCCGGTTGGGCATGCACCAATAGATGAATTTTCATCAATGTGCATAATTTACAGTTCGCTTACGGTGAGGGAAAACATCGTGATGAAACCTATCTATCCCTCGGGATTAGGTAATAGTCAGTTCCTGTATACACGGCGACAAGGTTCACCACCTGTCACGTTGGGTTCTGACTATCTGGTGAAACGTGGGCTTTGAGTTGACTTAATACCTCCACAATGTGGTGGTGTATGCCCACTCAAGCCTCTGACTACCCCCGAATGGGGATAAAAGTCGTGACGTTATATTATTATTATTATAATTATCAAGATAAAATCAAAACAATCTAGTTTTAATTTAAGTTGTAAAAACCACATTGTTAAATACAATAAAATAATAGCATTCCCACGTACTAAGTTGGGTTTATTTTCAACTCATTTCGTATTAAGAAAATAAATAACAGCTTTAAAATCTTCTCTATCTTCATTACAATCTTGCCTACGGGGTATATTACCCATAGACGTGCCTTTTTAGTCGTGTGCCAACTAGCGCGATTGCCTGCTCCTACCCTGAGGCTCGTCGAGAATCTCTTACAAATTGCACCTCTTGTGCAATTTAATAAATAGTTCATTTACAACCCTTCGTTTATTATGATTGAGTTTGTTACCTATTGATCAAAGTATGGGGGCATGGAAAATTGCAGTTACGTTAACATGTGGATTACAAAGTATTGGTTTTGCATTTTAGTAGCATCGTCCATTGTCCTTAAAAATTCTAGTGCATCATAGGTGTATACACGCTGTTTTCAAAAATATTTTGAGGAGCGTCTATATTCTTAGGCATCATTCGTCTTTAGCCTCGATCGGAATTTCGTTACGTTGGACATTGAAAATCTCGAACAACTTAAAATCTTGGATCCAACGAAAATTCTGGATCTATATCATTATATCGAATTAGTAATAGAGCACCATCGATTAAAATAAGATTAATTGACCTCTTATAAAGGCATTTTAAATGCTTAACATTACGATATCGTTTTGTGATTGAGTAGAACTAAATTGCCGTTCATTACGCGGTGTCAGTAGTTTATGCGTACTAATTCGTCGGTATTAACGTTATTAATGAACTTGTTATTAATTGTGTGCATTTGCTGACCACATTCAAATGCCTCTCTAGGGTCATGCCAAATGTAGAGTTAATTTTTACAGCGTTAAAGGACCACTGACCTAAATCGTGCAGGTGATAGATACCTTTAGCGTGACGGATCCCCAACCACCCGAACCAAATTTATTCTAATTTAATTACTAATAACATGCTTGTGTTGTTGTGTTTTATTCAAGACAGGAAGTAGTTACGCTTAAAAATTCTATTTTTTCGATTAGTGTATAATTTGTAATCCTCTATCCAACGCAATGAAAGGAGTTTGCCTTCATTGTCTGTCTCTATTTCAATAGATAGATAGATAGATAACTCTTTATTAATCCACCACTAGAAAACAAACATTTATAAATTATTACATAATTTACACAGAAAGTGGAAAATGGGCGGCCTTATCACTAAAAGTGATCTCTACCAGGCAACCTTAGGATGGAGAGGAATGCAATGCTATGTTGTTTGATAGCAAGCTGGTATCGAAGAGATGGTTCCTACCACACATTTTCAGTTTTCTAATACTTACCTATGTCAGTTTGTTCCATACTAAATTCTATCGAATTGGGGACGTAGCGTTGTATTCTAATCCGTACACAATTGCTGATGATGTCAGTTTAACCAGATAATTTATTAGGCGTTAAATCATGATTTTGTTGTTAAACACAATAAGCCAAGGTACAATCAAGTATTACATCACATTTAATTTTAATCTGTCGTCAAGTGGGAATTGATTAGCTATTCTATTCGGTGACCACTGAATCGTGACTTAGGATGACTAATTTTGGATAAACTTGAATAAAAACTATTATCCAGTAATGTCCGTTCCGTTGAAAAACTTTAAAAGCTATTTTGTAACTTAAAATGGTAGCGATAAAAAGCTTAAAGTTTTTATGGTCGCTATTTTCAGTTGGTCTGATTTCTTAAAAATAAAACGCAGAATAAAGTGTTGGCAAAAAATCTAGAATTTAAAGATTTCCTTTAAATTTGGAACGATTTTTTGTGGCGAGAACGTGATGGTATGTGATGTGCCTAATGCCTAGAGTTTTTGATTCAGGTACCTATCATAATTTCAGCCGTTGTAAATCCGTAGCTTGCTTGCGAGTAAACTATAGACCGAAATGTTCAATAAATTTGAAAGATAAAATATTAACGATGAATTCATTGATATTTTTATCATTCAAGTTCAAGGGCAAATTAAAATTTGCATACACATAAGTGCATAACACAACAATCTTGAATTAAGTATTTTTTTTAAATATCAATTGATTATTTTAGTTATCAATATGCCCTTTACTTTGTCTGCTTATCGTAGTATTTTTCGAATGCCGGTCTTTTTAATACATATCTCCTTTTTATTATGATCGAAGAGGCTTGGAGAAGGTTCTTCTCATAATAAATCCATCGTAATTAAAGTTATGTTCTTAAATTCTCTACTAAATAAAGTAAGCTTCCTTACCTTTTAGGCTTCAATCGTTTCATAAACACGCCGAACATCTCCACGGCCGGCACGCGTCCAACACAACCACAACACAGATAAGCGTATGTCAATGACTTTCGTAACAGATAAACAAAATCACATGTTAATTGACCGAACGATAAGCCGAACGGTGGGACACAGCAACGTCTGACCTAGACACACTAACTCGGAACACTGTCCCACATTCGGCACATCACTAAATCGATACGAAGTATTACGCAACACGTAAAATCTCGCGGTTCTCGCAATTTGCAGCGCTCATCGATATCATACGCAATTAAATCGATCGATTTATGATTTATAATCGAGTGATACGCACAACAGTGCTATCAGTCGGGCTCGGCGCGACTGAGTCATGTTGTTGAGTCTAGCGACTCGGCGGCCGACCGGTTGCATTGCGCGTCAGGTGCGGGTCGATCAGCTGCTCGTTTGACGCCATCTTGTTTTGTTTTCGCGCCATCTCGCGGTGACCTTTCAACTCTTTTAATTTATAAGCACTGTATCTACACATGACTATTGGAGGGTTAATTATAGGAAAAAGAAATAGCAATTTTGTAAGCTATCTATACGTAAATAATATGGAAATGCCTAATAGGTAGATGCGGGGGTTACGGTGGTGTGATTTCTATGGCAAAGAATCTAGGTTTATCTATATTTTAGATGATTTTTACTAGTAAATGAGAATGCCTACTCGAACAAGATTAAATGAGTAGATCCCTACTGTTAGAAAAAACCTACTGGCAGCTAGGCAGTAGTCTGTTTGCAAACATTTCAACATCCCATTGCATCTCCCAACTTGTGTAGACAGCCCATTTCCTTTTTAAAGCCATTCTTTTAAAAAGTTCGTTTTGTTGACACTCCAAATACCATAAACCACTTGTTCATATAGTTAGGTACCACACAGGAATGTGACGTTGTTACCAACTTCTGAATTTCCTAATGTCATTTAAATTTTACTTAACACTTGTTTAAATAGACAAAATAAATATTTGACTTGGTGGACGCGCTACCGTGCCTTCAGATAATGTCTCAAATAGATAACTTTGCACAAAAATGATAACATTCATCATTTCAAATTTTATTTCGTAGCATCGGTGGTTCAGTGGTAGAATGCTCGCCTGCCACGCGGGCGGCCCGGGTTCGATTCCCGGCCGATGCAAGCTCTTTTTATTTTTGTACCAAATTTTGTTTTTGTTTTTTTATCTCATTAAAATAAATAAAATTTATATACCTAGGTACGTTTTTCATTAAAGCAAAATAACAGTGAACAATATTTTCTCTAGTCTATCTATCTACAATATTTTTTCGATGTTTAGATTTTTGGATGCATCGACCTAAACGTTAGAACTTTGGATCTTTCGACCAAATTAATGAGATAAAGAGCCATCGAGTAAACATGTTCGACCATTGCTATTTGACCAAACAGCATTCGAAGCTAACTCGCGGTACAAATGTCATTTACATAACACCATCCCTTACTCAATATCGGAATTTAGGGGTAACTCAGATTGCGTAATTAATGACCCCCACCCCACGCCATTAGGGCACCCCTCGGGTTAGGAAGGAAGGGTTGTTGCGACCTTGAACTTACCGCGACATTGGAAGCCATGTTTATAAGCAAGCATTATTTTTAATTAGTTACCGGGAAAATGAAAATGACCCGGAATGAAGGACGGTCACCCGAATGTTCTTTTTTAAACCGACTTCAAAAAAGGAGGAGGTTTCTCAATTCGACCGTATATATATATATATTTTTTTTATGTGTGTTCGCGGATAACTTCGTCGTTTATGAACCGATTTTGATGATTATTTTTTTGTTGGAAAGGAGATTGAGAGAGAGAAGGAAACCAGGATCTGATGATGGCATCCCAGAGAAATCGAGAGGAATCTTCGAAAATCGTAGGGGCGACTAGTGCGTTTGTAATTTTTTTTTATTAAGTATTTTAAAGCACTACTATTTTATGAAGGTCTGGAGTCGATCTGATGATGGAGCCGAAAGACAGTCGAGGGAACTCCTCAACGATTTACAGCAATTACCTGGTGTTTGGGCTTGATTAATTTGTATTGATGAGAGCTTTACACCTAGATGGGTTGTGACTGTCATTAGGGATCTGATGATGAAGACGAAGGACAGTCAAGGGAACTCTTCAACGTTTTACAGTAGCTACCTTGTGTTTGGGCTTGATTAATTTGTATTGATGAGAACTTTACACCTAGATGGGTTGTGACTGTCATTAGGGGACTGATGATGAAGACGAGGGACAGTCAAGGGAACTTCTCAACGTTTTACAGTAGCTACCTTGTGTTTGGGCTTGATTAATTAGTATTGATGAGAACTTTACACCTAGATGGGTTGTGACTGTCATTAGGGGTCTGATGATGGAGTCGAAAGACAGTCGAGAGAACTCCTCAACGATTTACAGCAATTACCTGGTGTTTGGGCTTGATTAATTTGTATTGGAGAGAACTTTGCACCCATATGGGTTATAAGTGCCATTACAGGTCTAATGATGGAGACCATAGACAGTCGAGGGAATTCCTCAAAGATTTACAGCAGTTACCTTTTGTTGGGCTTACTTCATACGGTTCAATATGCCAAAATGTTCATTGGTATGGCGCCACTAAAAATCGTGAAATAAAATTATTTTTATAAAAAAAAAAACCGAGTATTTGGGGTCGGTGCCAATCTATCTTCTTACTTTTATAGTAGGTATACTTGGCATACCAAGATTGGCACCGACTCCAAATACTCGATAACACACCATCACGTCTGGTTTTCCCAAAGGGGTAGGCAGAGGTGGTAATAGAAATATTATTTCAGGTTTTTTAGTGATCCAGGTTTTTTTGAAGTCGGTTTTTTTTTATTATTATGTTTCGTCGTTGCTACAAATTTTATTGTTGCTTGATACTGGCGAAATATGTAACTACCAATTAAACTGGTAGAATGTTTTTCTATCCGAGGGTCTAAAATAAATATTATTTCCATATAATTTCTTTCAAAACGCCAAATATATTTGATGGTTTAAGTTATATAACGGTTCTGAAAGAGACCCTAAATATAATAATTCTATTTTATTGTAGTCAAGCTAAGGCTAGCATATCCACATGTAAGTACACCCCTATTATTTTCCGTAGTCAGATAAATCGTAAGATATAAACATGTCGACCAGCGGTCCATTATTACGTCAATTATCGAGTTGATTCGATTGAAATCTCGATCTTATCGATATCTCGATTATCTGAATCGAGTCGGCGCGAGCGCTGAATTACCGGTGTTACGATTCCGTTTGTTGCTGTAGATATTGTTCCAGCTGTTAGCGATGCGAAGCGATAACTTTTATATGCAGTTTTAAAGCTAGCTGCTTATTTATCTATTTTGGTAATAAGACCTTGTTTTCTAATAATTTCAACTATTTTCGGTCACAGATTTCATAATTTTAAATATCAAAAAATATAATATCACTGATGAAGAAGTTAAAAAAATGGCGACGCATTAAGCCGGAAACCCACCGCGGTGCACGGAGAGGCCACGCCATGCCACGCACACGGCCACGGCTACGTTTTGCAAGAAAATATATGAATGACGTCATTTCGTGCGTAGCCTCTCCGTGCGCCGCGGTGGACACGGTGACATACATTTTCGTGCAAACCGAAGCTTGACCCACATGCGTAGCGTGTGCGTGACCTCTCCGTTCGCCGCGGTGGGTTTTCGGCTTTAGGTACATAAATACCTAACGCTTTGTTTTCAACGAAATATGACTTGACAAACAAACAAACCCTGCAGACTTTGATATTGGTGGTAGAGCCAAGCTGTAGCCAATTGACTGCTGCTCATATACGGACCGGCTCGACCGGATAGTACCTACCACCCTCTCACAGAAGATTGGCGTAAAGTTGCTATCACAGCTGCGTTTCATACGATGAGTGAGAGAGCGGGAAGCTCAATCCCCACCCCTCCTACCCCTTCCTCTGTCCCACTCTCCCTAAGGCCGGCTGCCTGCGAGCAATGCCTTTGGTATTGCAAGTATCTATAGTAACTATCTACGGTAACTGCTTAACGTCAGGCAGGCCGTACGCTTGTTTGCCACCTAGTCACATAAAAAAGGCCTAGCTTATGTAAGCTGTGCCAAGTTCCTCTTAGTTTCTGGGTTCTTAAATAGTTCAATTATGGCCGGCGCACACTGGGGACGGCCGGGGAGAGCATTTGAATTTTTATCAATCGAATTTAATATGTACTTATCCAATCGAAATATGGTGCTCCGGCGTGCTCATCGGTGCACCGAGAAAACCGCTCCAAGATGCTCCAGGGTCGATCACCGAGCGTTGAAATATAGACCTTATTTCTATTGGATAAGTATTAAATTCGATTGATAAAAAATCAAATGCTCTCCCCTGCCGTCTCCAGTGTGCGCCGGCCAAGGGTTCCTACCTTGCGCCCAAAAAATACAAACACATAAAAAAAAACCATTTGCTATAAAAAATATTTTATAGCATCGCAAACCGTGTAGAGTGAAATCATTTTAACAAGCCTTTCGTAAGCTCCTAAGGGTCTGTCTGTCTCCTTCATTTTGCACGGTGCGAAATTGTCACTTAAGCTTCTACAGCTGAAGTTTATTAAGCTCGCTCAGATGAAGAAATTGGTTCAATTGCAATAAATAATAAAACGGGTTGCACTCCGGGAGTGTCGGCAGAAGTGAAAACTTGACGCAAGTTTAACATTTTTTACCCATCCCTTCTTACGAATTTTCGATCAGGCATCCCGTCTAACGAATTTTTGATCAGGTCACGTGTCCTGACGCGAGTTTAACATTTTTACCCATCCCAAGAAAAGTGCACAACGCCGCTAAAGAAGTTTTCACTTCAATAATAATAAATATCGCAAGACTAACAAAGCAACTGTATGGTCGTATGGCTACCATACAATGGACTGGAGGTTATCCCAGTGACACCCAGACCAGGGCAAATTACGAAAAGGCCGTTTCTGAAATTCTCCTCTGAACCCGCAACCCCCGATGTAGTGAGCCAAGTAGCCTATGAACTACTACACCAAGTGGTGGTCAAAATGGACAGGTAGTTGTTACTGGTATAATACTTAAGTACTTCATTGGTTGTAAAAGTTATGGCCGGCGCATACTGGGGACGGCAGGGGAGAGGATTTTACATGTAACGTCACGACTTTTATCCCTATTTGGGGGTAGTCAGAGGATTTTAATTTTTATCATTCGTATTTAATACTTATCCAATCAAAATAAGGTATATATTTCAACGCTCGGTGATCGACCGTGGAGCATCTCGGAGCAGTTTTTCGGTGCACCGAAGAGCACGCCGGAGCACCTTATTTCGATTGAAGTATTAAAATCGAAAGATAAAAATTAAAATCCTCTCCCCTGCCGTCCCCCCATGACATTATGTCAACGTGGTCAGACGTCAAAACTGATTACTCGCGCGCGCCGCTCATCTCATATAGACGCATCCATTCAATATCAAATGCAAACCTAATCTTGCAACTGTAGGAATTGTTGCGGTGTGGATAAAATCAATCAATTCATCTTCAATTCTATTACTTAATAATCTAATTTTAAAACAAGACCTATTGCTAACTTATCTTAATTTTCGTTCATCGCTAACTAAATCGTCAAACTAATTTATCTTCATAAATTAATTAATACATTTCTTCACCACTTTTAAACATATTAACTGCAACCCTAGGAATCAATACTTCTGTAACTTCTCCTGAAGCCAAAGATTCGTCTGCAACTTCTCCAGAATCCAAGGGTTGTATCACTTTATCATCTTCTGCTGTCTTCTTTGACATTGGTGGCAGCGGTGCCCTTGTCTGTGACATTGGTGCATGCGACATCACTTGCCTTTTTTCTGTTTTAATTATATCATCAAGGATCTCATCTATTACTTCTACTTGTACTTCTGGGAGCTTTTCTAGTTCGTCCTTCCACTCTGTGATGGTTTCATTAAGGCAGACTTTGAGGCAGGTCGCTTTGTCCTCGAACTTGTTTCTGGTTGGACAGCCGCGCCAGGTCGCCTCGAGACATGTCCCGTTTAGATGTGTGTACACAGTCGTAGAGTTCTCTGAACATTTCTGATCGTTGAGTTTCGTTTCACACTCTGAAATGTTTGACATTTTAAAGTTTCAGTTACCTAGTTCATTATGTCGCCGCAAGTTAAACAGTTGCCGTAGCCTTTAATACCAACGGCATTGCTCGCGTTGCGGACTTGAAGGGGACTGGGACAGAGGCAGGAGAAGGGGGGGGGGGGGGGTGTTGGGCTTCCGGCTCTCTCACTCATCGTACGAAACGCAGCTGTCATAGCTACTGTAAGCCGTTTTTGCCCGTTGAGCTACAGACAATTAGCTACAGCTTACGTCTACCATTAATCGCAAGTATATTATAAAAACTTACCATTCAGTGGCTCTGGCTGTGGCTCTGGCTGTGGCTCTGGCTGTGACTCTGGCTGTGGCTGTGGCTGTGGCTTTGGCTCTGGCTCTGGCTGTGGCTGTGGCTGTGGCTGTGGCTCTGGCTGTGGCTGAGGCTGTGGCTGTGGCTGTGGCTGTGGCTGTGGCTGTGGCTGTGGCTGTGGCTGTGGCTGTGGCTCTGGCTGTGGCTGTGGCTGTGACGGTGGCTGTGGCTGTGGTGTCATGACCCAATTCTCTTCGTCGCCCCTAAGGTTGAACTTGAAGATGCAATTATGAGAGCATTCGTACTCATTGTCGAACTTGTTGTAGGTAGGACATCCCCGCCATATTTCTATCTCACACCGGGTCCCTGGCTTGTAGTAGGCGAACACAGGTGTTGGTTTGACGTGGCAGTCACTCGTGTTGAGTGGTTGTAGGCAGTATTCGGGAGGCACTGGGGAATTTATAATCTTTGTCACATCTCAAAAGAAAAAAGTATTACCCAGTCCGCACATTTCCGCACGAACAAAAATTGTTACTAACCTTAGATTGATGATTGGTCTCCGCGAGAGTGCGCGCGCTAATCTATCATAAATCTATGTTACTAACATTACGGGCAGTTGGACTCCTTCTATTATATCGGCAAAAGGTTGAACCCCTATGTTACCCATGGTCTCATACTTTAAAGAGAACGTATGCCGTATACAATATGTTAAAAAAAACCCTGTCCGACCCGAAAACGTATTGTTGGGTATCGAGATTAGATTCCATTTTTGCAAAAAAAACTTTTTTTAAATTTTTTTTTTTTAATTTTTCAAAAAAAAAATTTTTTTCATTTTTTTGGCATAGTATGTGTCCCACTGCTGGGCAAAGGCCTCCCATATTTTTTTGTAATACAAATACCCCGTTTACATAAAAAAAAAAAAAACATAAAATGACGTCATCACATACTTTGTGGTCTGAGGTGACGCCACACGATCTAACATAATTACTTCCGGTAACGGTGTTGTCATATTTTTAAAATTAGCTACATTATGTGGGAAAAAGGCAAAAAAAAATGGCACTTTAAATGTTCATTAATATGTTTACTATCATGTTTTTTTATTTTTTATTATTTTATTTGGTCATGTGATTGGGGAACCTAATTACCGGTTTCGACTCGGACAGGGTTTTCTTAACATGTTGTATTATCTAACACAATAGCACTTATAGGCTGTGACAATAGCTACATTATTATAGATGCCTTTTATTACACGTATTTTGGTACATACAATTCCATCATAAGCTGAGTTATCGTAATCATGGCAGTCAATAATAAATTGAGCTCAGCCTATGTTGGAATTGTTACCATTGCCGTGCAGGCGACATACCTAGGTACTTACCTAAGGCAATAGCGATTGATAAATCTATCTCTCTATAACTTATCATAGATTGATTATGAACAGGCTTCTTCTAATTATGTGAACACCAAGGAATTTATAGGGAACACTTCCGCTTTCACTCTACAATAATAAGTATCACCTTTATTTACTTATCTAATCTATTTCGGTAACATACTTAAGGGTTGCACCTATTTTAGAATCGTTGGATAACTTTTTCCACCAAATTAACATGGCGTTTTGATAGATTTCTCATAGGATATGAGTCAAAACGCCATATTTATCTGGTGGTTAAGAGTTATCTGGCGATTCTGAAACAGGCTCTTATTATTTCTCTCTCGCTAATGTATCACTAGCCTTATTATTTTATGTATTTTGAAAATTAAAATTACCTGATTCTATTACGTCGATAAAATAAAACGCAGTCAAAACACATTGTAAACCGTAATTTGAACTTCTCATTATGAAATTGTTCCAGCTAATTCGGTAAAAAACATTGTTACGCGGAAAATTAACTTTCTGTTTTATCACAGTAATTAAGATTTTATGGTTTTCATTACGGAAGGTTGTTTTATAGCTGTAATAATACTAATTACTAAAATAATGTTGCATAAACCAAAATAGAAATTGCATCGGCCGGGAATCGAACCCGGGCCGCCCGCGTGGCAGGCGAGCATTCTACCACTGAACCACCGATGCTCATGGCAAATGTTGTAAAATTATGATTTACTTCAAAATAACAGTGATAAATAATATTGGTCAGATATTTATTACATCCTCGAGTTTAATAAATTTAAAATCGTTAATTCAAACCTAATTTAAATCGTAAAAAACGTTTATAACTTAAAATTTATAGTACTTCTGCTAGTTCTACAGTCTGCCACTTTAGTGAAGAAAATGGAGACCCTGTTGATATAATAGTTGTATACTAAAATAATAGTTGGCGCTAAACCACATATTATATAAAAAATCTTTGAAATAATAAAACTGGTAAATTGTTTAGGCATTTACTTATTAATTAGCGATTTCTACTATAAATGCTTCCATAATAATTATATACAAAATTAAAACTAGTTAAATAAAAACATTCCATGAGTTAATTCATGAGAGTATCCTTAGTTCAGAATTGTACCAATTATTATTTATAAAACATTATTTTGTTCATTTATTCCATTTGTTAATTTTATTTTAGTCTGAAAACCACGTTTTTTTCATCGGATGACTTGTTTGATAAGTTGAATATAGCGCCATCTCGTAGCAGCAATTTGCAACTTGTTTTTATTTTTGAGATCTCTCGTATTAAATTTTCTTCGATATGTTTCATTACTTCCAGAAGGTCTTCATTTCTCAGGTTCTAAATTGTTTTCTTTTTCTTTCAATTTCGCTCGTTTGCATATCATTGCGCCTAGTATCATTAAAAGTAGCTGAAACAATAAATACTTATAAAGAATTGTGTATAATATCTATGCGGATAAGTACGTTTATTTATAAATGTTTCTGACCTAACCTATCCCGTTACCTTTGAGTATTTTTTTCTAGGTAAACTATTAAAATGTACAGTAGCGACATCTCTTTTCATTCTCTCTCTACCTACAGTAACGCCATCTAGACCACAATTGGAACAACTTGACGACCACTTGGCGCAGTGGTTCGAGCGAATGCCGCTCGGCTTACTGCATCGGATGATTGCAGGTTCGATTCCCGCCAGTGGCAAATTTCGGAAACAACCTTTTCGTAATTTGCCTGGGTATCACTGTATGGGATCACCCCAGTCCATTGTATGGGAGCCATATACAAGCGCTGCTTAGTTTGGGACCATACAGTTGGAGTGTAGGTCTGGCGATATTATTACTTTTATTACTTACAATGGCATTACAAATCACTTTTGTTCCTAGAAATGATTTTTATAACCTTTGTAAACTGGCTCAATTCTCTACAGTAGTATCGTTTGTCTACAATGTAGATGTAGAGACTACATGAATCGAGCGGCACGCCCGATCAGTCAGATTAGACGTTTGATCTGATTGCTCGGGCACTGCTCGAAGCTTGTGGCCGCGGCCATTAGTGTGTGTGTGTGTAGTGTAACGTCACGACTTTTATCCCCATTCGGGGGTAGTCAGAGGCTTGAGTGACCATACACCACCACATTGTAGAGGTATTAACCAACTCAAAGCCCACGTTTCACCAGATAGTTAGAACCCAACGTGACAGGTGGTGAACCGTGTCGCCGTGTATACAGGAACTGACTATTACCTAATCCCGAGGGATAGGTAGGTTTCCTCACGATGTTTTCCCTCACCGTCAGCGAACTGTAAATTATGCACATAGATGAAAACCGGCCATTACCTCAGTAATAATCAAAGCGACGGTCACGCCAAGCACCATGGCCGACGTCTCCTTAAACACGACGAGCACCAGATCCTTGCATCCGATGTCGTAATACGCCTTCCTGGCTTTGCAAGACTCCCTCTCCCTCTCTTGCACGAGCTCGGAGCGGATGGAGTCGTACGTGGGACAGCAGGAGATGGGGATGTTGGGGGAGAAGTAGTAGGGGAGGTGGGGGCTGCGGTAGTCCTCTGGGCCGTACACGCCGCAGCAGTTGAGCTGGAGATGGAAGAATTAAAAGAGATTATTATTTTTATTTCATTAACTCTGGCCCATGGATGTGGCAAATAAACAATGTGAGAACTTGAAAATTAGAGTTAGACTTAACTTGGTCTTTGAACCATAGATGTAGGTACTAATTTACAAAGTTTAAAAAAAACTGCATTGAAATGAGGAAATTCAGTGCTTTACACAGAATTCCTAATATTTAAACGAGAGCTATAAATTATTTGCTCGCCGAACTGTTCTTACGATGCTGGAGGCAGATGCCTAACTCTGGTTCTAAAGACGACCGTTTAGCGTAATGATTCGAGCGTAGACCGCTCGACTAAAATGACCTTCCTTTCCGTAATTTGTCCAGGGCCTATACCACCACCTCTTATAGCAGTATTATTTTAACCTTACAGCGAATGACGTTTCTTAATGTCATGACAATAAGGTACGTCATTGTACAAAAAGTCGCTGTAAGGTTAAAATAATACTGCTATAAGAGGTGGTGGTAGGGCCCCTGGTCTGGGTGTCACTGGGATCGCCCCCAGCCCATTATACGGTAGGTTCTCATAGTATACAAGCATTGCTTAGTTGGAGACCATACATATGTGTGTTTAAGAGCCTGTTGCAGAATCGTCAGATAACTTTTATCCATCAGATAAATATGGCGTTTTGACAGTTTTCCCATAGAATATCTGTCAAAACACCATATTTATCTGAAACGGGTGATTAATCTAGCGATATTATTTGTTGTTAACTCGTTTTACTAAAGATATAATCATTGCTATTAAAAAACTCTGATACAAGAAAACGTGACGCTTGCGTAATGTATGACTCAAATTTTACATGACGTTAGCGTCATGAAGAAGGTAAGGTCATTTGCGAATATATAATAATATAATATCCTGGGACATTTTTTTACACACGGCTACTGATCCCAAACTAAGCAGAGCTTGTACTATGGAAACCAGATAACTGATATTACTACATATACTACTTTTTTATTTGTAAATACATACTTAATATACATATACACCCAGACTCGGGACATACAGACATGTTCATGCACACAAATGCATGTCCCGGGTAGGAATCGAACCTACGACCTGCAGCGTGAAAGGCGCCATCACGCCAACCACGCTAACGGGCCTGTCACCGGGCCGGACCGGGCCGTATATGCACCTTATAGGCAAGACTTACATCATTCTGCGTGGTCGCCCACAGTCTCACGTGTCTCGGGTTGTCCTCCCTGGACAGCTTGTAGGACTCCGCCAGAGACTTGCCCAGTCTCATCTCATCGGAGTCCGTCACGTTCACTGATACGCCAGCGATTAGGGCTTGTATGACCGCGAGGACTAGGAGCACTATGGCTGCCTGGAATTTGGGGGTTAAAAGTCTTTAGGGGTAAAATTAAATTACCAAAAATGTGCGCAAAGAGCATCGTAGAAGCGGATAGAAAAGTACCTACTTATTAAGTCCATAGGCTCTGATAGTTTATATGTTATACACATTCTGTGACGGGCTAGACAAGTGGCATGAACGCTAATCGAATAGAATAGAATATACTTCACAATGTATGGAAATGTCAAACGCTATGATGATCATGTGACTTATGTCATTTCCATACATGAAGCGTAGCGATTTGAACGACGTCAGCCACTTGTCTAGCCCTTCTGTTTCAAAAGCTTCGGATAACTTTTGTCCATCAAATAAAATTGACGTTTTGACAATTTTACCATATACCTAATATATGTCAAAATGCCATTTAAATTTAGTGGATAAAAGTTATCTGATTATAGACAGTCACTAAGTAAGTTTTTAATATTGTCACATTGTGATAAAGGGCTTAGCCTTTCTTTTGGCTATCTAGGGTCCTTAATTCTAATGGGGCCGTTATGTGTTCTGTATGTGTCGGTGTACAATAAAGTGTTATCTATATATCTATCCAAGTATAATTAAGATACTAGAACAAGAGAACTAAGGAAAGAGATACAAATTCAGGTCTGTTTATCTCAGGCCTCAGGTCTATTTGTTATTTTATTTTCCTGTCAAACACTCTTTGACCAATTTTTTCGTATTTCTCTTTGACCAGAGGGCTTACCACAACCTCTTATCGCGATTCAATTATAGGAACGTTTTAACGTTTCAGCGACTTTTTGTGCAATGACGTACCTTATTGTCATGACAATAAGAAACGTCATTGCACAAAAAGTCGCTGAAACGTTAAAACAATACTGCTATAAGAGGTGGTGGTAGGGCCCCAGTTCTATTTATTATTATTACTGTAGGCAATTCAGGTAGGCACCGGTGCCTACATTGTTCTGTTATAGAAGGCAATTCGTTGAGCATGTTGCTCACGATTGCCACGATTAAACTGCGAAGTTCGCGTGATATGTCAGCGGCTTTGCCGTTGAACTTGGAATATATTAGGAATATTCAAGGCTATTCTCAGCAAGGCTTTTATATACTTATTTCAATTACTTATGTACTCATTATCAGTAAAATAAAGGCATGTTGACCTCATGTAGTTTTGCAGTTAACTAAGTGTTGGTTCGGTGATTCGATTAAAGGTCAACGCTCATCTAACGCCTCCGCACCCGACCAGCACCGCCTCGCCGCTCAGCGTCCACTAACTGAACCGGAAATAAGTGGACCACGCGCTGACCGCGCGGCGTTCACTCGTTGACCACGCGCGGTCCACTGGGCGACCACGTGACGTTTATGGTGTAAAAGCAGCGTCCGCCCGCGGACCACCAGGCGACAACGAGTGGACGCCGAGCGGCGAGGCGGTGCTGGTCGGGTGCGGAAGCGTAGGGTGAGCGTTGACCTTAAATTCGTACGGGTTTTAAGACAACTCAAGCTTTTCCCTAAGACTCTTCGAGGATCAATACTGACTTAGTGCCATAGGATCAATGTTAGTTCATCGATTGTGGAGAGTTTAAACTATCGATTCTATGTGGAAGACGGGAGTTTAAACTCTCTCCAGTGTTTTAAAATACAATTGATCTTACAATCCTTACAGGAGTAACATGTAGTTAGATTGTGTGGGGAGCCGAATACCTACCAAAACAGTCTTCGTTAATTTTATTTCTAGCCAACTCCCAATTTTATTATGGTCGGTTGGCTGCCAATCTACCATGTTTTTTTTTTAATCCAGATAGATATCTATCTACTCTTACCTGCCTTACGAACCAATTCGAGAACTAAAGCGCTGGGTTCCTCCAATAGCGGCGCCGTCATATAACGGCCGTAACTAGGATGTTGGCTATGTAAACAAAATGGCGCGATTTCCTAGACCGCTACCTGTTTACGTAGCCAATGTTCTAGTGCGGCCGTTATAATGATGGCGCCGCTATTGGAGGAACCCATAGCATAAGCAAGCATGACTGCGTAACGACACTTAAGGATGTCAGAATGATTCAAATTATATAAAGTCAAGTAATATATTTTCACAGACATTGCTATTCGTCAGTATTATTTCTGTAAGTATCGGTTCGTCTCGATCATGGCCCAATTACTAAGGGGACTGGCCCTAAGCAACTCGGCCGAGTGGTCGGCCTAGTACTAACATCGACATAAAACGAAGCGAGTAGTTCAACTAGTTACCAGTAGATAGAACAATGAAAATGAAAAAATAATGACCACGTTTTTTTTCATACATATATCTAAAAGGGCACCTCTTTCTTTAGTCTTTACTCTATGGTCTCGATAAAGGCATTTTATTCGTTTATGCCGCACTAAACATAAGTTATTAAGTTATTTACGACTTATTGTATCACTTAACCGGCATTGTTCTAAACGAAACTATTATCGAAGGGGCTATTAAAATATACATAAAATTATTAGTTAAGACGTATGTACCGATTGTGTGGCGTATTATATTTGGTTTTCAATTGATTTTCAAGATAAATCAATTCAAACAAGCATTGTGACTTGTGCCTAATGTTAAGCAGTTACCGTAACCAATAGATGCTTGCAATACCAAAGGCATTGCTTGCTCGTTGCCGACCCTAAAACAGACTGGGACAGAGGTAGGGGGAAAAGGGGGCTTGGGCACTCATCGTACGAAACGCAGCTGTAATAGCTACTTTTCGCCGATCTCCTGTGTGAGGGTGGTACTACCCCGGTCGATCCAGCTGCAGTCAATTGGCTACAGTTTGGCATTGCCACCAGTAACCCCAAAGTAGGTAATAAGCAGGGACGTAGCTACCGCCGTATCAATGATACGGGGCCCCCCGGGGCTACAGGGGCCCCGAAAAATTATTTACTCTTCATTTGGCCTGCCCCAACAAATTTTGATCCATGGCCGGTCTAAGGCAAGCTACACCAGGTAATAAGATAGTTCTCACCGCATGTATTGGTTTGATTTGCTTCTTGAAGACGGCCACCTCTGCGTAGATGATGATGCAGGTGGCTATCGCCGCGGTCACGGCCAGCAGCACCATGGCCACTAGCCGGCTGGACTGCTCCGTGTCGTACGCCTTCGTCGCTATGGACGTCAGCACTGTTATCGTGATCACTGAGAGGGCTAGCAGCTGGAAAGAGGAAGTTTTAAAATAGGAGCAGTTCTTTTTTTTTTTTTTTTTAATGTGCGTCATCACACTGATGGACAAAGGTCTTCTTTTCTTCCTCCATTCCTCTTTGTTTATGTCTATGGCCTATCAGCGCTTATTTTATTTGGAGGTCTCAACTCATGCCTCTATGTCCTTCTGGGTCTGCCGAGATGATAACTTTACTTTTAAATATATGTCTTGTATACAGTGTACTGAGATCACCACCAACACTCAATGATTAGGCAACTCTGAGAGAGATTTCGAAAATTTGGGGTAGATTTTTTTACGGTTGGTAACCATAAAAACCCCCTAAAATCCCTCTCACGAGCCTCCTCGAAGTCGTTCAAACCACCATAATTTTATCCTACACCATTGGTTACTTTGCCTGCTAAATCCTTATTTAAAGAAACGAAAAATAACAGAAGATTAATTACCTCAATGTTCTTTATTCTATTCCCTTGTCTAGACAAGAAAGCGAAACGTAGCGATTGCGGAAAGATCAGAAGATCTTTTCAACCATGCAAGACTTTTTTACATAGGTAAACAAAGAAACTCCTAGTTCGAGTGGATGTCAAAAGAAAATACTATGACACCCCACATCATCATAGATCTAAAAATTAGGATGCTTTAAGTTTAGTTAAGAAAAACAAAAGCTTCTTACGATAGCCAGAATTCCAAGCAGCACAAATAATATCTTCGAGCACAATGAGCAGCATTGTGAGGGCTTCATCTTGGTTAAGGCGCGGAGCTTGCTCTGTTCTGGTTCCTCGTCTGGTGGAGAACAGGCCTCGACCTCGCAGGGTTCCACGGCAACCACCGCCGGGTTCTTCGCTGTAGCGATATTAGAGTCTTTGTTATAGCGAGGCGCTCAAAGCCAGATCGGAGGTAAATTAAAGCATGGCAAGGTCATTCCGAGCTGGGTGACCATTTAGTGGCATTTGAACTGAGCGTCTCTGTGCTTCGGAGGGCACGTAAAAAGTCGGTCCCGGTTGTTGTGATCTATGCAGCAGTCGTTAAGCTTTGTCGGAGCCCGGGCGGCTTGAACAACTGTGATACCAGTTTGGCCTTTACCCATACGATAAGAAGAAGAAGAGTCTATATTCATAGAAAAGGGTATAGGGTTTTGGTCCTAAAAAGTACACGAGATAAAGGCAAACTTAATTAAGAAACTTGGAAGTCTCAGAAATCTAATCTTTTATTACAGACATCAGAAGTCCAGTGATGCTAGTGATGATATATTGCTCTGAGACGTGGTCGCTTAATAGGCCTCATAAGAAAGCTCAAGGTCGCTAAATGAGCAATGGAGAGCTACGCCAGGAGTTTCGCTACGCGCGAACTAAAGTAACTGATATTGCAAAGGTGAAGTGGCATTCACCAGTTTGACTGCCACTGGATGCGAGTAGCGAAAGACTTGTGTAGGTCATTGGGGAAGACCTATGTCCAGCATTTGAGGTCTTTCGGCTAATAAATGGATGAGAAATCCAGTATATCCAGAACTACCCTTACTGAGCTAGGCTATGGTATGATTCAGTAAGTCCATTAACCCTTACTAAGCTAGACTATGGCATGGTTCTCCCTTGTTCTGACGTGCGTCCTACGTGCTTAATACTGAATTGTTTAGCAGAGTCCTCCTGGTTTCTTTTGGAGCTGTCTTTGAAGCGGTTTTTGGAGCTGTCTTTGGAGCTGTTATCTCAGTAGTATAAAGGGCTACTCACATTGTATCCCACCGGTCCCCATCTCGTCCCAGCCGGGAGTCTCCTCGGTAATGAGCTGCCCATCCGCGGCACCTGCATATATACAACCACAACAATGCACGCTGGCTAACGGTCCAACGCACGGGTGACACTACATAATGGCGTACGGTTTCATTCACCATGCTTTATGTGCTATGGGTTATGTACTGTAAACTATGAACTAAGACTGGTATTCATATATACCTACACAGACTAGATTTTTTATTATTCTCGTGCGGGTTCCAAGACAACTTAGCTTTTTCCCGGAACTTGTCGAGGGTCAAACCTTGCCGTCATCGTTGGACACCATTATCCATCCTGGCTTACAGGAGTAACAGTGGTGGGATAGTGGGGCGGGCCTATACCCAAAAAAAACTAGATTTCTTTTATAGCCATGGATGGCACACTGGCAGACGGTCCACCTGATGGTAAGTGGAAGCCGCCGCCCAGGACAACTTAAGGGGAGAAGAATCGGAGCCGATCTTTTAGGGACCTGTAAACATGCCTTTTGAAGAACCCCACGTTGTAGTGCAAAGGAAAGTCTTCGGGAGATTGGTAGTTTTTTTTTTTTTGGATTGCGGTGGCAAAAAAGCGTACGGCCCGCCTGATGTTAAGCAGTTACCGTAGCCTATAGATGCTTACAATACCAAAGGCATTGCTCGCACATTGCCGACCTGAAGGGGAGTGGGATGGAGGGAGGGGGAGGGGGGGTGGGCTTACGGCTCTCTCACTCATCGTACGAAACGCAGCTGTAATAGCTGTTTTACGCCGATCTTCTGTGAGAGGGTGGTACTACCCCGGTCGAGCCAGCCCATTTATGGACTGCAGTCAATTGGCTACAGCTTGGCTCTACCACCTTTTGATTTTCTTGGGAAGAGACTAAAGCATTATTTTGTTATGATCTATAGCATTTTTTGTTCAATTTCCTTGGGACAAGCCTGATTACTCATAACACGGAACGTCAGTCATGTTTGAAGCCTACGGCCTTTGTGCCTTTGCACCTATATTTAACTAGTAGGTAATTTGTCAGTAAAGTATCCGCCACTTTACTGATAGGGTTTTGGGGGGTATAATATTAGGCCTAGCCAAAGGTCTTCCTGTGCTTGACGCAGAAAAAAGCTTGAAATATATTTATTTATTTTATTTCTACAACACATACGGCCGAATACTCAAAGGCTACTTAAATATTTAAGTCCCACTTAGCAGTTTGAGACGTCGTTATCTGTCATTTTTTGTATGGTGCGACAAAGTTAAGCAGCTCTCAAATTTAAGTTGCGTACGAGTATTCGGCCGTTAATATTATACTTGGCACTTGCTATATGCGAAAAGCGAAGCTATAACGAAGAAAGAAAAACAATATTAAGTAGACAAATTTTTTTGAAGGCAATGCTTCATAGGTAGGTACTAAAAAGTTAGTTACCTATTTTAGTAGAGTAATACAAAGCAATTCATATAAAAACAGACAAACACAAATTGTTAACAAACCTGGAAAATAATACACCAAGCACTTATGACTCTCCCTATCAATTATATACTTGAAATAAGCATACGCGACTGTCATTTTGCTACATTCTAAATTTAAATGTTAACTAAAATAATCTTGTTTCTTTAACTTTATTTTTAAATCGAATGTTAGTGGACAGTAATCGTTATTTTTTTAATTTTGGAATAGATTTTTGGCAAAATAGTGTAACGTCGTATAAGGTAAAAATCGATATGAAGCGAATAGTCGGTCTCAATTAGCACTGCGCAGGATGTCATTGCATGCTAAATGGTTAATACCTATCGATCACGATATTGTTCAGACACTACCAAAGTAAGTGTCGACGTATTTTTCGTAAACGTTCAACTTCCTAGTGTTTCAGTTAGTTTGAGCTTACGAGCTGGCTACGGCCAGCTGCAATCACTGATCAGTAACAATCGGAGGTTAAGCAACGCTCGGTGAGGTCAGTCAGAGATGGGTGACCAATTAGTAGCATTTGAACTGAGCGTCTCCGTGCTTGAATCTCGACAATGATTGTTTCGTTTTGCACCGTCATTGCATCATTTTCGTGGATATAAATAAAGTCCCTGGAAATGATTGCGACGGATGATCGCGCCAGTTTTGGGACACTTATGGCGCGAGTAATTTATGGATTCAGTTATAACAGCTACTAAGGAAAGTATTGTTCCTTATACACAGTACAGGCGAGAGAAAAAGTGATATTATAAATATATGTTTGAATACACTTTGAGTCACTAATGCAAAATAGTTGGATGGCAATTTATTAATTCTTAGGCCGGGGCGACAGCGATACGACCCACGGCGATCAAACCCCTATTTGTATAGACGCCGTCGCATCGCAATCGCCTTACCGGTACGGCCACTTTGCCATAAAATTTTACGCAGGCGCTAGCGAAAATTACAGTTAAATCCAGGGAATCAAATCTAGGCAGTCATGATCAAACTGCGATTACAACCAACCCAATAACTGACGAATCTAATCGAACGCAACTGAAGAGGGTCGAAAACCAATGGTACCTACCTACCTACTTTTTTTTTTGTGACTATAGAATCGCTAGTGTTGTAAAAAAAACAATAATTAAACAGTAACCCTTTTCCAGCGGAGTGTCCAGTCATAGGTCATAGCTGCCAAGCATGGCACAGGTTGCCACTCATTGGCCGGGTGCCACGGCAACCGTACCACAACACCACGCACAATGCTGGCCGGGGCCCACCCCACGTCGACGAAGGTCGAAGGAATTTGCGATTGTTAATAATAACGGATGTCTTAGACTGAAAAATTATGATAATTGATTAAAAAAGGCAAAAACTAAAAATGCCAAAGATTACTAACCGAGTTTTTTTTTTTTTTTTTTAATTTATCACGAAGGTATTTTATTGAGTCTTACACTGAAAGTGACGAATGAGAATCCATACCTGCCCTACGACCAAAAGATCAAATAATTCTGAAAAAACATAACCCTAAGATATTTTGAATAAGTAGGCGATTCAGGTATTCTGAGTCCATTAATTAACTGACTTTCGTGAATTACAGATTAATGACTAAGTATAAGATATACGCGGGATAGCTGTCAATGACTGGAGGAGAAAGGCCGAAGATTAGGCTTTGTACCGTATTCAGAGAGGCCAATATCCAGCAGTGGACTAAAACTGGCTCATAATGAACTATAAGATAAACCCAAATTTATAGAAAGTGATGATCGACTTACACTGGCATTACAAATCACTTTTGTTACTAAAAATGCTTTGTAAACCCATTTTAAACTGACTAAAATCTATATTAGGGCGGTAAGTCTTTAACCATACCAAACAGTCCAAACTTTGCCGACATATGAGGATTTTCACCCTGTATAATCAATATTTCAGGAAAATTACAATGTTTTCCATTAACACACGACATATGATTGATGATTGTACTAGGAATCGTACCCCGCCACGGAAACGAGTAAACAAATGCGGCATTTATAGGGCTGTCGACTTGTTGGTAACGAAAGTTATACAGGGTTATTGGAAAAACATTAGCCACCTTGCAGGACAGTATTACCGACATCAAAAACAAAAAATGTTGTTCTGTCTTTTTACAAAACAATAATAAATTTAACTAAAAATCACACTCTAAAATGTATGAAACAAGAAAATATGCTCATCTAGAGGATAGCCGTGGTTCGTTTGGGTACCTTAGGGCAAAGCGGAATACAACCTCGTACCATGGGTTTCCTCTAGATGAGAATATTTTCTTGTTTCATGCATTTTAGAAAGTGTTTTTTTGTTAAATGTATTATGTTTTATAAAAAGTCATAGAACAAAAGTTGCTATTTATGATGTCAGTAATACAGTCCTGCAAGATTGTTAGTGTATTTTCAATAACCCTGTATAGTAATAGTAATTATACAGGGTGGTGACGATATCATGACAATAATTAACCACATACTGGGTATCACATAAGTAGTTCGCACATAAAATATTATTAAATTATATTCACAGGTATTACCACGGGATTGCTTTTTTATTTTGACTATTTTAACTTTACGCCTACAAAGATACCGGTAAAACACCGACATCGAAGCGATGGTGCCACGCTTGTACTTACAGGTCAGTCTATGAGCTCGGAAGACGTTTATAAAGGGTGTTGTGTTTCGTTTAGACTATTTCCGCATTTAATTTGTTTGAAAGTTTTAAATTTGGGAAACCTAATTTTATAATTTTAATGTGTTGTGATTCACTAGCAGGGATCGTGTTTTAATTTATTGTCACTACGTCGTCACCACCCTGTATATAGTAATAGAGACTAGGTGACACTGCGACATCGTACAGGGTACAGTAAGATAGATGGACAAAAGCTTCTTAAGTTAGTTAAGTTTCTTGTTTTTTACTACTTCTTGTATGTCAAGTTTTTAAGTACTTAAATAGATTTGGAATTCTCAAAAAATCTAGGAGAAATAAGAATATGTCGTTAGGGAAACCCTTAAAACTTTCCAAACCATTAATAAATTCCCTTTTTTCTTAGGTTTGCATAATATATTTTTTATGCATAAGTATTTTGACTATTTTAGATATTTTGACACCCCTAAACAAGATGGTTAGTATGGTACGTACTGTCATCGGAAGTACAAATAAATAATATCAATAATACGGTTTGGTATATAAACATTTATGTAGAACTTTTTACTTAGCAATGCCTGCAGATGTTCATAGACTTGGAGCATCATGAGCTATGACGTCATAAGATATGAGCTTTACATATGAGCAATAATTCAGTACAACAGCCGAGGTTCCAATCTTATGTTTTCCTTAAAAACCACTGTAAATCCTAGGTTACAATAGTCACGTAGGGCGCCAGCCAATAGTGGGGCTTACAGTGGTCACAGTGGGGCGTCAATGGTGGGCAATAGTCAATGTAGAGCGTCAACAATGAGGCTTACAATAGACTCATTGGGCGTCAGCCAATAGTGGGGCTCACAATAGTTGCAATGGGGCGTCATCGGTGGGCAATAGTCAGTAGAGCGTCAACAGTGTGGCTTACAATAGACAAATGGGCGTCAGCCAATAGTGGGGCTCACAATAGTTACAGTGGGGCGTCATCAGTGGGCAATAGTCAGTAGAGCGTCAACAGTGACGCTTACAATAATCACAATAGGGCGTTAGTCAGTCAATAGTGGGATTAACAACAGTCACAGTGGAGCGATAACAGTCGACCATTTTGGGGATGCTAACTGCTAATCACAAACATAAATATGGGCACATGAATTCGCTTTGTGTTATTTTCTTAATTTTCAACAAGACTTGATCTGAAAAAATAGGGTGATAATTTTATTTTTTTATTTATTTCATAAAAACATACAATAATAAAACATTAAGCCATAGTCCCACAAAACCGAGCAGTCGGTTTGACTGTGGGATCAAAGTTATTAATTAATTGGAAATTAAAATTATATAATAATAATAATAAGTAAATAATTAAAGAAAATAGTAACTAGTGATAATAGTAGTAATAGTAAATTGGAAATTAATAATAAAATAATAATAATAATAAGTAAATAATTAAGGAAAAAAGTAACTAGCAGAGGAGAGATAGAACGCCCAAAGGGTAAAGTTAGTAATATTATCATAATTATTATTTTTAGGTACCTAACAACATACCTAATCATATTACTGTGCTGTTATAAATCTTTTCACGTCACATCCGGTGTTATCGAACTAAGGTAACGACATAATACCTAACTAGACCTAGGTCTAATAAACTTGAAATTTTTCCTGTAATCTAGTATTTATCGCCGGATTTGCTTTCATGCGGTAAAATATGTGACGTCAGTAAAATAAAAAAAAACTATTACATATACAGAGTGGTTCAATATCTGCTGGGTTCCGTATGTAGCCTAACATATAAGCTGATATGTGATTTTTTTTGAATAAAATTGTCAGTTTGGTCTTTGTCTATTTTTTTATCTGCCTGTGGCATGGTTTATCCAGAACGGGTGAGCAAATTTCTATAGGATTCTGCATCAGTTAACATAATATTCTCTCTGATGATCTTACTGATGACCTCTCTGATGATCTCACTCATCGTACGAAACGCAGCTGTAATAGCTGCCTAATAGCTAGTTTACGCCGATCTTCTGTTAGAGGGTGGTACTACCCCGGCCGAGCCAGCCCATATATGAGTTGCAGTCAGTTGGCTGCAGCTCTACCACCAATGTGTTCTATAAAAGGGAGCTTAAAGAAACCTTCATACCTATCTACCATCTATAATAGATTTTTTGGGTGGACTTTTTAAATAGGTAGGTACAATTCGTTTTACACATTTAGCAAGGAACTCTAAAACGAGGTAGTTAAACATTCGTTGACCCACCATCGTTAAGGTGTTAAAGTATAAGATTTTAACCCCATGGGGTCGAAGTCCCTCGGTGGTTCAAAATCGGTTGCCATAGCGATCCGTGTCGAAAACTGAGGTTCAATTTTCTAAGTCTATGTTAAAGTATTTCTTACAAATTAGATTTATTACATAAGGCCGGTTACAATTGATATTATTAATACAGCACCATAAGCCCGCCACACACTGTTACTCCTGTAAGCCATTATCGACAATGGTGTCCAACGATTACGCTAGTAAAATATTACTATGGTAGCTTTTCGACAAGTTTCTTTTTCTGTAAGTAAATATAAAACCAACGGTTTGGGCTTTGATGAGGGAAAACCTACGTCCAAGGGATTGCGCTGTTCACGTTTTTACAGACGGACAAACTGATAGCCGTACAACAAAGTAATCCTAGTATTGTCATTTCGATACATTCGCCAAATTATTAATTAATCAAACTTTAAAAGAACCCGACAACTGTTTAGCACTTGCAAAGTTTTTGAAGGACGTATAAGTCCTTAGTCTTCTTCTAGTCTTTAGTCCTTATAACAAGCAAAGGTAAGCGATGGGCTTTCATATTTTCAGAAAAGTAATGCCGTACCTACTCAATCAATAAAGTTGATCATTATAATATCAATCATTACATTATTCAAGTAATACGATTCTTTATAAATTATAAATTGTGCCTTAGTACATATTAAGAAGTACTTACTTAATATTTTAATCAGAAATCTGTAACCCTGAAAACCAATTAAAACCTTCGCGTGAATTTATGTAATACTTTCGTGAAACAATACACCTATCTAAGGCAAATAACCCTTCAAGGATCCCAGGAATAACCGATCAGCAGACCATTTAACAGTGATCCCTATCAGCGCCTAACGACCCCAAATTTGGGGCCGAAGCAATCGTGGGGGTGGGCCTGTGCGTGATCAACCCTCTCATAGGTTTACACCACCCAGGTCTTCGAGTACTAAATACAAAAACGGACCCAGCATAACCGCATTCAGTCTCCGCCATTGGCCGTGACCGAACGCAACAGCTCCGCGAACGCGTTAAAAAAGTTATTTTTGAATTCGGAATTCGTTGTCTTTGCCTATTTATAAATAAAAAAAAAATTATTATTTTTAAATTTAGTGATCTGTGTTTTGTTTAACAAAATGAAGAGCTGCGGTATGAATTGTATAAAATATCTGCTGGTCGTCTTCAATGGATTTTTCCTGGTGAGTTTATAGATAATATTTATTTATTTGTTAACTCATAATCACAATTAAATAATGTAAACTAATAAGTAGTTCGGTCATGCTGTAATTCTAATTAGTACTGATACTTTCTCGTAAACAGAAAGCAGATGTATCATACTTATTTTTAAATAAGTACTTTTGTTTATTTCCGTCGCTGCTTCTTATTTATCTACGGACACATTTGTGTGCGATTTGTTAAATTAAACGTATACTTACCTAAATATTTAAACATAATTGTACCTAAATACGTATAAGTACTTTTTATCCATACGATCATTTTATGCGTTCAAAATTGTTTACGGGAGCCGCATCGATTGAAGTTTTTTTATAATTTTTCGGTAAAAACTGTGACAAGTAGGAACCTAATTAATAATTATCCAAAAGAAAAACATGGTGCTCAAATAAATGTATTCAATTAAAGCTCCCTACGTTAAATCAATAATATTTACGTAAATAGGACCAGTCCTGGCTATATATGTGGTGACCATGGCTACATAAAAGGTAGCCTACCATTATCTAACAAGCCATGTGCGGATTTCATTGGTATAATAAGCGTATAAAAGGCATGCTCTTGTAAAACTTTCATAAATGTTAATTAGTAACTCATTACAAGGATTGCATCTTTTCACGACATTTATAAATTGTTTACATCAGGAATTTTAATTGATTGTTGTAAATGCGGCAACTCATACTACGCTGAAGTCGGCGTACTTCAGTAGGTACTTACATCTGACCAACCAATGTATGTTTTTTTTATTGTTTTTGTTATTAGCGCGGTATCTAGTAAAAACGCGCGCGCGAAACGTTTATAAATCTATGGATTAGAGATTATTGTGTTGAAAAAACAATAAAATCATGGACAACAGTTTCAATAATTTCGCAACATGGCTCATTATATTCCTTTAGTAAATAGGTATAACTATGTATTTAACGTAATATTTATCTTACACACTCATGTAAACATGTGGAAACATCATACTCCGAATTACATCTTTATTACGCCAAACGCGTAAAATTATGAATCATAAAACTACCGAAACTCACCAATTAATCAATCCGTTTCGAAATTAGAACCACAATTTTTTTTTCAGTTTTGTTATAACATAGACAATAATACACATGATAAAAAACAGATAGTCTATGTCGCATTCGATTCTTAACTGGCTTTCCTTGGTCACCGAGTGGCACTTAACTGCTACTAAACTAGGATTACAGTACATAAGTGTACCATATTTCCCTGTTTGTCAGAGTCCTATTCACCATAGGTATTATCTATGGTTTTCCCTCGCTCTTTAGGTATGGTTTGGTTAGTTTCAACTTCACGTGATTTCGGATTTTGTACCTTCACTTTCCAACGCGTCAATACTGAAAATTGATTAATAGTGTTTTTAACTTATGAACGTATCTTCCTAGTTTTAACTGTAGGGCCAGCCCCGCCAGGCATACCACCAAGATAAAATTCGATTTATAATCAATCGTGCAAATTGTTTGTAGAAAATATAAACGAAATAGAAAACCTAGAAAGAATTGGATTTGATTTGATTTGAAGATTTGATTGATGGGTTTTTTTTTTTATGGGACTGCGTTGGCAAAAAAGCTTACGGCCCGCCCGATGGCAGTTACCGTAGCCTATAGATGCTTACAATACCAAAGGTATTGCTCGCACATTGCCGACCTGAAGGGGAGTGGGATGGAGGGAGGGGGAGGGGGGTGGGCTGACGGCTCTCTCACTCATCGTACGAAACGCAGCTGTAATAGCTGCTTTACGCCGATCTTCTGTGAGAGGGTATTAATACTAACACATCGCATTGAGGGGAATCCCGTGCCTAGGGACGTTAAAATGGCTAATATTATTTATTTAACTGTAGTTGTTTGCTATAAGTAAGTATTTTATCATTCTGTGGTATCGAATCTAGAGCCAGAATAAGTAATAGACAGAAAAATAGGTTATTGCATACCTACCTGAATTGATTTATTTTGTTCAAGTCTACGGGGGCATTTACAAATTATCATGAGGTTTTTCAATTTTATTTGGTACCGAAGCTTTGCGCACACGCAGGTGTTTGCGAAGAACCGCCATACACGGACTGCATTTTGCAGTCGGAACTGACAGCTCTGGTTGCAGTTGACAGCTCGCGACAGCCCGCCGCCAAGCATTCGGCGTGCTGTCGACTGCAAAATGCAGTCCGTGTATGGCGGCCCTAAGTTAAATTAGATCTCCAATACAAATCGATATCCAACAAGCAATGGGTTATAATAATCCTTGACATTAAAATTGAGTCACACATCACGTCACCCGAGAACACCGGAATATTTTAAGCTATTAAACTATTCATATTATTGTGGTGTCTGTTACTTCCTCAAACCCGTTAGGTGCGTTCACATGTTCCGAGCATCCGCGCCCGAGCAGTCACGTCTACGTGGTGAATGTGAAAGTATTTGGGTGTGTCTATATGAGGCGAGATACCGCGCCTGACCTCTTAGCTATAACATATTTCGGTACCAAATTAAGAAACGCGTGTAATACAGTTACCGTAAAATGGTGGCGGGAATCGAACCCGCGACCTCCCAATGCAGTGGGCCGAGCGGCCAACGCTCAAACCAGTGCGCCAAGCGGTCGTCAAATAGGGGCCATTAATTACGTCACACGTAAAGGGGGGAGGGGGTCGACGAAATGTGACATTGTGTGACAAGGGGGTGGGAGGGGTCCTAAGTATATCTAAGTATTAAAACCGAAATTTAAATTTTAAGGATATTTTTTGAATTTTTTGAAAATTTTAAAAAATATGTAACTCACACAGAGAGGGGGGGAGTCTCGCAAATGTGACCAGCTGTGACAAGGGGGGGAGGGGTCTAAAAATCTTGAAATTCGTGTGACGTAATTAATGGATGGCCCCATATTATGTGAAATATATTTATTAAGTATTTATTTATTTAAATAAGAAATAGGTAGGCTATGGAGGGCAATCGCTAGTTATACATGGAGACGGAAACAAATCTGTATAAAGGCATACCTTGATCATAAAATCAATGCAGTGTACCTACGACTCGTATTAGTCACGCGATGACATAATTAAGAGGGCTAGGAGACCGTAGCAATAGCCACTGCTTCAAGTACAAAAAACCAAGGCTGTTGGTCATTAGACGTGTCTACATGTGCCGAGCGGCGCGCTCGAGCAATCGGTTTTCACGACTGACCACGTAAACATGACGACATAACTGGGTCTAGATTCCGCTAACAACTAGTAACAACAACAACTAAACCTTTGGGCTTTCGGCTCTCTCACTCATCGTACGAAACGCAGCTGTAATAGCTGCTTTACGCCGATCTTCTGTGAGAGGGTAGTACTACCCCGGTTGAACCAGCCCGTATAAGAGCTGCAGTCAATTGGCTACAGCTCGCGAATTCTTTATTGTAAATCGTAAATTCTTGACGTTCGGCATGTTTTCGGCAAACACATGGCCAACAATATGTCTACCACCAAGAATGTACGATTTATGGCCGGCGCACATAGAGCACGGCATGGCATGGCATTTTATTTTTTATCAATCGAATTTAATACTTATCCAATCGAAAAGAAGGAAGGCTCTACCATCTTTTTTGAAGGTGGTAGAGCCAAGCTGTAGCCAATTGACTGCAGCTCATAAACGGGCTGGCTCGACCGGGGTAGTACCACCCTCTCACAGAAGATCGGCGTAAAGCAGCTATTACAGCTGCGTTTCGTACGATGAGTGAGAGAGCCGTAAGCCCACCCCCCCTGCCCCTCCCTCCATCCCACTCCCCTTCAGGTCGGCAATGTGCGAGCAATACCTTTGGTATTGTAAGCATCTATAGGCTACGGTAACTGCTTAACATCAGGCGGGCCGTACGCTTTTTTGCCACCGCAGTCCTATAAAAAAAATAAAAAAAATAAAAAAAATAAGGTATATATTACAATGCTCGGTGATCGACCTCGGAGCATCGCGGAGCATTTTCTTGGTGCACCCGCTGAAGCACCTTATTTCGATTGGATAAGTATTAAATTCGATTGATAAAAATTAATATGCCATGCCATGCTGTACTCTATGTGCGCCGGCTATTATAATATGGTAAGTCTGGCTATATTATTTAAATGAAATGTAAATGTAATGTAACGTCACGACTTTTATCCCCATTCGGGGGTAGTCAGAGGCTTGAGTGGCCATACACCACCACATTGTGGAGGTATTAACCAACTCAAAGCCCACGTTCCACCAGATAGTCAGAACCCAACGTGACAGGTGGTGAACCTTGTCGCCGTGTATACAGGACGCCGTGTATTAATTATTTATTTATGAATAAAGTAGGAAAATTACATGAACTTGACTCTACACTGTTGATTATAATTATACAGCCGATGCAATGATGATGACTAATATTTTGTGTTATTATTAGACATTTTCTCACTGTACCTACACTTTTAATAGACCTGACCATCACCAGAGCACATTATCTCTGAATTATTACCTGTTATTTGTAGGTACTTGGGTATTATCTTAATTTTAACTCTGGTTTTGATACATTTTGCGTGCGATTGCACCCTGTACATTTAATTCATACAGAACATCAAGTTTGTAATGAAAATCATCAGTGTTCATCATCATCATCAATCATCAATGTTGACGTAGTGAGTCCGCTATAAATGTACAATCACCCAATTATGACCAATTATGGATTTATTGGTGATAGAGCCAAGCTGTAGCCATTTGACTGCAGCTCATATACGGGGTAGCTCGACCGGGGTAGTACCACCCTCTCACAGAAGATCGGCGCAAAGCAGCTATTATAGTTCCGTTTCGTACGATGAGTGAGAGAGCCGGAAGCTTTGTCCTACTCCCCTTCAAGTCGGCAAGTGCGGAAATGCCTTTGGATCTTCGCAAGAATCTATAGGTTACGGTAACTGTTTAGCATCAGGCGGGTCGTACAATTCTTTGCCACGGCAGTGCTATAAAAAAAATGACCACAGAATAGCAGTGACTTCATGATAGCCACTTCCATTTTACTGCCAGTGTTCTGGTAGAGCAATCCAACTAACGTACTTAATAATTCCTTTATTTATTCTTCCGCTTACGTGAGGCGCCTCCGCGCATAATCTTAACTCATTTACTAGGGTCACCAGACAACTAACTCGTCTATGACATGATGTTCTTTTGTTACATCTGTATTTAAACCCGCCCCATACATACGGAATTCCGAATCGGAATCCCGTTTCGGAATATCGAATCGGGGTTTCCGAACGCGATACGTCCATATATTTGGATGGATTTACTGCGTTCGGAATAACCGATTCGATGTTTCGAAACGCAATTCCGTACGGAAAATGTATGTGGCGGGCTTAACAGTCTATAATAAACTATAGGTACAGTCAGCAACGAAAGTCGCTGAACATTCTGAATTTTTCAAATCGGTTATACTCTTTATTCTACAAACGTTGGTAAACCTTTATAAAACCAAATATTAGCAACATGTCTACATTTTGATACGATAAAGAAAAATTATGGATTTGATGCAAAACAAAAGTGTGCAAGCTATTTGAAAAACTGAGAATGTTCAGCGACTTTCGTTGCTGACCGTACCTAGGGTAAGATATTCACTTCTTGTCCCTCGAGTCTCTTAACTATTGTCCATTGCGAAACCATTCTCTCTAAGGGCCATAACACACCGGGTAGACATGGCGACGTCGCCAGCCACCGTAGCCAACTATTCGTATTGAAATGTATGGGAGGTAACACACCTGGCGACGGACTAGCGATGTCGCCAGTCAATACAAATTGTTTGGATACGTGGCCGGCGAAGTCACCCGGCGTCCTGGTCTATTATAAAAAAAAGAATTGCCCTTTTAACGTCCCACTGCTGGGCACGGGCCTCCCCTCAATGCGAGGGGGATTCAGGCCATAATCCACCACGCTGGCCCGGTGCGGGTTGGTGGATTTCACATGTCTAAAGACATGCAGGTTTCCTCACGATGTTTTCCTTCACCGCAAGCAAGTGATAATCATATTAAAGTTATGATTCACACATAGATTTCGAAATATCTAGAGTTGTGAGCCAGGGTTTGAACCCAGGACCTTGAGCCCGCAAGACGCGTGCTTAACCAATCGGCTACCACTGCTTTTCCAATCGCTGGTCTGTTATGACTCTAATATTATCGACGCAAATTCTTCATTTTAAAATGTAAGTTCAGGCGGTTGATGTATTGTCGGCCATCTGTTAGCAGTCCTCTGGCCGACAACATGTCAACTGTGGCCCGATTCACGTAACCAAAACCGTAACGATGTCTCAGCGATGTAGTCGTTGATAGCCTTTTCGTTACGAAAAAAGGCTATCAACGACTATATCGCTGAAACATCGTTACGATTTTGGTTACGTTAATCGGGCTACAGGACACGTGCAAGATGTGAAGATAACTCGAAATCAGTAACATAATTAGTCAGTTTTTTGATATTAAAAAAACAAGTCCTCAAGACAGTCCTTAGTGTGCTGTTTTGCCTTTTATGCCCCCCTAGATGGCTTCATCTACAAGCGTTTCTACAAAACGCTACGCTGTATGGAATTGACATTACAAGACGATAAGTAGATCACGTGACTTATGTCGTTTCCATACATTTCAGCGTAGCGTTTCGAAACGCTTGCACGATGCCGCTTGTCTAGGGGAGCTGTACTGCATTTTCGTGTATTTGGAAAGAAATAATAATGGTTATTATTATCCGCTTATTATACTGATATTAGGAAAAAAAATGTAACTTCACGACTTTTATCCCCATTCGGGGGTAGTCAGAGGCTTGAGTGGCCATACACCACCACATTGTGGAGGTATTAACCAACTCGAAGCCCACGTTTCACCAGATAGTCAGAACCCAACGTGACAGGTGGTGAACCTTGTCGCCGTGTATACAGGAACTGACTATTACCTAATCCCGAGGGATAGGTAGGGATATTAGGAAACTAGGTCAAAATAGATTCTAATGGAGCAAAGCGTGACCCGGTCGCCGTCAATCATCAGTTGTAACGCGAGGGTATGGGGTATCCAACATGGGGTGGAAGACAGGCCCGACTCCCCCATCAATTATTCACACCTTATAATCAATAGTCGTATGCACTTAGCTAGAGTGACTCTACAACACAGAGTAAAGACTAAAGAAAGAGGTGCCCTTATTAGATATCCGGTAAATAGTTGAACTACTCGCTTCATTTTATGTCGATGTTAGTACTAGGCCGACCACTCGGCCGACTTGCTTAGGCCCAGTCCCCTTAGTAATTGGTCCATGCTCTACAATATTGACTTCACAAGGAAATAAAAAGAACACTATTGACCATAGATTTACTAGATACCGCCCTACTAAGAAAAATCATTTCCAGAAATGAGGCAACTTATTTTCGACGCGGCCTGTCAGTTTCATACAATGGTCGCTGTCAGATGTACTGAAGTACTCAAAAATTTGAGCATTATCAGTTGCCGCATTTTATTAGTGCGCATGCTCCATCTAGTTGGAGCGCCGCGGAAACTAAAATTAATCTATGCTATTGACCTTATTTTGAATAAATATTTGATAGAGTTTGTAGATCCTTTTTAGGGAAGACAATATTTGGATTAGTTCTTAGTACACACGTGAATGTCATTCTAGCAGAAAGAGTTATTAGGTGCATCTACATGAACCAAGCGGCGCATATCTCTGAATGCTCGAAGCTTGAGGACGCGGCAATACTAGTAGAAACTTGACAATGAAGTCCAGTTCAAGTAGTAGAAATAACATTTCAGGCGCGTACACTTTTGACGATATGTTTACGTGATCAGCGGGCCTACTCTGTTTCAAACGAAAACGTAGTAGGAAATAAGCGAATTTCGTCCGAAATTTCATTTTCGTTTGAAACAGAGTAGGCCCTCAGACGTGAAAACGGATAGATCCGACGCGCCACTCGGTACATCTGGACGCGTCCATTAAGCAGTAGTTTGCGAGTGTTGCAGGTCAGTTGGTCAGGTCAGGTGCACATTAGGAACTCTATTCAAAATAATGTGCAATATACACGAAGCATCAATAAAACTCGCATTTTAAAACACGATTAGTATGAGTCGTGTATCCACTGGTATATTTTTACTTGGGACTGTGTCTCGGGGCCGAGGAATTAGGTCGCGCTAGAGAAAATAATAACATCGTTCGATATTCCACTAGAGTACCTAGCTGAGAATATTTAGAATTTCATTTATGAACAGTTGATCAATGGAAAATGCTTAAAAATTCGTTTGCAATGCTTGTCTGATGTGGTTAGCAATAGATTTTGTAGTTCTAGCCTAAAGAGCCAAATGGCAAAAGCACCCTTAAAGGAGTTAAGTACCTACTTTTGATTTTTATATTAGTTTTTTTGAAATATGTTCATTTATATTTTGTATTCAACCACCATTTTCACCAAACTATTGCGTGATGTTACATGAAACATTTGCACGAAAGCCGTTTTTCAGATTTGCTTTACAAATCTGTTATACGAAGTTCCTTTAGAGCCAGGCCCTACCTACGCGCTGCGCTGCGTTACGCTGCGTCGTCGCAAGATTTTGTACTGGCACATCACCCTCCCCCGCTTCGTCTCTCGCCCGCTGACACCTGCGACGACGCAGCGCAGCGCAGCGCGTAGGTGGGGCCCGACGCTTACGCGGCTTGCGGTAGGAGTTGCTTAGTAGAAAACGACAAAGGAAAAAAGCGTTACTACCGAGGTTACTACAGATATCTTGCTTAGGTTTGTAATAACAGCTCCCAAGGATTTCGAAGTTATTTTCTAGAATATTAAATGATTAGTGGGACTTACCTTTTCCCCGGGACTCGTCGAGGGTCAATGGCGTCATCGTTGGACACCATTGTCGATGCTGGCTTACAGGAGTAACAGTGGTGGGAGTGAGTGGCGGGCCTAGTCCCATTTAAAAAAAAGTGTTCTAGATTCCACATTTCTAAAACATGCAAGTAATCTTAAAACTATTTGTACTATACTCCTTCTTCTCGTACAATGGACATAGAAATAGAATAATAGTACTGATGTCATGCGATGTCATCACGGTCGCTTCGCACCGACAATTAGACCAATTTACTGGAATGGTCTCAGCGACAGATGCTTTACAGATTTATATTAGGAGACCCGATTCAAGGCCGAATTTGTAGAAATATATTAGGTTACTCGTATCAACGATCTATTGTGGCCTTGAAGTCAATTCGTTGGAGAAATATAATACACGGAACCATGCATTCCATTATTATTGGCTGAGTCTGCATTAGGCATGCTACGCGCTAGCATTCAGTTTTGACGTGAACGCATAGACGTGTCATAAGGTGAGTGCTCAAGCGAGGCATCGAGGCATCTGGACGCACCAATTACCTTATAAGCTACTTATTGGCGGCGTCTTCATCAGGCGCATGCCTCGCGCGAGCACTCAGATTTGACGTTTAAACGTAGAGATACAATGTCATAATATGAGTGCTCGGGGTGAGGCATGCGCGGCATATGGACACACCCATTGGGTACGATCAAGTGTAGTACTCATGAGTGAATAATTCAAAAATAATTTTGGCTGTGTCCACAAAAGGCGAGAGACGCGCCCGAGCAGTGAGTTTTGATCTCGGATTGCATAGGCATAATGTCATAACTGATGACTCAGGCGCGGCAGCTCGGGGCACGTGTACGCACCCTTTACTTTGAGTATGCAATCATTTTAGATTTCATCTCATTCAGTCATCCTTTAGTTTTTCTCATGACAAAGTACAGACCAACAATTTGTACTTAAGTACTTTTTCTTATGATTCTTATCGCCATGTTTTTAAGTAACCATTGTTATAGCATATGTATTGCCAAATAATTTGTACGACTCTCGAATTAAAACACCTTTTGACAACCGTTCCATCATTTCTTCTGCGTTGCTTCACTTGCCTTGTCCCACTGATGGTGACATTTATGGATTGGCCAAACATAAACAAACGCTGGATAACCAATACCAGTATCTTTAGCAATGTTGGAATGTTATTTGGACAAATATTTGACGAACAAATGTGGCCATCAAATTCTTTTCTGTCCAACTTGTGTTGTGACTTGTAAAAACCTAGTCAAAGTCAAGGCATTAAAGCTCATTTTAGTTGATAAACAAAACAGCCTTTTCTTGTTATTTACCAACAAACAATTTGATATAAATTGCAGCGTAGGATGTGGCCATGCAGTGACATTGAACACTAACCATAGCCCCACAATGGGGCCACCTTGCGACCATCAGCGGTGACGTCATCATCGCATTACTGCTGATTGAAAATTTGCACAACTTATTCACACATTGGAACTAAACAAAGGTGGCTTCAAACATGTTACAACACTCGCTACTCAATTAGAACATGTCTTAAGTGTGATTGGGAAAGAACTGAAATCAACTGAAGGTGTATTCGACTATCAGTCATCGAGATAATGTCTACTACGTACTAGAGCAAACACCGCGCATCACAACGATATCCCATTTGATTGTGGCACTATGGTCGCACTTCACTCAGTCGCCCGCGCTCTATCTACCTGCGAGTAACGCATGACGTTATTTTAAAGTGGCGCCTTTAGAACATATTATCTCGATGCTCTCAGTATAATCAGTATAGCCGGCTACAATCACTGATCGGTAAACAATCGGGAGGTTATGCATCGCTTGGCAAGGTCAGTCATAGATGAACTGAGCGGTTCCATGCTTCGTAGGACACGTAGAAAGTCGTATCATCTAGATAGCAGTCGTTAAGCCATGTCAGAGGGCCTACTCTGTTACAAACGAAAACGAAATTTCGGACGAAATACGCGTATTTCCTACTACGTTTCTCATTGATTCCGATATTTCTTACGAACGAAAATTGTTTGACGTCTTCGTCGCCGTCGAATCTAAACGTCAAACAATTTTCGTTCGTAAGAAAAATCGGAATCAATGAGAAACGTAGTAGGAAATACGCGAATTTCGTCCGAAATTTCGTTTTCGTTTGAAACAGAGTAAGCCCTCAGAGGCCTTCTGGTGGCTTGAACAACTCTGACACTAGGTTGGCCACTAAACATACGATAGGAAGATGTATAATCAAAACATATATTTAAGTTTGTCGAGATTTTCTGTATTCTTTTTCATCTACTAGAACTAAGATACCGAGTAGTTCAAATATGACTGCTATAGTTTCTATTGGATCAATATTTGCTACCATCGTCTAATTCTACAACTACTAGTCGGGTACATATCGACCCGATGCATCTCGTCCGGTGCTCGATTCAACCCGGCGCATATCGTCCAGTGTAAACACGTATTGTACTGAGTTTAGTGTCACAGGAAGTGTCTGAATACTTCACAAGGCCACAGTTGGTTGGTAGACAGTGAGCTGATTACCATATGGTCAGTTAATCACATCGACCACATATACTGTAGACGTCTAATATCTATTCATTCGCAATTCAAAATTTTGAGAAAACTAACTAATAGCCACGCCCAGATGTGTCACATGCCGCGCGAGGATAATTGCCTCACGAAGTTTGACTTGACTCGCGCGAGGCAAATGCGCCTCCTGTCTCACCTGAGCGCTGTCATTTGCCTCGCCTAGTTTGGCATAGTCATGAGAAAGAACGATGTCAAACGTGTCAAACTGATTGCTCGGGTATACCCTTCTCTGTCTAGAGTGAAGGTTGCCTCGCCATTTGCCTCGCGCGACATGCGACTGAGGCAAACGTCGTGCTTCGCGAGGCAGTGGGTGAGCAGCCTCGCGCGGCACGTGCATGACACGCCTATTAGATGAGGTGCGCGGGTGCGGTGTACTGAATTCTTATTGGTCCGGACAAGTCACGACAAAGCCTAACATCCACACTGTGTGGATTTATATTAGATCTGTCTTCCTAATGTGGTATCTGAAAACGTTCACCATATACTAGGTGTCTACTGGATACGAAGTCGATGGATAATAACATGTGCTGAATTTTTGGTCCCATGTGGCTATATAGTTTAGAATCAATAAATAAAACACAATGCAGTTGTCCTAAAGTTAAGATGTCGGTAACATTTTCATCAAATAAATGAGAGTTTAATTAAGGCAAATGTAACGTCACGACTTTTTATCCCCATTCGGGGGTAGTCAGAGGCTTGAGTGGCCATACACCACCACATTGTGGAGGTATTAACCAACTCAAAGCCCACGTTTCACCTGATAGTCAGAACCCAACGTGAGAGGTGGTGAACCTTGTCGCCGTGTATACAGGAACTGACTATTATCTAATCCCGAGGGATAGGTAGGTTTCCTCACGATGTTTTCCCTCACCGTCAGCGAACTATAAATTTTGCACATAGATGAAAATTCATCCATTGGTGCATGCCCCACCGGGGATCGAACCTGGGACCTTCTGATTGCTAGCCCAACCTGTTCACCCCTAGGCTACAGTCGCAAATAAGGCAAATTTATGAAAATAAGACCCGATGAACTACGTATCATTTGAATAAAAGGCAGAGAGCAGCTAAACGCACGCACGCGGATGCATGCCTCTGTTATCGAGCATCAAGAAGCCAGAAACACGCATGCAAAATTTCAAATCTGTAGGTTTTAGTTTCAATAAAATGTTCAGCCAATCATGTTGTTACTCATAGTTAAATCTGTCATTACTATATGTTGCATCTGCATCTGTTTGAATAAGAAAATCTACAATGTAAAAAGACAAGCCCGCTGAGTTCCTTGCCGGATCTTCTCAGTCGAGATCGCGGTGACAATTTGTGAGTGCCCCCGTAGGCTTAAACGAAATGAAGTATTTACATTTTTAGTTATAATTTAAAAAATAAAGTGCGACCATTTTACGATTACTCATTAAATGCGTCCAAATGCCGCGCATGCCTCACCCGAGCACTCATATTATGACATTACGTCTATGCGATCCGACGTCAAAAGTGAGTGCTCGCGCGAGGCATGCGTTTGATGAAGACGCCGCCATTAGATGCGTCCAAATGCCGCGCATGCCTCACCCGAGCATTTTTTTTTTTTTCATTTATTTAGGACAACAAACAATTACACTTATATTTTACTCTTATACTAGGTACTAAGTAGGTACAATATACTTTAAGTGTAATCAGCCCCGTTGCCCACAAATTAAGTATTTGACAATAAGTGTAGATGAACAGTATGCGTTATGTGGTAGTACTTATGTTATAATAAATTACAATACATTGTGTAATAAGTTACAATACAAAGTTATTTTGGTTACGTCTGAATTTCTAGATTTGCAAAGTTTGAAGTAATAATTTCGTAAATATTTTTCCTAAACGTCGCAGGTGAGGTGCCAAAGAATTCAATATCTATGAAACAATTATTAAATTGTTCCAAAATTCTAATCCATAGTTTCAACGTCAAAACTGAGTGCTCGCGCGAGGCATGCGCCTGATGCAGACGCCGCCATTCGTTTTCAACGAACGCAGTAGGTACCTGTACTACGTACTACGCATCACCAGAATTAATGTTTGAAAGACTTCAACATTGAAAACGACCTATTTCTTTGCACAGAGGCGGTCGTAGGGCGACCTGACCTATTTTTATGGGTTGTGTAAACACAAATCTGGTACGGCAACGCGTCTTTAAGATTTATGTTTCAATGCACACACGAGCAATGGCGACAGACGACAGTATACTTGATCTGAGCAATCATTTGAGTTGAGCATCATAAAATTGGAATTGGAATAATATATGTTGAACAGAACAGTAGAACAGAACATTAATTATGAAGAAAGAGGGAACATGTGACGGTCCAAAATAGTATGTCCTACTAAACGGAATCCATGGACACAGTACGACTCAGTCGTTCGCGGAAAATAATGTTTAAGGGCCTCCGCAAACTAGCTACTTTTAGCATCGGCGATCGGCGATTTTGATGCTGCGTCTCGCTCGTTCGCGCTCGAAGAAACGCGACGCAGCATCGATACGTCACAAAATCGCCGGTCGCCGATGCTAAAAGTAGCTAGTCTGCGGAGGCCCTTAAATATGTCGGTATTACCAATACGGCTCATCTTTTGGTGAACAAAATGCATCAAAATACCTTTAAGTTGATTGTCGAATTGCGAGTGGGATAATAGCCCCTCTAAGTAGCTTTGTCTAGAAGCGTTTCTACAGATCGCTACGCTTCATGTATGGAAATGACATAAGTCACGTGATCTACTTATCGACTTGTTATATCATTTCCATACATTTAAGCGTAGCGATTTGTAGAAACGCTTGAAGACGAAGGCACTTGGCTAGGGGGGCAGAGTTTTGCTGCATTAGTAGTGCGCTAAGCACAAGTCCAGTGAGAGCAATGTAAGGGACCTGCTAAAGTTAAAGGTGGTAGAGCCAAGCTGTAGCCAATTGACTGCAGCTCATAAGCGGGCTGGCTCGACCGGGGTAGTACCACCCTCTCACAGAAGATCGGCGTCAAGCAACTGTTACAGCTGCGTTTCGTATGATGAGTGAGAGAGCCGTAAGCCCACCCCCCCTCCCCCTCCCTCCATCCCACTCCCCTTCAGGTCGGCAATGTGCGAGCATTACCTTTGGTATTGTAAGCATCTATAGGCTACGGTAACTGCTTAACATCAGGCGGGCCGTACGATTTTTTGCCACCGCAGTCCTATAAAATAATAATAATACATCAATGTAAAGAGTCAAGTATGTAAGCTATAGTAAAAGATTTGCGATCAACAAAGAGTAGGCTATTGACCCATTGAAGATGATTATCAACGTAGGCGTTGACAAATCTGAGTCGGATGTACGCATACTAACTAACACACTCACCGCCTACTAATGATACACGTGGGTGATACATGTTATGTAATCGTTTTAAAAACTCGAATATACAATATAAAAAATAATATATAATAATTAGTGACTGTGAGGTCACTGTCAGAAGGTCAGGTCAGGTGGGGAATAGACGGTGAGGGAAAACATCGTGAGGAAACCTACCTAACCCTCGGGATTAGGTAATAGTCAGTTCCTGTATACACGGCGACAAGGTTCACCACCTGTCACGTTGGGTTTGGACTATCTGGTGAAACGTGGGTTTCGAGTTGGTTAATACCTCCACAATGTGGTGGTGTATGGCCACTCAAGCCACCCAAGCCGTGACGTTACACAATATATAATAATTTAGTCCTTTTAACGTCCCACTGCTGGGCACGGGCCTCCCCTCAATGCGAGGGGGATTCAGGCCATAATCCACCACGCTGGCCCAGTGCGGGTTGGTGGATTTCACATGTCTAAAGACATGCAGGTTTCCTCACGATGTTTTCCTTCACCGTAAGCAAGTGATAATCAAACTAAAGTTATGATTCACACATAGATTTCGAAAAATCCAGAGGTGTGAGCCAGGGTTTGAACCCAGGACCTTAAGCCCGCAAGACGCGTTCTTAACCAATCGGCTACCACTGCTCAATACAATATAATAATTATTATCTTTATAAATTAGTGTTGTTTTAATTTTAGCAAAAAGTTCAGTAGAGATTATTAATTTCAGTAGGTATGTTGATATCTATTGTTTGCGTCGCCAAAATATGTAGGTAGTAACATCATTTGAAATGTGATGACATGATAAAAAACCCACATCTAGTCAATGATCTAAAGCAATATAGGTAGTAGTTTACAATCATAGATCAATTAGGTTTCCGCAAGGGTGCTCGCGCGAAACTGTCATAAATCTATGTTTACAACAGGTCTCTATAAGGCTGGCACCGCGTCTGCTCTCCTTTAGTTGCAGATGTCCTGGGCGACGGTAACCACTTACCATCAGATGGACTGTCAGTCCGTGTGCTTTCTTCAGCTATTAAATAGTAGATTGCTATACGAGGGTCGAAAGGAATCAATTCCCATACGAGGTATTTAGGCTATAGTCCGAGTAGGAATTTATGTCTTTCACCCGTGTTAAGCACTCTACTTTTCATTTCGCATATAAGGAAAGTAAAAAATAGTAGTTTCTTATCTGCTCGCCACATCATAAAAAAAAAAAAAAAAAAAAACAAATAAGAAATACAAAAAAATAACAATAAAAAACATAATAAAAAATGAAAAAAAATACAAACAGTTGTTTTTTTAATTCACACTGGCCGTTTATCTTAGTTATGTTAGATTTTTTACAGCCGACTGCCTAACCAAATTTAGTTCTATTATTACTATGAGTCTTTCCCGCTCAAAGGTGGGAAGTAGCATCTCCCACCAGCTACTCGGATCAAATAAACACAACTTTCCGAGTATGAGTAATGATAAAAATATTACACTATATTATAAGGTAACTGAATAAATCTCTTCTCTCCGCAGATCTTCGGCATAGTAATAATAGCGGCAGCATGCGTGGACATGGGCATGATCAAAGGGTTCGGCGGCATGGAGTCGACGGGCTACGAGACCGACGCCATCCTGATTGCCATCGGCGTCCTCATCATCATTGTCGCCGCCTTCGGCTGCTTCGGCGCTTGGAAGGAGAGCCCTAAGCTGCTCTACATTGTGAGTATACTCGTAGTATGGGACAAACGCGACTGTCCACACAAACACCCACCCGACCCACTCACACCCACCCGACCCACTCACCGTGCTCCTCGACTCAGATGTCGAGGAGACCGACACACGCACACTACCCATCATACACCGACCTCGCCGGCGAGGTCGACGTATTCCCTCTTCCGCCAATAGGTGCCTCTATGCGCCTGCGCCAGCAGGACCTAGACGCACCTAGGCATTCGACAAGCCCGCTGAGTTTCTTGCCGGATCTTCTCAGTGAGGTCGCGTTACGATCCGGTGGTAGTTTTTTTTACCTCCGTTCTCTCTCTTGAGACAGCAGCCAAGCCGAGGCCGAGCCCTATGTGGCGCCCTTGAGCGTGCTGTCCCCTACCCTTCTGGTTGGAGCGCACTTTGCACTCGCCAAAGTCCGGGTGAAGTTGTAGAGGCCACTCTGGCCAACAACGTATTGTCAATTCAAAAAAAATAAATAAAAAAACCACACAAATTTAGAGACTTTTCCTGAATAACGTGGAAATTCAATATTATATTAGTACTTAGATAAAAAAACATTGAAAACTATGATAGGTATAGAGTTTAAGTTCGTTAAGTTTCGGGGATTTCATCACACAACTTAATAATGCTGAAGAAAATCATACCAAAATTTCCCTTATTCCAACATACAATATGGAGGTCTTTATTAGGTATAGTACGTTTTTTATACTTGTCCTATTTGGTAAGCAAAGATGGTGTCCAGCGGGGCGATTGCGTAACTTTTTTGTCAATGATTCAATAGGTTTCGTTCATCCTGTGTCAATTATATACGAAACCAATTGAAACATTGACAAAAAGTTACGCAATCGCTCCGCTGGACGCCATCTTTGCTTACCAAATAGGACAAGTATAAAAAAACATACTATACCTACATTTATTCCGAAAGCAAAAATGTTTTTGCGTCTACATTTTTTCCACATAATTCAACCTTCAACCTTCATACGTAACTGCCATAGTTAAATTAAATCATCGCCTACTACGCTTAACTGCCGCAATATTCCGTGACCTGGAAAATAAAACTGTTGCTATGGTGTAGGCAGGCGATGAAGCGTGTGCCTATCCCATTGTTTCATTCTACCCATTCCCCTTGGATCCGATAAATATGTTAGTTCGTCACCAAAAAGAAAGAACAATACTCGACAGTATACACATCGAACTTTAGAAACAGATAATCGGCTATCTTCGGCTTTATGGAGCGCCATCTGTGAGTGACAGAGATGACACTCTACGAAACTGATATCTCTTGAACTAAACTGAACTGTCGAGTACTCGGGCTCCCTCCTAGTGCTGTATCAAGTCGACTTCCTTGCAATACCTGGGGTTCTTCAAAGGGCCCCATGTTTACAGGTCCCTAAAAGGTAGGCACCGCGTCTGCTCCCCATAAGAGGCAGATGTCCTGGACGGCGATTAGGGGGCGTCCATAAATTACGTGAGGCATTTAGGGGGGAGGGGGTCTAACAAAATCTCACCAAATCTCACGTGGGGAAGAGGGGGGGTCTCGGCAAATCTCACGTTTTTTTACCGCAAGAAACAGTGGACAATTGCAAGAAACGGGGTTAAATTAAGTAAAACAAGTTTCTCCTCTAGAATATAGCTTTTAAAAAATCTCACTTGAGTTTCTAGGGGTCGGGCAAAATCTCACTACATCTCAACAAGAGGGGAGGGGGGGTCGAAAAATCTCAAAAATCACCTCACGTAATTTATGGACGCCCCCTTACCACTTGCCATCAGGTGGACCGTCTGTCCGTATGCCTTCTTAGGTAATAAAAAGTACTTACCGATCGAAAGGGATTCAAAAGCACGCTAACATTTATATGTGAGTCAGGAAGTGCGTAGGTCAATAGGTCGAAATGGCAGCAGCGAAACAACTGGTAGCAAATAAAAAAACAACAAAAAAATCTATAAAAACACACCAGACTTTACTTAAATGTGCTTAGAGCACAAAAGTCTATGATGCATCCGTTTCTATCCTTAGTTCGCAGGATGCCTCATCGTTATCATTCTCCTGGAGTTGTCAGTTGGCATCGCCACTGCTGCAATGCGGCCCCAAATCGAGGGCACCCTGAAGACCCAGCTCCGAAGCTCCTTCATCAAGAACAAGTCCACCAAGGAGGAGGATACCACTTACAGGGAATTCTGGGACAGCATTCAGTCCCGCGTAAGTTTGACCCTTTATTATATTATGAAATTACTTATTCTTACGCCTTTTCTCCTAATTTAATTTGGTTTTATTCCTAAACACAAAAGTACAGCGAGAAGCACCGTTCGTTGCGAATTCGAATTCAAAATACTCCGCCCGAGGACAAAATATTTTGGCCCCGAATGATACATACTATTTTTCATCACTACCTATGAGAAAAATAAAAAGCTACGTGTACCTCTACCTACTCGAAACTCTCATAATATGTAGTATCCAAACAATATATCATCACATCATTACTCGAACTCATTTTTCATTATTATTTGCAATAACTTAAACTTACTAAACCGAGACTAAAGAAATTAAAAGAAAAATGTACATGACAATTTTCAGCGCGCGTTGCCATTACATTCTCTTTGGTTGCCGCGTAATCCTAACCGGCCACTAACGGTTTCACATTCAATTCAGAAGCACGAACGCTGACCAATCAGGAAGGAGAAACAAAAACTCCCGTGGGAGCAAAATTGAATTTTGCTCCCGCTAGCCTTGAAAGGCAATTGACGTTTTTCGAATGGGTGTGATGAAAAGTCGTTTGCTGTTCCAAAAATTGCTAGATTCAGACCAACCAAAACAATATTTATCTGAGTATCAGACCGGTTTTTTTTTATTATCAAACCGGAATTGCTCCTTGATGTACTACTCCACCAAGCCAACTAGGAGCTCGTATGGTATGCTGCTTCCCCGCCCGCATACCGCCCGCACACCCGCCACCGCCTGCGGCTTCCCGCCCGCCACAACTCCCACACACCGCCACCGCCATTATGTGCGGGTGACGTCACATTTGAGAGGTTTCTAGTAGGCTTGGTGGATTAGTACTGATCAACCTCACGTTCAACCTCATGTTCAATCTCCAGTTGGAATGCTGTGGCGTCACCGGCCCCGCCAACTACGGCGCCTCGGAGCCGCAACTGAATCCCTCGTACAGCTGCTGCCCTGATGACGGCACCGACCGCTCTGTTGAGATCAAGCGATCTGAGTGCATCACCTCCAAGAAGTTCTACATGGATGGCTGTGAGGATAAAGTGATGTCGACGGTGCACAGCGCTGGCTTGACTGTCATTGTCTGCGGGATTCTGTTCTGCTTTTTGGAGGTTAGTTACTCAAACTATTCGGGGATCTGATCAGAATTAGGATGTTGATTTTTTTGCTTATGTATATGATAAAAGGTGATCAAAGTATGCATAATTATATTATAAAGTATGTATTACGATTATTAACAGTGAAATAGTTTTCAAAATGATAAAAAGACGGACGTTTAAAGTTTAGAAAAATATGCTAGTGACGTTATAATCCGTTACTGTTAGAAAACTTTATTTATTTATTGAAGACCAACAGCTTAAAATAACAATATATATGGTTTAATAGCGAATATGTATTTTTTGAAAGCATTTTTCTAGATACTTGTAATATTATAATAATACGAAAAGTTTAATAAAACTAACATAATAAAATAGGTACGTCACTGTAATTAATTCCATCCTCGAATCGTTTTCGCGTAGTTTAACATAGAATAAAATATTTTTTATAGGTACAAAACCCCACCCCAACCCAAGTCGGGCCGACTCTGACGCATAATTACGTTTGCATGTCCGAACACTATTAACTATTAACGTTGACTTGGTGCGAATAAATTGGGGTAGTGTTTCGATTTAACACTTGCTCGTAATCTGAACTGGTTGTCACTTGTTTTTTAAATAGTACTTTCAGTACGTTTTTTTTATTAGTCGTTAATCTTCCCTCTCTAGGGTAAAAGTCCCCCTTTACTTCACAGATTTCGGTCTTGGGATTTTTTTTATAGGACAGGCTGCAAACATGCGTACGGCCCGCCTGATGTTAAGCAGTTACCGAAGCCTATAGATACTTGCCAAAGGCATTGCTCGCACGTTGCCGACCTGAAAGGGAGTGGAACGAAGGGAGGGGAAGGGGGGGTTGGGCTTCCGGCTCTCTCACTCATCGTACGAATAGCATTTCGTTTCGTTATTCCTTCGTATTGTCTTCCGCTACCTGTGGTTTCCGATATCCAACCGACACCTACTCATCTAGATTTTAATAGTAGCATCATTCTCCAACCAAAGAATTTTAATAATAATAATAATATCCTGGGACATTTTTTACACACGGCTACCTGATCCCAAACTAAGCAGAGCTTGTACTATGGAAACCAGATAACTGAAATTACTACATATACTACTTTTTTATGCATGCGTTCATGCACACAAATGCATGTCCCGGGTAGGAATCGAACCTACGACCTGCAGCGTGAAAGGCGCCTCCGCGCCAACCACGCTAACGGGCCCGTCAATTTTATTTGGATATCTCTCTTCACTTTAAATTACCCGTGAGTTTTAACCAAATGGTAGGCCTCTTCAACTGACGTCATCGCCATCACGCTACGCCAGTATTGAACACAATCTGAGATCGTTCTAGGTCGGGTTGGATTGTAACCGCCTTTGTTATCGGGCTTCAGGGAACCCAATCTAGATGGCCCCGTTGCCTGCCCCATTGCCGTAACACATGAAGTGGGTAGACCCATTCCACTGACATTTGCTGACCCTTCTGTATTAGTTCCAGTATGTAATAGGGACCTTGCCATTATTCCGGGCACATTCTCCCTCAACAGCGATTAGGGCCATAGGCCACCACGCTTGCCAATACTTTTTTTTATTGGACTGCGGTGGCAAAAGAGCGTACGGCCCGCCTGATGTTAAGCAGTTACCGTAGCCTATAGATACTTACAATACCAAATTGCTCGCACATTGCTGACCTGAATGGGAGAAGGATGGAGGGAGGGGGAGGGGGGTTGGGCAAGTGCGCGACGGCGATTTCCATGTCTCCTGAAAAACGTGCAGGGTTCCTCGCGATGTTTTCCTTCACCATTCTTTAATAAACGAAGTCAGAAAGTTCGGTTTTCGGGTCGAATACGTTTCATTCGTTTGTTCGCTCCTGATTTTGACACTTCGGAAATATGTCAAAATTCGAAGCCCGAACGAAACGGATTATTTATTTCCTACAGCTCGTAATAGCAGCATGTTTGCGTTACGTTATGTCAAAGTCAGTCGCTTTTTTGATAAGGCACTATTTTTACTTACAAATTATCATTTTTATTTTCACACTTATGGTCAACAGAAGCGGTCAATAACCATGTTTTTTTTATTTCCAGGTTGCAGGTATAGTCCTTGCGCTATGGTTGGCACACTCCATAAAGACGCAAGGCAAGAGCCGGGACACAGCTTAGATTCCAATCGTTGCGGCACAACCCTAGCAACTTTTATTTCTTTCATGCACAAATATTTGTAAGTTACCAATATTTATTTGATAGATGCTAGTTATAGTTAAGTTGTAACTTAAGACCCCAGTACATGTTTTAAGCTATTATTTGGGACAGATAGTGTTTCAGTACTATACTTTTCTTTTCCCATAGTATTAACACAGATAAAGGCCCTCAGAACCGTCAGATAACTTTTATCTACCAAATTAAAGAAAGTAAAGAATAATTTAAAAGTATCTGTTAAAACGTCGAAATACGGTGGATAAAAGTTATCTTCTGAAACAGGCGCTAATATAAGATTCAAAATCGTCAAAATAGTCAAGAGTACATGAGTACCTATAGCGTCTTCACCAGGCGTATGCCTCACCCGAGCACTCATATTATGACATTACGTCTATGCGTTCCGACGTCAAAAGTGAGTGCTCGCGCGAGGCATGTGCCTGATGAAGACGCCGCCATTTGATTTTATTTAGTGTTGTTCCCTGAATGGGATGATAACGTCAGTTACTTTCTCCATGAGACTTAAAATCAATTATTTTTCATTACTTGTGCTGTCAACACGGATGTTTTCAGAGAACAATCATTTTAAAAGAATATCCGCCATACTAATTTTGTTTTCATAATAACGTATGTATACCATGACATTGTATCGTATGTTCCATTCATATCGTACTAAGTAAGTTTTCCTAGTCAATTAAACGATAAGTTTAATGTGAATATCCCACCATAGTTTATGTAAGTTAATTCATTCCTTTGGGATAGTAAGTATTTATTATGTACGTAACTATTAAATACGAACCTTCCTTACAATAACAGCACTACTTTGGTTACGGTCGCTATCGGTAGCGTCTGCGTAAAATATATTTATAGCATTAAGCTGTCGGCTAGACGGATAACTAACAATTTATAACGTCACGACTTTTATCCCCGTTCGGGGGTAGTCAGAGGCTTGAGTGGCCATACACCACCACATTGTGGAGGTATTAACCAACTCAAAGCCCACGTTTCACTAGATAGTCAGAACCCAACGTGACAGGTGGTGAACCGTGTCGCCGTGTATACAGGAACTGACTATTACCTAATCCCGAGGGATAGGTAGAACTAACAATTTGTCATAAACATTTAACACAGACGATAGCAAATAGCGACTTTACATAACGTAATCTCATGGTAGAACTACATTTTGAGCCACTGAAATTGGTACAATACCTATGAAGAGAAATATCTTAATATCTCTATTTGAGCCCATAGTAACATGTAGTTTTGATTAGACTCTATATAATGTGGAACGCTAGACAAAATTGTTACTTTTTAATTGTTACCCAAACGGTAGTAGAGAAGTGTGAATATTAAAAAAGTATTTTCAGTGGCTACTTTTATAAAAAAATATATGTATTTAATTTTAAATAAATTATAATAGTGTTTAATAAATGTTGAAATAGATTTTCTTAAAATAAATTATCCGTGTTTCATATACGACTTTTATTTCAAATCGACAAAATATATTAATGAAATAAACAGTTTTTGTGTTTTCAAGATTATATTTAAATGACGTTTCACAAAATCAGTTTCGTGACAAAATAGTACAATAATAGCACTATTTGACAATGTGCTATAGTTTATTTAGACGGATTATTGCAATATTATTATATTATAATAATAAATAGGTACTATACTAGGTGTTTAAACAACAGATAGGTTACGACAATCGAAATAAACAGTGTTTAGGTATACCTTAACTATTTAGTTCTAATATAAATATCTACTGTTATCATAGTATCTATCATTAAACATTTGCTTACGTTAACACGCAATGTCTTGAACAATTAAAAGTGGTACCTAAGTATGTCAGAAGATATTATTCCGAAGGCTTTTACTATGTAAGTTCTTACTTAATAATTACAGTAAGATACCTAATAAAATAACCATGACAACAAACATTGATTTCTTGTTGTGTGTGCCATATTTAATAAATATTTTGTAGACTTACTTATAATAATTTTATATTTGAGTTTTATATTTGGATAATTACACTGGGCCGCAAAGAAAAAGGGTCCGTTAGAAAATCTTCAATATCTTCAAAAGTACCTGACCTAGCTTTATGAAATAAAGACTAAATTAAATAATATTTTAATGAGCTTAAATAAAAAAAAATGAATTCAAGCGTTTTATTTAATAAATATAATATAATTAAACATGCGTAGTTTTTCAGTATTATTTTCTAACCGACCCTTTTTCTTTGCGGTTCGGTGTATTACGAAGTATAATATTATTTAGAAACAAATCTTCTGCAATACGAATTTTGCTAGAATTACTTAAACGATAATATTCAAATTTAATTCGTTAGCGCGACTACATCAAAAAGCTTTACAATTATTTCAGAATAAAAGTGCTTTGCAATGCAATTGCAAATCGATTGTTACTTTATAAATTTGGGAGTTCGTAGATAAAAAGACAAAGGCAAAAACCTTAAAGAAGTCTACTAGATATAACCTTATATGCCATAAATGTAACATTTGGTCCCATTCGGCTTATTGCTAGCCAACTGTTACGACTACTAATTATTATCACAGTTTACAGCTGACCGACTGAAAATATCCCGTATGTGGAATAGACATAGAGTTCAATACAAATCGTGCACCTTGACTTAATAAGTAGTACTATGGTATAAGTGAAATTCATTAAAAGTTCAACTATAAAACGACAACTCTGTAAACTAAACTAAACTATTCCGAACTACTTCTAAAAGTATAAAATTGACGTGAGAATATTGGATCTAAAAGTTCAAGTGCCATATAAAATTTGACTTGTATAAGGAGGGTCTCTCTAACGTTATTTACACACTATATTTAATCGAGATGAACTTTATAATACTTTTAAAGTTGAACTAGTTTGAAAGTGGATTGTGCCTTAAGGGGCTATGCACACGGGCAACTTTTGCGGCAACTGGCAACTCGCAACTAGCTGTTTTCATGTAAAACAATCGCGGCAACCGCGGCAACTGTTGCTGCAACTGGCAATTGTTGGCTGCAACTGCCAAAAAAACCATTAAAACGTTAATAGTTTCGGCAACTAAAGTTGCTCCGTGTGCATAGTCACTAAAAATTTAAGATTCGAAATGGGCTTGTAAGTTTTGCTGAAGTTTCCGCCGCTCGCATCGTATCGTTCGGGCCATCCAGAACGCTAGCACGATGCAGAGGATCTGGAAAGAAAAGAACTATGTTGAGTTTTAAAAAACATATGATTCGGAGTGCGCCTGGCAGAAAAAAAATGCAACGTTTCAGGGTCTAAGAACAAGACAAAGACTAAAAATGAATCCTAATAGAATTGCGTAAAGGCTCAGACGCAGATATAAGCCATCTCCTATAGCCACACTTACCACTTTCTGTAGGCATCCAGCCAGTCCAAGCAGACCTAAGATCATTCTGTCTACGATTCCAATATTTAATTAAGATGCCAATTTTATCAGTCGGCATGGCACTTCTTTGTCTTGTTTAAGGAAGACCCAACTAACTTCAGCTCTTAGACAGACCCTGGTCAGTGTTCCTAGTAAACTTTTTACCATAACATCTTCATAAAATATCTTACCTCCATCAGCGTAAAAACAACACCAGTAGCAATGAAGATATTTCCCTTCAGAGCCTTCTTCTGCCTTAAGGCTTCTTCGCAGCCGCGCACGTAGTACGTCCGCTCGCTGAGACAGGTCGAGTGCAAGTGACGCCTAGCGCCGCCCTCGCGGAGAGGATGTGCGCGTGGGCAGCAGGAGGCAGGGATGTCGCGGTGGATGATCGCGTAGTCTTGGGGCCCATCTACACCGCAGCACTGGTTCTATGGACCATGGAATAAGGTTTGCAAGAAATCAAGAGACGTATGCCAAACTTCGGTCAGGTTGCTCGATAAATGATGGCGTCCACTGTTGGATCCCTCAAAAAAGACACGGCCTCCGTTTAGCCATTCACTTCCACAAGTTTCCTGCTATGCATGTAATGTCATTGGTCCATTAATAGAAAGCCATTCTACTCTACGTCATTTACCTAATATGCATATTTTATAAGCTTCCTACAAAAAGTGACTGAAATATATTTCCTGGTTGATTTTGTTTCCCTGTCCCGTTAAAGGTGTTACCACATCAATCGATCGACCGTCGATCGATGGTAGAATAAAATGAGTTGACTTCAATCGACAGTTTCTCTTACACCATCGTTTGCTCGATGTTTATCGATTGTCGATGTTGATCTCTCTCGCGCTCAGCTTTCGCGTGGCTGCTTCGTACTCATACCGCCACCGTCCCGTGTTCATGTTAAATTGATCGATATTCTTCGATCAGCGAAAGCTACCCGAGTATAAAACAATAAGTTACCTCTGACTGCAAGTTGTCCCAATAGTTGTAATACGTAGCAGTATCATCTTCAACCGTGGTGTTCTTGTAGAACTGCACGCGCAGCTCGCTGCCTCCCCCCACCCACGCGCTCAGCACCGCCCCTCCCACCCCCACCAGCAGCTCCACCGACACCAGGAATATGAAGAAACTCGCATGCTGGACATAAAATGATTTCAAGAATATTGGAGCTAAAGCAAGAAAGTTTAGGCTTTGAGTTGATGGTTAACCGCCGAATAATACGCAACTCAAATTTGAGAGCCGTTTAACCTTGATATGTCTATACAAAAAATTACATATAACGACGACGTCCCAAACTGCTAAGTGGGACTTAAGCTTGGGCTTATTTAAGTAGCCTTTGAGTATTCCACCGTTAACACTTCTAACATTATCGTATCGTAATCGAGAAAACATGCTGTCAGTAACATCTTATTTATGAAATTGGTTATATGAGCGGAGCAGGACACCCGCGGATAGATTGTGCTTAAGTCACAAAGGCTATAAGAGCCATAACACTCCGGAACGCCAGGCGACGTCGCCAGCCACCGTAGCCAAACAATTAGTATTGACTGGCGACGTCGCCAGTCCGTCGCCAGGTGGGTTAGCTCCCATACATTTCAATACATATAGTTGGCTACGGTGGTTGGTGACGTCGCTATGGCTACCCGGTGTGTTATAGCCGTAAATGCCTTTAATACAAGAACAACACTACACAAGAAGGTCACATACCTACAGTCCTTGAAAGTCACTACACATTTCTTTATCGATCGATAAATACGTTCGAGAATAGAAAAGCAATGAATAGAAATAGAAAACACATAGTGCGCTAATAGGTACAATACATTATTCTATTATGATTCGGTACCTATATCAGGGACATTATTCATAGCCATGATCCATTTCAAGATGTTTTTCCTTCACCTAAACAAGTGATATTGAAATTATGATTTGCTCATAGATTTCAAAAAACCCAGAGATGCGGTCAGTTTGAACCTTGCAAGACGCGTGCTTAGCCAATCGGCTATCACAGTCTTCCATTTTTTTCTGACTTAGTGCCCGTTCACACAGACCGGCTCGGCGAGCATCGGACGGCTCTCTTCTTTTCACACAGACCGGCGCGGGTTATACGCTTGGAAGGCCGGAGCCGACCAAGCCGTCAATGCAGGCAGACAATCGGGTCCTTTTATTGTTTTACACTGAGCGCGTCATTTAAAAAGAAAACCAACGTTATTTGAATTACCCAACTCTTTTTAAACGCGATAAAAAAGTACTCTCCCCTTCGAGCCGGTCTATGTGAACCACAAAGTAAAGACTAAAGAAAGAGGTGCCCTTATTAGATATATGTATGAAAAAACGTGGTCGTTGTTTTTTCATTTTCATTGTTCTATCTACCGGTAAATAGTTGAACTACTCGCTTCGTTTTATGTCGATGTTAGTACTAGGCCGACCACTCGGCCGAGTTGCTTAGGGCCAGTCCCCTTAGTAATTGGTCCATGATGTGAACGGACCTTTATCTTACGCAAAGCAATCCAAATTTAAGTCGTTTCCATACACACTCACCACATACAGTATCTTCACATGCTCCCTCAATGCGCCAATGCAACCCAGCACGGCGGTGACCACGAGGCACAGGCCCAGGGTCAGAAGGAAAGCGACCACTCCCCTGGACAAGGCTGACTGCTGCTCCGGGCGGGCCTTCTTGCCTTTCAAGTTCATCACGCATATTGCCATCAGGATGAGGCCGAAGAGCTGATGAGAACATATTGAAGGAATTTATCAGGTTAGAGGGACTTCTATGGTGCTTTAAAAGGCCTCTTTATACGGCCCCAGTATAAGGGCTGGCTCGACCGGGGTACTACTACCCTGTCACAGAAGATCGTTGTAAAGTCGCTATTACAGCTGCATTTCGTACGATGTGTGAGAGAGCCGGAAGCCCAACCCCCCCCCCCCCCCCCTAATCTTCCTCTGTCCCACTCCCCTTGAGATTGGCAACGTGCGAGCGATTGCACGGTATGGTATTGCACGCATCAACGGCTACGGTAACTGCTTAACATCAGGCGGGCCGTATGCTTGTTTGCCACCTTAGCGCTAACATACACGGACTGCCTTTTTGCAGTCGGAAGCGACTGCAAATTGCATCCGTGTATGGTATGGCGGCGGTTTATAGTCACATAAAAAAATACAAAAAAGCCACACGAAATTAGACCTTGATTACTTACAATGCACACTATATTGAACAGTGTTAGAAAGAACTTCATGCATCTGATACTTCTGGACTTCATGTTGCTGGGCGTGGGCGTGGGCGTGGACGTCCGTTCTTCACCGAGTGGACATCGGAAGTGAAGGCTTGGACGGTGTATCGATCAGTGCATTTGACGAGCCGTGTAGGTGATTAATAGATGAGGAGGTTGGCTGATAGGCGGAGCGATTAGCGGGCAATTATTGGAACGTCCTTCTTAATAAATAATACGTAGTAATAAACTTAGTAATAAACGTTATTGTGTTGAAAGTTGTCCTCGAATACACATCTTTTCCATTGTGGCGAACCTTGGCTCCCCCAAGTCTATGTCCTATGTCCCCAAGTCCCCAAGTCCTATGTCCAGCAGTGGACGTCTTTTGGTTGAGATGATGATGACACATTTTTAGTTTTCTTCATTCAATTTAGAATTTTTGTTTTATGTAGTGAAGTATCGCTGTCATTGTACATTGGATTTATTTTGGAAGCATTAAAACAATACTATCCATCGTATTCAACCCGCTCTGCTACCCGCTCCGCTCATGACTCAGTCGCAATATTTAGAGCGTGAGAACCCACATGTCCACTTACCCACACCTCAAGGGTCTGTCTTCAGCGACCTTTGTTTCCACTCACAATTACTGTTCCACCTATTATAGCTCTTAACTCCTCATCACAAGGACTTTATTACCATCACTCCGGTTTAAAGTTATTCTTCACTACTTTCTTTGTTTGCACATTCAACTCGTTTTAAGCTCTACCATGTTCATGATAAAGTGGAATTCACGTTGATTGCTGTATTTTTATTAATAGTAGCAGTATGGAAATAAATTATTGTCCTATCGATCAATGGGCTATGCAATTGCATGCAGTTATCAACTAGGTCATAATATTTTGTGTTATACTATGACTGTATGACCTATTTATGATGCAATGCATTGTATTAGAAAAGGTACAAATCTTGCATGTCATAACGAACACCGGTTATCACTTTTAGATAAGTGCCTTCTTTTAAATGTCCATATTGATCATTGATGTATTATTTTAGCGGATATGGTACCTACTTCTTAACACTGCAATCACCAGAATTGTGCTCAGCGCACCACTACATGCAGCAAAATTCACACATTATGTTATCGCACTCGCAATTCGACAATCAACTTAAAGGCATTTTGATGCGTATTGTTCACCAGAAGATGAGCAGTATTGGCAAGAGAGCGTCCATGAAATTACGTGAGGCGTTTATGGGGGGGTGTGGGTTGAGCCAAATCTCACCCAATCTCACGTGGGGCAGAGGGGGGGGGGGGGGTCTCGGCAAATATCACGAAAACTAAAGTCAAATTAAGTAAAACATGTTTCTTCACTAAAATATGGCTTTGGAAATATCACACGTGAGATTAGGGAGGGAGGGAGGGAACCGAGCCAAATCTCACGATATCTCACCAAGGGGAGAGAACGCCCCCCAAGAGACATGATTTCATCATTATTTTCCTCAAACGACTGAGTCGTACTATGTCCATGGACTCCGTTTAGTAGGACATACTAGTTTAGACAGTCACATGTCTTCCACTTTCTTGGTTATGTCTTTGGCCCTTAGTATCTTAGTATCAATTATAACTATACTCGCACCTATTTCGCAAACATTTAGACTTGTGGTGACAATGATCTAGGCATTGGCCTCAGGCTCATTTACCCAGCAAGATACATCATCATCATCACAGATTAGAGAAGTTGACAGATGTAGTCTTGGCAACAAACGAAGTGAAGCCAGGTAGCATTATATGTGTGCGTGACAACTAGGAGCGGCACTAGGGAAACATACATTTGTGTGCGTGTAAAGTTGTGTAGTTATAGGGCGAGATTGTATTCGCTTTTTTGTTTTGTATTTACTTTGGTGGCTTCACTTTCGTGTTCTATGCGCTCCATCTGTAGCTCCTAAATCTGTGATCATCATTATCTCAGCCAAAAGACATCCACTGCTGGACATATGCCTCCCCCAAGGTTCGCCACAATGACCGGTCTTGCGCTGCCCGCATCCAGCGGATTCCCGCGACCCTCACCAGGTCGTCGGTCCACTTTCTGGCAGGCCTACCCACGCTAGGCTTTCCGATGCTCGGAAAGCGTATATGGAAATCCACAAATTCCTCAAGACAAATGAAATACTTTACGTGTTCAAGATTTTATTGCGATTAAAGTTAATTGTTTAATATTTGACTGTATGTTTGTAAATGTGCACGCTGTTCTTCACGTGGTTGGCCACCCACATCGCCAACAGTATTCCTGCTGCCTGCAATCAGGATGAAAACATCTAATTTACTTGAGGTATGGATAACGTCACTTACTCCAAAGCTTTCCTTTGGCTTGTTAATATTTTTCGGTTTAAAAATATATAAGAAATATCTCGGTGAATTGATAAATCGACCTCTTTGAGACCGAAGTAGAGTTCGCTCTTGAGATCATTTGTACAGGGCCCTAGGTCACTTAGCCATCGTGGCGCCACTGTGGCGTATTGCAATAGTGATTGATCGGTTGGCCTGATCAGCCGGTCGGCCGGCCAATCAGAGGGTCGATCACTATAGCAGATCAATGGCTAAGCGACTTAGGGCCCTAGAATCACATTACAATGACATCTAGTTAACAGAAAGATTAACGAGACGCATAACATTAATTGTAGTACTCGACTGATAATACAAACCTCAAACCAGAAAGTGAAGACAGCAACGCCGAGCAGATAATGCGAGTCTGACTGCAAGATGTACAGGATGACATCCTCACAACCGCTCTGATAGTAGCCCGCACCCCTGATGACGAGATAACAACAAAAGAGCCTTCAATTTTTATAGGAGGGAACCTCCTAGGATCTACACAATTCCGTGTAAGGAACTCTTAATCTCATCCATTGTTTTATACAGCATGGTGGCGACATTACGACAATAAATTTAAACACGATCCCTACTAGTCAATCACAATACTTTAAAATTGTCAAATTACATTTACAACAAAATTGCAAAATTTATATTTTCACACAAATTAAATGCGGAAATAATCTAAACGTAACACTGCATCCTTTATAATCGTCTACTGACCTCACCAACTGACCTGTAGGTACAAGGGTGGCAACATCTTATGTATGAACTACTCACGTGATACCCAATAGGTATGTGGTTTCAGTTATTGTCGTTATGTCGTCACTACTCTGTATAATAGCTAAGGTGGCAGAGAAGCGTACGGCCCGCCGGATGCTAAGCAGTTACACGCTTAGATGCTTGTAATACCAAAAGTATCACTCGCACGTTACAGACCTGAAGGGGAGTTAGACAGAGATACGGAAAGAGATTGGGCATTCCGGCTCTCTCAATCATCGTACGAAACGCAGCTAAAATAGATGCTTTACGCTGACTGATCTTGAGTGAGAGAGTGTTACTATTACGGTCGAGCCAGCCTGTATATGAGATGCAGCTAATTGACTACAGCTTGGGTCTACCACAGCAATGGCAGATTCTCGATGCATGTAAGGCTCTACGTGACTTTCCACTTACTCTAAACAGTTTTTGTAGAGAATTTTCTTGGCTCCCTCACTTCTGGCGCGGTAAGCCCTCGGGCAGCAGGACAGGCTGATAGTCCTGCCTAGGGCTATGTAATCGTCAGGACTGTTGAGGCCACAGCACTCATACTAGAAAAATCAATTGGCAATAACAACTGTTAAGCATTGATCGCAAAATTGGTCACATGAATCGGAAACCCTGGGAAATGGTCCAGGTAAATATGTTCTAAGAACCTTTAAGATAACCGATTTTTATGCAGAAACCGACTTTGATTACTGCTTATGCCATTTATGTGAAGATTACGTTTCTTTCAAAGCGGTGTTTCTTCACAGCGGATGTAATTATGACGGCCGTAAAATAAATCTTGGAAATTCTTTGTTAAAGTGTCAAGCAACGTAGGAAACCACGCCGTATAATTACATAAAATACGTTTTCTTGGCCGGATATTGCCTAGGGCGTAGGGTGTAGAAAAAGAAAGGCTGATAAAATCATTACGAGACGTCAGTCAATATTTAACCCTACGATATTTACCGTAGTCTGCAAATCATCCCACAGTTTGACATGAGCCTCCTCATCTACGCTGGTAACATTCTTATAGAAGTCGTCTCGGATCCATTCCGTGACTCTGAACTGGAGTCCGTAGCGGCGGATGGACACGTATATGGTGAGGAGCAGCTCGATGATCATCAGCATTTGTATAAAGCCCACATACTGGAATAATAGGAGGTCCTATTGTGTTATGCTGCCTTAGAACCTCCAAACGAAGATATCAAAATCGGCTACAAATAGGTTCGGGCGCTACTATGGCGTCATTAATTTAAAACATGGGTAATAAGCATCCGACAAGTAATTTTTAAATAAAACTACAAATAAGTAACAAACTACAAAAAAGTAACCAACCACAAAAAAGTAAGCAACTACAAAAAAGTAAGCAACTTCAAAAACAATCTCAGATCGTTAAAAGGCTGGAAATAATCCATTATTTGGAGTCGGTGCCAATTTAGGATCGCAGTGTGTTCGTGACTACATATTCTGTGCTCCAATGCGATCGTTTGTAGATCTATATTACGTTTCAGGGTTCCGTTTGTTTATCGCGCCGATGCATTTTTTTATATATTTCGTTTCATGGTTAACACGCAGAAATTCATCGCGCGTTCATTCCACATACCGCAGGCCTCTTCCACAAGAAATCTGGACATCATTCGAAAATTCCCTCCCCGTCAATAAAAGAAAAAAAGTTTTACATTTGCGGCATTTTACTATAGTCTGATTTTTAATTAGACGAAGTAAACTGACAGGTGCAAATGTCACGTTTCGATATAAATAGAACAAATAAGGTTCAAATTCATAGAACAATGACATTTTCAGCTGTCAGTTTACTTCGTTTAATTAAAAATCGGACTATATGGCCGGTTTGACATGTGGGGGGGATAACAATGAACCTTATTATAACGGAATAAGACTGGCCGTTTTAAAAAATAAGAATGTCAAAAAATTAGTGCGAAAAAGAATTTTATTCCGTTATAATAAGGTTCATCCTTTCCCCCTCCCACATGTCAAACCGGCCATCATAACGTGCCGCAGGTATAGGGTATGTGTGACGGTGAGTTAGGTGATCTATAATTCCAGGAGATAAGCTGGGCTTAGATTCTTACCAAGTACAGCATCTTGACATGATCCCTGACACAGGCGATACAGCCGAATATGGCCACTGCTACTAGCAGACAGCTGGCGATGGAAATCACCACATCACCGGTGAAGGTCCCACTGGACTGCTCCTCGCCGTACTGCTTCAGGATGTTGATGTCCACGATGGCGAAGCCGAAGGTGCATAGCGAGACCATCTAGCGGATGTAAAATGGGCATATTTTACAAATTACGGGGACAATATAGGTACCATACGGGGTCTACATTACGGGGTCAATATACGGTACCATACGGGGTCAATATGACGGCGTCATAATAACGTTTTTGCCATACATTTGACAGGTGTCAAAGTGCATGGAAAAAATCAGAATGACCCCAAGTTTTATTGAATAGAATTCTGAAAAGTTAAGATATTCTATAAAACGCTTTGTAAAATCATTATAATTTGAGAGCGGTAGGTACTTACAATACACAACAGATTCAGTACAATCAGCAAACCTTTGGCACAACCCTTACTCAAATCCATCCAGTTTAACATGATATAAGCCTGTAAATAAGCCGACCACAATCTCAGTTCACATTTGAGTGCGCTCTTGATATGTTAGGCTGCGTTCAGAAGAAACGCACCGAATGCAACTATTCACTCTGACGACGTCACAACTCTGAAGTACCTACGGAACGGGATCAGAATGAATAGTTGCACTCGATGCCTCTGAACGCGGCCCTATTTTGTACTGGAATGACCATAAACAAACACACCTACTATTTTTTTTTCGTTTATTACATTGCTAAGGCCCGTATTAATAAATGCATCTCAAAGTTGAGATCGATCTTAAGATGCAGTTTTGACGTTTAATGTATGGAACATCTGTCAAAAACACCATCTCAAGTTCGATCTCAATCTTGAGTTTGGTTTATTAATACGGGCCTAAGTTTGCTCTGAAAGCTGAGATCAATTTATTAACATCAGCTTTAATGCTTACTAAACCTTTGTTAACTCAGTTCACGAGAAAGATTTGACATTGACTGAAGACCAGTAGGCAGGTATATTCCCTATTATAGTATAATTATACCTAGTAGTACTAGTAGTTGTGTCCTCTATGAGAGTGTACAGGTGTTTAATTAAACTTTAATAGGTTTGCAGGCAGTTTTCATAAGGTATGGATCGATGGTTGTTATTGTAATTATAAGGAAATACACTAGTAGGTATTATGTTTAAGGATCAAAGAAGTTCTTTATACCTAGCTGTAGATTGTTAAAACACTTAAATATAAAAATAAAATTTATTTAAAATAAAAACGTTTAATTCTGTCATATTTTTTTTTTTTTTAAACTATTAACATTATTATACAGGGTTATTGGTAAAACACTAACAACCTTGCAGGGGCGTATTACTGACATCATAAATAACAACTTTTGTTCTATGACTTTTAAAAAAACAAAAAAAAAACACTTTTAAAAAAGTATTTGCTAAATTCGTAACAAGGTTTCATCAGATCTTGAATATGACACAAATCTTTATTAACAAATAAGTACTAACACAGGTACTTACAAAATAATAATTAGTACTCATGATAATAACAATCTTAGCTACTTATATGTCACATTATGGAGATTCAATAGAAGAATAAAAATAAAAATTATCTAACAATATTATCACGCGCGAACTGTACATTTTGCTGTATGTTGCAGTTGGAGTTAGTTACGTTAATTACTTAAAGCACTAATCAACACGCCTGCTACCGCCGTAAGTGTTAGTAGAGCGTTCACTGCAGCTGTTGTAGCGCCGCTGCGTTTCAGCCGAGTTGTGTCCCTGAAACAAACACAATTCATAAAGCCATGACAGTCGACTCGGGTGACGTGTCACACGCACGTGATATGACTTGTCTACATGACATGACTTGTCACACATCTGCGTGATTTGACATCGCCGTTAATTATTTTTTAAAGTTGAGTCGTGACAAGTGTGAGATCATTGTCACGTTATTTAGGTAAGTAGTAGCGTTAAGTAGCACTTAACTGATGCGATCAATATATTCGATTGGACCAACTTCATTTGGCTGCGTCTAGATCAGGCGCAACTCGCGCCCGAGCACTCAGTTTTCACGTCGTAACGCTAAACATACGGCCGAATACTCAAAGACTAATCTAATGGTTAAGTCCCACTTAGCAGTTTGAGGCGTCGCTATCTGTAATTTTTTGTAGGGCGCGTCAAAGTTAAGCAGCTCTCAAATTTGAGTTGCGTACGTGTATTCGAACGATAATGTCATAACTTGAATGCTCGGGCGAAGCATGCTAGGCATCTGGACGCACCAATTGAGATTGAGACTGACGTAAAGACCGCCAACCATGAGATCTACTAGGGTTTAAGGCCTGTATTAATAAATCTTGAGATGCCGTTTTAGACAGATGTCCATACATTAAACGTCAAAACTGCATCGATCAAGATCGATCTCAATTTTGTGATGTATTTATTAATACGGATCCTAATTCCTACACGAAAAAATAGTTGACACTCGACCCTCAGTAGTGTGTATGTCACCGTGACACTAAGGGCCATAACACACCGGGTAGCCATGGCGACGTCGCCAGCCACCGTAGCCAACTATTTGTATTGAAATGTATGGGAGGTAACACACCTGCCCCCCTAGACAAGTGGCATGAACGCTAATCGAATAGAATAGAATAGACTTCACAATGTATGGAAATGTCAAACGTCGCTATGTACATCAACAACAAATTGCTATGTAGATCACGTGACTTATGTCATTTCCATACATGAAGCGTAGCGATTTGAAGGAACGCTTGCAGACGTCAGCCACTTGTCTAGATGGGCTGGCGATGGACTGGCGACGTCGCCAGTCAATACAAATTGCATCCCGGTGTGTTATGGCCCTAAAGCGTGATGCTCTTTGTTGCGTCAGGCGCTTCATCCGAGAGGCTGCGTGTGCTCCCGCTTATGATTAGGTATCCAGACAGAATACGATCTAGGCCTAGTCTGTTAACAATTTTACTGTCCATTTCGAAACCACTTGTCTCTAATAATTATCTTCATGAATTTTGAAAAATACGCTCTTTGGAACCTGTTAATTAGTGTACTTCTGACTTTTATTTAGGTAGGTACCTACTTAGCATTTTCAACCTGACCTAACTCAAGTAGGTAATACTCAATTAAGTATGTAGATACTTTATTTACTTATAAACTTAGGTATCAGTTGCATACCGGAACATTATACAGTCCACAGTCGACCCTTAGCGGCTGTTAAGGAAAAAATAAGTCATGATCATGATTGATATTGTAGAATCATCATAAGGAAATTCCTTAACAAACACGTAAAGAAGGTACCTACAAACCTCAATAAAGTTTTTGCTGTATGCATTTATAATCACTGCCTACGTGTGATGATTTGAGTAATTAAAATAACCTACAGCGGATAAATGATGCTAAGCATTTATTTTTCTCATTTAATTAGTACCTATTCACTTTATTACTCTTTCTGTGTATTTCGATGAGTAAATAAAGTGTACCTATGAACGTACAGGAGTAAACAGCAGGGGGCTTACCACCACCTCTTATAGCAGTTTTGTTTTAACGTTTCAGCGACTTTTTGTGCAATGACGTTTCTTATTGTCATGACAATAAGGTACGTCATTGCACAAAAAGTCGCTGAAACGTTAAAACGTTCCTGTAATTGAATCGCAATAAGAGTTCGTGGTAAGCCCCCAGGTCTTCTCATCAAAGCGACAATACTTTATCTACTACTCCACCAAGCCAACTAGGCACTCGGGTATAAATATCTAATGATAATAAGTTAATGATTCCGCGATCCGTCCACAACATAGTGAGCCTGGGCCAATGCCTGGACATTTTGTGGCAGTAACTCCGACTACGTGGTGAAGGACCGCGGAATCATTGACCTAATATCATTCGATATTTAATATCAAATGATATTCGTAATGATATCCGTCCATTTGATATTATCAAATGATATTAGATCAATGATTCCGCGGTCCTTCACCACGTAGTCGGAGTTACTGCCACAAAATATCCAGGCATTGGCCCAGGCTCACTATGTTGTGGACGGATCGCGGAATCATTAACTTATTATCATTAGATATTTATACCCGAGTGCCTAGTTGGCTTGGTGGAGTAGTAGATAATGATATTGTCGCGGCAAGTCGCTCGCACTCCGTCGCCAGCAAAAAGCTCACGTAGCAAATTAAATTATGTTAATTTCAGCCTTACACACAAATAAAAACAATTATTAAAGAGTGAATTTTATTCATTAAGGTAGTAGGTACAAAGCGTAACACAGCTTGCTTATAGGTCAATATTGCACCGTTCTTTTCTTAAATTTATAAAAAGAAGGCAGCAGCCTTGGGCTCAAATAGGCTGCACAGATTATAAAAAGTAAAAAAACTTAATTTTAGATCCCACAGATAACAAACTATATCTTGCCAGTATTAGTAAATCTGATAACGGTAAAGAAAACAATAAATTCAAATCAATGGGAATCTTATCTATCCCTAATTTCAGTCTCTATGTAAAGTCTTAAGACTTAGATGTGTAGTCTTATTAAAAACCTAATTCTGAATAAGAAAAGTAGTAACAATGATTAGTATAGGTATTATTCACATACAAGTAGGTGTTAAAACAATGCCAGAACAACCGAGATATTGAATCGTTCATTGATGAATTCATGGATGATTCAGAATAATTTGCGGAAACCCAGGATCAAAACAACAATGCGAAAACATTATGTCACCAAAGTTGAATAGCAAAACAAATTAACTCAACCGACGACCACTCATTGCAGTGGAAGAATCGATTAAAAATCGATTCAACGATCAGAATCGATATCTAGCATCGTTGACTGATTAAAAAGAAGCTGCCTACAGTATTCCGATGACTCCGCAAGCGACGCGGCCGCCAGCGTTCCCAGTCTTCTTGGAGTCAGGGTGGTCAGACCTGCCGTAGTCATCATGTTTCTCGTGGAGGACCACGGCCCTCCCGATGATGTTGTGGGCGCCCGTGAAGGTCACCTGGGAGTCCTCGAAGTCGATGTTGGCAACACCGGCATCGTCGAACATGATGTTGCCGAGGTCGCCGGCGTGACGGTTTTCGTCGTCGGGGTGGCCATGGTCTTTCTACAGGGGGAATTAAATTTAAAAAGGGTCTGTATGCTCTATCTCGGCGTAACGGCCCGGCCAGGACTTCGCGCTTCAGCGACGGGCGACAGCGCGGGGGTGCTAAAATGTTGCATCGCGCGCGTTGCCGCTGTGAGCGGCAGCTTGTGGTGCGATGCAACATTTTAGTGCCCCCGCGCTGTCGCCTGTCGCTGAAGCGCGGAGTCGTGGCCGGGCCGTAAAGCAACTATTTTAGATGAGTTTCGTACAATGAGTATAAGAGCCGGAAGCCCAACCGCTCCTCCCCTCTCGCTGTCCCATTCCTTTTCTGGTCGGCAACGTGCGGGCGATGCCTTTGGTTTTGCAAGCATCTTTTGGCCATCCATAAATTACGTCACACGTAAAGGGGGGGAGGGGGTCGACGAAATGTGACATTGTGTGACAAGGGGGTGGGAGGTTTGTGACGTCACATTTAAAAATTTTATATATCTTAGTATTAAAACCGAAATTTGAATTTTTAACGAAATTTTTAGAAAAATATGTGACGTCACACAGGGTGGTGGGGAGTCTCGCAAATGTGACCAGCTGTGACAAGGGGGAGAGGGATCTAAAAATCATGAAATTCGTGTGACGTAATTTATGGATGGCCCCTAATAAGCTACTCATCTATACGGTTACTACTAAGCGTCAGGCGGGTCGTGCGCTTGTTTGCCGCCTTATTTTCTATACCAAAGTTATTGCTCGCACGCTCAACAGAGGGGGTTGGATTTCCGACTCTCCCATTGTACAGAACGCAACTAAAATACAGTTGCCGTATGTCAATACTTCCCAAAATTTGTTCCTTATTAGCGACACTATCGAATGGTGTAATAATAAGTACAGTGTGTTATTTATTTTTTTTTCAAAATTAACGGGTTCGATTCCTGGCTAGGATTATTGATATTTCAAAAATCCAACGATGCAGTTTTAGTTTTAATGAAAATCGGGCCCCAGACTCCTTTGAGTACTTTTCCCTATTCCTCATAGTTTCGGATTTGGCCATACACGCACACTTGAAACATTCAACATTCATTCTGTATAAGCTGCAGGTTGACTCTACATTCAACACAGGAGAGTTTGAAGATATAATTAGAGGATTCAACTCACGCCATCAGGGTTGAAATGCGCCAGTGTGGAGCCGCAGCCCCCGCTCAGGTCTCCCTTCTCGTGCACATGGAACCCGTTGTTGCCAGGCGGCATGCCGACCACCCTGCCAGTGATGCGCATCTTGCCATTCTCCTGGCGCGTGAAGGTCACGTTGCCAGTCACGCCTTTGCCTTCCAGACGAACTATGGCGCGGGTGATCACCTGGAATAATCATTGATGGAATTACCTATGCAATCCAACAGATTTTTGATTGATGTGTAATATTAGCCTATATATGTCTTATTCCAAAGTCTACACTATCTACGTTTCAAATTTAATTAAAATCGGTTTAGTAGTAATGGAGACATGTGGTAACAAACATTCACACACTTACTTTCGCATTAATAAATATAAGTAGGATACTTAATACTGACTATATTCGAAAAGCGAAAACAACGAAAAAAAGCAGATTATTTTTTTATTTTGCATTTTTAATACTGACTATACTTATTCGAAAAGCGAAAACAACGGAAAAAATGCATTTGCATTTTCGTTAACAATCTTACCTCTCCATGCTCGCACCCTTCGTGAGCGATCGCCGCAGCGGCGAAAGCGGCAAACAACACCAGTGTCTTCATCATCTTGCTACAATTAACTGAAATTAATAACATATTATTATAGGTAGTTAGGTTTTTTATAATTTTCAAATCAGAAAATTATTACCTACATGCTGCGTTTGGGGAATCCCAAATAGCTCTAATTCTAGGCACAATAACATTAAAGTTAGCGCACGATTTTCCAAATTAAACCTACCTTCTGCTTATATTTACATCTAGGTAGATATTAAACAGAAATAAAATAAACTACTTAAATATCGCCAGACAAGCACACCAGTCGCATGATCCCAAACCCAAACTAAAACTCTGTAGATAATAATATTATGGACCAAACAGTTTTTTGTTATTCGGTCCAAAAAAATCCAATCGAAATCGACATATTTTTTATACTTAGGCAAACATAAGAAAATCATGAATATATTACTTCACTTGATAACTGCATTTATTAACACGTTTTTTATTAATATTAGGTATATAGTCCTTGAGCATAATGTTGTTTACGTGCAAAACCAAAAGGATAGTTTTTAGACACATTCCAAAAATGTTAACAAGTAGGTGAATTCAGTTCAGGCAATAATTATTATCACCTATTTGCCGATATAAACTACAAAAAAAACTGGCTAATAATAAAATTTGAATTTCGAATGACTGTGGTGAGGACTGTTTCGAAAACCATTTTTGTTTGTTGTTTTATTTTTCTGTTCGTAATTTGAATACTAGAAGTAGAATGATTGAAAAATGTTTCTACTGTCTATGAATTAAACCAAAACAGAAGCTGTTAAGAAAGATTAACGTTGCGTAAAGTTTTAACCGACTTGCTTTTACAAAAATCATCTATTTATTCCGTTAATCAAATTAAGGACTTGACTGGTAATTGATTCTTCGCATCTCTTTCTTACCACATAAAGTTAGAACGAGATGCAAAACTAAGTCACGTGACCCGCCTTCCAAGTTCCACCGCAAAGTGGTTATTAATCTCAAGGCTACAATGAATATGACCAAGAATTACTTTAACAATGGAACAAAAAATGTGACAAATCCCAACACAATAACAATACCTACATAGTCATTGAATGACACAGAATAGGCAGTTCAATTTACCTTCTATTTGTGAAACCTTTACACACAGGAAGGCATAACCTATTAGTTCTACTACAGTAGGTATACACCTACTACTAGACTAAGCAATACCATTTGCCATACAAACACCAATCATGGTCCCTATTTATTTGTATTATGCCGTGTGTCCACTGGCAAGAAAACTTGCACAAGTTTACTTGCGCAAGCGACTTCCAATGTGTAAACACTCACGCAAGTGGACTTCTGCGACTTGCCGAACTTGCTGCAAGTCCCACATGTACGCGGTTGTGTAAAATTGCAGTCAGTGGAAACACGTCGGCAAGTGACTTCTGCAAGAAATTGCGGGAGTTACTTGCCAGTGGACACTCGGCATTAGAACCAAAGACGCTATAAAAATTTAGAGTAGAAGAAATCTTCATTCATCTTCATCCCCTTTCTTTTAACCCCGGAATTAAATATCAAAAACGCTGATGCAACTGACCTTTATCTATAAACTGATGCACCCCGATTAATCCCAGTAACACCCAGACCGGCGCTGGTCTGGGTGTTACTGGGCCATATCCGATTACGAAAAGGCCATATCCGAAATTTGCCTCTGACGGGAATCAAAACAACAAACACCCGATGCTGTGTGCCGAGCGGCCAACGCTCGAACCTCTGCACCAAGCGGTCGCCAAGACAGTGTTTACCATAGATTTATAAAAATTTCGCGCTCGCGGCAACCAAATTTAATATGGTTATTCCATAGAAAATCTGTCAAAACGGCATATTTATTTCGTGGATAAAAGTTATCATACGATTTTGAAACAGGCCCTAAGTAGAATAGATATTATATTCCTAAAACGATGTCCTGCCCCGTGGAATGACCCAAAAAAAAAATCAGTACATTTTCTATTGAACTTATGCACATGCGTATGTGCACGCATCACTCGAGGGGTTAACCCGTGGAATGATCCAAAAAAAAAGTCAGTACATTTTCTATTGAACTTATGCACATGCGTATGTGCACGCATCACTCGTATATGTTAGGTACCTCTCAAAGGAATTGTTTCAATTAGTGGAATGTGTAATTTATTGACTGTGGGCCGGTGCGGCGGTGTTCTGTAGAACTCTACAAAAGGTTTACAGTTTGAATTGGGTATTCTCCATCAAACACACGGGTTCATGTCCAAATATAGATTGTCTATGGTGTCTGCTTATGATCGCTCGTAAAGTATGGAAGGAATGATACTCAAATATTATTAGATCATTAGTTATTATCAGTCAAACAATAACAAAGCTAGGGTTTGGTACTCGTCGAGTCACGGGGAAAGGTAAAATTTTTTGAAACTCGCATTTGTTCTGTCGGAAGAAAGTTTAGAAGTTGAACATTAATGTAAGCAACTTGGATAAGTCTATGGAGTTGAATGCAAAATCCACATTCCGAACACAACGTGCTACGAACACTGGCCATGCTATAACAAGGCCCAAATAACTTTGGCGGAACGGTACGCCTATGAAAGCTAATTTCAAGCCAATTTATCTTAAATCTAACAACACTAATTATAGTGAAATATTTTACAAAATAATTTTGAAATTTACAAAAATACCCACGTTTATTATTTAAAAATAGTTACTGGTCAGCGACTTATAACCATAATGCAATAAGTACTTCTAGCAAAATTTAAACGAGAAATGGGAAGAGAATTGGTGGGTACGTACTTACAAGTCATATAAAATATTGGTACACTAATTTAATATTAGTAAACATGCCAGTTAACTATTAATTCATAAACAGTGAATACACGCGACTTACCGGCTCTGGTTCTCGCAGTGAATGGCTCCAGCAATGCAGTGAACTACAATGACGCCGGTGCTCAGTCGAGATATATACCAGTCCGGTTTACCATGCCAAGCTAACCACAGTAGGTAAACTCGCAGTTTTCAATCATTTCAGCATGATGTCATTATGCTTACCTATTATTTTATTACCTACGGTGGTTGTAATTAGCAATTATGGAAAAATGAAGGGTGAATCAATCGATCTGCAGTTAATATTAGATTGACCGCTGTTAATCAATGAGGGTAAAAAATGCCGCAGGGCGGCGCCACGTTGACGTTGAAGTGACACTGACAGAAGTGATGTGACAGAAAACAACAGACCAGTCCAATCAAGCGACATCTGGGTAGCTATTCTATAACGACAAAATTATAGCTCGCACGTGAATTAAAGCCGCCTTTCTACCGCGGTGCACGCTACGCACGAAATGACGTCTGGGAGGGTTCAGTTGTTCGACAATGACGTCAATGACGTAATTTCGTGCGTAACCTCGCTCTCCGTGCGGTGGAAAGTGGTGGAAAGGCGGATTTACTGGGGAAATTTCAATTTTTTTATTGGAATTTGACATTTCACGCGGGAGAATACTTCTGACATATTATGGGGTTGTCATTTTTTCCGCCTTCATTGTATTGAAGAATATTCGCGTTGAAGTTTTTTAACATAACTTAATGCAATGCGTGATGCAGAACACAGAAGCTTCTTGGCCTATAATGGGGCATTATGGTGTACCTATTTAGTATAGTGTTGAATTTTAAACGCAGCCGGGTAATAAGACGGACGGACCATAGACTATAGACGGACCATAAGTAGGTAAGGACTTTGATAAAACTTCTTACTAACTATATGAGCAATTAATAAATTATTATTATTTAATAATATATTTCGTTAAGTTCCAATAATTCTAGGAAACTATTAGCACAGATAAAGAGGAGTTACTAATAATAATTGACTCATTTACAGAGTGGACCTTCTGGACGTACCTCGCTTGATAGCATCAATTTCGTAGCAACAACTCTTATTCTTCACCGATTTAAATTTAATCTAACAGTAAACCTTTGTGTCAACTTAAACTTCTGTATTCACTGTATAAATATTAAAGGTACCTATTCAGGAAAAATCAAATATGTTAGCAGGCAACCGGCTCAGGTAAATACCATCAGAATAGGTAGAGTTGTATGCTCAGACGCAGGATTTTTGTAAACAAACATTACCGAGATGAGAACATCAGGAAAACTGTCAACTAACATTTCCTTTTCTAGTTACAATAGGTACCTATCCTGGTTGTTTTGATACACAATTGACACCAATGGACATACAAAAGCACCATACAAACTTTCACCCCTTATTTTACCCCCTTAGGGGCGGAATTTTTCAAAATTCTTCCTATGCTCTTCTTCTACGCTATAAAAGTTACCTACAGTTAAATTTTCATTTTTCTAACGCCAACGGTTTGGGCTGTGCACGTCTTGACACAAAAGTGATCCTATAAGGGCCGTTCGTAATTTGTCCTGGGGGCTTACCACGACCTCTTATCGCGATTCAATTATAGGAACGTTTTAACGTTTCAGCGACTTTTTGTGCAATGACATACTTTATTGTCTTGACAATAAGAAACGTCATTGCACAAATGGCCGCTGAAACGTTAAAACAATACTGCTATAAGAGGTGGTGGTAGGGCCCCTGGTCTGGGTGTCACTGGGATCATACCCACTCCATTGTATGGTAGCCATAGTACAAGCGTTGCTTAGTTTGGGACCATACAGTCGGTGTGTTTCTCAGGCGATATGTATTTATTTTATAAAGGTTCCGTTTTCCTGTTGAGGTACGGAACCTTAAAAAATATCTAAAAACAAGGATAAAAGATGTTATACAGACAATTTAGGTGCTGGGTATTTCCTCAAGAGCATTAATACTTTATTTAAAAAATGCCATGTTCACTCTCTGTTATTTAAAACAAAGGTAATATTACGCTTCTTGTAATAATTATCGAGATTATATGATATCAGATACAAAGCCATTGATGTATTGTTTTAGCAGATATGGTATCTCCTAACATTGCAATCACTAGACTTGTGCTCGGCGGACCACTACAGGCAGCGAAATTCACTCGCAATCCGTCAGTCAACTTATTTAAAAGCATTTTGATGCATGTTATTCACCGGAAGATGCGTCATATTGGCAATACCAACATATTTTCAAGATTATTTTCAGCGAACGACTGAGTCGTATACGTTTAGTATTTATTTTAGTCAGGCACAAATCTTTCTTGGTAATGTTTTTGCACAAAGCCATTGAATTCACGGACCGTATCATCTCGAGTGCACATCTCCATTAAATACGAGGCAAGTGATAGTGCACCTCAGTTTTCATTATTTTTTCAGGCGCTGACCTGTGGGGCTAATACCGTCACAAAGATGAAAGATACCGTCACAATGCAGCAATTCTGCTAAAGCAATTCATTTTTCCAACCCTCCAGCAGAATCCGCAAAATTTCTGTGAAACTGTCATGAATGGCGAAAAATGTGTCACTATTCTACAGAAATTTAGCGGAATTGCTAAAGATTCCTCAGAAAATCAGAAAAATGAATTGCAATGCAATTCATTAGCAATATTGCATAAGGACCGTATTAGGTCCGCTGTAACCGATTCAGCTTCCTAACTAGCCCCTAGCTAGGGCAATGCTATCATGCTAGGAGCCTAAATTCAAAATGGTGCTACTTATTGTTGTAACTTGTTATTGCGGGAAAGGCCTTTTCGTAATTTGCCCTGGCCTGGGTGTCACTGGGATCGCACCAGTCCATTGTACGGTACCCATAGTACAAGCGTTGCTTAGTTTGGGACCATACAGTTGGTGTGTAATTTAGTTATTATTTTTGTAAAATTTTGATTTAAAAACGGCAGAACTTACATCCATCTCGGCAAATACCATTTTATTTAAAAAACTGAGTTTAACCGTTCTGTATTTTTTTTTTATTATTTTTTTTTTTAAATTTAGTCAATATAAATCACATCTCATATGTAGGCGTCATCTATGATATAATGGATCTCCAGTATAAGCTAAACTCTTTTAATTACGGGTGTACATAATAAAGAGAGATCAGCTTATGTTGTCAATTTTACCTACACGTGTGCAAGCGACCCTTAGCTATTGTATTTCCTTATTTATTTATTTTATATTTTTATAGGACTGCGGTGGCAATAAACCGTACGGCCCGCCTGATGTTAAGCATATACCGTAGCCTACAGATGCTTACAATACCAAAGGCATTGCTCGCACATTGCCGACCTGAAGGGGAGTGGGATGGAGGAAGGGGGAGGGGGGGTGGGCTTACTCATCGTACGAAACGCAGCTGTAATAGCTGCTGTACGCCGATCTTCTGTGAGAGGGTGGTACTACCCCGGTTGAGCCAGCCCGTTTATGAGCTGAAGTCAATTGGCTACAGCTTGGCTCTACCACCTTATGCTATATTAGTATGTGGTTATAAGGAACATACTAGAATGCCCGCGTGAACCATGACCTTAGTAGTGTAAACATGTTTGGGAATACAATATACAGTATCACATATCTGCATTGTTGTTTGATAACAATGTTGTCAGTGATAAGGTGAAAGTCGAGCTTGCGTAATGTGCAGCAACAGAAAATACTTTTTTTTTTAAATTATTTATTAAAAAAAAATTATTTAGGTTAGTGTGTAAATATTTATAATTCTGTATACAAATAACTTACCTACTAACTATTTTAATATTTTACAGCTTCTGTACTGTTAATAAGAATAATAAAAGTCACTTAATTACTATATACAATAGTATTTACATATAGGTACTTCTTCTTCTTATGTTATCGTATGGTCAGTGGCCAACCTGATGTCAGAGTTGTTCAAGCCGCCCGAAGGCCTCTGACAAAGCTTAACGACTGCCTAGATGACAACAACCGGGACCGACTTTTCACGTGCCTTCCGAAGCACGGAGACGCTCAGTTCAAATGCCACTAAATGGTCACCCATCTCTGACTGAGCTTGCCATGCTAGCGTTGCTTAAACTCCGATCAGTGCTTGCAGCTGGCTATGAGCGCCTCACAGGCCTATAGGTGCTTAAGAAACGTACCTATACTACGTGACCAATTTAGCGGGGGGAGGGGGGGGTCCTCAAAATACCACGCATGGTCACAGGGGCGGGGGAGGGGTTAAAGTTTTCGTCACGTAGTCAATATACTTAGGGAAATCTCGCGCGTTTTCCAATAAAAACGCGTCATTATTTTTTTACTTTTTCTTTACAAAAATGATTTAAAACCACATTTATGAATTACTACGTGAAAACTAGAGGGGCGGGGGGTTGGCATATGCTACGGGTGGTCACCGAGGCGGGGGGGAGGGGGATAAAAAATTGAAAAAAGTGGGTCACGTAGTATGGGTACGTTGCCTCACTAGCATATTCATGCCACGAATTAATATTGATTGGTTTTTTTTTCTCTAAAAGGTAGATAACCAATTCAACCACTCCAATAAACTACAAGCTACAGTGGGTTACAACGTCGACAACGGTACAGACATGTAGAGGCAATCTATTAGATACCTACCTAAGGGGTTTCTCGATTCTCTACAGCAAATAAGTTACAAACTGGTTAAGGGTAACCTATAGGTAAAGGGCGTCCATAAATTACGTGAGGCATTTAGGGGGGGGAGGGGGTTGAGCAAAATCTCACCAAATCTCACATGGGGGAGAGGGGGTCTCGGCAAATCTCACGTAATTTATTTACCGCAAGAAACAGTGTAAAATTGCAAGACAATTGGATTAAATTAAGTAAAACATTTTTATCCTCGAGAATTTAAGAAGCTCTCTAAGAAGCTTTTGAAAAATCTAACGTCAGATTAGAGGGGGAGGGAGGGGGTCAATCAAAATCTCACGACATCTCACCAAGGGGGAGGGGGGGGGGGTCTAAAAATCTCAAAAATCGCCTGACGCACATTGAGACGGAATCCAGATGCCTGCCTCTGAGGGCCATCAGGTCGTTGTCGCATGTGTGGCTTCGACGCAATCTCTATGGTAGGGTTGACACTTCATATTGAAGTTTTTTTTTAATGTTACTAAAGTGGCAAACAAGCGTTCGGTCCGTCTGATGTTAACCAGTTGCCGTACCCTATAGATGCTTGCAACACCAAAGGCATCGCTCGCACGTTGCTGACCTGAAAGGGAGAAGGACAGAAGGAAGGGAAAAGGGGGTTGAGCTTCATGCTCTCTCACACAACGTACGACACGCAGCTACTTTACGCCGATCTTCTGTGAGAAGTTGGAGTAAGTGTGTAAAAAGTAAAAAAAAGATATACTTTTATATAAATAGTATCCATATTGTAGATATCGCAAAAAGTAAATTGCAACGATCATAATATCTTTATTTCCTAAAACACTGTTACTGTTAGAAACAACTGTTGTTGTTGTGACTGTTAGAAACCATGTATGGTATACTTATTTGATTGCCGTTAAATCAATAACAACATTCGAAAATATTAATATTTGCCACATCTTCACAGCAATCGGGCAGTTACCTTGTAATCATGTTGCCAAAATAATCGAGATACGTCGCATCTAAAGGTATAATGCAACTTTGGTGACAACCACCGAATGCTCAGCGAATCATCGCTGTAATTGTTCTTGTGTGATTGCTGTTAGTGGCAGCCCTATTTGCAAGCGATAGTTGTGCCCGCGGCGTGGAACGCCCTTTAAGCATCGCATAGATCTAGTTATTGCCCACACTCGTTGAACTTGACCCACTGGGCACTCGCACGATTGCACGTTAGACACCAGTGGGGTTTCAAAACCAATGTTGATATGTGTAACTCATGCTTTATAACCACCACTTAACGATTCTTATCCATAATTCTGCTTTCCAAATGGATATATTGCTCTGTGGATGGAATTCTGAACTCTTTCAACTTTTCAAGGTGGTAGAGCCAAGTTGTAGCCAATTGACAACAGCTCATAAACGGGCTGACTCAACCGGGGTAGTACCACCCTCTCACAGAAGATCGGCGTAAAGCAGCTATTACAGCTGTGTTTCGTACGATGAGTGAGAGAGCCGAAAGCCCACCCCCCCCCCCCTCCCCCTCCCTCCATCCCACTCCCCTTCAGGTCGGCAATGTGCGAGCAATGCCTTTGGTATTGTAAGCATCTATAGGCTACGGCAACTGCTTAATATCAGGCGGGCCGTACAGTTACTTGCCACCGCAGTCCTATAAAAAAAAAACTATCGTCTCTATCTGTGGTGGAGTCTTATCATAGAATTAAAATATTCTGATGGTCATTTTAACTAGAGATTTCTTGTTCTGATAAGAACTTATTTATAAGAAATCCACTCTAAGATAGAGTTGGATAGAGACGTTTTATTTTTCAAATTCAGAAGGCCTTCAGGGAGCTTTACCTTACACACTACTTTACTTACGGCTTTACTTACGGCTTTACTTTGATGTAGGTAGTTACCTACCTGCAGAGACCTTAATTTTATTCCTCACCCAATTATATTTTGAAGCCGGCCCGAAACCTGTTTACCGAAAGCCATTTCTAAAATTTTGCAGTTTATTATCTTTGAGAGCTTAATGATGAGAGGTAAAAATACTAAGGTAGTAGGTAGGTAGTTTATTTAAAACATAGTTTAACATTAATCAATCAAAATCGTAAACCCGTTTCAAGAAGGCTAACGCCGCGCTCACTTTGGATGGGTTTTCGTCCGAATTTTACTCGTGCATACACGTACGAACTACACGAATGATCCCGACCTTCCAAGTACTACGGGAGTGCGCACACTGGTCGTACGTGTACCTAACTCCACCCAGTGTACGCACTCCCGTAGTACTAGAGTAAAATTCGGACGAAAACGCATCCAAAGTGAGCGCGACCTAACAATACAAAAAATGGGAAAGAACGCAATCTCGAATCGAGAGACTTAAAATAGTTTGTATGCTGATTTTGATTTGTAACAATTATATACACAAAAAAGTTGAAGGATTAACGATCTTTTGTTTCTTTTTAAACAAGTTTTGTGCGGGGATTCACATGAGCACAGGTATTAAAACCTTGGCATAGGTAGGTACCTACAGTGAAATATTGTAGGTACCCCATCTTATCTAGACTCGTTTGACAAAGTAGGTATAGGTTTTACCATGAACCTAATACTAAAGGACTGGGTCTAAGCAGCTAAGCCGCGTTGCTTAAACATCGCACAACTAGGCCGGTGACGTCATCACAGTAGGCGTGGCTTAAGTCAGTGTGCTGTTGGCGTTCGTCCTGTGCAGACGTCTTGCCAACGTTCGCATCCCAAATATAATTATATTCGACACTAGATGGCGTCCCTTTGTACGTAATTTTTCATGATCATACACTTAGTGACATCTAGTGCAAATATTTAAACTACGTACTAACATCGACATAAAACGAAGCGAGTAGTTCAGCTATTTCCCGGTAGATAGATGCCACGCATTTCTTAACCCCCACCACCCGCGCCATCCCGTGCAAATTACCACGCGTTGTTTAATAGAGAAATCTAATAAGGGCACCTCTTTCTTAAGTCTTTACTCTATGGGTTTTACTTACTTACCCAAATGAGTACACTGCATTGAAGTGATACACTGAATCAAAAACTAAATCACTTGTTTTCTCTTGAAATATCTTTGTCCAACGTACATTTTGAGCAAATTAATTGGATAAATTCATTGAGTTTACTAGCAACACCGATATTTGATCAAAAATGTTAACTAAGTACGCAAGTATATTAAAATTTCAAGAGTTTTTTTCTGCGCAAGTTATAAAGAAATCTTGGACTGAGATATTTGACGAGTGGAATGCAAATCAGTCAAAGAAATTTAATCAAATGTTGGGCATCGAAATTGGACAAAGTTTGACGAGTGAAATATCGCTACCTACTTATAGTACGTTTTTTTATACTTGTCCTATTTGGTAAGCAAAGATGGCGTCCAGCGGGGCGATTGCGTAACTTTTTGTCCATGTTTCAATTGGATACGTATATAATTGACACAGGATGAACGAAACCAATTGAAACGTATAAACGTAAACGTATCTTTGCTTACCAAATAGGACAAGTATAAAAAACGATCTGTGATGGTAACATTCTATGGTGTCGTGTCCAGCATAAGCTGAGCTCTCCTTATTATTGACACCCGTAATTAAGACAGTTCAGCTTAAATTGGAAATTTTACTGTAGATGTGCACACCCTAGACATTTTTCACACAAACCAACTCTCTATTACGTGGTAGGTATAATGAAAAAAACAACTGACCTTTTAACTTGAACAAAAATTGTTAACTCCTACTAAATATTTTAAAAAAATATACGAAAAATCGATAGAAAGGTCGCGAAAGCAATTTCAATACCATCGTCTTATATGAAATGAAAATCACTTACCTACAGAGAAAACAATATTTTTAACACTTCACGGAAAACACTCGCCGATAAAGAGATAAGATTATGTCCACACGTAGGTATAGCTCAACACTTTAAGACGCAAAGGTTACTACTAGACTTAGAGATCTGCCTTCTCTCGTACCCAGTTTGACCGTGAAGATACGGTGAAAGAATGTGTAATAGACTGACTGACCTACTTTTTTAAATCGACGGATCTGGTGTAAATAAAGTTATCGGCTATAGAAAAACACTAACTTCAGTTCAATAATTAAATAAAACATACATTTTGGAAAAATATAACAATTTCCATGAAAATCATTTTCATTTCTAACGTCTTATTTATTGAATTTAGCGCTATCTATTGTAAATATTAGGAACGTTTTAGCTTTTAGTAAGATAAAAATTCAAACTACTTTTGTAACCTCATGCTGCAAGGCTATGTAAGTTAATACCCACATCGATAGATGGCAGCACCAGTACCTAAGCAAAAGGTTCTATATTTAAAAAGTTTAAAAAAGTCCTGGCATTTTTATTTTTTTTACCAACTAGAGCTGGCTTGCTGTCACTCAATCAATTTGACGCTGTCATAATACACCAACACAACATTTGTGAAGACGAAGGAATCACAGCAATGATGAAGTGGTGATGAACCGAGATTTCGTATTCAACCATCAGGTGCGTAGGTATCGATCGACAGGTGAGATACCTGGGCCTAGTCTCTTAACAATTAATTGTCCATTGTGAAACCAGTGGTCTCTAATAAACTTAGTGAATTCTTCATTAGGTACCTATACATAGCAAACTCCATCCGTTAGCAGTCTTCTGATGATTTCGTCAACATGTCGACCGCCAAGAATTTGCGATTTACAATTAAGAATTAATTTCTCTAATGAACTTTTTAAAATTAAATACATGTCAATTTCCTTAACTGAATAATACATCCACTTATGTATCGCCAGCCTTCCGCGCATGTGCAAGCTGTGGAATGATCTCCCATCCTGAAGTCTTCCCATTTTAAGTATACTATAACATGGAGTTCTTCATAGGCCATAATAATTTAGAGGTCCCTAAGTCGACACTGCAAGATGTCCTGGCCGGCGTGGCGGTTTCCACATACCTACCATCAGGTGGACCGTCGATCCGAGTGCCTTCCAAGGCATTAACAAAAAGTCCGCTCGATGTAATAATACATTACTGCCGCGGTCTGTAATGAGTGTATTGCTGGCAGCGGTGTTGATGGCCGAGAGCGCAGCGCAGCGCAGCTTGAGGCCTCCACAGCGCGGTCAGCATTGCAGCCCCTGATGGACAAGCTGAAATAAAGGCCGGGACCGAAGGTCGAGGCCTTTATAGCGCGGCCAGCATGGGCTGCAATGATGGCCAAGCTTGAAGGCCGAGAGCGTAGCTAAGCTTTGCTTGAGGCCATCAACAGCGTGGCCAGCAGTACAGTCATTGCGGACCAAGGCTTGTATAGTACTTTACTCAAAAATGACCTTACATGTCATCTCATCTTAATTTAAAAACACGACTGTTTGTGCCGGGGCGCGGGGCAGAGTGAGAGGCCCTTCGCTGTGCAAGCCCCCGCGCTGGTGCACCATCAAATAATTTGCGGGCGGCAAAATCCCGTCCGCAATTTTTTTGATGGCGCCGAATCATGTGCGCGGGGGCGCGGCGGCTGGCCAGCGAGGAGCTCCTCAATACGATATGAAATCTCATACAAATTTGATGGCGCCTTTATTTGCAGCGCAGCAACGTCGACTTTGCTAGAAGAAAATTTGCAAAATAATGACAACATTATAAGCATTTTTGAGTAAAAGGCATTACATCATCGTCATTATGTAGGACAGGCCTGGTGCGTGGGCGCGGGCCGGCAGCACCCTGAACCGGTGGCTGTGGGGCGCGCTGTGCTGCGGGCTGCCGGGGGTGCCCTGCTACTTCTGCACCTGCTGCGAGCGGCTCGACGACGGCGGCCCGGAGCGGGACCGCCCGAGGATTAACCGTGAGCTCACATATCCTTGTTCACATCACTCACACACATCACAAGGCCTCATCACACACCCTCATCACACAGCCTAATCACACACCTCATCACACACACACACACACACACCCTCATCACACACTCTCATCACACACCCTCATCACACACCCTCATCACACACCCTCATCACACACCCTCATCACACACCCTCATCACACACCCTCATCGCACACCCTCATCACACACCCTCATCACACATCCTCATCACACATCCTCATCACACACACAAATCCTCATAACACACCCTCATCACACACCCTCATCACACATCCTCATCACACATCCTCATCACACACACAAATCCTCATAACACACCCTCATCACACACCCTCATCACACATGTAGTGCATTTGAACTGAGCGTCTCCGTGCTTCGGGCACGTAAAATGTCGGTCGCGCTTGTTGTCAATTAGGCAGCAGTCGGCAAGCCATGGAGTCTTTCGCGCGGCTTGAACAACTCTGACACCAGGTTGGGTTATACGATAAGTTTCCTACTCCTAGGTGTTTTGGAAGTGTTCCAAATTATTTCGGAGTAAGATCAACGAAAGAAGAAACGACAAATCACGTCTATTGGATCCGAAACACATTCGGAGGGCCTACTGTTTTACAAACGAAAAATAAATTTCGGACGAAATGTCGCGTATTTCCTACTACGTTTCTCATTCATTCCGAAATATCTTACGAACGAAAATTTTATGACGTTTAGATTCGACGACGACGAAGACGTCAAACAATTTTCGTTCATAAGAAATGCCGGGTTAGGACGGGCAAGATACACATGTTCGCGAGTCTACGTTTTAAAGACACAGGAAGATCGCCCTTCATCAGATCTTTCATAGACCAGTAGCTCTTCCAGGCGTTTTCAATCCGTCTTTCGACTTCTTTCTCTTGCCGGCTGTTAAACGAGACTATCTGGCCTAAGTATATATACTCGTCGACATACTGTATAACTTGCCCATCTACGGGCGCCCTACGTTTACCCTACGTTTTATGCTGTTGGTCATCAGCTGAGTTTTTGACCTGTTCATAGACAGTCCAATCTCAAGACTTGCCGTACTCAGGTCTTGGAGCATATTCTGGAGTTCAGAAGCTGACGAGGAGAAAAGGACGATGTCATCTGCAAAGCGAAGGTTTGTGAGCTGTGCACCATTCACATTAATTCCTCATTAATGCCAAGATGGTGGTAGCTTCTTGAAGGCTTCCTCCAGTGCTGCTGTAAATAACTTGGGGGAGAGTAGGTCGCCCTGTTTGACGCCTCTGCCTATTGTGAATTTTGGTCCTAGTAAATGTAGTTTAATATTAGCAGTACTATTTTGGTATATCTTTTGAATGAGGTTGATGTAACAATGGTCAATGTTTTGGTTTCTCAACGCAGCAATAACCGAACCATGTGATATGCTGTCAAAAGCTTTGGCATAGTCTACAAAAGCCAGATAAAGTGGTTTGTTATATTCGTTGCATTTTTCTATAGTTTGATTAACTGCGTGGAGATGGTCCGTTGTGGAGAAATGAGATCGGAAGCCAGCTTGCTCGGGAGGTTGGTGGAGATCGAGGGTTGGAGCTATTCTATTTTGTATAAGTTTTGTGAATACTTTGTATAAATGTGACGTTAAACTAATAGGCCTATAGTTGGTTATGTCTGATTTGTCACCTTTTTTATGGAGAAGAATTATATTAGAATGACACATATCCTGCTCAAACGTGCTCAAACGTGGTCACTAACAGAACAACAGAAGTCCAAGCTCAAGATTTGCCAAAGAGCAATGGAGCGCAGCATACTAGGTGTCAAGCGGACGGACCGCGTCCGGAACACCACCCTGCGCTCCATTACTCGCATCGCTGACGTGGGGGCTAAGACCGCAAAGTTGAAGTGGGAGTGGGCCGGTCACGTGGCACGTATGGACCCGCAAAGGTGGGCAAACGCCATCACAAATTGGATACCAAGTGGCGGACGCCGCAGCCGGGGCAGACCCAAGAGGAGATGGCGGGATGATTTGGTCACCTTTGCGGGGGGTACTTGGTCTGTGACCGCTCAAGATCGTGCTTTGTGGAGAAGTCAAGGAAGGCCTTTGCTCAGGAGTGGGACACAAAAATAGGCTAATAAATTTAAAAAAAAAAAAAAAAATGCCGGAATGAACGAGAAACGTAGTAGGAAATACGCGAAATTTCGTTTTCGTTTGTAAAAGAGTAGGGCCTCTGGTACGTTATATCAGCGCAGTTCATGGTAATCCACTTCTACAGAAGCCACGGCGACAGCAGAGCGCATGTCCCGGCCGCAACGGCCGCACGCGCCGCGCGGGCGCAAGCACACTCCGGAGACCCTCTCCGCGGTGCGCTGCGCCCTCTCCCAGCTGCAAGGGGAGCCCGCACCCCCGCACCCCACGTCCTCCGCCATGGTCTCCCCGGAACCAGGCTGAACATACCCTTGAGAAACAGTGCGTTTGTTTATACGAAGATCTATTGCATCTAAGATAATCCCAATATCACTGAATAGCGAGACCCTAGGGACCGTAAGATCAATGGTAGTTGAGTTTAAACTACAATTGATATTGGGGTCGTAAGGGGTATATCGCACGAGGACACCAGTGGTAGCGCAACAAGTCGCTCCACCAACAAAATGTATAGAGCTGGATGGAGGATATCGCACCTGGTGTCCGCTTGGTAGCGCAACCAATTCGGTGTCGGCTACCGAATCACCCACTGGTGGCGCCACCATGGTTGCCTCGTGCGATATCGCGTTTAATCTCTATGTTAAAGAGTATGATTAGTAAATTAACTAGATGATATTAGAGGACGACGCATATTAATTGTTAATTAAGTCTTCGATAGCATCATTCTGTGTAGACCTAGTTCTTCTTCCGAGTATTTTCGCAGTCTATCCTGATGACTATGAATAGCTGCATAGCTATTCAATCTATATTGGGTATCTATATTGGGCCTACCGTAATAGTTGTCAGTAAAATACAAGCGTCTGACTCTATAGTCTGATTTTTAATTAGACGAAGTATACTGACAGGTTCTAATGTCAGTTTTCGATATAAATAGAACAAATAAGGTTCAAATTCATAGAACAGCGACGTTTTCAGCTGTCAGTTTACTTCGTCTAATTAAAAATCAGACTATAGTGCTAATTACTGAACTTATACGTAAGATAGTATAATGTGATGTTCGTTTGTTTTAAGTTTATTTAATTTTATTAAAGATAAAATCCACTTTGGTGTACAAGTTCACTTTATTGAGCAATAGGTAGAGTTCAAACTGGTGCGGACCCAAAATTTCAATGATTCCTTTGGATTGCAGTGTGGTGTAATTATTATGATAATCATTGTACAGTGTCTTGTATATTTATATTGTTTACTTTAATTGTATTGTTTTATAAATAAAGTTATGATTTCATAAGATATCGTTTTATATTTCAAAACATTAAGATTTCAGGAAAATCATACCCTTACTGAAAACTGCGTTTTCTAACAACACCGCGAAAAAAACCTATGAGGGACGTTAGTTTAGATTACATTTTATTAATTTGCGGTTACCATTAGAGATGTTAAACATAGATTAATTATTGGTTTACACGAGGACGCTCCAACTAAATGAAGCTTGGGCACTAATAAATGCGGCAACTGATACTACGCCGACGTCGGCGTACCTACTTCAGTACATCTGACAGCAACCAATGTATGAAACTGACGTGCCACGTCTATATAAAGTTGCCGCATGTCTTGGGACTTCTTGTAGGGCGGTATGTAGTTAAAAGCGCGAGCGCAAACTTTCATAAATCTATGATGTTAAAGTTACTATTCCAGCTGTGTCCAGGAAGGTGTGGCGGGCGGGAAGACGCAGGCGGTGGCGGGTGTGCGGGCGGGGAAGCCGCATTACATCCGAGCTCCTAGTTGGCTTGGTGCAGTAGTAGGTACCGAAATTTTAGGGCAAGTGATTATTCTAACTATCAACGCGAGCGGCACCACGGCCAAAAAAGCAGTAAAATGATAATTAAACTTATTATAATAAGCTATTAATTACTCGACCTTCGTGTCAAATTATCGTGCACCCAGCTACCGGGCGGTCACGAGCGCACGCTTCCTCCATTACTGCCTGCCCCCTAAGACAATGCCGTGACGAACCTGCCGAGCCAGAGATGGATTAGTCGTCGGGGGTGTATTCACAAAATGATTAAAATTAATAATAGCATCATCGGAAAATCTATAGGTTCTAATCACATTGTAAAGACTAAAGAAAGAGGTGCCCTTATTAGATATTTGTATGAAACAAAACGTGGTCATTGTTTTTTCATTTTCATTATACTATTTACCGGTAAATAGTTGAACTACTCGCTTCGTTTTATGTCGATGTTAGTACTAGGCCGACCACTCGGCCGACTTGCTTAGGGCCAGTCCCCTTAGTAACTGGTCCATGGTGCTAATCTATACTTCTATCATTAAATTAAGACTTCTATACTAATATTATAAATGCGAAAGTAACTATGACTGTCTGTCTGTTACGTTAACAATGTCTAAACCAATTTTAATGAATTTTGAGATAGACAGGACCTCGGAGAAGGACATAGGGTACTTTTTATCCTGGAAAAATGTTGGGTTCCTGTGGGATTCTGAATACAAGGGAAATTTCATAGTTTTCCTACTAGGAAATTTAGGCCGTTTCGGAAATTTACCCCTGGTGAGAATCGAACCCGCAGCCCCCCGAAGCAGTGAGCTGAGCGGCCTACGCTCGAACCACTGCGTCAAGCGGACCGACGTCATAATAACCTGCCTTTGTAATTCAAGATTGAGATCGAACTTAAGACGCTGTTTTTGACAGATGTTCCATACATTAAAAGTCAAAACTGCATCTTAAGATCGATCTCAAATTTGAGATGCATCTATCAATACGGGCACAGATTAGATGATACGGGCCTAAGTGTTCCATGTGATGAGTAGTCCAGCACTGTACATACGTCATGGTGTCAGATCGCTGAGCCTTGGCGTGCGGCACCAGTAATGACAATCCACCACCGCAGACTAAACTATTCATTAAACACAGTTTAAGTGTGACCTGCATTTAAGGAAATATGGTTCCGTTCGTTTGAATCAAGCCTACCTTCAATATCAGTACTAAAACTAACAGAATTAACAACAAATTTATCCGTAAAAGACAATTCATAATTTTCACAAAATTTTAAATTTAATGACGGATTCGTCTCGGGTAGCCATAGAACATGGACCAATTACTAAGGGGACTGGCCCTAAGCAACTCGGCCGAGTGGTCGGCCTAGTACTAACATCGACATAAAACGAAGCGAGTAGTTCAACTATTTACCGGTAGATAGAACAATGAAAATGAAAAAACAATGACCACGTTTTTTTTCATACATATATCTAATAAGGGCACATCTTTCTTTAGTCTTTACTCCATAGACCGGAGCAAGTGGAAAAGGGAAGGGGGGCCTTTGACCTACAGTGGGACAGTACAAGCTAGAAATGAAATGAAAATGAAATTAATGATGAACTTACACTGGCATTACTAATCACTTTTGTTTCTAGAATTTTTTGGTAAAACCACTGTAACCTGACTAAAAATCTATATAAAGGTGGTATATTTTTAAAGACTGTTTAAATTTTTAAAGCACTTTCCGCCTTTTGTACAAATATACGCTGTTATTCATCATAGGTCCACTACTTCCTGGCCTTTTTACCGCCTAAAATAAAATATAACTGAATCTGACGACTACTGCGTAGGGACCTTGAAAGCCTTACAGTAATTTTCAAAAGGTACCTATATTTTTAATAGTCCGTCTCCTCACCCTCACGGAACTCCAAAAAGGCACATCATTTGCAACCAAACGCCGTGGTTTGTCGAATCATTGATACACCGCCTCTTGTTCTGCGCACACGCCGCGTTCGAAATTCAAATCAAAGTTAAGTAAAAAAGTATTTTACACAATGAATTTGAGACTACACGTGTTCTTCTGTCAGTTCCTCTGGTTGATTGCCGCCTTGAATGGCAAGACTATACAGGGCATACCAGGGTATGGACGCAATCTCATCATCAAAACCCTGCCGGCGATAGAGGACTACCAGAGTAACATTTATGAAGTGTTTATGGAGCCTTATTTATATGTAAGTACAGTTTATTCTTGTTTGCTATAGGGTGATTATAGGGTGATAAAGAATGTAAGCTCTTGATTCCGCTTGTCTCCTGGTAATGGTTAGGCTAATCTGTGCCATTTCAGCCCCCTTAGCCAAGTGGCTTTGCCTTCAAGCGTTTCTACAAATCGCTACACTTTTTATGGAAATGACATTACAAGTCGATAAGTAGACCACGTGACTTATGTCATTTCCATACATGAAGCGTAGCGATTTGGTGAAACGAATGTAGATGAAGCCACTTGGCTAGAGGGGCAGGGCTTGGAAAAAGTCTCAAATACAAAAACGATACAAATGCCGGTTTATATTCTTCAATCGTGAACAAATTCAATATATTTTTGAATAGAAATTAATTTTAATAAATCATCGCACTCATAGCTACTCGTTATCACGACAATCATCAAGAAATGAGCAAAAAGTCTACTTCAACTTAAGTGATTCTTATCCGTTAATGGTGTCTAGGTATATGTGTGCTAACACTAATTACATAGACAGCTACATAGCAGGTACTAACCCCTTAAAGTAGGTACCAAATTTTCATATACCTTTTAATAAATCTTCTGAAAAGAGGCTCCTGTATAAGTCGGTAATTTTTATTTTCTTATGAGAGAATGCAAACCAAAATGTTAATCCAAAGAAATACCTAGATTTATGTAAAGGTTTAAAATATTTCTATAATAACTACCTATAAAGCTGACGACCCCGTTGGCGTGGTTGGCGTTCGGTTGGCGTTCGATTCCTACCCGGGACATGCATTTGTGTGCATGAACATGTCTTTATGTCCCGAGTCTGGGTGTATATGTATATTAAGTATGAATTTACAAACAAAAAGTAGTATATGTAGTAATATCAGTTATCTGGTTTCCATAGTACAAGCTCTGCTTAGTTTGGGATCAGGTAGCCGTGTGTAAAAATGTCCCAGGTTATTATTATTATAATGAGTAGAGTCGCCGGGTACACCTATACCTTACCTATAAATTCGACTAAAAAACGCATGTACACTTAACATTATACTTTTCATGTTGCATTCATTGATGTTTATTCACTTTGACTCTAAAACGGTGCAAGAAAATAACCGTCAATGTAATGAAAAGGCAACGTAAACATCGTTACTTTTTCTTTTTACCTCCAACAAACGGTTTCATTTAAATTGAACCGTCAGTAATTTCGTCGCATCAGTTAACTGTAACTCTAATACAAGTATGAGTGACTCTGAAATAACCTCACGGAGTGCTAAATAGGTTTTAATTGCTGTTAAAGTTTATTGAACTTTATTTGCGATCTGGGTATGGAGTCTTTAACATTAGGGCTGGTTTTGATTGCTTTTCATACGCCTATCTATCTAGTTAGTTATTTATCTAAATACCTTGAAGAGTAAATTTTATACCAATTGTACATCATACATCACTATCATAGAAATACCAGCTATTAAACAAAAACACGAATTAAAATCGTTTCATCCTTGCGTTTCGTTGTGAGTTAAAAAGATAAGTTATCTGCGTATTCATGTGATGTAGAGCTCACTAAACCATCTATCATCGATCGATAGAGTCGCTGGTCACACCTACGTAAAAAAAAATCTATCTTGCGTTATAGTTATGGTAACTACCATACTAATAACTAATAAATACCGTAATAAGTACCATACTACCATATTTAATTCATGGTAGAGCTACAGGCGTAGTTTAAACTCTATGGTGATGACTGTAGAACAGTGTCACACGCAGCTCTAAGTAAACAAACATTAACACAAAAGACGTAACACGTTGAACACAATTAAACAAATTAATCCGTTTTCCAAACGGCAACAATCGCAGTTGATTCTGTGTGCTCACACAGTTTTATTGGTTTGTTTCGTAATGGACAATTGTTAAGACTAGAGGCCCTGAATAATTAATTTTAGTATCAAACAGCCCTCATGAATCAGATGGGTGTGATAATTTCCTCACACAAAGTAAATTAATAATAATAGTCCTTTTAACGTCCTTCCTGGGCACGGGCCTCTCCTAAATGCGAGGGGGATTCAGGCCATAATCCACCACGTTGGCCCAGTGCGGGTTGGTGGATGTTACATGTCTAAGACATGCAGGTTTCCTCACGATGTTTTCCTTCACACAAATTAGCTCTCTAACTTTATTCACAGAAGAAAAAAAAAACTCTCACTCTTATTAAATAGGAAAAGTAGAGTTCAAGTAGTAGAGTTGTGGTAGAGACACTTCTTTTGTTATCTAATCCAATATTTAGCTTGCGATATCGTCAATATTGCTGTCTATATTTATTTCATACGACTTAGAAATGTGAATCTCTTTTGTGTCATTATAAGATTTTTTTTTCAGGAATATGGACACGCGGCAGTCTACCCGCCAGGAACCAGAGCAGAGAAACAAATCGACTTGGCTCTTGTAAGTTCTTTTCAAACTAAACCAAAAAGCCTGTAGACTTAACGACGGGCCCGTTGGCGGGGTTGGCGTGATGGCGCCTTTCACGCTGCAGGTCGTAGGTTCGATTCCTACACGGGACATGCATTTGTGTGCATGAACATGTCTGTATGCCCCGAGTCTGGGTGTATATGTACATTAAGTATGTATATATAAAAAGTAGTATACGTAGTATTATCAGTTATCTGGTTTCCATAGGACAAGCTCTGCTTAGTTTGGGATCAGGTAGCCGTGTGTAAAAAATGTCCCAGGATATTATTATTATTATTAAACGTAAACGGTTCTTAGATAAAACAACTACACGCTAGAGTCGTAGTTCATGGCCCTTACCCACTTCCCAGTTGTAAAAATTACAGTTATGCATATTTACTTAATAAATTTATTAATACTGAACGTGACTATAATATACAAAAACTAATATTATCTGTGTATCACGTTGTAGCATCACGATGTGAGGAGATTCGTTGTGACGTCACGGAACTGTTAATTGTGATGCTTGAATATCAATTAAAACTCATTTAAACGTTTGCAGTCGTGAGTTCGTCTGATGATACTTCCTTTATGCGAAGGTAAATAGAAAGGAATGTTGGTGCCTGCGAACTATTGTTACATAGTGCGGAAATACGAAAAAAAGTCGTCGTTTCAGAAATAACAGTTCTGTTGGCATTGGATCGGGGATTCCACGATTTGTTGGTGGTGTGTCGATCGGGGTAGTACCACCCTCTCACAGAAGATCCGCGCAGCTATACATAGCTGTATTTAGTACAATGAGTGAGAAACCCGGGTTTTCCAATGGTTAAAATTAGCAGAATTGGAATTGGTTCCAAACCAAACTAACTTGAAAATTTACCTAAACCAAAAACAAACATATTAACTAAATCACACTTCAATATTAAATTCCTTTACGTTACCGGTTAAAAGGTTACGTTAACTGTCAAAATATTGAATAACATTAATTAATAACCGTTTATTACTATTATTACAAAGTTCAAAACGATTACGTACGTAGTATCGTTATCTTAAAAAATCTCATTTCGCATGATTACAGGTTTAAATACAATACCTAATCGTTAATAGCGGAAGTTACCAACGCGCATGTCGTGTACATGACATAAAATGGAGCTGATAAAAAAAACCATAATGGCAATCGTTTGCCAAACAAGTATCTAAATAAAAACCGGCCAAGTGCGTGTCGGACTCGCACATAAAGTGTTCGGTACCACCGTAGAATAAAAACGTCAAAAAGGTCAAGTTTCATGTATGGGGACCCCCTTTATTTTTAAATTTTATTTTACTTTTAGTATTTTTTTGTTGTAGCGGCGACAGAATTTTCAAGTCTCTAGCTATTACGGTTCGTAAGATACAGCCCGCTGACAGACAGACAGACGGACGAACAGCGTAGGCTTAGTAATAGGGTCCCGTTGGCACCCTTTGGGTACGGAACCCTAAAAACTACTAATTCAAGGTATTGGGTGCGTCTTAAACAGACGAGAGGCACTCCCGAGCAATCAGTTATGACGTCTGTCCACTGGGAAATTTTAATGAGCTGCGTGTACATCAGACGCATGCTGCGGCAGAGCACTTATTTTTGACGTCGGGACGCATAGACATTATGGCATAACGTGAGTGCTTGGGCGAGGCATCTAGACGCACCAATATAATCTGGGGGCAATTTTGATAATTACGGCATCTGAATTCGGTTTTAATACTCTCTTAGGGCCACCGCAGACTTGCTACTTTTTGCATCGGCGATCGGCGATTTTGCGACTGCATCGCGTTTTGGCGACTCTCTGCGGTCGAACGCAGCGACTGCTGCGATGCTAAAAGCAACTAAATCGCCGATCGCCGATGCAAAAAGTAGCAAGTCTGCGGTGGCCCTTACACTCGCTAAGTCCCACTCCTCTTCGGCAACCTGCAAGGGATGCCTTTGGTATTGGAAGCATTTCAAGTATATAACTATCAAGCATAATCCATAGAAAATTGTAACTCAGTGGCTACGATAACTACTTAACATCAGGCGGGCCGTATCTTCTTTCCCGCCCCATTCGCCATGCGATGATTTATCTAAAAGTTACGTCAGTTAAGCTAGTTAAAGTTAAGTTAAGTTACTACGGTTATATAACTCTACACCCCACAGCATCTAAAAATAGGTAATCTTCGTATCTACTTGTCACGGTGCAATTATGAGTCCTTGACGGGCGCCGGATTGGTCACGGCAGTGCCTATTACACACACGCAATCTGTAATTGGCCGACGGTTTATTAGTAATTAAAATTATAGAATCTACCATAGATATTGCCAAGAAAGATATGTGACCGTCCAAAATAGTTTGTCTTACTAAGGGGCCATCCATAAATTACGTCACACGAATTTCATGATTTTTAGACCCCTCCCCCCTTGTCACAGCTGGTCACATTTGCGGGACTCCCCCCGCTCCCTGTGTGACGTCACATATTTTATACAATTTTCAATAAAAATCGTTAAAAATTCAAATTTCGGTTTTAATACTTAGATATATTCGATTTTTAAATGTGACGTCACAAAACTTAGGGACCCTCCCACCCTCTTGTCATACAAGGTCACATTTTGAAGACCCCCTCGTCGACGTGACGTAATTTACGGATGGCCCCTAAACGGAGTATATGGATGGACACGGTACGACGCAGACACTCGCGGAAGATAACGTTGAAAACATGTCGGTATTGCCAATAAAGCTCATGCTATATAACTATACTTACCTTCTTATGTATTATATAAATAATCTTATGTATGTATATTATAAATTTTTCTGCATGTAAGTAGTGGGCTGAGCACAAGTAGTGATTGCGATGTAAGCAGGTACCATATCTGATAAAGTAATACATCAATGAAATAGCAGTATAATTTACAGGTGGTAATACTAAATAAAATATGTTGTTAATTAACAAATAATATTTCTAATAGACTGCTTGGTTTTTGCTACGAATTCCACTGACAATGCTAATGATGAACTTTAAAATAAAAACCATAATTTAGTATTTCTCTAGTTGTTTAAAAAGCAGTTACTACATGACGTGGTTAGGTATATTATTTTAAGTTGAACCTGGCTCGACCGGGGTACTACCACCCTCTCACACAAGATCGGCATCAAGTAGCTATTATAGCTGCGTCTCCTACGATGAGTAAGAGAGCCGGAAGCCCGCCCCCCAGTTCCCCTCCCACTGTCCTACTCCCATTCGGCCTTGGATGATGGTCTCAGGACGCCATTGGTATAGGCTACGGTAAGGGGCCATCCATAAATTACGTCACACGTTTTCCAGATTTTTAGACCCCTCCCCCCTTGTCACAGCTGGTCACATTTGCGAGACTCCCCCCCCTCCCTGTGTGACGTCACATATTTTTACAAATTTCTGAATTTTTCGTTAAAAATTCAAATTTCGGTTTAAATACTTAGATATATTCGATTTTTAAATGTGACGTCACAAAACTTAGGACCCCTCCCATGTCATCTCGACCTGTCGCGAACTATACTCTTGTTTACCACCTTAGTTAGGTACATAAAAATGCACAATTGACTACACTGCACACTCCAAAGTGCGGCCTAACGTACGTTCATCAAACATACCATAAATGCTACTTTTTACCCTCCAAGTCCACACAGGCCTCTTGTAATTATTTATCTGTCCTCAGGCCCCCCGCCCTCCCGGCCTCCAGGCCATAGTCCACCTGCAAGCGGACGAGGAGTCCGGCGTGGAGGGCGACCTGGTGTTCACGCAGCTGGCGCCCAACGGCCCGGTCACCATCGAGGGTAACATAACAGGCCTGATGGCAGGCCTGCACGGAGTCCACGTGCACCAGACCGGCGCTGTCAAGGACAACTGCAAGGATATTGGACCGCATTTCCTGGCGTTTTATGTAAATACTTCCTTAGTGTTTCTGTGTCTGGATACCAGGACCCAAAGTCGCTTAACCATTGCCATTGAGCTGCTATAGTGATCGACACTCGTCGGTCAGAATCATCCGACCAATCAAAGGGTTGATCGCTATAGCAGCTCAATGGCAATGGCAGTTCAGTGGCTAAGCGACTTGGGGCCCTGTTCTTCCCTTCTTATCGTATGGTTAGTGGCCAACCTGTTGTCAGAGTTGTTCAAGCCGCCCGAAGGCCTCCGACAAGGCTGGATGACAACCGGCACCGACTTTTTACGTGCCCGAAGCACGGAAACGCTCAGTTCAAATGCAACTACATGGTCACCCATCTCTGACTGACCTTGCCAAGCGCTGCTAACCTCCGATCGTTTAACGATCAGTGATTGCAGCTGGCTATAAGTGCCTCAAGTATAATACGCCTTATCCTATTCTGTGGTATAATTAATACCTGTCTATTATGTGGAGGTACTTAGGTATAATACGTAGGTAATAGTTACTCAGGAATTACTAGTTAACTTGAGGCTATTAATGACGAATTAAACACCTGCTTTGAACTTTTGAACTCCGTTAAACAGTACCTTAAAATGAAGTGGTTTATTAATACTTGACGCCACTTACAGATGGCGCCACCTGTATCACACACTAACTTTAAATACTAATTTAAATAGTACTTAAGTTATGGGTTCCTCCAAAACGGTGGCGTCATAGCTATAATAACGGCCGCACTAGAACATTGGCTATGTAAACTATGGCGCGGTTGCCTAGAGACCGGTATTGGACACCGTTTTTGTTCTAGTGCGGCCGTTATATTGACGGTATCTTTTCCTAGAAATCCAGCGCTTTAGTGCGGGAAAAGCGACGGGATAATCTAGTCTATCTGGAGGTCCCGAGGAGTCTGTAATATCGTATTCTTCTTGAGATGAATCATCCATCCACATTAGGTTTAATCGCCATAGAGCTACAATCACACACATAGATATCGGTTGATCATCAATTTATTGAAGTTATTATTTCGCGGGCGGGCCCGTTGGCGTGGTTGGCGTGATGGCGCCTTTCACGTTGCAGGTCGTAGGTTCGATTCCTACCCGGGACATGCATTTGTGTGCATGAACATGGCTGTATGTCCCGAGTCTGGGTGTATATGTATATTAAGTATGTATTTACAAATAAAAAAGTAGTATATGTAGTATATCAGTTATCTGATTTCCATAGTACAAGCTCTGTTTAGTTTGGGATCAGGTAGCCGTGTGTCAAAAATGTCCCAGGATATTATTATTATTTAAATTATAAAAATTTGATCAAATTTCATAATTCCAGGGACGCCACGGAGGCCCACGGGACCCTGTCCGCCATGTTGGCGATCTCGGCAACATCAAGGCGGAAGAGGGCGCCACGGTGACCATCAAAATCATCGACCACCTCATCTCTCTGGCTGGCCCGCGGTCCATAGTCGGCAGGTCTTTAGCGATATCCAAAGGCGAGGACGACTATGGTAGGGCCAGTACTGAGGATAGCGCACTGACCGGCACTTCGGGACCGGCGATAGCGTGCGGGATCATCGGATACTTGTATTAGGAATACGTGTGTAAATATTTTGTACCTTGGTTTAATATATTCGGCTAGTGTAAGAGTTGTTTTATTTGTAACGTGTGCCCGCGACAGCCTACGAAAACCTACGAAATTTAACAAAAAAAACATGTTTGTTAAAATAAAGGTAGCCTAAGTTACTCCTTATAAAATTAGCTATCTGCCAGTGAGAGTCCCGTCAAAATCGGTCCAGCCGTTTCGGAGATTGGACGGAACTAACAGACACAGACAAAAAACATTCTAACTGTATGGTCCCAAACTAAGCACAGCTTGTACTACTGGGTGAAATCGAAATCGTGGGCAATATTTTAAAAGGTGTTTTAAAGGTGAAGGCTACACATGATAGAGAATATTTAGAGAATATTAATCAACAAATCAATTGATAAAAATTTATTACACAGGTAAGGTGTAACAGCTAAATGGTTTGCTTATTTGCTTACCCGAGCAATATTTTTTATCAATCGATTTTTTATTTGTTTTCCCAAAATATTCTGAATCATGTGTAGAGTCATATTTTAAAATATTGCCCACGATTTCGATTTCAACCTGTATTTGGGTAGCGAACAATGGAGTAGGGGCGATCCCAGTGACACCTTGAACAGGGCAATCACGAAAAGGCCGTTTCCGAAATTTGCTACTGGCGGGAATCGAACCCGCAATCCCCGGAAGTGAGCCGAGCGGCCTACGCTCGAACTACTGCGTCAAGCAGTTGTCACATAGACATAGAAAAAATATCTAAGTTTAGTAAAAAAAATAAGTAAACAAATAAAATTCAGTAACCAACGCATATATTTTCATGTATAAAAAAACTTTTGAACAAAAAAATGCAAACTCCATTTACGATTTGTCAGAAGCACCGTATACCAAGTAAATACATGATTTTAAACGTTTCGCTTATACTATGTGATGTTATACCTAAATTAGTTGTGCCTATACCAAGATAATAAATTAATGAGACTGCCTTTAAGGCCTGGAACAATTTAAAAAAAATACATATTTGTGGGTAGACAGAAAATGTTTTACAAAATTAATATTTCTCTATTGCGTTCACTAAACAGACCATAGACAATACTTTTCACAGAATAAAAAAAATAAATTAGAACTTTTTATAAAAACTTTTTTCATATTTAACTGATTTTATATTACAAAAATATACTAAATTATCTGTCAAGCTCCGCTAATTATTGGAGGCCGATGGATGCGACGAGGGCCTCGGCTTTAGCGATGTAGGCCTTCTGCGCGTCCTCCTTGGATGTGCCCTTCTTCTTGGTCCACGCCTCGAACTTGGCCTTGCCTTTCAGGTCTAGGAAGCCGGGGGCGTCTGCAAAAAAACAATAGATTGAATAAAAGGCAAACGCCATAGTTAACACCTTTTAGGGTGCCGTACCCAAAGGGTGCCTACGCTGTCCGTCTGTACGTCTGTCAGAGGGCTCTATCTCACGAACCGTAATAGGTAGAGAGTTGAAATTTTCACAGAATATGTATTTCTGTTGCCGCTACAACTACAAATACTAAAAAAAAAAAAAAAATGGGGTCCCCATATAACAAACTTGATATTTTTGACGTTTTTATTCTACGGTGGTAAAGAACCCTCTATGTGCGAGTCCGACACGCACTTGGCCGGTTTTTGTTAATGGGACTAGGGACTAGGCCCGCCACACACTCCCACCACTGTTACTCCTGTAAGTCAGGATCGACAATGGTGTCCAACATTGACCTTTGACGAGTCCCGGAAAAAAGCTAAGTTGCTTGGAACCCGCATGAATTTAATAAAAAGCAAAGATAGGAGGAGTTGGAAGAAGATTATCCACTTCCCTCTGTTGCAAAGCGGGAGAGTATAGGCTGATTGCTACAGAAATAAGACTGCGTTCAAGATGACGTTCCGTAGATATTGTGGCAATGGACTTCGTTTTATATAAGACAGATTATTTAAGACATTTTCCATGCCAGTAAAAAAAATATTTATCCTATTTACCGTTGTCTACTGTACACCCATCTACTACCACAATAGATAATATAAAAAAATACTATTGGTAGTTATTACTAAAGAAAAACTTTACCCAAAATAACTATAAACCCTTCAACATTAAAAACTTAAGTTACTATAGTCAACGCATGAACAAATATATATGCAATATTTAAAAAAAAAAACCCAAACCCTCCCAACCTAAATAAACCTACCATCTTATCAAACAATCTGACTCATTTTCCACGTACGAATTAGTTTCAATCGAGATCTTTATCGAATAGAACCGATTATGATTGATCGAGTCACTAATCGATATTAACTTATTCACTGTGCGATAGTGGATAGTGTTTCTGTTTGCGTCACCCACATATAATATTCATCCAATATGCTAGATTCTAAATTTTTATTACTTCTAATGCCTGTATTAATGTCTATTGTTAACAAGGCTAAGTACCTACCCGTCTGTTACGTAAATTAGCGGTGACCTCCACAAATTCACAGCATTATGCTAATATTCATATTACGTAATTCCCCTTTGTATGTAAAAACCCATATTTTGCAGGTCAATAAGACTATAATTATGAGGTTTATGCATCATGATTGAGCGCCTACCAGCAGTTATTTACGAGTGTTGGTTTATAAATGAAATATTGCTATAATAAAAATCGTAAGACTCGGACACCAAATGTAATAAGATATTATGGTCCCAAACTAAGCATCGCTTGTACTATGGGTACGGTAAAATGGACATGTGGCGATCGCAGTGCCAAGTTCAAGAGACAAGCAATACTGAGGGCCTACTCTTTTACAAACGAAAACGAAATTTCGGACGAAATTCGCGTATTTCCTACTACGTTTCTCATTGATTCCGACATTTCTTACGAACGAAAATTGTTTGACGTCTTCATCGTTGTCGAATCTAAACGTCAAACAATTTTCGTTCGTAAGAAATGTCGGAATCAATGAGAAACGTAGTAGGAAATACGCGAATTTCGTCCGAAATTTCGTTTTCGTTTGTAAAAGAGTAGGCCCTCAGTATTGCTTGTCTCTTGAACTTGGCACTGCGATCGCCACATGTCCATTTTACCGTACCCATAGTACAAGCGAATTTCGTCCGAAATTTCGTTTTCGTTTGTAAAAGAGTAGGGCCTCTGGCCTCTGGCCATGAGGGACTGGAAGAAAAGAAAGAGGAAGACCTGACTGTCCAAAATAGTGTGTCCTACTAAACAGAGCCCGTGGACACAGTACGACTCAGTCGTTCCTTTTAGGGTTCCGTACCCCAAGGGTGCCAACGGAATCCTATTACTAAGACTCCGCGGTCCGTCCGTCTATCAGCGGGCTGTATCTCACGAACCGTAATAGGTAGAGAATTGAAATTTCACAGAATGTGTATTTCTACAACAAATAAAAATTAAGGGGGTCCCCATACAAGAAACTTGATATTTTTGACGTTTTTATTCTACGATGGTACGGAACCCTTTAACGGAACCCTTCATGTGCGAGTCCGACATGCACTTAGCCGGTTTTTTTTACTTTATCAAGCGCGAAATCATGAAACATGCAAGTAATCGCAGAGGCAAATCTCGTAGCGAAGCCCCACGTCACGTCACGCCACGCTGGTAACTCTCAAGGTCAGATTGTTCACCCAAATGACGCATAATCTAGCTAGACGATCCTTGATAGTCTGTCTGACTTATTCAATTGTGGATCTATCTACGAATTTAATAATATTGCTCGGTGGTAGGCACTGCCGGCCCCTTAATAATACGTGGGTAACATAGCGCAAAGAAGTAATTAGGTATAGCTCGTAGGTATATCTAGGTAACTTTGGAGATTAGAGATGAGTTATGATGAGACGCCCCCTTAAGTCACGTGGTTAAGAATGGAATGGCTTTGCGGAAGTGCGTCATAAACCATTAGCAGTGATTAGTTTATATGACTGTATATTATCACTGATAACCGAATTGATTGATTGTCACTATCAGGAATAACATTATCAGTGTGGCTAGTAAGCTGGTAAAACTATTTTATACGACTTGTTTATTGATATCTAGAACTAGTGATTTGGTTTTGATAATAAAAAACAGAATGATAGGGATGTACTCATAGGAAATTCGAGGATACCTTCAGCTAGGGGAACTGCAAGCGCCGTACAAAGTGGACAAATACATGTTCGATACCTATAAATATTGGCTAATAGTAGCCATAAACGCTAACTAATGGTCTGCCCGTAGCGTTTTTTACGACATGCTTGAGAAATAATAACAGCCTTATCAAATAAATATGTTCCAAAGTTGAAGAACTTAAAGCTGCTAGTTAGCGCAGATGACGATGCTAGAACAGAATTGGGCAAAAATTAATTAATTGCAATTCAATTTAATTTTCACAATTAATTTTAATTTGTTTGCGATTGACAAACAAATCACAATGGACAGTTAAATTTAATTGAAATTAATTAATTGTAATTAATTTTTGCCCAATTCTGTGTTGAGACACGCCATCACTAGGCGTCAGATATCAGCAAAATTGTAAGCTATATAAGAATAGAAGTATACTCACTAGCGGGGTCGGAGTCTCCAACCGTGGCCTGTTTGAAGAGGCCATACAGCTCCAACAGGTCGCCGTCACTGGGGAGGGACTTCAGCTTCTTGACGTCACTGGCGGCCTTGTCGAATTGCTGGAAATTACAATTGGCTGGTTACACACTTTTGTTTTTAGAAGGTTTAAGCTCCAAAGAGGCTAATAAGATCTGAGATCACGTCTTGTCTCTGGCAACCACCACACCGCCAGACAGAAAGGAACAGAAATCTAAGAAAAATCAGCTAGCTCATATATAAATGTAATCTACACCTTCCGATTCTATACGATTCGATCCTTATTATCGGATAATTATGCTAGGCAGCTGTTCGGACAATACCCCTATAGGTACGTTATTTAATTTCATCCGATAATTAGGATCGGGTCGTAAGGTGTAGTGCGTGCTTTACTGTATCACAGTAGTGTGGTTTATTTCGTTTAGCTGTGTCCGTAGCTATCCCCATACACACATACAAACAAATCTATACACTTTAACACAAGAGTATTGGTGCGTGTCGTAATATTCAACTAATAACAGGAAGGTCGTTACTCTAACATGGTACCATCTTCCGCAATTATAACTTACATTTTAAGCATTGCGAATAAAAAATATTAACATTTTATAAGAGACGTATTGCATAAAATATCCATTATAATGTTGATAGCGTTTCCACTCGAGTCGGTTTATCGACATACCTACATGGTAGTTAGCCCCGATTAACCTGTAGCCCAGTGGTTCCCAACCTTTTATTGGCGAGTGACCACTTTGATTTTTATTTTTGGTTAGCAGTAGTGTCCGACCGAAGATTCGTTTTCGGTTTCGGTTTCGGCCAGTTTCGGCTCAAAAATCTAGTTTCGGCACCAGTTTCGGTTTCGGCAGAAAACCCACCGAACCTTTCGGCCGCGCCGAAACTCTGCGTTCGTGAATTATCGCGCGTCACTCGGTTGATTTCGGGAGAGTTCGTGACTCGCGTTTAATCCGCCATCGTCAGCTGTCAGATCACCGGCCGGTCCGGCGTGATTGTTTTGTGAGTTTAGTGTTATTTCTCGCTTTATTGGCCTTTATTAAGCATTGCAGTTCTTTCCGTTGAGTTATTCACTCGGATTTATGAATGATGAGAATATAGTATGTAAAAGAAAGAGGTTATATTATATTTGATTCACACATTCATCATTTATTTATTACTTATGTTACGTACGGTACATTTGTTTGAGGTTATTGTTGTTGGATGAGGTTTTAAATTACCCAAACAACTACCAGCTATGATTTAGCTGTGTGTGTCATTCAGATACATATTTTTTTATTGGTAAAATAATTTGCTGTAGCCCGTATATTTTTGAGAATCGATCTGAACGTGATATACCTAATAACTTAAGTAGAAAATGAAAACGGGGGTTTAATATATTACAATTGCCACCCTAAATTATAAAAAAATATGAAAATCCCACAAAAACCCTAAATTACCAACTGCAATTAAAATTTAAAATGATCTCAATTAATGTTAAACTTAGTCTTAAACTTGTTGTGATTATAAACGCAATCGAAATACTCAAATAATGAGGTTGAAGTAATTTTATAATGTAAATGTTGATTATTTACAAATTTTTGATCCAACAACAACATTAACATGATTGTTATTTTGTGTTTATTTTAGTCAGAGCAGAATTATTAAAATAATAATATTATTATTAATAATTATATTTTCACATACTTTAATTATTGTTTTTTATTTCATTTAACACTTTCTAACATTTCTAACTGTCAATATAAGGGAATAAAATAAGCCAAATTTCAGTAAACAAAAGATTTTTAACTTGTCTGAAAAAGGTTCGGTTTCGGTTTCGGTTTCGGCCGAACCTAAAACAGATGCCAAAGATTCGGTTTCGGTTTCGGTTTCGGCAGAAAATCCTGTTTCGGTCGGACACTAGTTAGCAGGGTCCATGATGTACAAGAAAAAAAAACGGAATCAATCCGAAAATAAACTTTAATCAGAAACTCAGTAGTAACTCATGCATTAACAATATTCATTATTTTAATAGAAAATATACATTTTTTTAAGGTCAAACGGGTAAATTGAATTTTGAATCAACGTGATTTTTGAGCTTGCATCTTCTGCACAAGTCAAGACATCCTAGGACTAAGACATCGCCCGCGAAATTTTAAAAAGTTCGCGTACCATAATTTGACTCCTGCGGACCACAGGTTGGGAACCACTGCTGTAGCCCTACCATTTATACGTTCAGTTGGAGTCGATGGCCGCTAGCGAGTACGTAAATATTTGAATAGCAAACATGTATTCGTTTCTTGAGTGGCGACAGCACTTTACAATTTCCCATTAATATGTTATGTATGCTAAAGCCAAACTGGATATGGAATGTTTATCAACAAACTATGTGTAGTTTCGATTTTATTATCACCATTTCCAAGTTAGGTATATTTTATGAATAAATTAATATTGCCAGACAACACACCAAAGGTCCTAAACTATGCTTACGCTGGTAAGCTTGTACTATGGGTACCGATGAATGGACTGGTAGCGATCCCAGTGACACCCAGACCAGGGAAAACTACGAAATTATCGTTTCTGAAATTTGCCTCTGTTGGGAATCGAACCCGTAACTACGCAATGCAGTGAGCCGTACTGGTGGCAGAGCTAAAATGTAGAGCGCCTATATCGGCTAGCCGAAGAACTTGTCATATTTATATATTTTACGCAGACGCTAGCGACTATCGACTCGTGAACGTAGATCTCGTAGTAGAACTACTGGTCGCGTACTGTAGTATTATACTACAATACACAAGAACCTGTTATGATACTTGCGTCGCACTGACTTCCTTTAATGAAGTCAGCCAACACGTACATTTGGGAATGTTATCAAATATGAAGCATTCGTATAGATCCGCTAATTGTGTTAATTTTCGAGGAAACCTTACAGTTGGTTCTTGGCCCGCGAATTCTAGAGAATCGGCGCACACGCCACTGTTAACGATCATTAAGATTTTATTTAGGTAATGTGACTAAACAAGCGTACGGCTCGCATGAAGCAGTCACTTTTGATGCTTGCAATACCAAAGGCCTCGCTCCCACGCTGCCGATCGGAAGGGGAGTGGAACAGAGGGAGGAGAAAGGGGGCGGAGTTGGGCTTCCGGCTCTCTCAATCATCGTACGAAACGATCTTCTGTGATAGGGTGGTACTACCGGTCGAGCCAGCCCGTATACAACATGTTAAGAAAACCCTGTCCGAGCCGAACCCGGTAATTAGGTTCCCCAATCACATGACCAAATAAAATAATAAAAAAAAAAACATGATGGTAAACATATTAATGAACATTTAAAGTGCCAATTTTTTTTGCCTTTTTCCCACAAAATGTAGCTAATTTTAAAAATATGACAACACCGTTACCGTAAGTAATTATGTTAGATCGTGTGGCGTCACCTCAGACCACAAAGTATGTGATGACGTCATTTTATGAAAAAAGAAAATTATGTAAACGGGGTATTTGTATTACAAAAAAATATGGGAGGCCTTTGCGCAGCAGTGGGACACATACTATGCAAAAAAAAATAAAAAATTAATTTTTTTTTTTTTTTTTACAAAAATGGAATCTAATCTCGATACCCAACAATACGTTTTCGGGTGGGACAGGGTTTTTTTAACATATACATATGAGCTGCAGTCAATTGGCTTCAGCTTGGCTCTACCGCCAATAGACAGGATAGAGATAGGAACAAACTAAGAGGTGCAGTGATTCGCACACTAAAATGCTTTTAGTTCCGACATAGACCCTGAATATAAAAAAAAGTAGCTACCTACGTAAGAAGTACCGAAACTCGTTATAAAAAGAAAAACTAAGAACATTACCACTCATTTTTACCTGCAGCATTTAATATTCTTGTTGGTTAGTGTTTATGACGTAAGTGACATAGTAGGGTTAATAAAATTGAAATTTATGTGCATATGTCGCAACCACAACATGTACCTACACTGTTTCATTAGTCACACACAGTAAATTACTTTTTTCGGAGTCTGTATTTGCCAAATATGGCCATGGAAAAGTGGTTTGAAAATACTGGCCATATTAGCCAATACGCCAAGAATGGCTTCATTGATAAGTATTAAGAGACCCATGCCCTACAATGGGATCCTCTTTCTAATAATCTACCTCAGCCATTATGCAGGGTGCTTGTAAGAATGGATTATATTTTTCATTTGGGTTACCTACATTTTAATTTGGATTAACATCAATTCAAAGTTTGAAATAGTGATCTGTTTATAATGTACATCATAGGTAAACCAAACATTTGCCTTCAAGACCAACATTGGCCAAATTGTCCAACAACTTGCTTTTCTAGTAGTTGTGGGATATATGGGGGTTGATCTTCTGGTTGTAGGATATATGTAAACTGAATATTTAATGTAAGTATAGAAATAAATCCTATGTAAGTATACAGGTGTCACATACTTTATCAGTAATTATATAAGTATGTACTTATAGATTAAACTTATTAATTGGACGGTCATACTTGGAAGTCACACCAATGTCATATTATGCAAACTGAGAGATGGTAGGTATCACAAAAAAACAGACACATTTAAGTAAATAAATAAAGCCAGAGTAACACAACCGAACTGCATGGTTCCAAAATAAGCAACACTTGTACTATGGCCACCATACAATGGACTGGGGGCCATCCCAGTGACACCCAGACCAGACCAAATTGCGAACAGGACATTTCTGAAATTTTCTTCTAACGGGAATCAAAACCCAAATAGATACCAACTTTATACTGGTTATAATTTGTTTGTAAATAGATTTTAGGTATAAAAGATATGTGCTATGTATTAAACCTCTTTTAATTTAAATACTCTACTTATGGGGTATATTCTTACAAGCAAATGTGACTAATTTCAGGGCAACTTGTTGATAGCGGCCTAGTCATGGCCCAAGGGTAAACATTTATGATAATTGGGCAATCCACATAATTGCCCCATGTTATTACTCAGGTTGTCTATGACCACTATACAGAATAGCGACTGCTGTTTTTTAAAACTAATAAACAGGACACAGTTCTCAAAGACAGGTTTTATAACAGTAAAAATGCTTAGTGAAGTACCAACCATTAATTAATAATAGCCATTAATGCATATGCACAAAATAACATAAATAAGTAGGTACTTGTTAATTAAAAACTTGTGATAATTCAAAACAAAGATAACAGTTTATGAGGTGGTAAATTGAACTCTGATCCAACTGCATAAGGCCTGGCTTAATCATTTATGAACCTATCTGCACTTGCGGTTCATATGATTCCATAGAACGCGGTTTTAACAGTGCGGATATAATTGCTGTGCGGCCTAGGACTTAAGAGAATTATTAAGTTATTACCTACCTACATTTAAGATGGTCAAATATTATAGTACTCACCTCCTGGAGAGACATGATGTGAAGTGGATTTGATCCTAGAAACAAAAAAAAAAAAACAGTATAGTTTTAATCACTAACAAAAAAGTGTGGGTACCTACTTATTAAATATGCCGGTTGAATGCACTCATATCCTAATAAAAAAGTTGATATTCAAATAGAGAACAAGCTCTGTGGTTGTGAAAACTTCATATATTTTATACATAGATGAAATCCATAAAATGCTTGGTAAATTAGTAGTTTAATAACTGTAAATAGCTAATAACACGTCACTGAACTTACTGTTGGAAAAGGCAAGCGCTCAACGCGGAATCTTGTTAGGAACTGGCTGGACTAGGTGGCTTGAAGTGGCTTCGCTTGGCGGGCCGGCTACGCGACGAACAAACACGCGATACAAATCAAACAAAAGTGGGGGTGACCAGTCGGTTATCGCTTCGCGAACCACGTAGCGTAAACGTTATCTTTTATCGTGGATTTGTGATTAAGTACTTACAAAAAACAAATGAAGGCAGAAAGAAACGTAATTCTACCATAACCTTAAAAAGTTTGCCGGGGCCCGGGAATTAGGGATGCGTCTAAATTTAATAAGCTGCTAAATTAACACTGCTAAATTTATTTAGTGTCAACACCTGTTAAATAAATTCTAAGATAGGTGTTAAATATAGCAGTCACAAGTACCTATATTTACGTGTTACGTTATCTAGGTAATGAGTGCTGTGAGTGAAATTTCAATCGTTTGTGTAGTGTATTGCAAAAAATATTCAAAAATGGATATTCAACGGAAAAAAAGTTAAACATGGAACTATTTTTACCGTTAGCGATACCGTAAAAAATTGGAATGATTTAATAATGTTAACAATCTGTATGTGTTAAAATTTAGCAGTTGCTAAAATAGCTTTTAATTTTAAGTTTTAATTATTATTAGCATTTAGCTGTGTTAATTTTTTTTTAACGTTTAAGCCATCCCTATCGGGAATCGGGATGACGGAACGGTACGGGGGAGTGCGGAATTTCGAACTCGACATCTTATGACATTACATGCCAAATTTTGATGTTTCGCGGTTTGCATGAAAATATTATGCCTACCACAGAATAAAAATAATCGAAGGTACGTACAGTCAGGAACAAAATGGGCGCTGCTAACTTTATAGAAATATAAAGTACCTACCTCGATAATAAATGGCGCTGAAATTCAACAAAGCTAGCCAGCGCGCCAAGACAGTACAGCTGTCTTGGATTTTTTGGCACCTAGTCGCTCTCTCTCTGTCTCTTATAAAGGTAAAAAACCCTCGTCAAGGATTAGGCCACAGAAATTCGGAACCTCTTAGTGTAACTAACACCCCCTTTTTGTCATATGGGTTTTAATAAAAAACTATTTTAATAAACTTATTTATTTATACATTAATTAAAAAACTGACATAGCCTAGATATTATAATTATGCGTATTTGGAGTGTAGCTTCTCGGCCTGGTCGATGTACTGCTTCTTGGCGTCGTCCTGGGAGATACCCTTGCGGCTGTTCCACGCCTTGTACTTGGCCTTCTCTACGAGGCCGCTGGGCTCGCCTGCAACAAGGCACACACACTCATTTAAAACAACACCATTAAAAGAGAGCCATATCTAACCTAGGTACTTATTTTATTTGGTACGTCCAGATGACATTGTCTTTGCGTTCTGACGTCAAAACTGAGTTCTCGGGCGCGGCATGCGCCTGATGTAGACGCACCTAATGATCCTGAATCCTGATTCGTATATTAAAGGCTCAGATTAATAGAATATGGCTCCATCTTTACTTCTGTATTAGTGTGAGAGGGTGCAGGTTCAAATCGGTTTCTACTCTGGTATTTTTTAATGTCATGTGAGGAAACCTGTTCGACTTTTTAAAGTCCCGTAAGGTTCGCCAACTGCACTGGGCCAGCGGCGAGGACTATTGCCTGAAACACCTCACATGGATGAGTGTGTCCGGAAAAGAGGATTTAGTTCCTGCCTTTCGCCCCTTCTCTCCCTAAGGTCAAAAGCTCTGGTTTGCTCCCTAGGCCAAAAGTAAGCCATGTGCCTGATTAGTGTTATTTTTATTGTACAGTTGAAGTTGTTTACCGATGTTGACGTCTCCGAGGGTAGCCTGCTTGTACAGGGAGTAGAGGGAGAGGTTCTCGTCGTCACTGGGCTTGGTCTTCCAGTTCCTGACCTTGTTGGAGACCTCGGTGAATTGCTGGAACACACATGGGTTTTATTACATACGTGTTACTATTATATTACCAAGCTCGCTTGAGGCACTCATAGCCAGATGCAATCACTGATCGGCAAACGATCGGAGGTTAAGCAACACTTGGCAAGGTCAGACAGAGATGGGTGATCGTTTAGTGACATTTGAACTGAGCGTCTCCGTGCTTCGGAGGGCACATAAAAAGTCGGTCCCGGTTGTTCTCATCTTTGCAGCAGTCGTTAAGCCTAGTCAGAGGCCTTCGGGCGGCTTGAACAACTCTTACACCAGGTTGGCCACTAACCATACGATGGGAAGATGATTAGCAAGCTAAGGGAACGTACCCATACTACGTAGCCCATGTTTTTTCAATTTCTTACCCCGCTCCCCCCCTCCGTGGCCACCCGTAGTATATGCCAAAACCCCCCCTCCCCTCTAGTTTTCACGTAGTAATTCATAAATGTGGTTTTAAATCATTTTTGTAAAGAAAAAGTATAAAAAATAATTTTGATGCGATTTTTTAGGGTTCCGTACCCAAAGGGTGCCAACGGGACCCTATTACTAAGCCTACGCTGTCCGTCTGTCTGTCTGTCCGTCCATCTGTCTGTCAGCGGGCTGAATCTCACGAACCGTAATAGCTAGAGGCTTGAAATTTTCACAGAATGTGTATTTCTGTTGCCGCTACAACAACAAATACTAAAATTTTAAAAAAGTTTAAATATAAAGGGGGTCCCCATACAATAAACTCGATATTTTTGACGTTTTTATTTATAACTCATAAATTAAACTATATATAAAGGGAAAACTAATATTTTAACCATTAGTGATCATTATAATAGCATTTACATAAATTGTTGAAAAAAAAAAAGATCGTAAAACTAAATTTTTTTACCAATTATTTAACTTTTAAGCGACTGTGGCGCCATCTGTGTAAACTAACATTTTCACAGAATGAATTTCAATAAAATTTAATAAAATATATACGGTGTTTGGTACGGAACCCTCTTTGTGCGAGTCCGACATGCACTTGGCCGGTTTTTTTTTTTGAAAAGCGCGAGATTTCCCTGAGGATATTGACTACGTGATGAAAACTTAAACCGCCTCCCCCGCCCCTGTGACCATGCGTGGTATTTTGAAGACCCCCCTCCCCCCCTAAACGAGTGACGTAGTATAGGTACGTTCCCCAAGCTACATTTCAGACTTTCGAAACCCTGTAGGTACTTGTACTAAGCATTAAAAATGCTAAGGTCAATCGATCAGCCCGGACAATAGGACGAATCGGACATCGGAACAATAAAGTGTTATTTACCTATATCAAACTTGTATTTTCGGGTGAACTTACTTTGATTTGACCTTAAGAAAACTATCAATACCTAAGGTTGTTCAAGCGCTTACGTAACAAAACTGTTCTGGGTTGTTCTATAATCGATTTATTCCAATTTCTTTGATTAAACTTATCCCATTGAGTTAATATTACTACCTCTACGACCTAACCGGCCCTTTTTCTGCCAATCCCTGAGTATAAAAAGTAGGTACCTACCACCTAATAGTACCAACAAAATATCTAGATGATATGTGCAGGGGACTGTACTCTAACATTTTAAGATCGAACAAAAAGTGCGTCACTAACTGGCTGTTAACGTTGAAAAATATAATACCTAATTCAATTGTTTAAAAATAAAAATATTTTCTTCTTTCTGTAGGCATTAAAAGTTTTTCGTTTAAGAAGGCCAGTGCCCGTTAAACGTTTTAACTTGCACAATTGACGTCAAACTTAAAAAAAAGTTAAATGAAATCTTATAAGATACTTACCACGTCGAGAGACATGTTGATTTAATTAAGTTGAGATCTGTAACAAAAAAAAATATGTGTTAGAAAACACTAATGGTAGGTAGGTAGGTGGTCGTTTAGGACCATCTGACCACCAAATCTCACCACCAGAGGACAATTGGGACGAACGATGTCCCTAGCTATAAAACATCTATCCATGAATCTGGGTGCACTGAGATCCTACCGACAGTTTTAAATAATATACTTTTATGTAGGTAAAGTATTTAAACAACGTTGGAGATTTCTATATGGTCCAATATGTCAACTAGAACTTATATTATACTTAGTTGACGTGCGTGGTGTGGTAGCACAGTAGTGCTGCGTTCCATTCACCGTAATTTTTGTTATTTTCGTCCACAAAAAGTGTTAAAAACGATAATAATGATCACTTTCAGTACAAGTTGGTGCGAGTGGAACGTGATTTGTGGACAAAAATAACGAAAATAACAAAATTAACAGTGAATGGAACGCACCATAGGTATGCTAGCATGCGCATACGCCGGCCGGCGGACATTCCGCAAGTTCATCGACTGCTATTCCGGCGACAACGGTAGAAACTTAATATTACCTCCGTCACACTTTCAAACGACTCTTCGTGTATGATATTACGGTATGCGACCATTCCTATGTGGCCTGTCGCAGGGTCAAGTTTTCTGATTATGACATTTTTTTATGGGCAACTACTACCAGAAAGTGTCCTACATTACTTCATATCGTTATGTTTTGCGTCAGTAAATTACCTACCGTAGGTACCCCATATAGGGATCTCGGTATTACGATTAACACGAAAAATATTGCAAAGTACGGCACCATAACGGTATGTATGTCGCAGCCAAATAGTTAAATCAGCCATTCAATTGGTCGACCTAGCCATCCAATGAAGTGGATATTTTAACTATTTATCTGCGACATATTCAAAATCTTATTAAAATTTTGGAGAAATTAAAAAAATTGCGAATACATACCAACACGAGCAAATCAATTGATTACGGCACAGTGATTAAATCGACTTCGGAAATGAAATAAATTCATGAAAAACCCTTATCAAATTTTGTGTATGACTGATAATTAAATTACGATAAGTTATCGTTCTGATGGAAAATTAATGCCTCATTATAAATAAAATAGGTATAGGTAAATACATCTAGTTGTACCTATAATTAGGTTCCTTAGATCCTCTCCAGACAAAGGTCAACTGATAAAAGCTATTCATGATAAGGTCGCCCAAAGGTCTAAACAAATCTGTACGAGGCCGTAAGACTACATGGTAATTCTAACTTTAACCACGGAAGACAGTTAAACACTCCAATGGTCTTAAAGCCCTAAGTTAAAACAGCCTAGCAATTATCTTTATATGTATGAGTATAACACAAACGACAGTAAGGTTTTTCACGCAGCACGTTGGAGATGTCACCACAATCAGAGAAAAAATAGGAAGTTATTAACCACTAGCTGTGCCTCGCGACGTCGCCCGTCTGGAAATTGGATTAGCCTATGTCCTATTCCAGAGCCTACACTATCTGCGTTTCAAATTTCATGAAAATCGGTTTAGTAGTTATGGAGATACGTGGTAACAAACATTCACACACTTACTTTCCCATTTATAATATTATAGTTAGTAGGAAGTAGGATAGGATATCTCGCCTTACATGATTGATAGCACAAACTTATAAAATAGATAGTTAATTAATAATAATTGCTGTAACTATTACAATTCTAGGTTTATAAATATATAACAGTGGTTTACAAGTTACTCACCTGGGGGAGAGAAGCTAGGTCGAGATCCACAAGTATACTGAAGAGTTCTTCAGGCTACGCTTAGGTTAAATTTCAGTGGACACCGTCGCCACACCTAGGGCTGCCAATCTTTATTTTTTTAATAACTTATCTCTGATGCTTAGGGTTACGTTACGAGGTACCTACCACAGTTAAAGTTTAGTTTGAAAACCACACAAATGACAGCAGCCACTGGTACACAGCCGGCTGTGACGTGTCAAAACGCGAGATAAATCAATTTTGTCTCATACTCTACTATGCATAAAGTAAGAGAGAGTGACTCGATGCAACATAATGCGTGACTAAAGTCTTGTCTTAGCGCGTGTGCCTTCTGATTCTAAATGCAGAGTATGGTGTCTCAGCTCATTGTTACCTTAGGTATATTTTTCAGCGACAAATTGCAAAAACGAATATTATTCTATCGCCAACCCTACGTGGCTAATAACATAAATAAACGCTATCACATAATAAAACCGGGCAGTTATCGCGACCGCGGTAATCCACATAGAGATTACAAGCGCATTAGCCCGACAAAAGCCCCATGGGTCGTAATACATGCTTACCGACAAAACATCACCGTAATCCTTCAAGTCCGAAGGGTGAAGTGAAGTACTATGAAAACTACCCGACAGTTACCTTGGGATACCTAGAAACCTACGTAATGTCTACTTGGTTCTAACAATTCGAGGAGGATCCGAATGTTTACTATTATGCAAAGGTAAGGAGTCGGTAGGAAAACAATCTGATAGGTGACATAAAAATATCGCCAGTCTAATCCACGAACTGTATGGTCTCCAACTAAGCAAGGATGGTATGAGGAATACTGTACAATGGTTCCAGTGACAACCAGACCAGCAAATAAAAATGGCGATTAAAAAAATAAAATAAAATTAAAACAATGTAAAAAAGACAAGCCCGCTGAGTTTCTTGCCGGATCTTCTCAGTCGAGGTCGCGTTTCCGATCGGGCAGTAGAATTTAAGAAAAGTTGTAAAATGACAATTTGTAAGTGCCCCCGTAGGCCTAAACAAAATAAACGTTTTGAATCTTGAATCTTTTTGAATTACGAAAAGGCCCTTCCCGAAATTAGCCTCTGGCGGGAATCGAACCCGCAACATCCGATGCTGTGCGCCGAGCGGCCTACGCTCGAACCATAACTCGGACAACCATTCTGTGACTTTTTAAGGGCTCGACTAGACATGAGCTGTTACATAGGGTAACTACCGGCCAAAGTCAAGCAACATTACCTAAAATAAAGTTAATAAACTTATTTTCTATTTCCTCAGTTATTCAGAATGTAGTGCGATTTTTATCGATCTAAAATAGGTCGCGACACGAGTGTTCGCAAATAAACTCGATGGGGCCGGCGCTATCAGGAAACCTGTAACTTTCCGCTGGGCGCACCTTAGCCCGGCCCTACACGTACACTGAAAGGGGCACATGGCTGCGTGATAGCCAAAATACCAAAGAAACGCCGACGTGTCACGATTTCAGTTTGTACGTCTTGATTTTGAGATACATTTTTGGTTTATTAGGTGCATCACCCCTATAGCTTTAATGGACCCGGGGCCGAATACTCGTACGCAACTTAAATTTGAGAGCTGCTTAACTTTGACGCGCCATACAAAAAATGTCAGTTAACGACGTCTCAAACTGCTAAGTGGGACTTAAATATTTAAGAAGCCTTTGAGTATTCGGCCGATAGCATCTAAATATTTCTATGGTTTCTTTTGGCCATCGAATTTTAGTATCGATGTTTAAGAAAGATCGAAGATCATTTTACCACAGGCAGACCCACATTGAAGGATGTGTGGGTATAAAGCACCTATGGTTGGTAGGGTGAATTTATAGATACAAAGAGTTAAAAAACAAAGATTAAGAGAAGATCTTATCAGAAGTCCACTCACGCAGGTTAAGGTGTCATTGCACGCAGGCCTACAATTTCGACTTATAAAGATCCATAGTGTATTCAGTCTACATTCTCTGTTTGCCTTAAAATAGTCGCTATAGTCATAGGAAATGATGAATATAGGCCTGTGTCACATAAGTTCTGCCTGCGTCATTATTAATAAAGATTACTTATTATAAAAGAATAAAGATTGTATCGACACGTGTAATAAAACATTAAAAGCGTTCAAATAAAAGATAATGTAAGTACAAACTACAATAGGTGTGTGTGTCTGGGTAAGTGTATAAATATGGGGTAGGCTGCTCCAATCATACAGTATCTCTCTTTGGCAACGTTCTTATAATCAATGCCTATTAAGTGCATTTTAGTAAAACATCCCATTCTTAGTACGGTTAATACTGAGCCTATGGCCTAATGGGACGGGCCTATCTGTAGGCCGGCAATACGTGAACTAAACTTTAAAGTCAGAATTAGCTTAAAGCAAATTGCACACAATTCACAGCAAGTACGTACTCATGGATCATCAAGAATATTGTTCAAAAGACTAACGCCTGTTCTGAAAGCTATACTATGGAGAAGAACGGCAAGAAAAAGGACAAGGTTTTTGAAACTGAAATCGGCAAGTGGTCTACGGGACAAAACAGTTTGGGAAGCTCTAGACCATAGGTTAACTAAGTTATAGATTACTTTACGCATTGCTAGCTTTGTGTGTAGGTAGGTAACATACATTTCTTAGACAGTTAAGTGCAAATTAGCCGCTAACTTAGCACGCTCCGGTTATTTTCTGATTACAAACCGCGATATCGTACGCTGATCGAGTGACGGTAAAATCAGCAGTTACGAAATACGATTATGTGCATTAGGTAATTTTGAATGTGAAAGAGGTCGACTGTCCTGTTATCACAGCGCGCCGTAGGTATAATCTTTATCTGCATCGCTAAGCTAGATTAGTTGAAGGCTGGGTAGGAAATCTAGTGCACTATTTTATACACTTACTTACCTACTAAGGCTAATGATGATGACGCAATCTGATACTAAGTAGAGTACGAAGACTCAAAGTCGGTTTAGAGACCTATAAAAAAATAAAATGTAACATCACGACTTTTATCCCCATTCGGGGGTAGTCAGAAGCTTGAGTGGCCCTACACCACCACATCGTGGAGGTATTAACCAACTCAAAGATCACGTTTCACCAGATATTCAGAACCCAACGTGACAGGTGGTGAACCTTGTCGCCGTGTATACAGGAACTGACTATTACCTAATCCCGAAGGATAAGTAGGTTTCCTCACGATGTTTTCCCTCACCGTCAGCGAACTGTAAATTATGCACATAGATGAAAATTCATCCATTGGTGCATGCCCCACTGGGGATCGAACCTGGGACCTTCTGATTGCTAGCCCAAACTGTTCACCCCTAGGCTACAGTCGCAGTCACAGTTTAGAGACTTATTTATCTAGATATTAAAAAAGGGATGACGATCCCAATAATATCCATACGGACTTCCAATTCTCCAAATCCTTCGTCTCTATCCTTCCTGAAGCCGAGGCGCCAACATTAGATAAAGTAATCATATTTCTTAATAATAACATTATCCGTACCGGGTTGACTACAGATAACCGTGATAAGTATATCCTACTCATATCTACTTGAAGTGTTAATGCCTTGGTTAATCTTGCGAGTGCACTAATAAAATAAATTAAGGTCTTTGAGCAGGATATATATTGGCGTGGTTGGTTTAGATTCCGCCTATCACGCTGCAGGTCATAGGTTCGATGCCTACCCGAGACATGCATTAGTGTGCATGAACATGTCTGTATATCTTGAGTCTGGGTGTAATTATGTTTAAGTATGTATTTACAAACAAAAAGTAGTATATATGTAGTAATATCAGTTATCTGGTTTCCATAGTACAAGCTCTGCTTAGTTTGGGATCAGGGGGGTTACTCCGAAATACGTCGCTGACGGATCGTCCGAAGTACGGATTCGATTTACGATCAAAACAATGTCAAATCGTAGAGAAAAACGAAAGAAGAAATGTCAAATCACGACAATCCGTCAGCCGAAACGTTAGATTCGTATTTCGGAGTAGGCCAGCAGGTAGCCGTGTGTAAAAGAATGTCCCCGGATATTTATTATTCACTTACTTATTTATAAAATCCAGGCAGGGTCACTAGCTTTAAAGAAAGCGATCCTAGCCACAGTTACGGAACGAAAATAAAACAACCAATAACAACCAACCATTTATTTAACTTCCTATTGGTCCAATACAGCGCCATCTACCCATCATCATACACACTACACTATGCTTTAATCCAGCCGTCGTTGTCATTAAACTCGGCAGCTGCTTGTATCTTCTCGAAGGGCAGCATCAGGGGGTCTGTGGGCGGCATCTGTACCGTGGCGGCCAGCACCGGGGCCCTGCGACCCTCCTTGAGCAGGAGGATCTTGACCAGGGCCCTCTCGCCGCCGTGGCCGGTCACCGGACGGAACAACACGTCTGGACTGATGTTATCGTCGAACACCTCCTCGATTTTGGTGGGGAATTTTAGCTTGGCTCCCGGTGAGAGTAGGGGCACCTGAAACATTAAGAAGCTATTAAAAAAAAATCCTTTTATGGTATCGGACCATCAACAAGATGGTCCGATACCATAAAAGGCTGGAGGCGGCAGGTTTTAAAAGGCGGTACACAGCGCATATGACCGGGACATTTGGAAGTACATAGTTAGTAGTAGTTGGAATAGTCGCGATCCTCAGAATTGAGGGAACGAGGAAGAAGAATAAAAACAACTAGTCTTGCACCAACTAGGTAGGACTCCATAAGGGCCACCGCAGACATGCTACATTTTGCATTGGCGATCGGCGATTTTGCGACTTCATCGCGTTTTGGCGACTCTCTGCGGTCGGACGCAGCGACTGCTCCGATGCTAAAAGCGACTAAATCGCCGATCGCCGATGCAAATAGTAGCATGACAGCGGTTTCCCTAATATAAATTTGAAAATCATATTGTAAGTAACTTTTGCCGCAGAACCACCAACCGTTAGGGTAGACTTGTACTCGAGGTTCGGACTTTGTAGGGATATAGGCTAATAATAATGTAAAATCAACCAATAATAGCGCCGAGACATTACATTTCACCCAATAGGCGATCATAAAATATAGCAATGTCTTCCTATTGGTTAACATAACAGATCCTCACCTTGATATATGGATTGGAAACCTTGTAGTTGACAGTGTGAACATGGAACAGTATGGAGAGGCCGATGACGGCCTTGTCTTTGGCCGTGTTCTCTATGATGAGCGCCACGCGGAACACGGGACCCAGGCCTTCCACCTGCCAACGACCAAAGGTAAGCCTTACGCGAATGTGACTAAAGTGGCGAACAAGCTTACAGCCCGCCTGATGTTAAGCAGTTACCATAGCCTATAGATGCTTGTAATGCCGAAGGCATCGCATGTTGCCGACCTGAAGGGAAGTGGGACAGAGGGAGGGGAAGGGGAGCAGTGTTGGGCTTCCGTCTCTCTCACTCATCGTACGAAACGCAGCTGTAATAGCTACTTTCCGCCATCTTCTGTGAGAGGGTGGTACTACCTCGGTCGAGCCAGCCCATGAGCTGCAGTCAATTGGCTACAGCTTGGCTCTCCCACCAATAAAAAATGTGTAACGTCACGACTTTTATCCCCATTCGGGGGTAGTCAGAGGCTTGAGTGGCCATACACCACCACATTGTGGAGGTATTAACCAACTCAAAGCCCACGTTTCACCTGATAGTCAGAACCCAACGTGTCAGGTCGTGAACCTTGTCGCCGTGTATACAGGAACTGACTATTACCTAATCCCGAGGGATAGGTAGGTTTCCTCACGATGTTTTCCCTCACCGTCAGCGAACTGTAAAAAACCAATACCACCAATAAAAAATATCAGTTTTTCATATAAATGCGAGGCTATACCTCGAGCTGAAGACCGCGCTCAGTGGCGTGCATTGGGGGAAGCCTATGTCCAGCATTGGACAGCAATAGGCTGATGATGATGGTGATGATGACGGTGATGATGATGACGGTGATGATAATGATAATGATGATGATGATAATGACGATGACGGTGATGGTGGCGGTGGCGGTGGCGGTGGCGGTGGCGGTTGCGGTGACGGTGGCGGTGGCGGTGGCGGTGGCGGTTGCGGTGACGGTGGCGGTGGCGGTGGCGGTGGCGGTGGCGGTGACGGTGGCGGTGGCGGTTGCGGTGACGGTGGCGGTGGCAGTGGCGGTTGCGGTGGCGGTGGCGGTGGCGGTGACGGTGGCGGTGGCGGTTGCGGTGACGGTGGCGGTGGCAGTGGCGGTTGCGGTGGCGGTGGCGGTGGCGGTGGCGGTGGCGGTGGCGGTGGCGGTGGCGGTGGCGGTTGCGGTTGCGGTGACGGTGGTGGTGATAATGATGATGATGATGATGATGATGATGACATACCTCGGCTGTGAGTCGCATGGACTCCATATTCCCGGCGCCGACAGAGTTGTCGGACCTGACGTGCGCGTCCAACAGCGTTCTAGTGGCGACCAGTCGGAGTCGGTTCAGCTCGTGTTGGAACGACTCGTGCATGGCTGTAATACAAAAATATATAATAAAAAATATCGCTAGACGTTATGGCATAGTTCCAAACCAAGCAGTGCTTGTATCTGTAGTCAGTACTACATATAGGTAGTACAAATTATGAAAAGGCTATTTCTATATAAAATATCCTGGGACATTCTTTTACACACGGCTACCCGGCTACCTGATCCCAAACTAAGCAGAGCTTGTACTATGGAAAACAGATAACTGATATTACTACATATACTACTTTTTGTTTGTAAATACATACTTAATATACATATACACCCAGACTCGGGACATACAGACATGTTCATGCACACAAATGCATATCCCGGGTAGGAAACGAACCTACGACCTGCAGCGTGAGAGGCGGAATCTACATCAAACACGCCAAAGGGCCCATCGAAAAAAATCCAGAAGGGCTAGACAAGTGGCTGACGTCTACAAGCGTTCCTTCAAATGGCTACGCTTCATGTATGGAAATGACATAAGTCACGTGATCTACATAGTAACTTGTTGTTGATCTACATAGCGACGTCTGACATTTCCATACATTGTGAAGTCTATTCTATTCTATTCGATTAGCGTTCATGCCACTTGTCTAGCCCTTCTGAGCGTAGCGGAAGTCTAGTGGAGAAAAGAGCTACTTTGCTCGCGCTTTCTGAGTAACAAATGGTTTTTTTTTTTATGGGATGAAAAATACTCACAGACAGCGTTCTCGCGCTCCCTGACAGCCTGCTCCAAGAACAGCTTGGACTTTTTAGGTATGAGCCAGGGCCGCGCGCCGCCCGCCCCCCCTCCCGCCGGCTCTGCGCCCGCGCACCCGCCGCTGAACTCCGCCGTGCGCTTCAGGATCTTCAGCATCAGGTTGCCGCCTGGTAGTCACCAACAGAAGTCACTGAACATTCTCATTTTTTCAAATCGGTAATACTCTTTATTTTACAAGCATTGGTAGGTAATAGTACATTACTGCCGCGGTCTCTAATGAGTGTGTTGTTGACCGCGTTGTTGATGGCCGAGAGCGTAGCGAAGCTTAGCTTGAGGCCATTATAGCGTGGTCAGCAGTACACTCATTAGAGACCAAGGCTTGTATAGTGCTTTACTCAAAAATGCGACTATTAGTTTAAACAAAACCAGCTAAGTAGGTATAAAAATTCATACAATTATATTTATAGTACGTTTTTTTATACTTTTCCTATTTGCTAAGCAAAGATGGCGTCCAGCGGGGCGATTGCGTAACTTTTTGTCAATGTTTCAATTGGTTTCGTATATAATTGACTCAGGATGAACGAAACCAATTGAAACATTGACAAAAAAGTTACGCAATCGCCCCGCTGGACGCCATCATTGCTTACCAAATAGGACAAGTATAAAAAAACGTACTATATATATTTTTACGAACTATATCTATAGTTGTGTATTTTCTCTGTTTACGTTTCCATGGCAACGGCACGACCAACTCGTTTTTAACCTTCAATCAGTTTTTTTACGAACCATAAACATACCTGTTTGTTACGTTTCCATGGCAACGGTCAAATAACAAATATAATGACGATAATACCGGGTAATAATACATTGTATGTCTAGTAGCTCTTGCAGTACGACAAATCCGATTTTGCTCGAAGAAGGTTTGTGAAATAATGACAACATTATAAACATTTTTGAGTAAACCTTTTTGAAACTAAATAATAGCAACACATTTAAATATTGTTTGGATAAAATAATGGAATTGATGTTAAACAAAAGTGTGCAAGTAATTTTAAAAACTGAGAATGTGCTAACTTCAATAGTGGTAGAGCCAAGCTGTAGGCAATTGACTGCAGCTCATATACGGGCTGGCTCGTCCGAGGTAGTACCACCCTTTCACATAAGATCGGCGTAAAGTAATAATAGCTTCTTAGCTGCGTTTCGTGCGATGAGTGAGAAAGCCGGTAGTGTCAAGATGCTATATTTTTTTGGTTAATAATAGTTATCTGACGATTCTAAAACTCCCGCGCTTACACTAACAATTACAAACCAGATTATGCATTTGACATGTCAACTTACTGCCTGTCACTATAATAAGCACATGCTCCTCCTGGCCCAGCTGACCAAACTTCATTACCGACACCACATCTGCAAGAAAACAGGTAGGCATGATAAAGCAAGTTTTTGCAAAATACAGTGGAGGACAAGTACTAGGGACACAGTACTGAAGAAGGCAGATTTTTTCTTCAAGACCTCGTAACTTGTAAAATCATAGGACTTTGATGCTTATGTTACCTAACGTTGGCATGTAGGCACATTAATATGGGGCCATCCATACATTACGTTACACGAATTTCATGATTTTTGGACCCCTCCCCCCTTGTCACAGTTGGTCACATTTGCCAGACTCCCCCCCTCCCTGTGTGACGTCACATATTTTTTACAATTTTCTAAAATTTTCGGTTACAGTTCAAATTTCGGTTTTAATACTTGGATATATTAGATGTTTAAATGGGACGTCACTTAGGACCCCTCCCCCCCTTGTCACACAATGTCACATTTCGTCGACCCCCCCCCCCCCCCCCCTAAGTGACGTAATTTATGGATGGCTCTTAATCCTAAATATGCGTATAATAAAATAGGTAAATAGTTCCTTAATAATATTTATTTTATACGGTCTTTACGGTGGTGGTGCTCCAGCATCAGACACCATTGAACCATCCTGTAGATACCTGTAATGAAGAGCGTGTCCCGGCGCGCCTTGCCGTCGTACAGGTGCAGGTGTCCCGAGGCGAGCGCGACGGCCGCCAGCGTCACGCCCAGGTGCAGCACCGGCACCAGCGCCAGCGACACCGGCCGGTGCTCCAGCATCAGACACCATTGCTTCTTACCCTGGACGAGCATCAGCATGTTTTATACAAGGACTTATTTAAATAACTATAAAAACCTCAGACACCCCAAGATTTTTGAAGTGAAAACTTCTTTAGCGGCGTTGTGCACTTTTCGTGAGATGGGTAAAATAAGTTAAACTCGCGACAGGGTCACGTGTCCTGATCGAAAAATTCGACAGATTCCGCAGGGCGCTTGCGCGAATGTTCGTGTGTGTTTGTGTTACAGCTTGCCACGCGCATCCATGGATGGTGACTGCTGATGGCTCGACCGTCTATGTAGTGGCCAGATCGTGGGAAAAAGTTACCCCTCACTTTACGTACCTTTTTATACTGAAGAGACCCCCCCTCCCCCTCTCCTCCCCCTCTCCTCCCCCCTCCCCCCCCCCCAACAAAACCGCCGGAACAAACCGATTAGATATTAGAAAGAAAGAAAGAAACATTTATTCGACACACTCGCAACACATAGACAGAGGAAACAGAAAAAAGCGGCCAGCGCGAACTGTGCCGAAAAGGTATTTGGCTCAGCATGTGCTGGGGGGGTACGAGACTCCACCAGCGCTGATTTTCAGCCAAACCCAAGAGATAGAGAAGATATTTCATTAAGAAGAAGATATTACATTTTGTGCCCAAAATCATGGCGGTCGATATGTTGTCGGCCGTCTGTTAGCAGTCCATTGGCCGACAACATACCGACTGCCAAGAATTTAGCTGACGGAAAATCGTCCGACACTACTTCAGTATGTCGGAAATTGCTCTGAAAGTACAAAAACAAGCTGCTACTATCGGAAACATTCTCTCAACTACCTGCGTCTATATTTCCGAGTGCTTACAACCCAAATCATTTCAAAAGTAGGGTGAACAGGCATATTCTGGATGCGCTCGCTCCACCGTCGCCCTTATCTTTGCCCTTGCGGCAAGATTGAGGTCAAGAGCAAGCCTATTTTTAATTATAAAAAAATATTCCCCCTCCCCTCCCCCCCCCTCCTCTCCAGGTATTGGTATTACCTTCTTGGAGTAGCAGGCCATGGTGTGGTCGGCGCACACGACGATGACGCTGGCGTCCGCGGTCACCACTTCCATCGCGACGATGTGCTCCGCCGTGCTGAACAGCACGCGGCCCTCGGGCCAGTCCTTCTTGACCACGCACACTGATTTCTCTCTGAATATGGGGACACAGAGGAAGGATCAATAATAATAAAAATATATAAAAATAAATATAACGTCACGACTTCTTATCCCCATTCGGGGGTAGTCAGAGGCTTGAGTGGCCATACACCACCACATTGTGGAGGTATTAAGTGAACTCAAAGCCCACGTTTCACCAGATAGTCAGAACCCAACGTGACAGGTGGTGAACCTTGTCGCCGTGTATACAGCAACTGACTATTACCTAATCCCGAGGGATAGGTAGTTTTCCTCACGATGTTTTCCCTCACCGTAAGCGAACTGTAAATTATGCACATAGATGAAAATTCATACAATAATAATAAATAAATAAATATCCTGGGACATTCTTTTAGACACAGCTACCTGATCCCAAACTAAGCAGAGCTTGTATTATGGAAACCAGATAATTGATATTACTAATATACTACTTGTTGTAACGTTTGTAACTACATTGGTATACATAATCACACTCAGACTCGGGACATATAGACATGTTCATGCTTACAAATGGAATCGAACCGGGTAGGAATCGAATCTACAACCTGCAACGTGATAGGCGGAATCTAAACCAACTAGGGGGATCGAACGTGGAACGCGGCCTCTCTAACCACTTGAGCTATTAAGGCTTTCGTTTGATGCTGTTTAATCGAAAGACCTATCTATTACTTACCTACTATGGCGCCTAAGAATTAGATGATTTTTCATCGATCGATAACATTGATCTATTAAAAATTTTAGGCAATTAACAGTCATACACAACAACTAGGCAAATCCTGTAAAATAGGTAAGTCAGAACGGTGCGAGATGCCGATAATGTGCCATATTGCTTACGTCATAACAGGCATAATATAATACGATCTCATTCTACTATGCCAGTGGGTACATACTTTCAATAAGTGCATTAAAATGTAAGGTACTCACAATTACATATAATAAACAAATCGTGCAACAAATAAATAAAGTTATTGTGTTAGAATAAATATTTATTTATACAGTGTAATAATCAGTGCCTGCCAAACATAAATAGCAATATCAGCAACACAATTATAGTCCATTGGTGGCCAACAGGCGGGTGGGACCCATGTCCCATGTTATAGACACACCTCGTGGCTACAGTGACTCTGTAGTCGACCGTGTATAGGCCCGTCAGGATCATTTGGTACGGGGTTCTCTTCACCCCGCTCAGCTTCGCCTAGACAAGAACAAATACACCTTCATGCTTGTTTTCTCCTAAGGGATATGCAGAAGTTCCTACGGTATTTTGTTTCTAATGTAATAGTGGGCGAGCCTATCGCCAGTCTCCAATTAAATTCAAATAATTTATTTCAGACATCCAAATGCGTACATAATATTAATTACACCTACCTACCACATTCCCCTCAATTCAAGGAGGATGCATACCTATACAATCAATGTTCTATAATATTTATTTATCTATGGTTTTATTAGACAACAAAACGAGATAGAATTGAAATATCAAACCCTGACATACTTTAGTGAACCTAACTAGTATTCAAGAAATTTCTCAACTCTCTATTGGGCCAGGGTGGTGGACTATGTCCTTAACCCCCCTTGTGTATAGAGGAGGCTACTAACCTGTGTCAGCTGGGTAAAACCGTGTGGGTCAAGCATTATAATATCACCATCCTCGGTAGCCACTACCAAACAGCTCACAGCATACCGGTCCACGGAGCTCATCTTCAAACAACCGATACACACAATCTCTGTGCTACTCTTTGTGGGTAGCTGGTTGTAATGTTCTAAGTACTCAAGTTGGGAGTCAGGGGTCAGTGAGAGGATGTTCTGGGATTGAGGACTGAGGATCTTGTATGGGATGGCCTTGAGGCTGTCAATAAGGGGCTGGATGGCGTCAGTGTTGTGGTTTGCTGGGTCAATCAACTGGAAAGAGGTAAATAATAATAATAACCTGGGACATATTTTACACACGGCTACCTGATCCCAAACTAAGCAGAGCTTGGACTATGGAAACCAGATAACTGATATTACTACATATACTATTTTTTTATTTGGAAATACATACTTAATATACATACACCCAGACTCGGGACATACAGACATGTTCATGCACACAAATGCATGTCCCGGGTAGGAATCGAAACTACGACCTGCAGCGTGAAAGGCGCCATCACGCCAACCACGCCAACGGGCCTGTCAATAAATAAATATAGCCAGACTTACACACCAACTGTATGGTCACAAACTAAGCAATGCTTGTACTATGGCTACCATACAAAGGCTGTCCCACTGGGACTGGGGGCGATCCCAATGGCACCCAGATCAGGGCAAATTATGAAAAGGCCAGTTCCAAAATTTGCCACTGGCGGGAATCGAACCTGCAATCACCAAAAAATTGCCTTCATAAAAGAGTGATGAAGTAGTGACTAATACTTTTAATAACCAAGGTATACCTGCTTTTACTAAACCTTGGATAGTAAATATATACTATACTCAATATTGTAAAATCTACAGAACTTTATTTGATGCCTGTATGACAGAGTTACAAATAAATAAGATGATCTGTTATCTAAACCGTTTCTGCTGTCTAAAGTCGTTTTACTGTACCTGCATACCCACAACCTACATATAGCTATATAGTATAGATTTATATAGTTTACTTTAATTTTATGATCTGTATACCTAACATATAAAGCACAGTTTACTAGTTACCTGTTTCCAAACCTCCACCTCGCACACACTCAGCTCAATAGAGGGCAGGTAGTACTTATAGAACAGCTTCAGATTCCTGTACAAGTACACACAGCAGCTGTATGCCACAGCGATGATTGGCACGGAGCGAGGCACACTCTCACTGATGTAGAACCCGACTATACCCAGTGGCAGGCCGGGGAGGGCCGTGTCAGATATCTGCATAGCACCTTTGAACACCTGAATGTAATAAGTACATTGGTTTCTTTAAAAATAATTGTAAAGTATATTTTTAACCACTTTTTAAGGTTCCATACCCAAAGAATACCAACGGGACCCTATTACTAAGCCTACGCCGTCCGTCTGTCTGTCTATCTGTCCGTCTGTCAGCGGGCTGTATCTCACGAACCGTAATAGGTAGAGTTGAAATTTACACAGAATGTGTATTTCTGTTGCCGCTACAACAATAAATACTAAAAATACAATAAAATTTGAACATAAAGGGGACCATACAAGAAACTTGATATTTTGACATTTTTATTCTACGGTGGTACGGAACCGTTTATGTGCGAGTCCGACACGCACTTGACCGGTTTTTGAATCTTTTGTCATGGCTGTTTCGGGTAAAGAGGAAAGAGCCAGCCTCGTCCGCTAAACACACACTTACTTTTAGTTTAGGCCCATCTCCTCGACCTAGGTCTCCAATAACAAGTTTAAATTCGTTATCATTTTGCAAGTCCATGAGAGCCAGGTTGGACGGTAAAGTATTAAGATCTATTTCGTCTGTTCCCACTTCCACGTCTAGCCAACGAGTTATACTTCCCATGTTTTGATATTATTTAGCCAGGTAAATAGACAAAACCATACAAAACACAAACTTCGGATTTCGGAAATTACAATTTGTTTTCGTTTCGCGCGCGATATCGTGTTGTCATGACAACAAGTATTGTAACATTCTTTTGAAATGCACGTTTCTAATATAAAAACAAAACCTTATGAAAACCGGCAAAATTAAACTAAAAAACTCCATTGTGTAGTAGTTTTTTGTTTATTTTTTCAAATCCCTTGAGACAACGATAAATATATCACAATACCACAAAACTACAATTAGTTTGCGATAAGTAGGCATTATAACTAGCTTTGCAAATGTTGGTACATTCAGAAACCAAATAATTCTGCATTTTTATTAAATGTTCTACCTACTCAATTAAAAATGAGAAAACAAGATTTACTTTTACCCGCGGACGTAAATACATACTGGACTGTTCACTACTGCACAAAAAACGAGCCGAGCGAGAGGCCCTAGTTGGGACCGTGTCCCTCTCATTTCGAGTTGCCATGCCAAAATAATATTATCGTTGGGTAGTGATTGTTAGTTTTTAAATCAAGCAAATAAATTAATTTCGTATTTATCGTGACTATTGTTAATATGATAAAACAATAGTCCCGATAAATAATAAATTAATTTATTTGCTTGATTTAAAAACTAACAATCACTACCCAACGATAATATTATTTTGGCATGGCAACTCGAAATGAGAGGGACACGGTCCCAACTAGGGCCTCTCGCTCGGCTCGTTTTTTCTGTCTAAGAATTGTCAAGGTATAATAGGCCTTAAGGCAGCAGAATAAAGTTGAATTTCTTCTTAACCAAAAACTCAAGTAATAGATCCTTCTTAATACATTCGTGGCGTGCAGTTACTGAATTTTTCAAGAAACGTCATGTCATTTGACTTGACATTTTGACATTGACATTCCATTTTTTATTTGTGTACGAACGAAGGAAAGTAAGTGATGAGATGTGCAACAGTCGTATTGTGTAAAAAGTTTTACAACTTTGAATTTGTAGTTTTATGATTATAATTTTTTGATTAAGATACGATATTAATGTATCGTTTGCTATGGTACATACAGGAGAGCTAGTGGACAATAATTTACATCATTACATCCTACGTTTATAGGTAAGTTCATGCCTGTAATACCTTCAAACTGTTGTTGTGTTTTGTTATGTTTTGCGGATACTTGTTACCAATTACTTATTACCATTTAATACTTACGTAGTTGTTAAAAACCTCTGTGTAATTCTGGTTTTTATTTTATTTATGTAGGTCAGCCAACGATCGGAGTTTTATGAGCGCAAAATTTACTTTACAAGTGAAGCAGTATAAATCTACTTACAACTTCATGAATAAGTGCCAAGTCAAATACATGGTTAAAGTACCTATGTATTGTGAAGATAACCCTAAGATAGAAGCTAATGAACTATAAGTATACATACTTAGAACAAGAAAACTAAATAAAAATGGTTTCAACATCTCAATGACACTTATAAGAATATTATAGGCACCTAATATTCCATAAGAGTACCTACCATTAATATATTCTGATCGTTCACTGAATTTAGCTTTAATAAATTAATTTCGAATCTGTGCCAACATGGTACAGTCAGCAACTAATTCGCGGAACTTTTCAAATTGGTACCTAATAAGTACCTATTCATTCTTTCACTAATGTTGGTGAACATTGTCCTTAGACCATCTAACTTAGGGACCCGGTACGCGCATAATTCAACGAACAAAATTTTCTGTCAATTCCTGGGGGAGGGGAGGTAACCACTACATTAAAATTGACGCACACTTACTCAAAACATTTTGTGTCATTATAAACGCACACATAAAGAAATGTGCAACACTAGTATATTTTACGCACACTAAAAGATCTAATACGTCAACATACAGAATTTTACTACCGTAGGACCATCGGTGTAATAGGGTGAATACCACTATCGATATTTCTAATTAGCTATATCGATAGTTTCATATACTCATTATTACATTTATAGCTGTCATTATAATATACTGAATTATCTCTACTGAAACAGCTGAACAAGAAATAATGAGTAACTCGCGAGGCGTAAATATTCAACGGAAACAAGATGATTCCGGGTACATCCCAATTCAGTTCCTTGAAAATGAGATTATCTAAAAAATAAGTACCTAATGTTCCCAAATAAGCTGTTTCATCCCCCCCACTCCCACTCGACCAGCGCCATCTGCTGCCACTGGCCTGGCTGATATCTTTTGTTAGGTAGGTACGTATAAACGTAATAGGTATTATTATACTAATGTCATCATCATCATCATTTCAGCCAAAAGACGTCCACTGTTGGACATAGGCCTCTCCCAAGGTTTATTATACACTATATATATTATATTTTTATCGATACCGGTCTGCAATCATAAATAAACACTACTACAACACTGTTCAAATCAAAAAGTACCTATATAGTAAAAAATCATTCTTGCAACATTGACTAATACGACTGAATAATTTTGATACTTGATTTATTATTTTTAAGTTTTCACGCAAGCACTTTTGTTTTCTTTGATGTTGGTCAATAAGATAATATTTGTTATACATATATTTATGCCATATGTGATTCATCGCCTCAGTAGCAGACGCTGCCTGCTTCTGGGTCATATGGACCTGGAGCAGTGTCAGGTTCGATTCCGTTTATCAAGATCAAGAATTTATCGAGATCGTATTTATCTGAATTGTTTCGATAGTGGGTGTTTTTGTTTCAACATGAGTTAGTTCTTTTTTTTTGTATTTTAGGAAAATAAAACACACATTTTTTTATTTTAATCTTGGTCTAAATATTCCACTCCTGATAAATCCATATATTGGCGTGGGCCTGCCGCTGCCTCATCAACTCATCATCATCAGTCTCCACAGCATTGCTGTCATCTTGAAGATTTATTATTAATCGATTAATGTCATCGTAAAGAGCAATTTTCGACTATTCTTCTAACGGTACCTGAAAAATAAAATAATTCAATAAAAGATAATTTCTTTAATGCTTTAAGATTATTTGTTTATTTAGTAATTAAGTAACGATGTTAACTGACAAGCAAACATAGAAAAATAAAGCAACCTTAGTTTATGTATTGGTCGAGATGAAAGCAACACATAAAAATAATGGGCAAGTATCAAGTGTGTTCAATCGAATGTACCTCTAAGCGATCAATGTATATTTACTGAAAAACCTGTAAACTGAAACTTTGAGCCTGCCTTTGTATACAATAAACACATTATTTAACTTAAAAACTGTAAAATGTGTAAAATAAACTGCTTATATACCTATAATATCAGCGGTTCTTTGGTAAACATGGTCGAGTTCTGACAAAATATTTTGCACCTCAAATTCCGCGAGACACCGCCTGTAAACTTTGTGAATCACCTCTCTTGTTGAATTACTAATGATTTATTCATTGTAAATCGTTTTTAACGTTCTGCGACTGGATTATCACCGCGTAATTCAGTATTTATCCGTTTGTTTACAAAGTTCAAATACTTGACAATTATTTGACAAATAAAAAATACAGTTGCCAGGGTAGAAAAGATTCGTCTATGGTCACAGTAGACTATTCGATTAATTCGTACTCGATTAATTGTATCGATAATATTTTCGATTCTTATGACATTTAATATTTTAATGAATTTAATAGAAAAATTGCAATAATTACATCAAAAATACTTACATATGAAATGTTACCCCATCTTTTTGTATATTACTATTTTTTGTAATTTCTTTGCACACGTTTAATGGGACAATTCGGCATTTTTCACGGAGCACCTTACACCGCGAAAACGATACTTACTCTGATCAAATCGATTTCGAAAACAGTTTTTATATACGTGTCAGAGATTTTTGGTCTAGTACCTATAAAAAAAAGCTAGAGGGGAAGATCATGCGAAGCGCATCCTGAGTTAATACATCCATGACATTGTCAAAACAAAAACAAAAAACAAACCAAATTGGCAATTAAAATATGTTGCCAATATTTGATTGGCGACATATTTTAATATTGTTAAGATCAAGACAAATCATGGGCTTGATGCAAAATGTGCTAGAAATTTGAAAAATTCTGAATGTTCAGTGACTTACGTTGCTGACCATGCTACCAAGAACTAAGTCATTTTTAAATCTGAGAAATCTGTGGGAATTCCTGCCTATTTCATGTGAACCACATACTTTTATAACAACCTAGAATATTATTATTATTATAAGTGTATTATTTTATTTGTTAGGGATCAATAGTGCTGAATAAACTATTCTGATATAGGTACCTACCAAAGTTTCCATTAGAAATCTCATTCAGGTCTACTTGAAAACAATTATTGAAATTGTAGGTTCAAACCATTACTCATATTTAAAACATTCTGTTTATTAATAATAGGAATGAATATGAATGTAGGTACCGATAGCATAGGCAATTGGTGACAAAGAACTCCAAATGCCTGAGCTGAACAATAATTATTAATGTTTAGTATAAATAATATGATACAAATTATTGGAACTATAGGAACTATACATTAACACTACACATTACATCATGGGGTTCTTCAAAAGGCATGTTTACAGGTCCCTAAAAGGTCGGCGCCGCATCTGCTCCCCTTAAGTTGCAGATGTCCTGGGCGGCGGCTTCCACTTACCATCAGGTGGACCGTCTACCAGTGTGCCATCCTTGGCTATTAAAAAAAAAAAAAACAGGGTTCATAAGTATAATAGAAGAATTAATATCATTTTTCTCTGTCTCCTAGTCTTTCTCTAATAGGTGACAAAGAACTCCGAAATGCTCAAGCTGAACAATAATTATTTATATTCAGTATAAATAATATGATACAGATGATTGAAACTATACTTCTCATAAAAAAAACGAAACAGTACTAATCAGGTATTTAAATAAAATAAAAAGATGGATATCATTAAAAAAATACGCCAATAAATAGCTGGCAGTTTAGTCTACACAATGGTGTACCACAATTACAAATTTGAATTTAAATTTTAGAATAATCATCCAATAAATGAATTTGTTTCGATTTTTTTGATAAGAAGTGTATTTATAGGAACTCTACGGGGTTCAAAAATAAAATAGCAGAACATATTACTATTCTCTGTCTCCTAGACTTTCTCAAGCATTGTTTTAACCTACATTACTTCTTCAGAAGTTCTGGAAGTTCATATTGTAATGTTGAATATTTAGAATTAAACTTTATGTATGGTTGAAAAAAACATAAAAAACGATTTACCAATTGTATTTAGATTGGGATTTCTTATCTGAGAATAAGTACAAATAATAGCAAGTTACTTCTATGCAAATTTGTGCAATGATTTTTGCAAACACTTGTCATGGCCAATGCAATTCATAAGGAAAATCAAGTTGATAATTGAAATTCGCACATGCCTTTAATGACAATTAGATCTCAGAAATAATCAGAGAAATTCCTTGATGAGTCAGTGGTGAATGGAAAATTGCTACTAGCCGCAACCTGCGTGGTTCAGCAAGTTTGTTCAGTTTGCTCTTTATTTTATTTGGCCTCCCGTCGCGACACGCGCCCGCACGCTGACTCACCAACCTGTTTGATAGGACCTCAAAATACCTATGATGTATCTATAATCTATATAATAACTGTGTATTGATTTGTAGATCTCAATTCCAACTGAGATCACTTACTCAACGATGAAGGATAAAGTCGTAAGGAAACATACATGCCTATCGAAAGATGGCTGAAGTTCGCCAAACCGCACTGAGCCAGCATAGTGGACTATGCCCAATCCCCCTCCTATTAAGGAGTGTGCTTGGTACCTATAACTGCTATAGGCTAGCCCTCCGCTATTCTTACATTACGACAGAAAACACTGAAAACGATTTTGGCTTCGATAACCAACCTTTACGTACGTTCCAATGGAACTTATTTTAAGAGATAAATACGAGGAAAGAACACAGGAAGTAGCGCATTCCATAGTAAAAAAACTCATTTTGCAACGAGTGCTCGGGCGAAGCATGCGAGGCATCTGAACGCTATTGTAGGTACTACCCATATAGGATAGATTATGTATATGGAAACACCCATCTTTCTACGTGACGGCTCAAATAGTAGCACTTTCGCTATGTAGTACTCAACAAAACCTCACTAGTCAAAGTAGGGAGTATGATTTAGTACCCTACAAGACGCCCCAAAACTGACCTCACCTGGTCAATCACCTTGCCGTATTAGGACTAAACCTTTTACAACCCACGCACGTGGTCAACTCCTTCTGCGGTAATGGATTGAATCTCATTGATAGACAGCTTTGTCTTCTGTACATGTAGACTTCAAAATATTGATCGCACATAGGTACTTTAATAGTAGCAGTACTAAGGATGTTTATCTACGTAGAATTGTCAATCCTTGAAATAACAAAGAGCTAATTCACATCTGTGCCTTGACTAATTAAATTATCTATACTTCTATACTAATATATAAAGAGGGAAATGCTGACTGACTGACTGACTGACTGACTGACTGACTGACTCATCAACGCCGAGCCGAAACTACTGAAGTTAGAGACATGAAACTTGGAAAGTAGATGTATTTTGTGACGTAGACAAGCAATAAGAAGCGATTTTGGAAAATTCAACCCCTAAGGGGGTTAAATAGGGGATGAAAGTTTGTATGCAAGTTCGTCATTTTTCAAGTTAGAATTATGAAAATTTGTGTTGAGGTGTCTTTTTAAAAATTAAAAATATGGTTTTCGTCGTTTTTGAATATTCAACCCCTAAGGTGGTAAAATAGGGGTGAAAGTTAGTTGGGAAGTTTGTATAGATGTTCGTAATTTTTGAAGTTAGAATTATGAAAATTGGTATTTAGGTTCCTTTTTAAAAATAAAAAACTTGAATTGCTGCGTTTTTGAAAATTCAACCCCTAAGGGGGTAAAATAGGGGACGAAAGTTTGTATGTAAGTTCGTCATTTCTTAGGTTAGCATAATGAAAATTTGTGTTTAGGTTTCTTTATACGTATTAAAAATAATAATTTCAGCTTTTTTAAGAATTTAAACCCTAAGAGGTTAAATTGGGGGGGGGGGGGGGAAGTTTGTATGGAAGTTCGTTTTTTTTTGAAGTTGGAATTACAAAAATTGGTGATTAGGTGACTTTTAAGAGATAAACAATATTAATTTCAGGGTTTTTGAAAATTCATCCCCTAAGGGTGTAAAATAGGGGATGAAAGTTTGTATGGAAGTTCGTCATTTTTATAGTTAGAATTATGAAAATTGGTGATTAGATGTCTTTAAAAAAAAATAGAGTTATTGAAAATTATACGGGATATGGGATACGTGATACGGGATACGGGATACGGTTCACGGGATACGGGATGTGGGATGCGGGATACGGGATACGGGATACGGGATGTGGGATACGTAATACGGGATACGGGATACGGATACGGGATACGGGATACGGGATGCGTGATACGGGATACTGGATACGAGATACGGGATACGGGACACGGGACACGGGACACGGGATACGGGATACGGGATACGGGATACGAGATATGAGATACGAGATACAGAATCAGGGATATGAGATACGGGATCCAGGATATCCAAGATACGGGATTTGGGTTCTAGCAAACGGAAACGGATTTTTTTAAATTTATATCCTGCGCGGACGAAGTCGCGGGCAAAAGCTAGTGATCAATAAAGTTGTATCATTCGACATGCCATATAAACAAATGATGCTTATGTAGAATCATTTTCGTCGAATATAAATCGGTTAATTTCCATTCTAGCGACAGACTGAAACGACTAAAACATTAAAAATAAATACCTACATTGGATCAGTCTAGGTTAAATTAAATATGATGCATCCAAAGATCTTTATAAAAAAATAACTATTTCTCTAACGCGACATGCGTAAGCTAAAAAGAATACCTAAATTACTTAGTAAATCTCGCCAAACTAGCACCAACTGCCCATGCAGTTGGTGCTAGTCTGGCGAGATTTCTCTAACGCGACATGCGTAAGCTAAAAAGAATACCTAAATTACTTAGTAAATCTCGCCAGACTAGCACCAACTGCCCATGCAGTTGGTGCTAGTCTGGCGAGATTTCTCTAACGCGACATGCGTAAGCTAAAAAGAATACCTAAATTACTTAGTAAATCTCGCCAAAATAGTTATTTTTTTATAAAGATCTAGGACCATTTCTAGACTAAGTAATAAATCCCCGGGTATTATCTCAATTAAAGCCGTTTTCTTTTCAATCAAACCTTTTATTGTTTTTTCTACATTCCAATATATGGCCATAGAGCCCTGTCTTTTTAAAGACAATCCTCCTTATATTTTTTATACCATAAAGAATTGAAACCAAGAAGTTAAAAAAGAAAGCAGTGTTGCTACACTCGCAGATAATTATTCATTAATACAATAGTTAAATACTTCCTATAAATATTCACATTGTAGTCAATATAGGCCTGTATCCATATAAAATAACCTATTAGTACGTACCACATACCAAGAATCTTACATTCGGCCTTTCCTGACATTAAGTTTGTCCTCAAACTTCGTGGATAAAATGATGATCAACTCTTATAAAATAAAATAAAATTATATAAAAAAAAAAAATTAACAGACATGCAGTAAAGACTGATAAGGAACATCTTTAAGTAGAAAAGAGATAGAAAGAAAAAATCATATCGTACACTATACTGAAAACTTCCATATTTATCTCTAATACTACTGAAACATTAAAAATTAATAGTGTAATTTTATTTCTCTCTATCTTTTTGTACATAAATGTTTTACACTAATAATCGTCTTACGATAATAAAATTTAAAAAAAAAACTACAACAACAATACTACAACAAAAATAAACCAGTCATACGGTATAAAATCGCTTGGGTGACAACGCCAGCAACAATCATATCAGAATAAATTACGAAAAGGTTATTTTCATAACGTACCCCGACAGTGATTGGTACAGTGAGTGGAGCGACTCACGCTCAACGCACGCGACGCACGCCCCTAGACCAATCAGTTTCATAACATTTTAGCAATCAAAAACGGCCAGTGGATCTATCAACACTGTCAACCGTACCTTAATTAACTTTGATAGCGAGTGGATCTATCAACACTCCAGCTACCAAACAACGGCCAGTGGATCTATCAACACTGTCAACCATATCTTCATTTACCTTGATAGCGAGTGGATCTATCAACACTCCAGCCACCAAACAACGGCCAGTGGATCTATCAACACTGTCAACCGTATCTTCATTTACCTTGATAGCGAGTGGATCTATCAACACTCCAGCCACCACACAACGGCCAGTGGATCTGTCAACACTGTCAACCGTTCCCAAGTTTATCTTGATGACGAGTGGATCTATCAACACTCCAGTCACCAAGCAACGGCGGCCAGTGGATCTATCAACACTGCCAACCATTGTCTACAATTGCAACCCAACTAATAATTAAGTAACAAAATATCATTTACCTTTAAACTCAAAAATCATTAAAAACTTAAAATCTTATTTCTTTCTTTGACCTTATCCAACCATATAATGTAGTCTTATCTCAACACAAATAAATCAAAGTTATTCATCACTCTGTTCATCAGATTCTGAATCACTTCTACTGGCATAAGTTATCCATGGCTTTAAACGATCTGCAGCCCAAACATTACAATAGTCTTTTTGAGTTATATTTGAACCAGCTATACTAGAGACTTGGTACCTGTCATTCTCTAAAACCTTGGTAACTCTAAAGGGACCTGTGAACTTAGGTAATAGTTTTTTACTTTTACCATCATTGCTACCAATGGGTTTGAGTATCTTAACCATGTCACCTTCTTTATACACTCTAGCTTTAATTCTACGCCTATCAAACCTTGTTTTTTGAGATTGCTGATCCTTATCAATATGTTCACTCACTTTATCTCGAATTTCTTGTAAATCACCAGGTTGACGAGTGGTTTTCAGTATTTCCGCAAAAACATTTTCAAATTTACTTGTCATTTGTATACCGAATAAAGCTTCCGTAGGCGCCTTGCCAATCCCTTTATTTAGTGTGTTATTTAAACCCCATTGCACTTTTCCTAACACTGTATCCCAATATTTCTCCCCTATCTTGTCAGTATAAGCAGTTAAAGCATCTAGTATTGTCCTATTATATCTCTCCACTTGCCCATTTGCACGTGGAGAGGCCACTGCATTCAAAATATGTTTAATTTTCGACTCATCACAGAACCGTTTAAACTCTTTGGATGTAAAGGTACTACCTTGATCTGATATGAGTCGATTTGGATATCCAAATGTAGTAAATACCTCCTCTATTGCACGTATTGTCAGCGAAGACTTCAAATTTCTAAGGGGTTTTATGATACAAAATTTTGTGAACGCATCTACCAAAACGAGCAAATAACTGTATCCTCGAGCACTCTTGACAAACGGCCCTAAATGATCCGTGTGTATTGTATCAAATGGTCTATCAATTTTATGAATCGGATGAAGTAATCCTTCCTTCGGTCCACTTGGTTCCTTGCTATATGCACATTCTATACAAGACCGTACATATTTATTTACGAACCGTTTCATTTTAGGGAACCAAAAGTCCTTCCTGATTTTATTTAGAGTCTTTTCCGTACTAAAATGTCCTATGTCATCGTGGTTCAATTTACAAAGATGAAAACGAGCACTTTTTGGAACCACCCATTTCAAATTATCCCCAATCTTACGAAATAATTTATTATCTTTGACAACATAATTCTGACTAATATCTGAATATTCTTTATCTTCTAAAATTTTCTTAATACGTTGTACTTCTGCGTCTGCTAATTGTTGACTTAATAACCAATCCTCTTGAACTATTCTCATTATAGAAGGCATAACGCCAGGAACCACATCAGACTCATAAGGTTGCGGGTTTCTGCTTAAGGCATCTACATGCGACATGGTTGCACCAGGTTTGTATTGTATATCAAAGTCGTACTCCTGCATCACTATCCACCAGCGCGCTATTCGCGGTAGCAAATCTCGCTTGGTAAACGTTGCTCTTAAAGCATTACAGTCAGTGACTAGCGTGAATTTTACGCCAAGTAGATACACGCGAAAACGATGAAAGGAAGCAACTACGGCTAACGTTTCAAGCTCATACGCATGGTAATTTTGTTCATCAACTGATGTTTTACGGCTGAAATACGCTATCGGTTGAATTGAGCCAGAAACATTGTCCTTTTGCATTAGTATTCCACCTAGCCCATGTTTACTTGCATCAGTGTGTAAAATGGTTTCGTTATCTGGATCATATAGTCCTAACAAGGGTCGTTGTATCAGTGCTGCTTTAAGTTCACTGAATGATTTTTCTTGTTCAGTATCCCAAGTCCATGGACAATTTTTCTTTGTGAGATCAGTAAGGGGCGGGCTATCGTGGCAAAACCTTTTATGAACTTTCTAAAATAGCTAGCCAACCCCATAAACTGTCGGACCTCATGAACATTTTTAGGTCTCGGGAACTGGTCAACTGCCATGATTTTCGCTTTTCCAGGCCTAATTCCACTCTCACTTATTTCGTGACCGAGATATTCTAATTGTTCTTGGAAAAAGTTACACTTCTGGAGATTCAAAGTAAACCCTGCACTACGTAATATCTTAAATGCTTCCTCCAACCTTTCTTTTTCTTCATTAAAATCTTTACCGGGTATAAGAATGTCATCCATATAAGCAAGAGTGGTCTTATGCCGGGAATTTCCAAGTACCTTATTGATGGTTCTCTGAAAAATTGCCGGAGAATTAACAAGACCAAATGGCATTTTTTTGAATTGGTATAAACCATCGGGAGTAACAAAAGCGGTAAGGTGCCTACAATCCTCGCGTATTGGTATTTGGTAATATCCACTTGCCATATCAAGGCTAGTATAATACTTATTACCATTAAGCAGGTCAAGTTGATCATCAATTCTAGGCATTGGGAAATGATCCTTTTTAATCTTTCGATTCAAGGCTCTAAAATCTACACATAAGCGGTATCCCCCAGTTTTCTTCTTAACTAAGATTATAGGACTTGAGTAAGAGGAGTTTGATTCCTCTGCAACATCATTATCTATCAACTCCTTTACCATGTCACGAACTACATTTCGTTCCATATAACTCATACGATATGGCCTATATACAACAGGGGTGTGTTCTTCTAGCTCTATCGACATTTCCGTCACATTAGTGCATCCTAACTCGGCCAAAGATTGTGCAAAACATATTCTGTATTCGTTAATCAAATCTACAATTGAATCAATCTGTTCAGGTAAGAGGTTGGTATTAATGTTAATTTCTTCTCTATTGATAGGCAAAAGAGTGGATGAATCTGTAATTCTGTTACAAACAAATTGCTGGTTTTGGGGCTCTGCCTTAATTATGTCACCACGTACTAAAACTATTCCTTGTTTAAATATTAACGGCTTACCAGTTAAATTGCATACAACAATTTTACAACTTCCATCACAAAGATTGTACACACCTCCTATGACAGTATAATCAACATCATTTATACTCCTGCAACCGCTGTTTACTACAAAATCACAATTACCTACAGCGTTATTTTCGCATTCAACAAAATGCAGCTTGCTCACAACCGTTTCAGATGCTATACGTAGAACACATTTATCATTACAATTCTCATTCGTCGGTAAATCTATTAAGTCATGTGGTAGCGCTCGTTTCAGAATGTCTAATGTGTCATTTGTTTTAATAACAAGAACTTCAGAAAGCTCTGTAAAATTTTGTCCTATAAGTAAGTCTTGTGTAAGTAAAGAGGAGTCTACAATGTACGCATCAATATCGGCCGTAATCTCTCCAAGAGATAATTTTATACGTGTTCTTGCTATTGGCATGTATGTTCCATTACCAAAACCACGTATAACAGGTAAGTCACTTTCAGTCTTCTGCAAACCATTTCGTTCTACCACATCCTGCCTAATAAGCGTGCAATCACTTCCAAAATCAATGTAACATTCTACTTCAATATTATCATTTATCACTCCATGTTTATAATATTTTGTGTCTGACTTATTGATAACAGTGAATAATGTTTTCCTTTCTGGCATCTTATTACTAATATTATTTTTATTGTTAGAAAAACACTCACTTGTTTTATGTCCGAAACGGTTGCAGTTATCACACTTAATTACTGGTTTAGGACATTTATTAAACATATGTCCTTTTTGTTTGCAATTATAACAGGTAATATTATTATTTTCCACTACACCACTGCGACATTGTGAAATTCGATGTCCCGGCTTGTTACATTTATAGCATATAATATCTGTATTGGATATTCCTGTACGTGGTCGTTGTGGTTTCGATAAATTCGGATGAAAATCTTTACACAAGTCCTTCAAGAACTTAAGTAGGTCTTCAGGGTCGCTTAACCGTGCCGACGTTGCACTTGCCCTAATCATCTTATCATCTATAGCGTGTACGAGACAGTCTACCGCCTTTTTGTCAGTAATCTCACATGCATTTAGTAGTATCATTTTATCATAGTAGTATTCATCCACCGATTCACCGAATTTCATCCTTCTTGATAGCATTTCGGTTAATAAGGTTCCATAATTAGTCTCCGATGGGAAAGCTCTTATTAATCGGTCTTGCCATTCAGACCAAGTCAATAAGATAGTATTCAATCCTTCATACCATTTCTTAGCATGACCGGTTAACTTTGGTAAAGCAAAATGTCTTGTCTGTTCGTCAGTCCAATTGTAAATCTGGGCGCATTCATTAACCTTTCCTAACCAGTTCTCTATTCTTTGATTTTTTTGTGCTGGATCGAACTCTGGTATAATATTCTTATCATATTTAAATCCCTGAGAATTCTTAGACATTAAACTTTGTAACAGCGTAGAGAAATCGTGTGCATTAATTGTCACATTATTGTTACCTATTCCTACATTATTTTGTATATCATGATGTTTCACTGGCGGTACATACGGCGGTGTCCCGACGTCCTTGGTTAACATAGTTGTTGACTCATCATTCACTTGCGTGACTGGTTGTCTGATGTTCTGCATAACCGAATCACCTTCCACATGTGATTGCACCGACAATACTTCCTCTCTCTCTCGCTGTGCCATTATTAACCGATTCTCTTACTCAGTGAATATACACTAACTGAACCAAATGTGTTGGCATTCATCTCATGTTTTCCATAATGATGCCAAACAGCAACGTTCTCAGTTGTGTCAAACCCAACTCATTTATAATTTGGATATCTATATTAATAGTACTGTATCGGAATGTCACCTAGCTACAACTTAGCTGATAGCACAGATTTAGTAGACTTATAACCAGATACTTATACATACATATCCATTGGAAATAATACTTGCGGTTTAATGACACTCAATCATCCTTTCACTACAGCCGGTATCTACCAAAAATAAAAGTTGTTTATCGTGTACACGGTTACTTAAATAATTTTACTTGACTACTGCCCAAAACAGTAGATACCTAGGTAGACGTAATAATGTCTACACTTTGTTGCTGCTAAGTGCCTATTACAATGTAAGCAGGTATTCTTACCCTAACAAGAAACCAGAACCAAACTCAACACAATAATATATTGTTTCTTGTGATACGTTCCAACATGTACCAATTAGGTACCTATAGTAAGTAATATAAACACACAGATACCATGACTTAACTGTGATAACCACCATAGAAAACAGAAAATAGTAGATTTCAACCGAATTACCTGATTCTTTCCTTCTCCACTTACATTACCAGAATACTTATCTCGTCTTTTGTGGCTGCGCTTATATTTTGAGCGCGAACGCCGCTCCTGCTCCACATTCGCATGAGAGCCATGCCTCGAACTTGTACGTTTTCCGCAATCAGAAGAAGAACTCGTGCTACTGCTATGGTGCCTGCGTTTGCGAGACCGTGCTCTTTTCTCCCTTTTGCCTTTGTCACTTTTCCCCATGATGACAATTGACTTTTATCTTGTGTGAACGCGAGCATTAAATTATCCCACTTCTGATAATAAATCCCCGGGTATTATCTCAATTAAAGCCGTTTTCTTTTCAATCAAACCTTTTATTGTTTTTTCTACATTCCAATATATGGCCATAGAGCCCTGTCTTTTTAAAGACAATCCTCCTTATATTTTTTATACCATAAAGAATTGAAACCAAGAAGTTAAAAAAGAAAGCAGTGTTGCTACACTCGCAGATAATTATTCATTAATACAATAGTTAAATACTTCCTATAAATATTCACATTGTAGTCAATATAGGCCTGTATCCATATAAAATAACCTATTAGTACGTACCACATACCAAGAATCTTACATAAGCAATACTATGGCTACCGTATAAATAAACTCGGGACGACCCCAATGACACCTAAACCAGATAACAATGGATTATCAGTACCTACATCTATCATGTATATTAGTCTAATCAAGGAGACAGCGAGAAAGCAGCCTTGCTCTCGCGATTGTGCAATAGCCCCGCCTAACGTCCTTGCTATGTTTGTATTTGGAGCCTCCTATTTGCATGGCGATTAGTGCCGCGTGAGTGCATAAGGTTTAAACATGTTTTGTTGACAAGTTCTAGAAATTAAAGCCAGGTTGAAGAGGTTGGCTGAGAAATAAATAAGATCTAGTCTAAGAATTCAAAGTGATTCCAAACTATTTTCTAATTAATCGCTTTCAAACTGTTTCCATCAACATATGAGCGATTCTATCGGAATGCTTGTTGCCAGGTCTACTTATAATTATGAAATTCTATGATCAAAATCCAAGAAAACCTTGAGGCACGCATTAAAAGAGTCTACGATAGTCTTTATCATTTCACTGGTGGTGCCATGCTTCGCGTAACAGCAATAATTCACAATTTTTCACACTCCAATTGTGCTCGATAATGTAATTTATCAAAGTTGTGTAACTGCTGTTTTTAATTAAGCATTTTGTGTGTGTATAATAAAATGACAACATTTCTAAGTGGCCTCTGACTGTAGTAATATTGCCTGTGAAATTGCTGTTTTTACGGATCCTTTGTCAGCGTTACGTGTTCAGGAGGGTCAAGGACAGCTATGCTATTGCATAAAGTCCAAATTTGTACTTATAGAAGTACATAGCCCGAAGAACTGATGGCCGATGGGGTAGAAAGGTTCTTGAGGGGCGACCACGTACCGGAAGACGCAGCGTGGGTGGGCCCCCACAAGATGGACTGACGACCTAGTGAAGGTCGCGGGAAACCGCTGGATGCAAGTGGCACAGGACCGGTCGTTGTGGAAAACCTTGGGGGAGGCCTATGTCCAACAGTGGACGTATTTTGGCTGAAATGATGAGAAGTACATTAGAGTTCAGGACTTTAATGTGCCTAAAGTCTAAGTTGCAGGTGTTGGTAGCTTACTCATACTCGGTATTTAATTTCAAGAAGTTACCTCTACAAGTAGGACGTTTAATTACTTTTATTTTTTTTCTACTTCTCAATATAATGAACGTTATACCTTGTGTCCGTTTGTGAATATTAGTGGTCAATTCGTCATCATTAGATTACCTTTCCATTATCTTTTGAAAGGCTTTTGTCTGTTATATAAACGTGATGCTTCTAACGTTCACGTTAACGGCCTACAGCATTGCCTATTCAGTATAATCACGGCGCATTCCTGATTTGCTATACTCCATCGACTAGAATACATCCATACATGAATTTATATCAATGTTATAATCACCTTGCCATCACAGTCACATTAAATTGAACTCATAAATTGTTAAAAACAAGGAAAATCTCGCCATTATGGTTTCATAATGTTTATCCACTTTGAGCCTTTACAAGTAGCAATACATAAGTACCAACTTACTTCAGTTGCAAAGGTTGCATTCAAACTTTTGTTCTTAGTTTCTTACACGGTAGTAATTTGCAAATTAGTAGTTTACAGTTACGGTCGTCTGCAACCAATCTCACAATGGAACCGTACTGTTGATCCACATGGTCGATCACCAAGATCAACGACCTAGCCCACTCATCCGAGATGAATTCTTGACAAGACTGATACCGGATCATGAGTGCGTTTTCTCGGATAAAGGAAATTACACCATCTTTGCATTCGTTAATGAGACGGGATGTGGGTTGACCTGTTTATACATAGAAGATGGATAGGAAATGGAGCAATGAAAAATATTCTGTAAACTTTAGAGAACTTTCTGTAAAATTTCATTTAACTTTGTGTAGCCTAACAAGATCCACATGTAGCTAAAATGTACCCTATAAACCACCATGGAATATTCACAATAGATTAGAAACAAGTTCGATATATCCGTGCTAGGTCGATTATTCACGTTGATTTTGTTACAAATATTACTAACAATGTAAACTCATCTCAGCCTTTAGACCAACTTAGCTAACTCAACTCAAATCAACTCAAGTCAACTAAGGTAAATCTTTGTGCTTAGTCGACTCGCGTCAATACGATCTCTAGGGCTACTATGTTTTGTCCACAATGGCGCTCGAAGAAATAGACCTATAAGTTAGACCTATAATTCTCTTAGATACTGCCGATAAGATTCCATCAATAGTACATAGATTACGATGACTAGGATAATTTGATTAACCACTTAAAGAACAAGTAAACCGAGTCATCCTTGGCCCATTGTGTGTTCTATTACGAAACCCTCTTACGTTTTTATTACTCGGCTCTTCCGTTACTGGTGAGGAAGTTGAGGAATATTAGAACTTCATAACTATCAAGGTCCATCAAGCTACTGTAATCTCATTAGGCTATCCGTGTTCATTAGCAGTTTAAAGTCTGACGACCATCTTGCGATAGCTTACAATCACATCAGCTTAGCAATAGGCTGCAAAAATTCAACGCTGTAATTCTTCTTTTTTGTTGTATCCTCATAGCTGAGGGACGTGATTTTGGTGTAACATATGCCACCATCTCTCTGCAGATCTCTATTTCTTGCGCTATTCGTACATTTATTTGCAAGGTGGCCCCTGTTGCTTCTGGTGTGATGTGTGTCCATCGCTATTGGTGTAACTAGCTACCTAATACACGAGCTCGGTATTCCGCTCTCTGAATCTTCTCCAGCTATCTTCCGATCAGCGTATACCTGGCGAAAATTCTGCACCATTTCCTTTTAAATGTATCGGGTCGAGTGATCGCTGCTCTTGCTTAGTAAATATAGCAGATTTCTGAGAGTAGTTCTTATTTATTTATTTATTTACAATTGCTCACTGCACTTACAGTTCACACCAACGCGCGCAGTGAGCCACTTTATTTGTACACATTCTGCTAACTTAGGAACCGAATACAAGAGTTATGTTTACTGTTAACTGAGTTATGTTTGGAAAAAAATATGTCGACATCTGGTTGCTGAGCAATCAGGGCGTTAAGCATATTTAAATCTCTCTTTGTCAATCAATAGAGGTGATCTGGTGACAAAGAGTTTAATGTTCATCATCTGTCGGTTTTAGGTATACGCACGATTTGAACTGACATTACGCTTCCATATTCGCTATTTATCACAATGTGCCCATATTTATCTACATTTTATTTGCGCGTTATATCCTGTGTGTCGAGTTGATCAACAATGTATGTCTCTTAGTGCCTTTTGTTATTATTTTCAGAATTGTTTTTAATAATAAATTTATATCGAAATATATCGCTAAAAGGTCTTTTGTTTTCATTAATCTTTAATTTGACTTGCATAATCAAATAACGTCAAACGAGCACTTTTAACCAAATGTGCCTGATTATAAGTCAACTTGCTAGAATATGTGGCTGGATTGATATTTCAGAAGATACAGGCATCCACTTAAATTTTGAGCATTGGGGTATAAAAATACATTTGGGATTGTAAGAAGGCCTATTTCAAAATGTTCGTCGAATATGACAAACAGCGTGGGCAGTTGAAGGACATTCCTCGACGTCACATTACAGTTAGATTTCCCAAAATGAGGACATAATATGTATAAGCAGCTTTTGTAGTTTTGCCAAATGGCACATGCTTGGGCACTTGAACATATTTTTCTTTCTTAATGTGATAGCCGGATAAGTAAGTATTATACCGATATGTCCTATTCTGTCTTCTGTTTATTTGTATTGCTGATTAAACCTTACTATCACAGTTCCTTACTCCTCACGGATCACTTAACGCGTTCGTATGATCATCAAAGCTGTTCGATAAAACGCCAATCGGTGCCGCGCAGCGATCAGCGCTCGCAATCAACCAGCAAATTGGATGCGCCTGCACCGCCGGATGTCTGCGCAATATCGCGTTGCATAGTAAAATGTGCACCTAGTGCACAATATAGTGAAATGAAGTAAGCAGCTGCACTCAGCTAAATTACTACACAGATTATACACAGATATTTTGAATATGAAGGTTTTTAAAAAAAATTACCTATAAGTAGATTTCTGGATTAGATTACTGATACAATTGAGTTAAATAAAGATCCATGTCATATTGTTTCCTATGAGTTAGATCCCGCACGTATATTCAATAACGAACTCGCACGTAGAGTCGATAACACTATTAGATTTAAAATAAGTAAGTACTACCTATGGGAAATATATTAAAATATAACCCTTGTATAGGAACTTATGTAAAAGCATGTCACCAAACACAACAACTAAACATCTCTGCAGTGAATGATAGAGAATACATGTCAGAAAATCTGTTTGCATTTCTTTCCCACGTTTCCGCTCACGTAGAGTCTGAGCGAGATGAAACAAAATGTACCGATACCCTTAGGTACCATAACCACACTGGAGAATATGCACTTATATGTTGGTTGTCGCTCAAGACGCGACGTGCTCGCGAAAAACATTATAAGGTTAAGCACCCGAAGGTTTGTTGACATGATTTTACACATGCGGTAGTCTGTAGAGCGAAAATAATGTTTGTTATTGTATTGGAACGCACTCCGGCCCCTAGTAAAATAAAGGATAAAGTAGCAAGTTGAAGAAGACTGTAAATTGGTTCTGGCTACTCCCATATATTATTGGTTGCATAAACTTCACAATCTATTAGAGTAGGCCCTCTCTAAGGTTATAAATTCCTAGTAAATTTGGTGTTGTATATCAGTTCCATTCATGCCATGTAAGTAAATAGGTTTATAAGGTCTTAACTTCTAATGGTATCTTATAGTATTACTAAACATTCAAAATTAGTAAGACCTTAAATGTACTCTTAGATAAAATAATCTGCTTAGATGACCTAATCGAGTACATATTTAAGATCACTGAATAATATATTAAGTGACACACAAAATGTTACTTAATTTAAGCAAAGAAGAGCTAAGATTTATAGAGCCACGCCTTTTGTCTACGATTCTGCGATCAAATGACTATTTGCCGTGCACTAATACTTTGCCTTACGTAATTTGATGCAGAGAAAGTAACGCTAATTTCTGCGTGTAGTTACGTAAAATATGTAAAAAATAAAAGGTGGTTTCTGGATGAGCCAGATGATGTTGAAACCATTATCGTTGTTATATTTAATTCTCTGGTAGCCAGTACTTGTGAGTAAAAAGTGCAGAAGTATTTTCTACGGTTTTTTGTCAACCATTATTAGAAGTTTTTCTGCGTTTTTCTGAATCTGTTTTACACGCTTAGCAATAATCTGATCAATATAACTGAATTTCGTGACAAAAAATACCACAGGCGTTTTGGTAAGCTTGCTCCCGTTTCTGCTTTAAAAGAAATCGATTTTTACCAGCGACAATCATTGACCAAAGTGAATTTGGCGTAAAATTTATAACTGTGCTGACATTATTGATTTGTAAACGCTTTTATTTAACTTTTTAATAAGGCGGACATATTTTGATAACTTTTTATCAAATAAGTAGGTAAGTAATAAGTACTTATACCTAATTTGTCTTCAGACACGTGCAGACAGACATTAGAAAACATTACTCAACAAACGAACCGTATGAAATGACGAAAAGCACAATTCACGCAACAATTGACACAATAATACTATAACGTGACACCAAACACATTCAAGACCGCCGAATAAGTTATTCGTAGGGCATCGCCGGTTACGATCATTGTCTTGCAAAAGAACATTAGCTTTCCACTCCTGCGCAAGGACATTTCAAATCGAACAGATTTATGATTCACCGCGCGTTATCCAACCATGCTCCGCGTGATCTAACTTCGTATGAATTAAATGTTTAATTATCTTATCACTTTCGATTTTTTCTCTGATGCTTTTGACAGGTAAGATGCGGTCCAAGGGTGTGCAACGAAAGTGTTGCGTAAGTATTTGCTCTTTAAAACCTGTAATTCTCTCGAATCACCATATTACCAAGTGAACAGAATAAATAAAATAATAATAAAGAAGCACCCGAAAAACTGGTCAGTAAAGCTGAAGTGACTGACCATTACGAGAAGATCTGCAGACCACATAACAGCTATGACGACTTCTTATACCTAGATGATTTTGTTTCGCATATATTTGTGTTGAAGAATACATTTGAGCGCACAGAGAATAATAATCAATTCAATAAAATAGGTTCACTCCACCTTTCCTTCTACACGTAGAATTCAAGAATTCTGCTCTGTTCAAACTATTTATTCCAATTTCGTTGGTTCAAACAAATGTATGACAGTTTAGTGGAATAGTCTCTGCACCTAACTGGTTCCGACTTTGTTGAATATTTCAAGCACATAGCCGTCGTCAACTGTAGTAATAAGTTAGACTTGTCACATACACTGTGTTTTAGGAAACCCGTAATCGCCTTATCTATTCAGTGCCCGTGCACACAATGAAGTCACTGACCAAATCCAATCTACTGTGTGTTCTCCAAAGTAAACTTATTAGCTCATCGGGTTCTGGCGGTTTTCAGTTCTTTTGTGTTCTTTAAGTTTTCATAGAAATGCACTACATTACAATAATCTTTAGAGGAATAACGGCCGAATACTCGTACGCAACTCAAATTTGAGAGCTGTTTCTTTGACGCGCCATACAAAAAATTACTGATAATGACGTCTCAAACTACGTGGGACCTAAAGATTTAAGTAGCCTTTGAGTATTCATGCCGTTAGTCTATGCTTTAGAGCAATCTCCTACCTAAGGGATATGGCGGTGGATAGAATTATAATTTCTACTTTGCGATTCGTTACCCACCACCATTACCCACGGCAGTGGTTAGCAGATTCAGCTGTTGCTGTTTATCATACATAAAAATACATATAGCTTTAGTTGGGTACCGTAGAAATACCTAGTCGTAAAAATCAATGTTATGTTCTTATAGTCATATCGACGCTTGAAAGGCAATCCTTACTAAGCGACATTAGGTGAACTTTACAGGAGAGTGATTTAAAGTTTTTATTTTTACAAAAAAAATCATATAAATTTTATAAATAGTCGTATTAAAATAATTTCAATAGCATTGGAAATCTTATTTTTTTAAGCTATTGAAGATATTGGATTAACGTACCAGACACTTTTAATTTAAGACATTTATGTCGCTTATATAAAAGTTACCTCTATTTAAAAACAAGTAAAACTATCTAAGCTATCACTGTAAGATTAGCGGTAACAGGTAAATATAAGTAAACTCGTACATTTTTAAATTTAGTTATGGGAATAATCATCTAAGGAAATCTAAATATTTAAATGATTTCAAGTAAAGTCCTCTAAGCGTTATCGAATAGTTTACATGATCGCGGAATATATAACTTATGAAGATGTTGACACCCAAACTCTCCCTTCGTAACCGACGTTCAACCATAAAGTCCTCAACTAACATACTATAATAAAATTTTAATTAAAGACTGAAAATTAGAAATAAATAGAAATTCAACATTTATTGAAAAAAATAAACACGTTTACTTATACAGAAAAGGCAAATAAGACCTCAAGACAAGTTTATTTTACGTGACGAGAGACGAGAGCTATTATTTAAGTGCACGAATATGGTCTATTCAGACCTTATTCCTGCACTAATTAATAGCTCTTGTCAGTTCTCATCCCACGGTGTTGTGACTATCTTATTATTTGTAACATCAAAACAACACAGTCAGTCATATTTAATATCTTCTATATCATCATCATCATTTCAGCCAAAAGACGTCCATTATTGGACATAGGCCTCCCCAAAGTGTTTTAATAACGACCGGTTATGTGCCACTTGCATCCAGTAGTTTCCCGCGACCTTCCCAGGTCGTCGGTCCACCTTGTGGGGGGGTCTACCCACGCTGCATCTTCCGGTACATGGTTGCCACTCAAGAACCTTTCTGCCCCATCGGCCATCGGTTCTTCGGACTATGTGCCCCGCCCACTGCTACTTCAGCCTATCGATTCGCAAGGCTATGTCGGTGTACTTGGTGTGTCAACGTATCTCCTCATTTCTGATTCGATCTCGTGAAGAAACTCCAAGCATCTCCAACCTTCTCCGTAGCTCTCTGAGTGACCTTGGGCCTTCTTATGAGGCACACTGCAGTTCTTTTCAGTGCCATAAGTCATCACTAGTAACCAGGGCTCGGAAACCGGTTAATTTTTCAAACCGGTTTCGGCCATTGAACCCAGACCGGAATGGATTGCGGTTAAGGTTTCGGTTTCGATTTCGGTATGATGAAACCGGTTTTACACAAATTTCGGTTCTATTAAGCAAAATTAACCGGTTAAATTGAGATTTGGCTGTATTAGCGAGCGATCGAGTTATGACGTATGAATGCTTCATCTCTTTCCAATAAAAAACTCTCGCGCGCTGCAAATGAATATTATTATAATGCTTTCCGGCAGTAGTGAAGCCAAAATATCGATAGTACACTATCGATAGTTGACCTTGAAAATCACTTAGGATATCGACAGGGCTATCAATAGCATAATAATAAATGTTTTTAGCAGTTTTTATGAGACAGGTAGCAAACGAGCGTACGGCCCGCCTGATGTTAAGTACTTTTTATGGGACTTAGGTGACTAACAAGCGTACGGCCCGCCTGATGTTAAGAACTTTTTTATGGGACAGATAAAAAACAAGCGTACGTCCCGCCTGATGTTAAGAACTTTTTTATGGGACTGAGGTGACAAACAAGCGTACGTCCCGCCTGATGTTAAGAACTTTTTTATGGGACTGAGGTGGCAAACAAGAGTACGGCCTGCCTGATGTTAAGCACTTTTTATGGGATTGTGGCAAACAAGCGTATAGCCCGCCTGATGTTAAGAACTTTTTTATGGGACTGAAGTGGTAAACAAGCGTACGGCCCGCCTGATGTTAAGCACTTTTTATGGGATTGTGGCAAACAAGCGTATTGCCCTCCTGATGTTAAGAACTTTTTTATGGGATTGAGGTGGTAAACAAGCGTACGGCCCGCCTGATGTTAAGAACTTTTTTATGGGACTGAGGTGGCAAACAAGCGTACGGCCCGCCTGATGCTAAGCATTTTTTATAGGATTGTGGCAAACAAGCGTACGGCCCGCCTGATGTTAAGCACTTTTTATGGGATTGTGGCAAACAAGCGTACTGCCCGCCTGATGTTAAGAACTTTTTTATGGGACTGTGGTGGTAAACAAGCGTACGGCCCGCCTGATGCTAAGCTCTTTTTATGGGATTGTGGCAAACAAGCGTACGGCCCGCCTGATGTTAAGAACTTTTTTATGGGACTGAGGTGGCAAACAAGCGTACGGCCCGCCTGATGCTAAGCACTTTTTATGGGATTGTGGCAAACAAGCGTACGGCCCGCCTGATGTTAAGCAGTTTTTATGGGACTGTGGTCGCAAACAAGCGTACGGCCCGCCTGATATTAAGCAGGTTTTTACGGGACTATGGTCGCAACCAAGCGTACGACCCGCCTGATGTTAAGGATAATGCCAAAGGCATTGCAAGCATGTATAGGCTACGCTATGGTAACTGCTTAACATCAGGCCAGCCGTACGCTTGTTTGGCACCTCAGTTCCATAAAAAACTGCTTAACATCAGGAGGGCCACACGTTTTTGCCACCTCAGTTCCATTAAAACTGCTTAATATCAGGCGGGGCGTACGCTCGATTGCCACCTCAGTCCCATAAAAACTGCTTAACATTAGGCAGGCCGTACGCTCGATTGCCACCTCTCCCATAAAAAAATCTTAACATCAGGCGGGCCGTACGCTTGTTTGCCACCTCAGTTCCATAAAATAGTGCTTAACTTTAGGCGGGCCGTACGCTTGTTTGCCACCTCAGTCCCATAAAAAAGTATTTAACATCAGGCGGACCGTGTGCTTGTTTGCCACCACAGTCCCTTAAAAATAACTGCTTAACATCAGGCGGGCCGTACGCTTGTTTGCCACCTAAGTCCCATAAAATAGTGCTTAACATCAGGCGGGCCGTACGCTTGCTTGCCACCTCAGTTCCATAAAAAACTGCTTAACATCAGGAAGGCCACACGTTTTTGCCACCTCAGTTCCATTAAAACTGCTTAATATCAGGCGGGGCGTACGCTCGATTGCCACCTCAGTCCCATAAAAACTGCTTAACATTAGGCGGGCCGTACGCTCGTTTGCCACCTCTCCCATAAAAAACTGCTTAACATCAGGAGGGCCACACGTTTTTGCCACCTCAGTTCCATTAAAACTGCTTAATATCAGGCGGGGCGTACGCTCGATTGCCACCTCAGTCCCATAAAAACTGCTTAACATTAGGCGGGCCGTAAGCTCGTTTGCCACCTCTCCCATAAAAAAATCTTAACATCAGGCGGGCCATACGCTTGTTTGCCACCTAAGTCCCATAAAATAGTGCTTAACATCAGGCGGGCCGTACGCTTGTTTGCCACCTCAGTCCCATAAAAAAGTGCTTAACATCAGGCAGGCCGTACGCTTGTTTGCCACCTCAGTCCCATAAAAAAGTGCTTAACATCAGGCGGGCCGTACGCTTGTTTGCCACCTCAGTCCCATAAAAAGTGCTTCACTTTAGGCGGGCCGTACGCTTGCTTGCCACCTCAGTTCCATAAAAAACTGCTTAACATCAGGAGGGCCACACGTTTTTGCCACCTCAGTTCCATTAAAACTGCTTAATATCAGGCGGGCCTTACGCTTGTTTGCCACCTCAGTCCCATAAAAAAATCTTAACATCAGGCGGGCCGTTCGCTTGTTTGCCACCTCAGTCCCATAAAAAAGTGCTTTACATCAGGCGGGCCGAGCGCTTGTTTGCCACCTCAGTCCCCTTCCGGACCTTGAGCGTATTGCCAGAAAGCGGGTTTTCTTTATCCCAGTACCCCAAACCAAAACCGCATTTGCCCAACGTTTCCCTTTTTTCCTAAAACCCTTTCTGTTCAACAAGTTTAACAAATCCAATAAGATCGTCGGCTTAAATTACTTTCAGGCTAAAATCAAAATTACTGCAGAATTACTAAATTGGCCCTACCAACTTACAGAAGAATTCATGAAAATCGATAAATAAAATTATTATTCCATTTATTCATTAAAAATCCTATAAATTTACATTTTTAAATTTATACTTTAATATATACTAGCTTTTGCCCGCGACTTCGTCCGCGTAGACTTCAAAATAAAAAAAAACCGGGCAAGTGACTTAAGACTTTTTAGTACTTTTTAGTGCGCCAGGGTTTTTTAAGTCAGTATTTGCTTTTTTATAAAAATAATTTTATTTCACGATTTTTATTGGAGCCATACAAACTTTATCACGGTACCTAATTCGGTGAATGCGTGTTTTGGTAGGTAGGTTATAGAGATATAGAGCCAAAATCCCAAATCCCCCTCCCCTTCTCCACCCCTTTTCCTCCCCTCTCTTCCTTCTGCTCCCTCCCCCTCCATTTCCCTTTCCCTTTCCCCTCCCCCTTCCACTTCCCCCTACCTTCCGTCTTCCCCTTCCTCCCTCACCTACCCTATGCATACTAAGTTTCAAGTCAATCGGGTACAAACATATTTTTCTGCCGTACTTTTCTACCTTTAGTTTCACCCTTTTGGGTGTTGATTTACGAAATGCTTTTTTATGGGATCAAACTGAAGTAGTACCTACCATATTCAGCTCAGCTTATACCCCAATTATTTAAAATGAATAATCATAACCAATCTCGAGATATGGATGACTAAACATTCGCTGACCCCGCTCTCCCCTTTTCCTTCAAAATATTGAAAACGCCGAAACCCCAGTTTGATTATTTAAAATGAACAATCATAACCAATTTGAGATATGGATGACTAAACATTCGCTGACCCCGCTCTCCCCTTTTCCTTCAAAATATTAAAAACGCTGAAACCCCAGTCTGATTATTTAAAATGAACAATCATAACCAATTTCGAGATATGGATGACTAAAAATTCGCTGACCCCGCTCTCCCCTTTTCCTTCAAAATATTAAAAACGCTGAAACCCCAGTCTGATTATTTAAAATGAACAATCATAACCAATTTCGAGATATGGATGACTAAACATTCGCTGACCCCGCTCTCCCCTTTTCCTTCAAAATATTAAAAACGCTGAAACCCCAGTCTGATTATTTAAAATGAACAATCATAACCAATTTCGAGATATGGATGACTAAACATTCGCTGACCCCGCTCTCCCCTTTTCCTTCAAAATATTAAAAACGCTGAAACCCCAGTCTGATTATTTAAAATGAACAATCATAACCAATTTCGAGATATGGATGACTAAAAATTCGCTGACCCCGCTCTCCCCTTTTCCTTCAAAATATTAAAAACGCCGAAACCCCAGTTTGATTATTTAAAATGAACAATCATAACCATTTTCGAGATATGGATGACTAAACATTCGCACACCCCGCTCTCCCCTTTTCCTTCAAAATATTAAAAACGCTGAAACCCCAGTCTGATTATTTAAAATGAACAATCATAACCAATTTCGAGATATGGATGACTAAACATTCGCTGACCCCGCTCTCCCCTTTTCCTTCAAAATATTAAAAACGCTGAAACCCCAGTCTGATTATTTAAAATGAACAATCATAACCAATATCGAGATATGGATGACTAAAAATTCGCTGACCCCGCTCTCCCCTTTTCCTTCTAAATATTAAAAACGCTGAAACCCCAGTCTGATTATTTAAAATGAACAATCATAACCAATCTCGAGATATGGATGACTAAACATTCGCTGACCCCGCTCTCCCCTTTTCCTTCAAAATATTAAAAACGCTGAAACCCCAGTCTGATTATTTAAAATGAACAATCATAACCAATTTCGAGATATGGATGACTAAACATTCGCACACCCCGCTCTCCCCTTTTCCTTCAAAATATTAAAAACGCTGAAACCCCAGTCTGATTATTTAAAATGAACAATCATAACCAATTTCGAGATATGGATGACTAAACATTCGCTGACCCCGCTCTCCCCTTTTCCTTCAAAATATTAAAAACGTGATACCCCAGTCTGATTATTTAAAATGAACAATCATAACCAATATCGAGATATGGATGACTCAAAATTCGCTGACCCCGCTCTCCCCTTTTCCTTCAAAATATTAAAAACGCTGAAACCCCAGTCTGATTATTTAAAATGAACAATCATAACCAATCTCGAGATATGGATGACTAAACATTCGCTGACCCCGCTCTCCCCTTTTCCTTCAAAATATTAAAAACGCTGAAACCCCAGTCTGATTATTTAAAATGAACAATCATAACCAATTTTGAGATATGGATGACTAAACATGCGCTGACCCCGCTCTCCCCTTTCTCGTCAGAATGATTAAAAATACGGAAACCCCAGTCTGATCAATTCAAATAAGCAATCATAACCAATATCGAGATATGGATGACTTATTAAAACATCCCTTGTCCCCGTTTTCCCCTTTCCCGTCAAAATAACAAAACTCGACCACCCCTATACAAACTTTCACTCCACATTTCACCCCTTAGGGGTTGAATTTCCAAAAACACGAAAGAAATCTAAACACAAACTTTCATTCCCCTATTTTACCCCCTTAGGGGTTGAATTTTCAAAAACCCTGAAATTACTCTTTTTTATTTTTGAAAAGATACCTAATCACCAATTTAAGTAAGTCTAACTTCAAAAATGACGGAACTTCCATACAAACTTTTATCCCCTATTTTACCCTCTTAGGGGTCGAATTTTCAAAAACCCTGAAACCCATATTTTTTTATTTTTCAAAAGACACCTAATCAGCAATTTTCATAATTCTAACTTCAAAAATGACGAACTTCCATACAAACTTTCATCCCTTATTTTACCCCCTTAGGGGTTGAATTTCAAAAAACCCTTTCTTAGTACACCTCTACACATCAAGACAAACCCACCCTCCAAATTTCAAGTCTCTACGATCAGCGGTTTAGGCTGTGCGTTGTCTGTCAGTCAGTCAGTCAGTCAGTCAGTCAGTCAGTCAGTCAATCAGGACTTTGATTCTTATATATTTAGATATAAAAAATACATTTAAAAATATAAAAATAGTTCCCCACCGGCATCGGCAACAGGGTGCTAGTTACCGGTGGTCAAGGCTCCAGGGAGAGGAACTTCCTCACAATGCGAGACGTTATTATTATTATTTATTTATTTTTCCATTACTTAATTTGACTGTTCCTACTTTTACTTAATCAGATATGAGATGTTTACAATTCCTAATACTTGTTTATTCTTTAATCAATTATTGTGTTATTCCTTTTCTTTAATTTTATGTTTCTTTTCTTTACCGTACTTTCTTTCTTTCCTTTTCTTTCTTTCTTTTTTGTTCTTTTCTGTACCAAACTGTTATTATTATTTCTTTAAAACCCCCCACAAGACAGGCATTGCCTAGTGTGGGGTGTTTTGCCTGCTCTGTAAATGGTAATGTCTTTTTGGTAATAAATATTATTATTATTATTATGTTTCTCTTCTAATCCACTCGGGCTAAACCCGGACCTTTGGAAGGCTTGCGTGGGGACATGGGTCCAACACGTAGAGGCCCCTAGAGATAAGTTTGATGTTATGTGAGGCACCTGCTGGGGTCAACCGCTGCAGGCGATGAGACACTTACAGCAGCTTGACCCCAGCAGATTATTATAAAATACAGCTTAACATCAGGCGGGCCGTACGCTTGTTTGCCACCTCAGTCCCATAAAAAGTGCTTAACTTTAGGCGGGCCGTACGCTTGTTTGCCACCTCAGTCCCATAAAAAGTGCTTAACTTTAGGCGGGCCGTACGCTTGTTTGCCACCTCAGTCCCATAAAAAGTGCTTAACTTTAGGCGGGCCGTACGCTTGTTTGCCACCTCAGTCCCATAAAAAAGTGCTTTACATCAGGCGGGCCGAGCGCTTGTTTGCCACCTCAGTCCCATAAAAATATAACTGCATAACATCAGGCGGTAGTATAGATCACTCGGCCGCCAGCCGCCACGGCAAGAATAATGAAAAGGATGCAATGCAAGATGCTAACTCGGTTCCCTTTGCGGCGAAAACGAAAGAAAACACCAGAAAGCGTGTGAATGAGACAAACGAACCAAGCGCGCGTGCTAGAAAAGGATAGTGAGCGCATCTTATGTGCGGAACTCGACCTTGATCGCTAGTCGGCTGTAGCATGCGTCTGAGTTTAACCGGTTAATTGAGGTCTTAATATCGGTAAGCGTTCCGTTCGCTGCCATAACCGGTAACCAACATTTTTTCGGTTTTGTTAAAACCGGTTTCGTATTTAACCGGTTAATCAACGAACGGAATTAAACCGGTTTCATGAACGATATTAACCGGTATTTCAAAACCGGTTCCAAGCCCTGCTAGTAACACACATTGGTTAAAGACTTTTGTCTTTAAGTACTGAGGTAGTTTTGAGAAGAAAACGTTTTGTAAGTTCCCGAATGCTGCCCAGCCGATTTGGATTCGACGACTGACCTCTCTCTCGAAGTTCGATCAACCTAAACGGACTGTTTGCCCTAGGCAGACGTATTCATCGACGACTTTGAGAGTGGAGCTACCAACTATAACTGAAGTGGGCACAACAAGGACGTTTCACATGATCTTCGTCTTCGCCATATTCATTTTAGGGCCCACTTGTTGGGAGACTGTTGAGGCCATGGAGTATTATACGAAGATCCTCTAGCGATTCCGCCATGATCACAATATCGTTGGCAAATCGAAGGTGAGTCTTGTACTCGCTGTTTATGTTGATTTCAAATCCCTGCCATTCCAGGAGTCTGAAAGCATCTTCCAATGCATCGGTTAACAGTTTCGTAGTATTTACGTCTCCTTGTCTGACTCCTCACTGCAGTGGAATTGCCCCCGTGCACTGTTTCTATACTCGGACCGACATAGTGGCGTTACTGTACAAGAACTACAACATTTTGATGTACCGGTAGTCTATGGGACACTGCTGGAGTGATTGTAGTACCGCCCATGTTTCGATCGAATCGAAGGCTTTTTCATAGTCCACTCATGCTTAGAAAGTGGCACTCCTCGGTTTTCTGTATAACCTACCACAGCGTATGGATGTGGTCTATGGTGTTGAAGGCTTTTCGGAAACCGACTTGTTCAGGAGGCTGGAAGTCATCGAACCTGCGCGCCAGTCGGTTCATACCTTTTTTGAAGTAAAGTATCACCACGCTTCCATTCCATGCTTCTGGCGTAACACCTTCGAGGATGACGGAATTAAACAGCCTCTGAAGGACTCGAACTACAAGCTGATATCCGGGATATCTTCAGTGTAACGTCGGGTCAGTGTGGCTCTAGGGTCTTTAGTCACACCAGTAACAGGTTTGGCTACCGAGGTGTACAACTGTCCATAAAACGTCTCAACCTCTCTCAATACCTCTGCCTTGGTCAACGTTATGCCACCATTCTCGGTTTTCAGCTTCGTCAACCAGCTTTGCCCAATAGATACAGTTCTTGCGAACACTTTGGAGCTTCTGTTCTGCTCTATCGTATCCTTAATACAATTTGTATTAAAGTTACACATGTCATGTCGTCGCAAGGACTTCCATATCTGTCTATTGAGCTGCTTATATGCGTCGGCATTATCCGAAGACTGTAGCATCATGGAGCGTCGATCAGCCGTGAGGTTGAGAGTATGGCTGGAGAGCTTTTGCGGACTATTTGTGCGGCGAGTTTTAATGTACTTAGACCCTACTGTTTGGACAGTGTCCACCAACCTATTATTTATTTCGTCCACTGAGGCGCAGCTCTCTAGGCTTTCGAATATTTTTTTTTGTTTGAGTTGAAAGCTCTCGGGGTTTTGGATCTGAGAAGCATCAGGTCGGAACGTAGACTTCATCAGACGAGACCTTTCCAACTTGGAATTTATATCCAGTGCCTCTCACCATTCGGTGATCACTTTCGGTTTCCACCTTATGAATCACGGAAACATCATTGAATATTTGTCTCTTATTGGTAATGATATAGTCTATCTCAATTTTTCTCATTTTCTATAATCAACTTTTAAACAAACCAAAAATAAACTTACATGAAGTTGTTTTAAAATAAGTAAGTAAAAAATAATGTTAAACAAAATGCTGTTTTGAAGTAATTTGATTGGATTCTCACCATTACTAAGCGAATTGCGCTGCAAAATTATAATAATCCGTGTCGCACGTCTACCGTAAACGACAACTCGCGCCCAAACGTCGACCTGCCGATACGTATTACGCGAGGTCACGCGCATACGCAAGCGACGCCATTCGGACAAGTGAAGTTATAAGCGACTAACAAAAATATATGTTGCGTTCAGGTAAGAATATCTAAGCGACAGTCACAACCATCTCATGAAGTCGGCTAAGATTATCTAACCACCGTCAATAATATTTGAAGTTATCAAGTAAAATTATCTAAGGCTGACCAAACATTGTTTATATTATACAGGTAAAACTATCTAAGCGACGATATTCTTCTATTTTATTTCAAGTAAAATTGTACAAGTAAATTTACGGAAATATACTACATCAGGTTAAATTATCCAACCACATCAATAAAAGGTACTTCAGCCCTGGTTAAAATATATAAGCGTCATAAGTTATAATTGCTTAAGTAAGTAAAAACTACTAAATGAATTTAAAAGTTTTTTTCATTACAAGTAAAAAGGAGTAAAAGCCAATCATTAGAACAGTCTATGTCCTAACCGCCGGTAGTCCAAAAAATCATATTTTTTTTGTCGCTAAGTGAGCACAAAAATGTGAAATTGATTGAAATCACGCTATAACTAAGCGACAGTAAAACTCGTCGTAGAGCTATGGGACCCAGACCAAACGACGTAGAAAAATTTTGCGGTTCGAATGGTATATATAACTCAATATCGGCCTATATGTCGCTTAGTCAGGATTGCCTTTCAAGCGTCGATATCAACATGACCTAACTCCAGTCTGAACAGTCGTTTCACTTCTTATCATATCACTTGTAATTCTTTCAAATCTTATCACTAAACAAGCATATTATGTTCTATTTAACACATCCTGTTTTACATGGTTTATCTCAAATTGCACATCATAACATTGTCATTTAGTGCCTAATTAACTTTGTTATACGTTCGGATGCGATCGCTCGGATTATGCTTTCCGTTCTCATTTAAAAATTTCAGCAATTTGACTCTATAGCGATCTCGCTACAGCCTACAGTTTACGCCGCCACCAACAGATGGCGCTGAACGCACCGGAGTGTTGCGTTCAGCATACGATCCTGAATCGCGATATCAAGATCGTATTTAGGGAGATGTAAGATCGCTACAGCTCCTTTATAGCTCTATTTGGGAAAGAAGATAGCTTACTAGATATTAATCATGAAGGTCTTTGTGTCAGCCAAATGTAGAATAATCTCAAAAAAGACGCTCCTGTCCATGTTGGTTTTTGGTAAACATACAATATGACGTCATAGCCGTGCCAACTGGTGCCAGGGTACTAATGAAAATAATAGGATAATAGGAGCACCACTGACTCGGCGTTCCTTCCCGTTACAGCATGAGTCATGTGATCGCGCTCGGAACTTTTGAGGGAGAAAACCTAAATTAAATTAACTATTATAACTTACTAATGCTGTATAAACTAACCAACAAATTTATAGATATTTTTTGTCGGTTTACAATGGCTTTACAAAGCATTTCTAGGAACAAAACTAATTTGTAATACTGGTGTAAGTCCATCATAATAACTGTCTATAATTTTTTAGGGGTTATTGTCCGTATTCGTATAAACAAGGGAAACCTATTATTAAAAAAATCTGTTATAGAATCTTATATTTTCGGATTAATGCAGTTTGGGAACAGAGAACAAAATCTTTCCTTTTCCTTGTTATTTCTTCTCATTTTGTTCCATATTGATCATGCCATTTGCATTACTAGGTTTCTAAACTTTGAGTTATTCGCTGAGTAACGAAATAATCTTAAGCACATAAAGCACTATCATATATTTGCCGGACCAGTTGGATGCTTTATGTGGACTGCATAAGGTCGTCCATAAAATATCTGTCCGAAAGTTTCTGATGACGTGCGGCCTATCCCCTAATTACTACAACAAAACGTATGGTTATAACCTATTTGTTTGTTATTAATTTACCAACCTGAATCATGGGTTTTGATATTTACGTCATTATTAAATGTAGTCATGTCTGTACCAAAATAGTTCAATGGTTCGATGACATTTGGGTTACCGGTCAAACCGCATTGTTGAGTAACAACGCAAAAGCATGCATAGGTATATTCAATTCAGATCCATTTGCCTTCCACCACATTTTTTCATTATATAAATCCACAAGCTGCTTTACCTCATTTATTTTAATGAAAATAATTCTGTTGACTAATTGCTTTCTGTATTCGATGGAATCTGATATTATACTTTCACTATTGATTGACATATGTATAGTTTTCATACGTTCCCAAAGTTTACTATTACAATTTCATTCTAAACTTTCATATTTAAGGGTGCGTTTCGATTGAAGCGGAGCGGGGCCGAGCGGACCGTGAATTGGCCAATCACAGTGCTCGAAATCTCCACTCCGCATCAGTGGAAACAGTGTAAGCGGGGCGGAGCGGAGATGAGTGGACTTTCGAATAAAACAAATGAACACGCGGCCCCGAGCTGGACAGAGCGGAGTCGAGCAGGCTGTGGTGCCGAGTGGTGGGCACGAAGCGGAGCGGAGCTGGGCGGAGCGGGGCGGGGCGGGGCGGGGCTGGGCGGAGCGGAGCGGAGCTGGGCTGGGCGGAGCGGAGATGAGTGGACTTTCGAATAAAACAAATGACCACGCGGCCTCGAGCCGGACAGAGCGGAGTCGAGCAGGCTGTGGTGCCGAGTGGTGGGCACGAAGCGGAGCGGAGCTGGGCGGAGCGGAGCTGAGCTGAGTTGAGCGGAGCTGAGCGTAGCTGAGCTGAGCGGAGCTGAGCGCAACTGAGCGGAGCTGAGCGGAGCTGAGCGTAGCTGAGCTGAGCTGAGCGGAGCTGAGCTGAGCGGAGCTGAGCGGAGCTGAGCGGAGATGAACAGGCTGTGGTGCCGAGTGGTGGGCACGAAGCGGAGCGGAGCTGAGCTGAGCTGAGCTGAGCTGAGCGGAGTTGAGCGCAACTGAGCGGAGCTGAGCAGAGCTGAGCGGAGCTGAGCGTAGCTGAGCTGAGCTGAGCTGAGCGGAGCTGAGCGGAACTGAGCGGAGCTGAGCGGAGCTGAACAGGCCGTGGTGCCGAGTGGTGGGCACGAAGCAGAGCGGAGCGGATCGGAGAGGAGCGGAGCGGAGAGGAGCGGAGAGGAGCGGAGCTGAGCGGACTTTCGAGTACAATATATGAACACGCGGCCCCGCTCCACCCCGCTCCGCTTCAATGGAAACATTTGCCACTTCTCACTGCTATTCTCCGCTCCACTCCGCCCAGCACCGCTCCGCTCCACCCCGCTCAACCCCGCTCTGCTCAGCCCCGCTCCACTTCAATGGAAACATTTGCCACTTTTCACTGTTCTTCTCCGCTCCACTCCGCCCAGCTCCGCTCCGCTCCGCCCCGCTCCGCTTCAATGGAAACAGTTGCCACTTTTCACAGCTCTTCTCCGCCCCGCTCCGCCCCGCTCCGCTTCAATGGAAACGCAGCCTAAGTCACGGTCATAAATATAGACCTAGATTTTTTCGGGTCCTAAGTGAGTAGACTCACCTTATATTTGATTGATATTTATTGCACTCTTTTTCTAAAATTCGATTGCATTATCAGTAGAGGTCCATCTTGAAAACTACATCCGACAAAGAAAATGAATAGAAAAACGTCAGGCATTCGTAATTTTATTAAAATTCTAGGTTCTGATGCTATGATCAAACTTATCGTAAAGATATACAGACATACAAGACAGTAACTTCGAGGAAAAGTGCTCAATTTCTCTATCCCTCTAGCTCTAGTGAAATAAAAAATGATTCCAAATCCGTCTAGTAATCCCGCAGACCACTTTCAGTCCGATTTCACTTTCATTGGCTTTCAAACACAAGGAATGTAGTTCTATTATCACTTACTATGTCTGCACCTACCACGACGTGGGCAGGTTGAACCAATCATTTATCAATGGGATCACCGCCTTCATAACTCGCTCGGATATTAATCTTCACTATTTTTGGCTGTCTGTAACATTGCATAAGGTTAGTAATAAATTAGGTAGATGCATGTAACGCTACAAAAGGTTTTAAAGTCGATGTAATCAAATGGGAAAATTCTAAACTTGGGCTTGTTTAAACGATTCCAGCACCTGCTACTAACATAGGAAATTATACTCTTGACGATCTTTATCTTTCACCTGTAGACAATATAGACATGCAATAACAATAAACGAACTTTTGTACGGATCTTCAGATGACTTAACTGTTTCCTATTCCATTAGTGTGTCTAATAGTTTAATCTCCAAATCTTCGTCTCCATTCTCAGTAATTATGTCTTCGTTACGTAACGCGCCACAATCGCATTGTTTTACCCATTATCTTAAATGAGATAACATTAATTCTGTCACGAGGCTGAGAACATTTCTTTGCAACTTTCCAGCTAAAGAGCCGCAAACTTATATTGTTCCGCTGGCCATCAATAGAACTAACAAGAATTTGATAGTTTAGAGGGTACAGTAGCGACACTGTCACCGAAAAACATAAGTTTGTAGAAATTGTAATTTGTGGTGGCTATTGTTGTTTTAATTTGTGCGGTATTCTGTTAGTAGGCTTTGATAAGTTATATCATTATTACTTGTGGCACATCCGTATGTAATAGTATAAGGCTATTATTATACAATAATAGGTTTCTGATGACTGTTATTCACATGTCAGTCATCATAATCTCTTAAAAAATGTGTGATATTAATCACTTTTTCCTCCAGAGTTCCTACTTCTCACGGGCCATTACAATGTTGTTTCCTTACGGCGGCTTGTTCAGCAGGCATTTGACCTGAATCTCCGAATGTTGTGACCTTATTACTGTGTTAGTATACTATAATGATATTTGGCGACGCAACGTTAAGTAGTATTCAAGGTTCTTTATTGCAAAATCAAAGAATTTTTCGTTAAGTTTTAAATATCGTTCATATACAAGTTATTGGCTATTTTTTGCAGACAGGTCTTCTTTATCATTTTAATAGCCTTAATTGTGTCTGTTTTTCAAATAGCACTATTTATGTCCGTTGAAACCTTTGAAAGATTCTATTTCTACGAAACCTCACCACAATAGATCTTCTGCATTAAGTTTATTATACCACTTATATAATCTTCCCACGTCCTTCTAAGATATTGCTTGCGGTCTTGCTTTCTCTGAGGGATAAAGGCACAAACGATGTATTACCTGTAACATTAAGTTCGCCATTTGGTCCGTCAGCGTTCGCGTAAATGATTAGCTGTTTATATCTGCGCGTGAGTCGACTTTCTCTCAGCCGCTACCATTGTGTTGGGACGTGACTTTAATTTGTTAGTTTACATGTCCTTTATACCTATTGTCGCTATTATTGCTACGACGTGTTTGTATGTACTAAATATAGGTACTTACTACTGTTGTTTATTTAATTAACGTTTTAGTATTACTTTTGTAATCATGGTGTTCGTGGTAAAGTGAGCAAGATTGTCATCAGCATTATAATACAAATCTTATCTTACTAAACTTACTCAACAGGAATTTTATTTTCCCATTGCTTATCATGCAATTTATAAATTCCACCTAATATCACTTTTTTATATTAAAAATGGGCTTGCTCCTGACCTCAATCATGCCGCAGGGGCAAAGATGAGGTCGACGGTGGAGCGAGCGCACCCAGAAGATGCCTGTTCACCCTACTTTTGAAATGATTTGGGTTGTGGGTTGTGTTTATCTGCTCTATGTGTGCCTCGATTCATCATCATCATCATTTGAGCCGAAAGATGACTACTACTAGACATAGCCCACCCCAGGGTTTTAAACTGCTTAGATTAGCTTCCACTGCTTTGATCATTTTGCAGAAAAACATCAATTGCATGGTACGGGTAACTAAATAACTAGACAGCTGATTCCGGATCAAAAATACATTTTAAATCACACCATCAACCTTGGCAATTAGTTATGATTCTTAAGACGAGGGTTCGAAATTTGGTTGATTTTCTATTCTACTTTTTCTTTAAGTAAGTATGTGGACTAGGAATCTTATATTTAGATGTATGAATTTTGACTATATTATCTTGAGTATCTTTAAATACAAATCACGATTTGATGAAATTTTCTCGATAAAATTTTTTTATGAAATGAGCTCTAATTATTTACAATTTTCCTTGCTACCACGATGTTTTTACGATTTAGATCACGAAATTATTTCTAAAACATAGCAAATAATGATATCTAAACTACCCTTCAACCATATTTTAATTCATGAAGTAGTTTTTTTTTAATTCATGAAAATGTGGTTTGGCGCTTACGTTGTTTATTTCCGAGCGCGCGCACAATATCGCCATCTCACATTTTAAGTACTTGAACTAACCATGTCTCTCTCTAACTTTGTATTGTCAGTGTCCGCTCGGACTTGTTCGACGTCGGACCTGTGAAGGATTTTTTAAAAAATATTACGAAAAAATATTACGGTCGTGCCACATTACAGGTACAGTACAGTATTTACAGTCCGCCGACGCCTATGATAAATAAATAAATATCCTTGGAAATTATTTTACACATGACTACCTGATCCCAAACTAAGCAGAGCTTGTACTATGGAAACCAGATAACTGATATTACTACATATACTACTTTTTGTTTGTAAATACAAACTAAATATACACTTAATTACACCTAGACTCGGGACATGCGGACATGTTCATGCACACAAATGCATGTCCTGGGCAGGAATCGAACCTACGACCTGCACTGCAGCGTGATTTTCGTTTGCTTTTCCTTGTCTTGTGTAATTTCTTTTCATCTCTTGTCATTTTGTGTCATCTCTTGTCATTTTGTGTCATCTCTTGTCATTTCATAGTTATTCGTGTCATTTCTGTAAAAACTCCCTATTTCGCTTACTGTTATATACTTGCAGCATGGTCTTGGGCCGACAGTGGGAATACATTGCTTGTCAAAACAATGGAGTCGCTTTATTGCGTTTGTTGTAGGTATGGATGGGCAAGTAATAAATATATCATACATCAATAAATTATCGTAAAAAATAACATTACTGATATGGATAGGAAAATGTTTGTCCGTCCTATTCAATCTATTATATTATAAACGAAAGTAACTCTGTCTGTTACCTTTTCACGGCTAAACCGCTGAACCAATGTTGATGAATTTTGGTATGGAGATAGACTGGGTCTTGGCGGAGAACATAGGCTACTTTTTAGGGTTCCAAAGGGTGCTAACGGGACCCTATTACTAGGCCTACGCTGTCCGTCTGTCTGTCTGTCCGTCTGTCAGCGCGGGCTGTATCTCACGAACCGTAACAGGTAGAGAGTTGAAATTTTCACTGAATGTGTATTTCTGTTGCCGGTGCAGAACAAATACTAAAAATATAATAACATTTAAAAATAAATATCAAGTCTCAAACTTGATATTTTTGATGTGTTTATTCTACGGTGGTACGGAACCCTTTATGTGCGAGTCCGACGCCTTCAGATCTTATGAATGTTTTCTTGAAATAAATATAGTGTATTTTAAGTAATTAACTGGCCAACCCTCAGGTCCTACCTACCATGTTAGGATCTTTTTCGTTCTAGCGGGTGTAAACCGTGATTTAACGAGTTAATGTGATAATTTTTGTATTTAAATTATTCAATTCAATGTATTTGTTTCAGACATAGTCCAATATTGATTATTAAAATTATTATAATTTCACAATAAATATAAAACAATAAATAAAAGTAAAATTAAATTTAAAAAAAAAAATTATTTATTTTTTATTTTTCATGTTTTATCATTAAAATACAATATAATATAACATAAATTAAAATAAAATACAATAATATAAAAACCTACCCCTAATTAAACAAATACCGTCAGCGTGGGATACTGGCTGCATGTCCTCCCTGTATTCAAGCTGTTCCTGTTGTCAAGCGAATTTTTTGAGCAAGGAAAGACCCAGCCCTCTTGTCACCTGTGGCGGTAACCAGTCTAAGGGTGATTTGGATAGATAAAAAAATAAAGATAAAAAGATAAACAAAAAATAAATGCATGGTTAAATCAATAAAATTAATAAAAACTGAAAATTAAATTAAAAAATAAATTAAATATGGTAAAAAAAAATATTATGACACCGCTGATGACTTCATGATCGGCATCGAAGTTAAGTACCAAAGTATTCCTTTGCCTACGAAACATGAAAAAGATACTCATATCCGGCAGTCAGTCACTGACACAGAGTATGTACATTTTTACCCGACTACGGTGGGCGGAGGGTTATGATTTTGACCGATATGTATGTATGTTCATCTGCTCCCGTATAACGTCCAAACTATTTTTATCATAATAATTTGACTAATGAGGTATCGTTTGACGCGTCTGGATCGTCCGCTGGTTATAGGCTATTATACGATCGAAATATTGTTATACGTATCTATCAGCATATTGTAGGTATCGTTTGTCTTCATTTGACTTACTTTGTCTTCAGCAATAAAAACAACATAGAAATTAATTATTTTTTTTCAAATACACTCGACATAAAAATCCCATATAAAACGAAAAAAATATATTTGAATATTTTCATCCATTTCATCTATTTTAAAAGGTGCACTGGGACATATTATTTTAATTGTACGAATTAAACAATATTGTTCCTTCAAAAAATAACTATACTATAGTCTACTCCATAGCTGTTCTGTCCTAGCTAAGCGAGAGGGATATATCCTTCGGCAGCTCACGCGACGCTAGCCACACCCCGAAACTAAAATTCATTTTTTTCTTGTATCGTCTTAATCAAATGACTAGGCCTTGCTAAGGAATTTAGTTCACGCTACAGGCTGTTTGCACACAATACTGATAATTCGTGTGCAGGCTATACTGATGTTATAAGGTCGTTAATGATAACGTAAGCCGCTATTTCTAGCGGTAGTGACGCGCTATTTTCAATCGATTTGAAATTGAAACTAATCGATTCCGTTGATTTTGGAGCATACTGACCTTACGCGAAGTGATAATAGTTAACGCCGGTAAGTCACGTTCTGTGGTGAAGTGTGTAATTATGTCGAAGCGAATCGTTGCGTATTCGTGACAGCATTAATACCTACTCATAATTTCACCTCAGATTCGTTTGGTGTATTCTGGGAGGATTTTAAAATTCAATGCCAAGCTCATTGATAACTAAGATATACAGTTGGATAAGAAAGCGATAGAAGTGGATCAATAACATTTATAACGCTCATAACCTCACGATATATAAATATACTTCCATAAATATTGATGTGAACATTTCTATAAACACCTTTTAGAATTGATGATCCTGCAGTTTTATTGTTTTCTCTGCAGTCAATACCAGCTGGCCTACTCCGAAATACGAACCTAACGTTTCGGCTGACGGATTGTCGTGGATTTGACATTTCTTCTTTCGTTTTTCTCTACGATTTGACATTGTTTTGATCGTAAATCGAATCCGTACTTCGGACGATCCGTCAGTGACGTATTTCGGAGTAACCCCCCAGTTTCAAAAACGTGTTTCGTATTTAATTTCCAGTGTAGTTAAGGTAATTTACTTTCGCAATGTGATGTCGTCTATTTCTTATCTATTTACTGACAATCTGGTAATAACAATCACGTAAATAAAGCCCACGTACTTATCGACCTGATAATGTTCGGGGAAATTACACAAATTACGAGCCCAGCCCATTACAAAAGTCATTCGCTACCCATTAGTAAACGTTTCGATTTTAAATAGTCATAAATAACATCGAGTAGTAACGAGCCAATCGGCATCGGTTACGCAAAACGTCTCGCGTCCACATCTCTAGCGTCGGCAGCCTTCGGCCGAAGCCTCGCCAGTCCGCCCTGAACGGTGCGCGTGCGCGCTTGCGCGACAATTTCGAAATTTGAATTTTCATCGGTATAGTGAAGTGCTCCTGGTTCTGTGTTTGTGTTGATCTACTCTTTATTTATCGAATAGAGGGATAGATGTTCAAACTGTTTGGACATTGTGAAGGATTGTGACGAAGGCTTCGCGCGGTACGTATTTGTGATATGTTAATTTGTGTAACCGTTATTTTATTTACCAATTAATAATTTGTATTGAAGCACACTGTTACTCAATTCGAGACAAGTGACATTTCGTTAATTTATTCGGAAATACAGTTCGGAGTACGGTACAGTTGTTCGTCTAACTTCATCGATGGCGATATGTGTTTATTCAGGTGTCTTCAAATCTACACCAACAACATTATTTCTAGCACCAATATGGTGATTCATTGCGTAAACCCGTTAGGTGTGCAGCCCTTTACTTCAGCAATATATGTCATTACTCTGAATCGTGATTCTGTCCACGACCACGTCTGTGGCTTAAGGCCAAAGCTCTTGATGTCCAGTCTCAGGCATATGTTGATTTTTTGACTACATCACTTGGAAACATAAAATATTTAACTTATTGAAATCCTTATCGATCACTCGTAGCAATATTAGCCTAATAATATTTTTTAGTTCCTGCACCTGCTGGGGTCAAGTCGCTGTATGTGTCCCATCATCTGCAGCGGTTGACTCCAGAAGGTGTCTAACTTAATATTTACGTTAACTCTAGGGGTAACTAGTAACACTTGTAGAGAGTTGTTCCTATGAAAGTGTACCTCTTCACACTCAATATTGCCTACTTTAAGACTAAACCGATGCTATAACGGTCCCGCGTTCATACGGAGTGCCATAATCGTTAACGCGAAGATTTTATCTGCAAGTTATTCCCAATTATCGTAAGTAGCATGAGCAGTTTATAGTATGATTATACCTTCAGTAACAATTAAAATTTTGGATTATCTGTTTACTAAACCTACTGACCCTGAGGTAGCATCATTCGCTATATTACTTGAACCAACATATTTTATCAAACTATCCATTTCAACCGATAAATAAATTCTCAACTTATCTTATGAACCTGACCAATCTCAATTTGACTGCAGATATCTAAGTTCATGAGTTATTGACCACTACTTCACTCACACGTATTCTCATCCTAATTATGTTACGTACGCTCTATATCTTTTGTTTTATTATCACAAAAAGATTTCGTTTTAAAATTTCCCTACCTTACCTTTTTCATTTCTGAAATAACTTGCCAGTTCCACTGGGGTCGATCCATCGCTTACCATAATACCGTACGTTTATGACCTAAACAAATATGAAATAAGAAGATGTAGATGCTAGTATAGTAACTATCGTACTATTAACAAAATGTATGACCTAAAAGGGAAATAAATTATTTGGAAATGAGTTTAATCTGGCAGCGCGCAACGTACAACCAATCCATTGTTTCGGCTGTACATTGCGCGGTGAGTGAAGAATTTACTAGAATTCGCAGAATCATTTTGTCAGTCGCCCAAATGGAATATATAGTACTCAGTAGGACTATTAATAGTATACTAAGTAGTTATAATAAAGAAATTACAACTACTAATGATTATTAGGTACTTAGATTTTTCTACTTGTCATGTCTTATATGCTGATTAACCCCAAAACACGGATTCCAAAGGTCATTCGACTATGTTATAGTATCCACTTTACAGTAATCTTATTACGGTTTGCATGTGACCAATGTCCGCGATAGCCATAGCTAATGCGACAGCTACACGTGATAGTATAGCACACGAGCCGTTGTTTCACCCAATCACAATAGGCTTTGGTACAATAGTGGATCGCCAATATTATTAAGGTTGTAATGGTTTTCTTACAATAGAAAAAAGAAAGAAAAAACATTGGGTAAGAGAATAGGAAAAAGGTTCATAGAATTACTCGCTTTAGGTGGTGGTAGAGATCCTTTATAACATCTTTGATCAAAATTATTTTCATATTTGCAACCCCGGCACAGTCGCAGGATATTCAATAATCTTCAACAACAGAACGGTGATGAAGAACTATTAGTTATTATAACAATAGACTCCAACAATACGCATTTTAAAGAGAAAATTCAACCATCAAGCTGTCAGTATTACCAGCAAGTTACTTACCGACTCATGGATAATCACTTTCAAAGGATTTGTGGATGTTTGGCAAATATTTGAAAACTTCAACAAATAATTTTTTATTGCGCGTGCGTTTACTCTCCCACTTTCTATTTCAACTTCTGAGATATTTACGAACTTTATTCATGCAGTTGGAGGCTGTAGGCTGTTGCCCTGTAGTACTACAAACAAATTTGAAATCCAGTTGTCTGTTTGGTAAGCCTTTACGTCATAAACTGCTTAGCTCCTTAATACAAGTGTTCTGATATGATAGTTACAAATGTAATTTCAAACTCTAAAATGTCATCATTTTGAACGCTCATTTACCTACCACTTGCACCATTATCGGATAGCAGACCTCCTCTTGAAACCACAACAGTAATCAGTTTTCCAGTATCAATAGTGTCATTAAGTAATTATTCGTGTCTTGTACAACACAGAAAACTCTGCAATTCACGTTTCACGGAAACAAGTAGAAAGCTGCTAATTCACATGTATTTGAAAGACAAACGGAGACATTGCATTTGAAATCCCGTGCTGTGTTATTTGCATACGATTTTCTTTTCAAGGCCTGACCAGAAATTATGAGAGCTCGCTGTGTTGATTCTTGGAAACTAAGTTCCCGTGTCGTTGAACCAAAAGCTAACAATTTCTCGAAGGCTGCATATAAAAACTGGATCGGAATGAAAGCTGTGAGGAAGGTGGAAAATTCAGTAGTAAATTATAATTATCATCTCACTGGCTTTTCTTCCCTGCAAAAGTCAAATTTACTTTTTTCGGACTGTTATAAAAAAATAAAACTTAATAACTTCATAGAGTTATATTTTAAAATTTTACATTATATCCAGCTATTATAATTATCACGTTATTAATTAATATTATAAATTTATTATCCCTAGTGTTTGAACAATGAGTATTATCCAATTATAAACCAGCAACATGGGGTGATGTAATTAAATGAGGTAAAAAGGTACTGATAAAGGTACTACGCAGCAAAATTATAACATAGATTACATTAACAACAATCAATAATAAAGTATAAAAAGATATATTTAACGAGATATTTACCAAACTTAAATTGGAGGATGTATTGGAGCAAGTATAGCCAGCTCACGGGATTAGGTCTAATGAACTACTATCCCTAATACTTTACAACTGGTCTTCCATCAGTTGTAACAATCTTATTTCTGTGGTAATCAGTCTATAGGTACTGCTATTTTCTATATTTGCAACGGAGGGAACTGAATAATCTTCTTCCAACTTCTATTCCTTCTTTTGATTTAATTCATGCGGGTTCCAAGACAACTTAACCTTTCCCCGGGACTCGTCGAGAGTCAAACCTCGACGCCATCGTTCGACACCATTATCCATCCTGGCTTACAGGAGTAACAGTGGCGGGAGTGTGTGGCGGGCCTAGTCCCTTTAAAAACAGTTGGAATACTATAAATGTAACTTAATAAAATTCAAAATGTAATTAGTGGGAATTCAATGGTACAAAGTGGTACTACTGGGACCAAACTAAAGTAAAGGAATAGAGTTGAAAATAGTAAAATTGATTGGTAACATTAAACTTCAGTAGATACTCTATATAAAGGTGCTGTAAGTACTACATACTTAATATGTATATTTTTTTGGGATTCCCGCAAAGCCGAGCAACGACGATGTGTTCGGCGCGCACGCATTGCACGTGTGTTGCAGCTATTAACATTCTTACTGCGCGTGTTAGAAGGCTTATGGGTGTCCTTAACGTTACCATTCTGTGTTTATGACTCTCCTCTAAATCATTGAAATGTTGCGGTTTATGTGCGGAATTTAGAGTTTTATCCTTGTCGGTCAAATTGTTGATGGAATTTCTCTAGCTGACTATTTCAGAATAATAATCCTGATAATAATAATGTAAATGTGGTAATTTTGATTCGGATTTTATTCTGCAAAAAGCTCATAACCCGAATGTCATCTCGACCTGTCGCAAACTATAGTTCCTTCTAATCGATGTTAGAGCTTCATCTGTGCACCTGGCGTGTGGAATAAAATATGTGATTACTTTAATAGCCCTGTTTCTACTAAAATATGTCTCCCCAGCTGTCTAGACTGACAAGCAATTCTAGATGTAGCCACAAACATTCAAACAGAAATATAACCGCTAATACCTCACGTATGAAGTGCAAAGAATGCAGTTTTGCTCATTCATTCCAGTCACGGCCGTGATGTTGCAGGTTGGCCCAACTTGTACATTCCTCTGCCGATGGCGAACTACATCTAAGCTATGTCGCTCATTCTGCCTGTAATGGCTGGCTAATAGTTGCATAGAAACCAGCTCGGTATACTGGGTTATTGGTAAAACACTAACAACCTTGCGGGGAGTATTACTGACATCAAAAACAACAACTTTTGTTCTATGACTTTTTACAAAACAAAAAAAAATATAACAAAAAAACACTTTCTAAAATGTATGAAAAATGATTCTTTCTCATCTAGAGGAAAGCCATGGTAGGCATATTTTCTTGTTTCATACATTTAAGGGTGTGATTTTTTGTTTTGTAAAAAAAGTCACAGAACGAAAGTTGTTGTTTTTGATGGCAGTAATACGCCCCTGCAAGGTTGTTAGTGTTTTACCAATAAGCCTGTATAAGTGACGCAAAGAAATTCAAATCATGTCAAGAAATCTACGGTTTGGATCTCTGTTTATATATGGTTTGAATCGTCTATTTTACTGCTTTAGCACACGTTGCGGAATAATGACCATTGTCAAAACAAACCTCAAGAAGATTTATTGCAATGCTGTTTATTTCTCAAGCCTGATTACCACTCACGCATTTTATATGAAATCAATTAGTTCTATGGCAGATTTTTAATCATGTGAACAGCATGATGCCGAAACATTGTGAAAATAGTTGCCTTCATAGATATTAAAATCTTGTAACTGAACATAGGCCACTAATAAACTCGTGCTGGCTGCAACTAAAATTGCATAAGTACCTAATGCCGAATATCTTCAGTGTAAGGCAACCCCAGAGTAAAAAAAAAACTATCACAAAAAAACAAAATTCACTCCGTCTTACTGTTAAAGAGTGGATGTTTCTCTCATTTCTGTTGCTACCTCGGATCGTGCTTGGGTTTCTGGAACAGGTCACATACATAACCACAGCAACTATGAATGCAGGTGTTTTATTGATTGACCAATAGATACTGCCTTCAGATGATGGCAAACATATAAATGCAATGTAGGCCGTCGAGGGTTTAAAAATATGGTAGGAGTGAGTGAGATTTGTGCGGAATAGAGATAGTTGGAGCGAACAAAGGAGTTTTATACCCAGTTGTGGATGAAGTTAAAGTTGCAGAAATGCTGTTAGAAAGGCTTTGTTGTTGTATAATGTGTAGCATTCTACGTTGATGCGCGGCCGGTGACAAGGAAGGGCCGAGTCTTGTCCGAGGCGCGGCGGGATTGATATATCGACTGTTGATACTAGAAAGTGGTGTAAGAAAAAGTTGTGCACTTAAATTGAATTGTCAGTACCTACTTATTGTCTTTCTCTGTATTCATATGCTTATGAAATACGAAGAATTCTTAGCTGTAAAAAAAAAAATGAAATTAGTGTACCTAATTACCTAATCAACTAACTTCAATTTGGAGCTTTTACTAGGTTCATTTATAGATGTTGCTTTTTACTGTTGCTTCGCAATACTACTTATTTGAAATATATTGTTTGTTATAAGTATAACAAACACTATATTTTAAATAGTATAAAGTAGTACTAAGTACTTAATTAATGTAATAATTTCAATTTCCTCCTGATCATTGGCTCTGCCTTGCATTGTACAAATTAAATATAATAATAATAATAAATACTTATGGCTATTTTTAAAACACAGTACAGATAAAATGGTTTTACGACAAATTAACTTGCAAAATAACCATAGCGAGCACGATGACATTAATTATTATAAATATTAACATACTTTCTAACTTTAATACTTTATGGTTCTTTAATAAGAAACGAACTAACACTGATTTGATTGGTAAGATTATTGAACTTTGCACGGAATACCTACTAAATTACATATTTTTATTAAATTGTATTGATCTTTATTACACGACTGCCCAAAAAAAAAAGAGTGTATATGTGTTTAGGGTTCATGTATGTATGTATGTATGTTTGTATGTTTGTATGTTTGTATGTGAGATTCTTTATTCCACCATAACTTATAAATGCCTGAACGGATTTCGATGTATGGGGTATCGTTAGAATCCTTACATCATTCCGGGTAACACTGGGTATATTATTTTTGAAAAAAAACAATATGGCGGCATTATGGCTCAACTTTAATATGTGAAAAAAAAATTTTTTTCTTCCATTATTACAATATGGGTATCAAATTAAAGGCCTTGATGAGCACAGTCCAAAACTGTAGAATTTATAGGCATAATTTAACATAGGTAGGGTGTACATGCAAAACAAATATATCATTTTTGGCTGCTGTCACTAAAATGCATAAAATAAAAATAAATAATTTAAAAAATTAAAAACACGACTGCCCTGCCAAAAAACGAACTAAAAAGTATAAAACAAGTGCAGTGTCATTGCAGTCGGGGGCCCTATTAGATTAAATATGTTCCCCCGACTGCAATGACACTGCACTTGTTTTATACTTTTTAGTTCGTTTTTTGGCAGGGCAGTCGTGTTTTTAATTTTTTATTAGATAATTTTTATTCAAGATCTGTATCATTAATTAATGAATACGTTAACATGTGATTAGACCAAAAATACGATAACCCCGACACTTTGTTAAACAAAGAATGAGTCTCCGATTAATTTAAGCTCCAGCAAGCTATAATTTTCAAAGTAGGCAAGTCTATATTCTCTGATCTGATACAGCCTGGTGAGAGGCGTGACTGAGCACACTATAATATAGTTACAATATACGTATACTATACAGTTAAACGACAGTATAATATAGTAATTTACTATTAACATAACATAGTGACTATATTACGTTAATAGTAAATATTATAGGCTGCATTGCGGCGGAAGCACATTCACTCGTCGCCATTGCGCCATCTCGGTGATGTTCGGTAGCGTGCGCGGGCGCAGATAGCGCGGTCACTACACAACGTATGGCCACATATTGAAGTGGCCAGTATTTTATCTGAAGAAGCCAAAGGGGTACCAACGAACGGATATAACAAACTATTCAGTACACCATAAACTTCCTTCTATTTCTATGATTTCTAAGGTTGGTGGCCAACCTGGTGGAGTTATTCAAGTTACCCGACTGCTGCGAGACCCCAACTGGGACCGATTTTTTACGCACGGAGACGCTTAGTTCGAAATGCCACTAAATGGTCACCCATCTCTGACTTCGTCAAACGTTGCTTTACTTCCGATCGTGTACCGATCAGTGATTGCAGCTGGCTACGAGAACCATACACCATTACACCATCACGCCTGTAAGCTCCGTCGGAATACTGCATCGTATTTTGCTTCCAAAAAATTAAATTCAATTAGTCATTAGACCTACTGGGGCACTTACAAATTGATATTTTTACATTTTATACTTAAAAAATCTACCTCCGGATCAGAAACGCGACCTCGCCTGAGAAGATCCGGCACAAAACTCAGCGGGCTTGTCTTTTTGCATTGATACCTAATTGTTTTTTTTAAAGTCGCCACTTATTTTTAACCGACTTCAATAAGTAGGAGGTTCTCAATTCGATTGTATGTTTTTTTTTAATACAGTGCGTTTTGGTAATTTTAATAGCTCTAGTGTGCTGTCCAATAATATTTGTTCCTCTTTAAACCAGCTAAACCTACAATTAAGGTTTGTGAACATATTTATCGTAAGTATTGCATTGTTCGATAATAGCCTTGTGTAATAACGTTTAGCAATTGTCGCGTGATTTGATAATTAGTTCACTCAGTTACTAACGTTTTACGATTAAATGCCGAGTTATTTGGTAAGATTCCTTTTAAATTGTGTTTTTATCACGTCCGTAGGATTAGTATGTAAATGTAAATGTAACGTCACGACTTTTATCCCCATTCGGGGGTAGTCAGAGGCTTGAGTGGCCATACACCACCACATTGTGGAGGTATTAACCAACTCAAAGCCCACGTTTCACCTGATAGTCAGAACCCAACGTGACAGGTGGTGAACCTTGTCGCCGTGTATACAGGAACTGACTATTACCTAATCCCGAGGGATAGGTAGGTTTCCTCACGATGTTTTCCCTCACCGTCAGCGAACTGTAAATTATGCACATAGATGAAAATTCATCCATTGGTGCATGCCCCACCGGGGATCGAACCTGGGACCTTCTGATTGCTAGCCCAACCTGTTCACCCCTAGGCTACAGTCGCAGGATTAGTAATATCAGCAAGTAGAAATTACAATATAATGATTGTATTCTTTTTGTAAATATGAAACGAAACCTAAATATAAAATCTGGCTGATGTCCTAAGATACTGATACCAATATGTCGATTCCATTCAGTAGCTAAAATCTTTCAGCCACTCCATCCGGTGAATAAATTACTTCTTTAATTCCTTCGTTGTTAGTGTGGATACCACTGGATACCATTCGTTTATCCCCCTTGCCCTCCTTCTATTATCCACCTTGCCGGCACCAGTTACATAATGTATTCACGTATTTCTCATCGTCAATGCGGATCCAAAACAATACTGACCTAGAATTCTGCTTATTCAGCATCTCTATGATTCATAAACGGAAACGCGGATAACATGACACCTTTTGAAGTGATAATAAGGTGTAAATTGCATTGCTAGTGTTATTCTATTCATTGATGGAGAAATGAATGAATCATATTGGTAAGTTTCGTCAAAAGCTATTAGAACTGGGTTAAGTTCGGTGATCGGATGGCAAGGTCGCTGCTCCTTACTTGGCAGATGTTTTGCAACTCAAGTTACATATTCTACTGAAAGGAAGTAACTCCAACTCAGTGTCGGTTTTCAGTAGTACAGCATTGGGTAAGTGATCCAGCGCGTGACTTGCCATTCGTCTTAACTTGCAAAGCCAAGCACATGCCACGGTACGTTGATGGGAGTAACTCCATATAATTACAATGCGAGTGGCAATTTCACGTGCCAGATCATGCGTCAGATCAATTTCGTCATGAAGGCGGACACGGAGCCTTATATCAGTCATCTTTATGATGACAACTGAAGACATCATTCTGATTTGAACTAAACAATAACTCCACTAATAGTGATTTTTCAAGTTAAATATTATTAAGTTAAAGTACACGCTTGGGAATCATCCCACAATTAATAAATACAAAAGTTTGATGACGTCAAAGTTATAATCGAGGGAATATATCTGACTGCCTATACATGATGTATACTCATGCCAAGCCCTTCGCAGTTTTGCCTCATAACAGCCGGCCATGTGTGCCTGTGCACAATAAACAGCTGTTAATATAATGTTGAAACATTAATTTGACAGCGTTGATATGATATTCGACGAAACACGTATCCATAACGCACAATTGTTATATCCTGAAGCCATTGAAGTGTGTTTAATACAACTTGAATAATTATACACATACACATACATATACTCACGCCTGTATCCCAAGGGGGTAGGCAGAGACTATAGATTGCCACATGCTACGATTCTGACACACCTCTTTTGCTTCATCCACATTCATACATCTTCTCATGCACTGCCGTCGGTTGAGGGTGCTACGGACTTAAATAATTATAATAATAATAATTATCATAATAATATTAATTAATAATATTAATAATATTAATTATAATAATATTAATTATATTAATAATAATAATATTAATTATTATTATTATTATTTTATAATAATTATCTTATTATTTGAATAATTATCTTCTCAAAAAATTAGTTAATATCTCTAATATCTCAAAAATACAAAATCAACCGTTTTCAAAGCATTATTTTTTTCGTCGAAGTAAAGAATATTATAGGTATCTACGTATAGATAACTAATACGTCACCAATGACTAGACTATATATTGCTAACGTTTTTAGCACACATGTAGGTAGGTATATTGAATAAACATAAAATAGAGTAAGAACAATGAGGACAATGTAAATACCTAATACATTGTGGTTATTGTTTTAACTATCAGTCATTCTAAGCACTAACACTAAGCAGTATTGAGTCGGCTCATTATTTTAAAAAAATGTTTGCAGAGGACTGTCTGACGGGTTCAGTGGATATAGGAGGATATCGTCTGGGGTCAAAGTATATTTGCGATTCAGTCTCTCCCATGTTGGATACAGGTGGAGGCAACGACAAAGTGTTCTAGGAGCCATTGATGGAGTTGTAGCGGTAAAGGGAAGATCTTCCATATAGCGATGAGCCTCGAGAATCTTGATATCGGGATTCAGGATCCTATTCACAGTCGCATGTTGTGTGGCAGCGTTACACTCAGCGCCATCTGTTGATGGTGACGTGAACTGTGGGATTTGAGATCGCTCCAGAGCCACACAAGTGCATTTTTGAATATCTTATTAATAAATCGATCTCTAAATTGAGATCGATCTTAAGATGCAGTTTTGACGTTAAATGTATGGAACATCTGTAAAAACAGCATTTCAAGTTCGATCTCATTCTTGAGATCGATTTATTATTACGGGGCTTAGAATCCATTATTGGCTACAGATTGACATGACGGATTTAGGTATCCATTCATCAATGGAGCCAGCCAATGGATCCAAATGAACGAAAGGCTTAAACGTTGGCACTTATCTATCAACTCGGCACCCGACCAGCACCGCCTCGCCGCTCGGCGTCCACTCGTCGTCGACAGGTAGCCGCGGGCGGACGCTGCTTTTACACCATAAACGTCACGTGATCAACCAGTGGACCGCGCGTTGTCAACGAGTGAACGCCGCGTGGTCCACTTATTTCCGGTTCAGTTAGTGGATGCCGACCGACGAAGCGGTACTGCTGGCCTACTCCGAAATACGAACCTAACGTTTCGGCTGACGGATTGTCGTGATTTGACATTTCTTCTTTCGTTTTTCTCTACGATTTGCCATTGTTTTGATCGTAAATTAAATCCGTACTTCGGACGATCCGTCAGCGACGTATTTCGGAGTAACCCCCCTGGTCGGGTGCCGAGGTGATAGATAAGTGCCAACCTTTAAGCAAGCAGTAACCGAATTGTGAAGACACCGTGATTAATTCATAATACTTACTGTGCGTGTGATGTTTTAATGCTAATTGCATATGATTTGCAAGCGGCTTGCGCAAAGCGTAGCGGACTCGCCGCGGCTCATGGTGAGGCTCCCGAATTCGGTCAAGAACGAATCGACTTGCACGTCGTGAGTTCCGATTAAAATAAAACGAATTAGTTAAAGGAGCACACTCGGAAACACGAACTCGAACATAGTGCTTTGCCAGAAACTGCACTCCAAAAGGATGTGATGAGCAGATTGCTCGTGATCATTATGTAGAGTCGAACATTGGCAGAGAGGCGTAGTAACTTGAAATGTAATAATTTGCTCCTGAAGTTGCCATGTCCCGTCAGAAATTGAGCCATACAGTGGTCCACCTCCAGCTACGTCCTTTCCTATACTAAATCCTATAAGATGATCAACTACATATATTCATAGCACTGTAGTTAATAGGTACAAGTGATTGTTCTATAGGTAATGACGCGAACCATGTGGAATATTGTTTGTTTTCCTAAACGGCATGCACACTGGATAATTTTTGTTGGTACAATAGCACGTTTACCATAATTGGCACCGAAGACTTCCTACTAACGACATTTGACTTTATACTTTAAATCCAAACGCGGAAAGTTTAACTTTCGTTAATAACAATGTGGTACAGTGTCCTACAAATAAGTAAACGAAAGTCAACTTGTAATGGTAATTTTTAACTTTATCACCGAGTGGTAGAGATTACATTTGCAAAGCTCTCGCTGGTGCTCATATGGGAAATGCTAGTCTCCCACATTATTATCTAAGTTAATGTTATGTCACAATTACACATTATTAACGGTTTTGCGTTTTTGGATTCCGTACCCAAAGGGTGCCAACGGAAACCTATTACTATGACTCCGCGGTCTGTCCGTCCATCCGTCGGTCTGTCAGCGCGCTGTACCTCACGAACCGTAATAGTTGAAACCGTAAGAGTTGAAAATTTCACAAAATGTATATTTCTGTTTTGCCGCTACAAGAACAATAAATACCTACTAAAAATAAAGGGGATCCTCATACAAGAAACTTGATATTTTGGACGTTTTTATTCGACGGTGGTACGGAACCCTTTATGTGCGATTCCGACACGCACTTGGCCGTTTTTTTGTGAGCTACTTGCGCACGCGTTGTCTTTATGACGTTAATTAATTTCTGTAGAGCTTTTTATCCACGTTAAGTATGCCATATAACCTTAGATAACCATTTGATTTTTGCTTGTGGGTTTTCCCAAGCCGCCAGTTCGCCCTTTAGTTACTAACTCACGGCCTAAATTTAAATTCTCTACGCATTTAATCGTAATTTGTTTGAAAGTAGATTAATGTAGTACTACACCCACGCCATTTTACTTAGTTGGAAGAGCTATCAATATATGTACTTCAGCCAATAACACATCAAGTATACAAATATTGTGCCTACTACATAACTACTAGGGAAACCCCTAGCTAGAATGTCAGTTATATACGCAGACTTACGCCATTGACAATATTTAGCTTACATTATGGGGACTTCTATAATCGAAGACTTTTCTGATTTATTAATCTAATAAACATAAATAAATAAATATCGCCAGAATTAATACACCAACTGTATGGTCCCAAATAAAGCAATGCTTGTACTAAGGCGACCATACAATGGACTGGGCTGGGGGCGACCCAGTACACCCAGCCGACAGCAAATCACAAAAAGGCCGTTTCAGTTGTCTCTGGCGGAATCGAACCGGCAACCAATCATGTAGTGAGCCGAGCGACCTACGAACGACTGCGCTAAGCGGCATTTTGTTTGTAAAAGTCTCATTGAAAAATACTGTAAATGAACTTATAACACGTCCTTCCCACCTAGTCGGGTAAATTAAGGTCATCGCCACGAAACCTACACACAGCCCTTGCGGAAACAATCCGCTGATAATACAATAACATACGCAATATAACGTGCACCCATCACAATGCTCCGGGTAACAATGGGCTCACTCATTCACACACTTCCTGCCACCCAGCAAAACATGGATTCCACGAGAATCCAACTCGAAGGGGTGTTTAAAGTTTTTCTTTAATTCTTCGCAATTTCTTCCGTAATTAAATCATTGACTTCCTTCACTTCATTTGTTTTATTGTTTGTTTCATTTATTTCATCTTCTTCGGTCCATTGTGTGTAGCCCATGGACCAATTACTAAGGGGACTGGCCCTAAGCAACTCGGCCGAGTGGTCGGCCTAGTACTAACATCGACATAAAATGAAGCGAGTAGTTCAACTATTTACCGGTAGATAGAACAATGAAAATGAAAAAACAATGACCACGTTTTTTTTTTCATACATATATCTAATAAGGGCACCTCTTTCTTTAGTCTTTACTCTGTGGTGTAGCCTGTAACTGGTAAAAGCATTGCTAAGTTTAGGATAGCACGATGGGTGTTTGTGTGTTTATCGATAATATCAAAATTAATGGTTATATTTTCTTGTTTCAGAATCTGCAATATGAATTGACACACAGATTGTCAGGTAAGCGATGAACTATTTTTGATTGCACACTTTCAGAACACTGCTTGAATGAATTGTATTGTTTCTTCAAAATGACGTCACATTAGCTTTGGACTCAGACTTTGGATTTATACGTTTACGTCATACTAATCCGATTACGTTATCTATATAATCTTGGTCATCAGCTACCAAACTTGATCTACATTCGTCAAACACGATCAGGACTGGTCAGACCGGTTCTGCTATGTTGAACGACAAATTCGCAGCCTAATATAGCCCATGACAGACACAAAATGGCAATCCTTTTGATTAGATTGCAATATATTTTTCCGACATTCTTCTCAAATATTATATTGGATATTGCTCAGTTTGCTTCCAAATCGGAGAGGATTATGACAGAAAGTGATTGAACTTTATCAAGTAAGAATCAAATTTGATTAGATACCTAGTTCATGCAGTGTACATACAAATTAGGATTGCACAAGGGGTCAGTCCTGGGCCCTACATTACATTCCATGTTCAGGTTGCTTTTTAAATGCTGATTCCATATTTTTGAAGACCTATGAGTCTGTTCTTTGGCCTCTCCTAACCGTTGTTCTTCTCATGACCTTAACTCCCAATCGTCTGGAAAAACATATGCGTTACTTCTGGTAAATATGATGCTTACTGTTTTTCGTAAAATTCCATGAAATGTCAAAAATAATTACATATTTTCTTAAGAATAACAAGATGATAAAGCTATACTCTGTACACATATCAATGTGACCATTATTTCAAAAGAAATACAGTTCATTTTAATACGTGTGTAAAACACACCTGGCACGAGACCAATGCAAGTAAAACCTGCTCAGCAGCCCACACAAACACTGTGGTATGTCAAGTGAAAATTCAACCGCATCTTAAGGGCCACCGGTTCCATCATTAACCGCCAATAAAACTGTATAATTGATTGATTAAAGGTCCACACACGATTACATATTACGTTTACGTAACATCATATCAGTGGCCATCAATTTTCGTGGAGTTTTCTCACGCCTTTAGAAAGTTTTACTCGTAAAATCTTTATTAGCTTTCTTTTAATGCTATTATCGTGCTAATGTCGTATATTTGAGGGGGAAAAGTATAATTATGTAGTAATTGAAGGATCTCCAAGCATTTCTGTTATTAAAGGCTGGTGTTTCCACTCGTGTATATTTAATGACATATGGACAGCCAATCAAATTATAAAAGATCAATCGAGATGTGGAATATCTTTTTAATTAATGATTGTGTGATCATCGACAGCTATTGGTTATAATTTATTATGATTAAAAATATAACATTTTATCGCTCAAAAACTTATTAGAGTTATTAGCTTGTAAATGGCGGGAATATTAAAAACGAATCACTATTGATCGTGCATTATGGCAGAGTTTATGTGTAGGCATAGAAACAGACTGCATTAACGCGTAGAGATTACTTTTTATTGTTTTTTTAATGTTATGCTATCAAGAACTACATTATCAATTATGTAAAAGGCTATTTAAAACAGCACAGGCTGAAATAAGAAAGGATCGCAAGTGAAAATCACACAAATAAAAAGCCTTCTAAAAATCAATAGAAAACTTATTTTGCTGAATACAAAATGTGCAAAAACTTTTCTTAACTTTTAATACGTTAGATTTTTTCGGAGTTTGGAAATAGTTTAGTCAAGTGACATTGCGTAAGCCGGGTCTATGCTTTCATACAATTCTGGCTCGTGACTTGCTTTCTCCAAGGGAGCACATTGCCGATTTCATAAACTCGGGTTAATTATCGGTAATGTAGCATCAGCAGTGCTAACAGGTCTCCTCTCTTATGCAGCCAAGTTACGTAAGTGAATTGTAAAACGTATCATTCATTGCAGTGTGAATGTAGTAGGAATGTCACTTAGCTCTGATTATTATTATTTTTTAAATACACGCGATGATTTTATAAGTCCCTCAATGTCTACAGCAACAGACTCGACATGACTCTATAGAGGCTTCTAAATCAGCAAAAAACTCTTAACCATGGTTGGTTCTCCTAAAGACTTGAAGATCACGAATTCGGGACATAAAGTTATTAAATAAATTTTAATAAACACTGGCTTGTAACGAGTATAAAAAGTCACCGTTAAACCATTACAGATGTTTGACGATGTGAGGATGGCTTAACTAGTTACCAATGTCGAGGTCACTACTGACCTTTCACGAATGTCAATTGTAACATGGTGATGATTTCACAAAAGTACATAGTAATGTTTAGCTAAAGCTATTAATTACATTTATTTGGTAAAAGCCATAAGTAAATAAAAACCTACCTACGGTATAAATCATTTCTGTAATGGACCACCCCATTGCCGCTCATCTCATCAAGTTTTTTATAGTTATTAAAACGTTACACAACAACTTTACTGCCGTCACGTAGGTCATAAGAATTCTTATCGCCAAATTTATAGAGATTTTTAGCCAGTTTACAATGTTTTACAAAGCGTTTCTAAGAACAAAAGTGATTTGCAATGCCAGTGTAAATCCATCTTAAGTTAATAGATGTGTCCATATGGCGCGCATGCCTCACCCGAGCACTCATATTATGACATTACGTCTATGCGTTCCGACGGCAAAAGTGAGTGCTCGCGCGAGGCATGCGCCTGATGAAGACGCCGCCAATATGAATTGGGGGGTTAGGGTATACAAGAGAGCATATACACAAGACACTACGTTTTATGTTACTTACTTTGTAGCCCAAAAAGAAACTGAAGACTGAATCGAATCTGTCGGAAATTCAGAAAACTGGTTCTTCGTTTAGTTCCTATGAAAGCAGGTCAAGACGTAACGGTTTATACCAATTTCTTACATGCAATTTTATTGTGAAACTGCACTATTGGGATCACCGACCGCGGCGCGGTGATAAACCAACCCCATTAATCTTAATCCACTCTCGTTATGATCCAGACCGGCAGCTTTTACAAGCTTTCGTGGGCGCGATTTGCGTTTTGTTACGCCACGTGAGGTTTCCAACATGATAACCATATTGGGTGTTCGAATTTTCTAGATCCACAGAAATGTGATTTAACTCTGTAATGAGTCACATCGTTTTATGTAACTGCATATAAAAAATATATTGTGTAACTAAAAGAAAAATCATCTTTTAGAACTTCTCATACTAAGTCTTCCTCTTCTGTCTTTTTCAACTTCTAACCACCAATGCATAGCACTCCACGTATTTCCTACCACCTTTACTAGATCGAGGGTCCATCTCGCTGGTGGCTTGCCTACACTTCTGCGTCCAGTAAAAGTCTCCACTCGAGCACTCTTTTTTACGAGCGAGAATGTTGGCTATGTTAATCAGCTTAGTGATCTTCCAGGTTTCGGGTTTCACACTAACTAGTCAAACTAAATTTCCTCGCAACCGGTACCTTTTGATTCGTGAAGTCATGCTCATTAATTAAAATGTCAGCGTCAGGTGCGGTCGTCCGTTGACCGGATCACTTTCCCTTATCCCTGCTGCAACTGGACGAGGTATATCATAACCTTTTCAGGTATCGGTGACCGGTTCCACTGCTCAACCAGAATGGAAGCCTGTTACATTCCCATTCAGTTTATTGACCGCAGTAAAGATGTTATATTTCCTGTACCCTGGATTTTCACTTTCTATTACTATACTAGTGAATGCTAATCTTTGTTGTGATTTGTACTTCATGTTTTGAATATTAATGTCGCAAATATGAGTGTTGGAATACGGTTTCACTTTCATTGATGGATATTGTTACACCTATCATATTCAACCATCTTCTTAATACTTCTTCTTTATCAAAAAATTCTTACTACTAAGTACATATAGCATTTTCTTGCCATATGTTTCATCATTAACTTAATGTTCTCTTAGATAAAGATCATGAGTATATTTAGTACATTGTGTAATTTTGTCGGAAGACGCTTGATTATTGATGTTTTGTTTAATCATTAACGTTATAGTCGTTGTAACGTCATTGTAACTTATCTTAGGAACAATTAGCCCTATTGTTTCTAGGATTGTAACCTCACAATCTGATTCAGTTTTTAAGCATTTTCACAGCAGTTTCCCCATTGCATTCGCATGGTATCGACATACCATTGTGAGCTAGTAAATGTATCATGTTAATGGCGCTCTGTTTGCGTTTTGTAATGCCATATTTCTTAAGTTATTTGTGTTGCTCAAGTGGCAACGTGCGAGCCGCGAGCGGTGTTGCTTAACTGATTGTTTTAGTTTTCTTTTGTATCTGTTTCATTTAGTTCATGTTGTGGGTGTGTGATGATTTGTTCGGTAATTAGTCCGTGCACTTTATCTTATTTTGCATCAGGCTTAGCACATGCTACAATGGATCTTGCGACTTCTATGTTATCTAAATTAGTATTGGGCAAGATAATTACATTATTGATATTGTTTGGGCTTGCAGAAACGTACAGCTGGCTTACTAGTGTTTATTTTTGTGCAGCTAACATCCTATATTAATCCTTCCTGCTCCACTGTACATGTAATTTGAGATACTCTCAGAACCCTTACGCAACAATCGATTCTTAGTCGCGAGGAAGGAAACCCTATAGGTGCCATTTCTATTCCGGCTGGCTCCCCCACTGTTCGGGTTTCAAGCAGTAATGTAACACCGTCTAATGACATGCTTGTCAGTATTACATGACCGTATTATAGCGCTGAAAGGTAAACACATAAGATGATTTAAATTTTCTTTAGCTTCTAGTTCGTTGCAGTTTTGGTAAAGTTATTCTTTAATAATCTTGACCTTAATGTTCTACCTGAAGAAAAAGCTCTTCCATATTCCATTTCAGTTGGCCTTCTTTAAATAATTGCTTTAAAATAAAACCACTGAAACTTTAATATTAAATTTCCAAAAATTATGAATCAGAGTTTTAAATAATTCCGTCTGATGTTGGCACGAACTTATCAACCACATGTTGCAAAATTTGAAATGATTTCCGCTGTCTGGATGCAATCAAGCTAATTTAGTGAAAACACGTACCTAATCATTTGAACTATACCTATTTAATGCAATGTAACCAGATTAAAATATACAGGAAATTCTCCATATGATAGAATTTGAAACACATCTAGCTAGTGTAAATACTTGATTATTAAAATATAATGGACCTTCAATTACTTAATAGCCCCCAAAATTATAAAAAGTTATGAGGCATTACAAATCTTTGTTACCAGAAATGCTCTGTAAAGCTATTGTAAAATAGTAAAAAATCTGTATAAAGGCGGTATATTTTTAAATCTTCATTAGTCGAACTAACGTCAGTCTCACGTGTCCACTTATCTCTAACATTGACCACTGCAATTATACGTATAGGTCATCGGTCATACAGTGGCATTTTAGAAAGACAGCCGTCTCATTGGGTACCAAAGTGGACGTGTAATCACGTGTCCAACTTTTGTGGGGACTTATTGCTTTTAGCATTGTAATCCTATATTGTCCTACTTATTATTACTTTTAATAGCGACTGTGGCCTAGGGGTGAACAGGTTGGGCTAACAATCAGAAGGTCCCAGGTTCGATCCCCGGTGAAGCATGCACCAATGGATGAATTTTCATCTATGTGCATAATTTACAGTTCGCTGACGGTGAGGGAAAACATCGTGAGGAAACCTACCTATCCCTCGGGATTAGGTAATAGTCAGTTCCTGTATACACGGCGACACGGTTCACCACCTGTCACGTTGGGTTCTGACTATCTAGTGAAATGTGGGCTTTGAGTTGGTTAATACCTCCACAATGTGGTGGTGTATGGCCACTCAAGCCTCTGACTACCCCCGAACGGGGATAAAAGTCGTGACGTTACATTACATTTAATTATTACTTTTGCTGTGCCCTGCTGGGTCCACTGTTGATCTATATTTGATTTACCATCTATTACACATTGTGGAATGCGAAATAAATGAATATGTATTAAGATATTTTAGAACATGATGATTTTGGGTTAACACTACACGTAAAAAGTCGGTCCCGGTTATTGTCATCTAGGCAGCAGTCGTGAAGCCTTGTCAGAGGCCTTCGGGCGGCTTGAACAACTCTGACACCAGGTTGGCCACTAACCATACGATATGAAGAAGAAGATATCTATGTATATTGTTATTAACAAAATAAATAAATATATGAAAATAGCGACTGTAGCCTAGGGGTGAACAGGTTGGGCTAGCAATCAGAAGGTCCCAGGTTCGATCCCCGGTGGGGCAAGCACCAATGGATGAATTTTCATCTATGTGCATAATTTACAGTTCGCTGACGGTGAGGGAAAACATCGTGAGGAAACCTACCTATCCCTCGGGATTAGGTAATAGTCAGTTCCTGTATACACGGCGACAAGGTTCACCACCTGTCACGTTGGGTTCTGACTATCTGGTGAAACGTGGGCTTTGAGTTGGTTAATACCTCCACAATGTGGTGGTGTATGGCCACTCAAGCCTCTGACTACCCCCGAATGGGGATAAAAGTCGTGACGTTACATTTATATGAAAATATTGTTCTCCAAGATAATAACGTCGCCGCTTTATACCTACTTATTTGCATGTACAAATATTCTTCTATTCTTGATGGCGCAATCAAAAATTAAAATGATGATTTTCAAGGAAATAAACACAATTTATTTTAAGTTAACATCTTCAATGTATTCAACTTGTAAATGTACTATCGACTAATCGACTTAAAAAAACAGTCTGAAGTCCACATTATCCAACTGGCTACTTGTCAAATTATGAATTAAGTCGTCGAAACAGCAGTTTTTTAATGTGTATGAAGCAAACGTGACCCGAATACCATTGTAATTGTTATTGGCTGTATGGAGGCATGCCGGTGCCGCGGCGGCAGGCACGGCGCGGAACGATACGTCAGATTACTCTATGATCATTGTCCGTTATTCAACATGCTGCGGTCCGAAGGTCACGATTGGAAGGTTTTTTGGGGACATCCTTATTGTGGAACGGTTATGGTGACGGGAAATAACCCCGTGTAAGTCTATGAATGAGCAATGAAAATAAAGTGAAATATTCTTGTAAAATCTGTAATGGACTGTCTGTATATCCAATGTATTGTAGATGGACCGTCCGTCCGTGGGCCTTCCTAGGCCATTTAAAATAAATAATAAAAAGGTAAAAATAATCAGCTTACTTAAAAAAATACATACACAATTATTTTGTAATAAAATCAATATAAAATCTAAATTCAGCTAATTTAAAAAAAATGTTTTAAATAAGTAAATAACATAGACCACACGCAAATTCAATCCCCGGAATCCTATTAAGTATTTAAGTCTGTCCCTTATCATCGTAAACAACAGTTAAACCTATTATGAACACAATACCCCGAAAAATTAATTCTATAGAACAAAGCCAGGTAGCCCTTGCATGCATTACCACCAGTTCATGTCTTCGTACAGTCCTACGTCAGACTTCAGTCGGCTATCACTGCGGGTGGACGTGTGCCGTTCCGAACTGCGCGTTTCGAGTCTCCCGCAGAGCGTAGTTATAAACCGCTAATTATAACGTCTTTAATCATGGAATTACTATGACTGAGTTGTGACGGAATTCTGTGGTTCGTGAATTTTGTGTTCAGTGCCATGGTTGTTCGGATTTTAAAAAGTTGTGCAGGTAACTTTTTTTTTATTAGTACTACTTATCAACATTATTACCTCTGCCCCTTACCATCACCTTTATCACTTAATTGAAGACCTAAAATGAATCGCTTTCATAATATCAACGATTCATTTAAGGTATTAACTATGTAACCAAATTACCTACGTCGAAGAGCGCACAGAACAGCTAATGCAAATATTGTATCTTTTCTTTTTTAATTACAAGAGAAAGTAAATTATTTTTAGTGATGTACGAAACTATGAGTTATCAATCGACGTCCGGTTTTCGAAAATTATCAATGCGAAAACGTAATCGATTCTTAATTATCGATATCTGCACGTAATCGAATCGAGTTTATAATAGGTGTTTTAATGGGCAATGTTATGTTGTTTATGTAACTTCCCAACATCTAATTCGTAGCTTGAACGAGTTTTTAAATGAAGGTTGAAATACCAATAACGATTACATAAACATTAAATGGCTGAATAATTTACAAGCTTTTGATAACTAATTAGTGCACCAACTTAAATATGTATAGCAAGTATCTATAACCGGTTTTCAATGCCCGAATGTCAATCGAATTATAAGTTCAAAGATCATCAATATTTTAGTACACATTTTTACTATACTCCTTATCATATTTTATGTAACCCAGTTTATTAAAGTGGGCACATGTGCCCATCACTAACTGCCTTTACACCATCCAATATTTGCTTGCACGCTAGCTCACATAGCGCTCTGCAAATTTGATAATGTAATGCTTGCTTTACAGTCCTGAAATTTTATTGACGTCATAATATGCTTCGCTTCGTTACACAAGCAACAACACTAACAAAGCAATTGATTCATGCCAAAAAAAACTATATTCTCGATAGCATCTACAGAATAATTGCGACGAATAATCGATTCATAGGCGAGTTCATTTGTAGCCTATAATTGTTTATCAAACTCCAGGTTACCTAACCAGTGATTAAATCCTTTCAACTCTAACGAAAATATAAAATCGAAAGTGTGATTGACAGTTTCCAGCAAAACCATCAGTGGATTTTGATGAAGTTTGGTACAGAGATGGACCTGCTATACTAAGCAGTTTAACGTAAACCAAATAAGATATAAGCACAAAGGGAGGGGTTCAAATAAGGCCACACCAGTTAAAAGCTAGTTCAAAATACATAATACAAATAGTGTTTGTCTATCTATGTGAACCGGTGAAAGTTAAATGTCTGCTAACGTCAAATTGGCAGTTAACGTTCAGATAATTCGTACGTTTACTTTTTATGTGTAACGGAACGTGAGATAACTATCGTAACATTCGTAGCTTGTAATTTATTGGCTGCGTCTACATCAGGCGCATGCCGCGCCCGAGCACTCAATTTTGACGTCGGAATGCATAGACATCTGCCTACCCCCGTGGGAAACAGGCGTTTATAAATAAGGCCTCGGTTGGTGTTTGTAACACCAAACAAAACATTGCGATGACCTACATTATTTTTCGTATTCATTTTAAACGAACCATTTAGATTTTAAAACGAATATAAAAGTGCCCATAAACAGTGCCTATCAAGAACTCGGACCATCTGTTTCGTTCGTAAATTTGACACTAATTTATTACGAAAAATGTCAAAATTCAAAATTCGAAGCCCAAACGAAACTGATTATTGCTTTCATACCGAGATTGTAATAGCCTACCGATTCGATTCAAGTCTCCGATGCTCTGAATGGATCATTAATCTTTTTGCAACTGCTCGGTTCGCGTGACTTGTTTTTGCATGCTCTTACATTCCTCCGTCGAATCGTTGTTCACAACTCGTTTTCCTCGTAAATTCCTTGTCGACTCTCGTTTATTGTAAATATCGTTGGATTTACTGACAAATATAGAGGAATATTGAGTTGTTTTAATTTTCATTTCAGTTCTTTCTAATCATGGGTTAACAATGCAAAATCGATTTCTTCCATAGTAGTTTTCAAAATCGATTGTGAAAGTAAAACGCCAGTCACTAGATCGGTTTATTAATCAAAATGTAATATTAAATTCATCGAGTTGTTTTGCTTTAGCATCAATAACTACCGTTTATAGATTTTTTGGTTTATGTTCACCTAAAATTGTAAAAAAACTTCCCATGACACAGTATTCATTGCATTGTTTTATTTAACAATACTGATTGTACAAGCAACGTCCGCCAATGTCCAACCTTGGGCCTTGGCTTAGGAACCGATCAGCAAATAACATTTCTTTGATAACTTTCGTTTGAAGTCATTAAGGAACGAACGATAAGCCAATCCTTTATTCTATTACCTGAACTTTTCTGTTTATGGTTTGGTTTTATTGTTTTTCAAAATAAATGAACATGACTTCCAGGGTCTCGAGTCCCTTAACAATTGTCCATTGCGAAAACACTGGTTTCTATATATATTTTTTTTAATGACAACTTTGTTGGCCATAGTCACCTCTACAACTTCACCGGGACAGAGGTAGAACGCAAAGTGTGCTCCAGCCGTAACTAATATTACCCTCGTGGATTCTTCATTATAAATCCTGCATTCTTGGCGGTCATCATATTGTCGGCTATTTGTTAGCAGTCCTCCTGGCCATGGCCTGGACATGAATACCGCCAAAAATTAGCGATTTAAATAAAGAATTCACGAAGATGATATTAGAGACCTGTGATTTCGCAATGGACACTTGTTAAGAGACTATAGGCCCTGATCGTGTGACCACGGAGTCTATGAAAGAATGTGTGACTACATTAATAACTACAGCCACAATCTATTTATAAGTTGATGTTATAAAATGAATGTGAAAGTGATTATTATCGCACAATAACTCTTGTGACTGTAATTCATTTGTTCCCACGTCGCGTAACCTGCTAGTGGATTCAATTCCATCGATTCCCACCACTCTTGCAAACATTTGGAGATATATTTGTTTGAAATCATCTCTCTCTTCTAATTATACGTCATTTACTTCCACTGCTCGCTTTAGCCTCTCCCAAACATAATTGGACTCTCTCAAGGGTCACCACTGAAACTCTCCATTTCTACGTATTAACAACCATTCACTTATTATGCTATTGGTTGCAGTACTCTCTACTCTGCGGACTCTACTTCGACACGAACGACACTTGACAGTAGTCATAAGTCTCTATTGATAATTCTTCTTTGTAATTCTTCTTCTGGAGTATCGACCACATACCGGAAGAAGCAGCGTGGGTAGGCCCCGCACAAGGTGGACCGACAACCTAGTGGAAAACCTTGAGGAGGCTCATGTCCAAGAGTGGACGTCTTTTGGCTTAGGCTTAAAAGATGATGATGATGATGATGATCTTGAGTTCCACTACCCCAGCCAATATATTTAATTACGATTCTTGCACAGTTCGTGCTCACTCACATTGTTTCTGGCTGTCTGTACTCTTCGATGCGTTGACATCCTAAAACAAAGCTTCCTGCCATTGTGCGACCGATGCAATTAACTAGTGTCGTTATGACCACTCGCGACCTTATTAGGGACAGGCTTCTCGATGTCCTGCCTTTATTGTAGAACAATAGGTGTTGTTCAATTCGATTATGATCTCTGACTGTTTTATTGAGAAAGTAATAGTCGGAGATTGTTTTTCTTTCGAGTTTAGAACTTATACGTGTAACCTCTTTCAGTATTACTTACTTACTAGATTTGCTAGCTGGTGAAACGTGGCCTTGAGTTGGCTTAATACCTCCACAATGTGGTGGTGTATGGCCACACAAGTCTGCACTCAAGCACTACCCCCGAATGGAGATAAAAGTCGTGACGGATATGTTATATGTTAGATTTGTTAACATTAGCTATTATGTAATGTGTAATGTAACGTCACGACTTTTATCCCCGTTCGGGGTAGTCAGAGGCTTGAGTGGCCATACACCACCACATTGTGGAGGTATTAACCAACTCAAAGCCCACGTTTCACCAGATAGTCAGAACCCAAGGTGACAGGTGGTGAACCGTGTCCGTTGTAATCCCGAGGGATGGGTAGGTTTCCTCACGATATTTTCCCTCACCGTCAGCGAACTGTAAATTATGCACATAGATGAAAATTCATCCATTGGTGCATGCCCCACCGGGGATCGAACCTGGGACCTTCTGATTGTTAGCCGAACCTGTTCACCCCTAGGCTACAGTCGCTTATTAGCTATTATACATTAGCTTATTCGATTCCTATTTTAATGACTACACTACAATACACAGTCTATCTTAGAGATAGGCTGTCTACGTTCTATCTATCTATAAGAGTACAATTGTATACATACTTATCATATGAGAAAATCTAAAACCGTGGCCGTAAACATAACTGTATGTGCTGTTTTATCATCAAAATATCAAGAGAAGTTTCATGTCTCATTTGTACTTTTAAAAGTATCATTCAACCACACAATAAACCTCTTCTCATGAAGATACATTATCTTCTGAATTTCCTAAAGCTAGGCAAATTAAGAGATACACCATCACACTATGAGATGACAGATGCTAGTAAAGTAACCTCTGCCCTACCATACGTCTTACGAAACCTTGTAGACCTACGAGACTACAAATCCGACCATGTGCCCTATAGCGCGATATCGCACGAGGCAACCATGGTGGCGCCACCAGCAGGTGATTCGATAGCCGAAACCGAATTGGTTGCGCTACCAAGCGGACACCGTGCGATACCCTCCATACAGCTCTATACATTTTGTTGGCGGAGCGACTGGTTGCGCTACCACCGGTGTCATCGTGTGATATAGCCCTTATTTGTTGGAGAAAGTTTCATGCATAAATAAATACACCTACCTTTACTTAGTTAGCCATTGATGTGTATATCCATGTTCGTTCCTCGTCAATCGTGTTAACGATGGCCCTTTGAAAATTTCTGTATTTCCGACAATACCGAGAATACGGAACCTGCAAAGAGGATAATAGCTTCATTGTACGAAAATTACACGGTAACTTGTCGCATAAAGACGCTATGTCATGTGGTTGTGGTGGTTTTATGGTGTTTAGAGCTACTTGATAGCAGTTTGCGACCTTTCTTAAGCCGGAAACCCACCGCGGTGCATGGAGAGGTCACGCACACGATGACGTCATTTCGTGCGTAGCCTCTCCGTGCGCCGCTGTGGACACGGTGACATACATTTTCGTGCAAATCGAAGCTTGACCCACGTGCGTAGCGTGTGCGCGGCCTCTCCGTGCGCCGCGGTGGTTTTCCAGCTTTATACCTTTCATGAAATGTAAACTGCGTAGTATTAAAAGACTGCTTGGCGACCGCTCGGCGTAGTGGTTCGAGCGTAAACCGCTCGGCTCACAACATCAGGTGGTTGTGGGTTCGATTCCCGCCAGAGGCAGATTTCGGAAACGGCCTTTTCGTAATTGGCCCTGGTCTGGGTGTAACTGGGATCGCCCCCAGTCCATTATATGATAGTCATAACCAAGCTGTAGCCAATTGACTGCAGCTCATAAACGGGCTGGCTCGACCGGGGTAGTACCATCCTCTCACAGAAGATCGGAGTAAAGCAGCTATTACAGCTGCGTTTCGTGCGATGAGTGTGAGAGCTGTGAGTCCACCCCCCCCCTCCCCCTCCCTCCCACTCCCCTTCAGGTCGGCAATGTGCGAGCAATGCCTTTGGTATTGTAAGCATCTGTAGGCTACGGTAACTGCTTAACATCAGGCGGGCCGTACGCTTTTTTGCCACCGCAGTCCAATAAAAAAAAAACATAGTACAAGCCTTGCTTAGTTTGGGACCATACATAGTTGCACTAGTTGGTGTGTAAGTCTGGCGATATTTATTTCTATATGATTGCAGTCAATAGCTCTGCAGTAACAAAATTATTAAATTCCATGACTAACCCATGCAGTCATGGATTTCCAACATTTTAGTACATTTATCCTCTAAGTTTACCCATGATTATTGTACGCTAATATAACGTAGAAATCTTTAAATTGCCACGATTATTAGATCAATGTTACGACATATCGTGTAGTTACTGTCATCGTTAGAACAAAACCTAACAAGACCCCAATATGACCAAGAATGGTCGTTAGAACTCGCTGTTATTGGCTGTTAGCGATTCAGCATGCGCGGGCGCCGTTACCGGTGACAGTTATACAAACTGGGCAATGAGGCTCTCGCATCGCACCTGCGAAAACATGAGAACTTCCAATCACGTGATTTGTTATTTAACCACATATTTAAGTTCCGTATAGGCCGAATGTAACTTTAATAAATGTCTCTATAATTTACCTTGCATAACATTCATGGTAGATAAAAAACAACTTGCATTTATAAATCAACCGCCAAACTTATAGGAAGTGTAGCCAGTTTACAAAGCATTTCAAGTTATTTGTAATGCCAGTGCAAATCGATCATAACTTCCTATATATTTGAGGGGTGAAACTATTCCTAGATAAAACTTATTGCAAGAAATGTTGTCATCTAAACGCATTTCCGTCAGATATTTCAACATTTTCACAAAACAGATATAGTATTACAATATAAACAGCGTCCTATTTCCATTTACCGGCTACACCGGATAATTTTAAGACTTAAAACAACAGTTACCAAAGAATTTGTAATAATACAGTTACTTATGTTATGAAAAGTTCGAAATGTGCGTCTACGCTATTCATCCAAATTAGCAAAGAATGCCGCCTTTTGTTCTCAAGATATAGGTTTCTGTGTTGTCAGTATTTACCTGCCGACAAGTATGTTCGGAAAACAATTTCTTTTCTTCACAAATTGGTACATTTCTGTCTGCGAGTGAGAACGAAATTCACTCTGCACTTGACAATAGAATATGAAGAATTACTAGTTGATAAATATGGCTAAAATCAAATACCTTACCAGGAAAGAGGGAGACATGACTGTCCACAATAGTATGTCCCACTAAACGGAATCCATGGACACAGTACGACTCAGTTGTTCCCGGAAAAGAATGTTGAAAGCATGTCAGTATTGCCAATACCGCTCATCGAACTACCTACAAGTACTCCAACTTCTGGAATCTCTGGTACGGTCCTTCTAATGTCTTTAATAAGATCCTTCAATATCCGAATATCTGAATATCATTATCCTTTCTGCGACTACGGTATTTTCAGTGCAACAGCTGTATTCCGATCAACAGTGGTTGCATGTCACGCTATGATTTTTATCACGTATTAGCGCACTTTCTAAGAGACTCTCGCGCACGCCGCGCTCGGCAAATTCTAAATCCACCATCGGGATGCGTCGCACGCGCTATTGTGTAAGAACATCGATTGTTGTGGCAGCGTCTCCTATACTTCCTAGATTGGTGTTTCCTAGACAAATCTTTGTATCCAAAAAGGCTACATCACGGTCATTACAGCTAATCCAGAGCAGTATGCAAACGATTGTGAGATAATCTTTGAGTATACTCGAACGCTTATAGTACACCCAATGTCTTAGAGGGTCACTAGACTATACTATTTCTTTGGATCAACCTGGTATGTACTTCAAGGAGAAGAAATTGTTGAAACACTCGCTCCACCAACAAAATGTATAGAGCTGTATGGAGGGTATCGCACCTGGTGTCCGCTTGGTAGCGCAACCAATTCGGTGTCGGCGATCGAACCATCCGCTGGTGGCGCAACCATGATTGCCTCGTGCGATAGGGCGCTAAGGGGGGTTTGTATATTTTTGGGTTGTTAAATGAGGTTAAGACTGGGCAGGTAGCGAACGAGGCATTTTTGGAGGCTATCTCCTCTAAGACGAGTGGAGTAAAAATTTTGAAAAAAATATCACCGTATTTATTATACCCTCTTCTTTAAAAAACAAGTTTGAAAAATGTGAAAAATGCTCTTTTACTATGTGAAAAAAATTACCAAAATGTAGAAATTTTCAAATTTAAATTTCTATCTTCTTCCAAACGGCTGGGAATTTTTAAATAGTTTTTTCACCAAAAGATGGAGAAAGATAATACCTAAAAAATGTAAGCTTGATTTTGCGATGCAATCGTTTTTCACGTCACAATTCATGATTTTCCAAATATTCGCCAACAAAGTGGGCGGATCCGGTGCGAGGGGCGACGGGCGGCAGTACCGCGATGACTGTTGGACGGGGAGGTTGTGCCAGTTTTCCCGCGCTCCAGTCGCTTCAATTATCGTCTATATCTTTTTTGTAAATAAATACATAAAAATATTGCAATGATGTATACGCCTTTGTACCTAAGAAGTTTTGACAAGGAATTGTAATTTAGAATTTTTTTTTTTGTTTTGTTTAATAATCATATAAAAATAATACAAATAAAAATAAAAATAATAAGAACTAAGAATATATTAAAATCGAAAATATAGGATATAGGATTCGAACCTGCGCTCCTTATAGCATTCACCCAGCCAGATCAATTTACTTACGAGCTAACAAGACATTGAAATTGAAAGCGAAATTATGAACTATATACTTCGTTATCATGGAATCTTGGATTTTTTTTCATTGAATGTGATTTGAATTTGGAATCTTTTTCACGAAGACGACTGGCCCTTGCTTGTGTTCGACATGTACAAACACATTGTGACAGTGTGCGTTTGCAGTCGCCTTCATGCCTTCGCCTACATTTAGAATAACATGAAAAAAATATTGATTTCGAAAATATAAAGATTAGGATTCGAACTTATGCCTTGACGAACTTATGCATTGACTTACTCAGCTAATTTCATGTTAGGGAACATAGCGAAATTATGAACTACATACTTCGTCGTCCATTGACAATTGACGCCCGCTTGGTGAAGTGGTTTGAACGTAGGCTGTTCGGCTCACTGCATGCGATGGTTGCGAGTTCGATTCCCGCTAAATGAAAATTTTGGAAACGGCCTTATGCGTAATTTTGTCTGGATCCTGGTATTACGGGGATCGCCTCCAGTCCATTACGGTACCCATAGTACAAGGGTTGCTTAGGTTGGGACCATTCATTCGCGTCTCATGTAATTCTCTCTGTATTATCACAGAATAACTATCTACATATACAGTAAGGGCGAGGCCCCATTACCATTCTTGACTATACTTAAAAGTGCACGACTATTTTCTCAACAATTGTTGACCACTATTGACCACTCTTGACTATTTTGACCATTATTGTCTATTTTGACCATTATTTACTATTTTGACCATTATTGACTATTTTTGACCATTGTTGAGTATTTTTAGTCTTTGTTGACTATTTTTGACCATTGTTGACTATTTTTGACCATTGTTGACTATTTTTTACCATTGTCGACTATTTTGACCATTGTTGACTATTTTAGACCATTTTTGACTAATTTTGACAATTTTTGACCGTTGTTGACAATTTTTGATCATTGTTGACTATTTTCACCATCAACCGTCAACAATGGTCAACAGAAGTCAACAATTGTCAAAATTAGTCAACAACGGTCAAAAATTGTCTACAATGATCAAAAATAATCAAAAATGGTCAACAATGGTCAAAATTGGTCAACAATGGTCAAAATAGTCGACAATGGTAAAAATAGTCAACATTGATCAAAAATGGTCAAAAATAATCAACAATGATCAAAATTGGTCACAATGGTCAAACATAGTCAACAATGGTAAAAAACAGTCAACAATTGTCAAAAATAGTCAAAAATGGTCAACAATTGTCAACAATGGTAAAAAAATAGTCAACAATGGTCAAAATTGGTCACAATGGGCAAAAATAGTCAATAATGGTCAATAGTGGTCAACAATAGTTGAGAATAGTCAACAATGGTTAAAAAAAGTCAAAAATGGTCAAAAAATTTCAACAATGGTCAAAAACAGTCAGCAATGGTCAAAAATAGTCAATAATGGTAAATAGTGGTCAACAATCGTTGAGAATAGTCAACAATGTTCATATAGTCAACAATGGTCAAAACTTTTCAACAATGGTCAAAAACTGTCAACAATGGTCAAAAATAGTCAACAATGGTCAAAATTAGTAAAAAATGGTCTAAAATAGTCAAATAGGGTCCAGAAAAGTCAGGATAGTCAAAAATAGTCAAGAATAAACATTTGCCATTTGGGCTCGGAGTCCGAGCCCATTTGGGCTCGGAGTTTTTTTTATTTTTTTTTATAGGACTGCGGTGGCAAAAAAGCGTCCGGCCCGCCTGATGTTAAGCAGTTACCGTAGCCTATAGATGCTTACAATACCAAAGGTATTGCTCGCACATTGCCGACCTGAAGGGGAGTGGGATGGAGGGAGGGGGAGGGGGGTGGGCTTACGGCTCTCTCACTCATCGTACGAAACGCAGCTGTAATAGCTGCTTTACGCCGATCTTCTGTGAGAGGGTGGTACTACCCCGGTCGAGCCAGCCCGTTTATGAGCTGCAGTCAATTGGCTACAGCTTGGCTCTACCACCTTCAAAGTTCTATTGGAGCTCCGTTGTTGTAAGCTTTCTAAGTAGTATAAGAAGTCTTAGTCTAGTAAATATAAGAAAAAGAAAGAAAGAGTCGCCTTATAGCTGACTATTCCTGGCTAGCCTATTGTATTTCTGACTATTCTTGACTTTCTTGACTATCCTGACTTTTCATGACTGTAATTGACTGTTCTTGACTTTTCTTGACTATTCTTGACTGTAATTGACCGTTCTTAACTTTCATGTTTATTCTTGACTATTCTTGACTATTCTTGACTATCCTTGACTATCCTTGACTATCCTTGACTATCCTTGACTATTCTTGACTTTTTTGACTATTCTTGTCTATTTTTGACTATCCTGCCTTTTCTGGACTGTATTTGACCATTGTTGACAATTTTTGACCATTGTTGATTATTTTTGACTATTTTTGACCATTGTTGACTAATTTTGACCATTGTTGACTTCTGTTGATCATTTTAACCATTGTTGACGGTTGATGGTGAAAATAGTCAACAATGGTCAAAATTAGTCAACAATGGTCAAAATTAGTCAAAAATGGTCTAAAATAGTCAACAATGGTAGAAATAAGTCAACAGTGGTCAAAATAGTCGACAATGGTAGAAAATAGGCAACAATGGTCAAAAATAGTCAACAATGGTAAAAAACAGTCAACAATTGTCAAAAATAGTCAATAATGGTCAAAATAGTCAATAATGGTCAATAGTGGTCAAGAATAGTTGAGAATAGTCAACAATGGTCAAAATAGTCAACAATGGTCAAAAAAGTCAACAATGGTCAAAAATTATCAACAATGGTCAAAAATAGTCAAAAATGGTCTAAAATAGTCAACAATGGTAGAAATAAGTCAACAGTGGTCAAAATAGTCGACAATGGTAGAAAATAGGCAACAATGGTCAAAAATAGTCAACAATGGTAAAAAACAGTCAACAATTGTCAAAAATAGTCAATAATGGTCAAAATAGTCAATAATGGTCAATAGTGGTCAAGAATAGTTGAGAATAGTCAACAATGGTCAAAATAGTCAACAATGGTCAAAAAAGTCAACAATGGTCAAAAATTATCAACAATGGTCAAAAATAGTCAACAATGGTCAAAAATAGTCAATAATGGTCAAAAATAGTCAACAAAGACTAAAAATAGTCAACAATGGTCAAAAATAGTCAACAAAGACTAAAAATACTCAACAATGGTCAAAAATAGTCAATAATGGTCAAAATAGTAAATAATGGTCAAAATAGGCAATAATGGTCAAAATAGTCAAGAGTGGTCAATAGTGGTCAACAATTGTTGAGAAAATAGTCGTGCACTTTCAAGTATAGTCAAGAATGGTAATGGGGCCTCGCCCTTACTGTATATACATATAGTTATTCTGTGACAATACAGAGAGAATTACATGAGACGCGAATGAATGGTACCAACCTTAGCAACGCTTGTACTATGGGTACCGTAATGGACTGGAGACGATCCCCGTAATACCAGGATCGAGACAAATTACGCATACGGCCGTTTCCAAAATTTTCATTTGGCGGGAATCGAACTCGCAACCATCGCATGCAGTGAGCCGAACAGCCTACGTTCAAAAATAGACAAAAAAGACCAAAATGACAGAAAATGATGGAAAAATTAAAAATTACAACATTTCAGATATGACAAGAAATGTCAAAAATTACAGAAAATTGCAAAACTCACAGAAAATGACAATAAATGACAAAAATGCCAGGAAATAACAAATATGACAAAATGACAGAAAAAGCCAGGAAATGACAAATATGACAGGAAATGACAGAAAATGAAAGTAAATGACAGAAAATCACACGAAATGCCAATAAATGACAAGAAAAGATACACAAGACCAGGAAAACAAAGAAAAAAGACAAATACAAAAAAGTTACAAAAACAGGAGAAGACAGTACCTAGAAGAGTCAAGAGAAATAGTCTGAAATAAGTAGGTATTCCTTTAAATATTATAATGTGTGCCAACCCTTACACAAGTAGTCGTCGCACCAACTGTCAAGACGTTGGCGGCATGTTTATATTTATAGTGTTGTCAAGATGTCAAACTTCAAAATACAAAATATTTGGAAATATCACATTCGAAAAAACGCTATTTATAATGTAAACAATCGTTAGTAGGCCAAATAAATAAACAACAATAAGTAAATAAATAAACATTAAAAAAATATTATGCTATAACTCGAATCGTATCGTAAATTGCTCCGTCAGTTTTCTTTCCTACGTTTTTGATAGTTTATCGTTTGTGAAAATAGATCACATTTAGATTTAGAGTTTATGAATAAATAAATAAATTATTCGATTTAATAAAAATATAGGTAGGTATATAAACGTAAAATAAAAAGATAATGCTTACAATAAAATTAGAAAACATAAAAAAGCAAATAATTATAGGATTTGATCCTGCGTCATCGCCATCGTCGTTTTGGATGACTTTTCCACTGAGCTATTTAGGATTTGCATTATAGAGCGAAATTATCAACTTATTTGTAGATCTACTACGTTGTGGTAGCTCGGCTTGTTTTGAAATAAGAATACAAGCGACGCAATAACCGCGCTGTCAGAGGCTCTTGCCGGGAGCCCGCCGCTGGCGCGGGGAGCACACCCCCGGCGATGCGTTAGCTCCGCCCATTCAGCCAAAATTTCCAGATCATATCCCCACCTTAAATGACTATTTGGTGCCTATTCAATTAGATACAAAGTAAAGTACAAAGGTTATTTATATATTTGTACTTGTATATAACCTTTGTACTTTACTTTGTGTAAGAGGTAGTTGGAGGAAGGGGAAAGGAGCGGCTATCAGGCTAACGTCAGCTCCTTTCTAACGAGCCGAGCCTAGGTTTTGCAACGTAGCGATTGCCTATTTCACGCGAATTTAATTACCTACAATGCAATGTAACAATCATGAAGATAAACTGCCTTTTGCGAAATTAAAAAATAACAATTAGAGCCATAACACACTGGGACGCCAGGTGACGTCGCCAGCCACGAATCCAAACAATTTGTATTGACTGGCGACGTCGCTTGTCCGTCGCCAGTTGTGTTACCTGTCATACATTTCAATAGGAATAGTTGGCTACGGTGGCTGGCGACGTCGCCATGGCTACCCGGTGTCTTATGGCCCTAATAATCAATTTTGTAATTGGAATTTTACATCATAATAACTACACTTGCTTTTGATTAAGTACTACCTACTGTATTACTATTAATATGCACACTTTTATCCTACTTGCTTTTGATCAGTTACTACCTACCTAATGTACCATAATATGCACAACAATTATTCTATTGAACATAATTGAGCATTTAGGTATATTAAATATCCTCAATCCATAAATCCAATTCGTAAACATCGACCACTTACGCAAATAAAATATAACCTACAATGCTTACAATAGTAACAATAAAATAAAGTCATCCTATCGTATAACGTCAGAGACATTTTATACACTCGTTAATTTGTTCAATAAATGTATTATAACAGATTAAGGACCATCTCATAGGGTAGGTACTTGACCGTCCGCGAACGGAGCCACGAGTAAAATCTAGTAAGTATAATAATACATATCGCTTGTACTGTGACTACCGTACGATTAATTGGAGGCGATCCCAGTATACCTCTGGGTGGATAAATTACGAAAAGGCCATTTCCGAAATTTGCCTTTGGCGGGAATCGAACCCGCAGTCACCCGATGCTGTGCAGTGCCAAGCAGTCTTCAAAACATGATATGCAATAGATTTGTCCATATGGCACGCATGTCTCACCCGAGCACTCATATTATGACATTACGTCTATGCGTTCCGACGTCAAAAGTGAGTGCTCGCGCGAGGCATGCGCTTGATGAAGACGCCGCCAATAACTTAGCACAGTTTATAAAGAATTCCTTTGTCGCGTGTGCGTACATATTGGCAGCAGTTTTCTTCATTGTCTGTCTGGCTATTGTCATTCAAACGAGCTGTGAAATTGCAGTGAATGTAATAAAATAACTCGTCACAGCTTGAGCGACGCAGACAGACTGGCGGTGAGACAAGGAATTATAGCATTCACTATGAAAGAAAGAACGACCTATCAATAGAAAGAAGAGTATGCAATGCTGACAGTAATGTAGATAATAATTTAGCCCTTTTAACGTCCCACTGCTGGGCACGGGCCTCCCCTCAATGCGAGGGGGAATCAGGCCATAATCCACCACGCTGGCCCAGTGCGTGTTGGTGGATTTCGCATGTCTATAGACATGCAGGTTTCATCACGATGTTTTCCTTCACCGCAAGCAAGTGATAATCATATTAAAGTTATGATTCACACATAGATTTCGAAAAATCCAGAGGTGTGAGCCGGGGTTTGAACCCAGGACCTTAAGCCCGCATGGCGCGTGCTTAACCAATCGGCTACCACAGCTTGTAGATACCTATATAATTTTTAGTAACCTATTTCGTCCCACTGCTGGACAAAGGTCTCTCCCATCCTTCTCCACCGATCTCTGTCCTCAGCGACTTCTTGCCAGTCCTTCTAGAAGGCGTCAAGATCGTCGCACCATCTCTAGATACCTATTTCCAGTAAATTCTCTACATAACTGGAGCATCGCAAATATAAAAATGTCCAAATTAATGCTTGATGTTGCTTGCTGGCATAAAAATTTCACCTGAAATTTCAAGTCAATTGGTGCGTCCAGATGCCTCGCATGCCTCGCCCGAGCACTCATGTTATGAAATTATATCCATGCGTTGTGACGTCAAAACTAAGAGCTCGGGCGCGGCATGCGCCTGGTGTAGATTACATCTGAAAATTACATTGCTGTGAACCACTTATAGTTCTAGATCTAGTCTAAAATCATGACAATCTCAAGCACGAAACTCTGTAAAAAGCAACTTAGAGCATGAGAGCTCATTATGATTAAACTAATTGGTTCAATATAAAATCTATGCGTACAATACGTGTCCTTCGTAAACACCGCTAGTAGGAAGTACGTTACTATTTCGTCTTGGGATTTCCCTAATGACGCCTGAATATTTCATACACGTCGTTTAGTCGTTGTTGCGGGACACAATCTCGTGGGACAATAATGTCTCTTATAGGAACAATAATGAGCCATTCAACGCAAATTGTGCGGAAATCTGTGCAAACAACAAGCTATTATGATAATAGGAACTCGCACTTTCTACGCGAACGGCCATTATGATCCACATCGACAACTAAACCAGGTTTACGATCCAACAATTACATTTAAGACAAAAAGTTGTTGTGACATAATAGTGATTAATTGCCCCGCAGCGATAGCTTTCGGGTAATCGACCATTACGTATCTATGCAATTACTTCCTACAACGCTAACTGTATGCTATTATTTGTTGCAGATGGCGTAGGAAGGCAGTGACAGACACCCAACACAAATGTTATTAAACCTAATGGAAGGCGACACGATAACCAAGAACGCTTTAATATCGTCGATAAAGAACTTCAATACCGACGGCCAGCAACACGGCACTATAAAAGCTTTACTAAAAAACTTCATACTACCAGAAACAGACATGGCTATTAAAGAAAACCAAAGCAACCGTGACAAATGCGTGTATACGATACCCGCCAAACCGCCCTTACCGACACTGACGGAGAGGATGAAGTCAATAAACGACGCGAAACAGGCATTCCTGAACTCTACGGTAACGTCCAATCCTGTAACGACAATGCGCGGCGTGAAGAAGGAAGAATACAACATTCATTACGCGCAAATCGCCATCACCTCAAAGAGCGACGATACCAGGAGCACCGGCGGAGGGAAAGAGACAAAACCACCGCCCGACAGTTTTAAAAACAAAGATTACAGCACTCACGTTAACGTCTCTCCGACTATCAAGAAGAACTTGGAACAGCAACAAAGGAGAGTTAGTTTCAAAATTAAAAATGCATCAACGTCGCACAAACGACCGCCACTTGCGAAAACGATATCGATAACGAGCAGTAACGTTTCAGAATTAACAAAGAAATTTAACAATTTACAAACTGAATCGCATCCCGCGTCACCTCGGCAGTCGAAACTTGCTAAAACAATAGAAGATCTTCAGTCGGCGTCCAGATGCACCGCCAGTAACAGTTCTACGCCATCTTCCACCCTTAGTTCAAGCCCGAATATTAAAATAGTATTACGTCCAAGAAGAGGGTCCAAAAAACGTAACAGCAGAACAAGGTGTTCAAGTATGGACTCAATAGACAACTATTTAGGCACTGCCGCTTCGACAAAGAGCCATGTGATACGGTCAAAATCTGACGGCACTAAAAGTCAAAAATCATCAAAGAAACGATTAAAATATCAAGATTCAAGTGAACAACCTAGTGGGTCAGATTCTGTTGATGGTAGTCCAGTAAAAATTAAAGATGCCGAAACAAAGAAAGAAAAGACTCCAGTAGAAAATATCGTAGTAAAAAATTTCATTAAAATGTTTGAATGTGAAATTATAGCTCAATCAACTTCTAATGATACATTAAAAAGACAACCTGAAAAATCTAAAAGTACAATACCGGCAAGAGATAAACCAAAAGTACCTGAAAAGAAATCATCATTAGTGGTAACCAAAAATCTCGTAGTGAAAGATGGTATCCCGAAAATTAAGACTATTAAACCTATCCTTAATGAGTCTTCTGTAAAACTAAATAATACCAAGGAACAAACTTCAGAAGTGCAGAAAAAGAAAGAGCTGCTGTACGACCGAAAAAAATATAGAACTAATTTCATACATTCAGAAAAATTGCCTCTAAAAGTTGTTGAAATTATACCAGAAGACGCACAAGAAAATTTAATAACTGCATCTAATGCTGAAAACGATCATAAAGTAGAAATTCCCGTCATTAACATTGTTGAACATAAGGGTGAAGAAACACTTTACCAAGAAATAAACCCACAGATTACTCCCAACCAGTCCTTTTTATGGAGAAGAAAAAGTAGTACTCAAATTTACTCAGACTCTGAAAAATCACTATCGGAAAGTTCGTATAGTTTAGTTAGTGTGACATTAAATGGAAGTGCGATAACCTGCTCGGACGAACCCCAAGACATCTCTGCAAAGGAGGAATCTCAAACTAAAACAAATGAATCTCAAGTTAATATTGTTAACACTAACGCAAATACTGAACCCAATATGGATTTTGAAAGCAATCTAGTTGAAGCCTATAACAAAGAGATTATGTTAGGATATACAATACCTAAACCGAAGCAGGAAGAAGTGGAAGACTATTACGAACCTTTAGACCCAATAGATACAGATAATGTTGTAATCATTCCAGTTAAAAGTATCGACAGACCTCCGAAAATAAACTGCCCTTTACCTGAAATTCCCAAGGAAGAACCCAAGGTAGAAGAAGAAGAAGAAGAAGAGAGTCGATCTCCAGACGAAGAAAACATTTACCAATGTCTATTAGAAATGAGATCTCATCCTGAGGGAGATGAAAGTAGTCTACATAACTACGAGCTTTGTGATAACCAGTTTGAAGAGAGAACTCGAGGTGACGGTGATAGCGATGACGGCTACGAGTACTGCAAATCACCAATCAAACCTTACTGCCATACCTCTAGCTCCGGGATCCATATTGCTGAAGATTATCAACCGCATGCAGAAGATAACAATAAGAATTACACGATATCAAAATCTGTAAGCGGTACATCAACGGTTAGCTATGAAAAAATAGGCCCAGAGAGGATTTACGAGAAAATTCCCGCTCGAGAAACGAAGTCTAAAGACAGCAGCCCTACTTACAGCAGCAGGCATTCCTTCGTATCTGACTACACTGGCTACAACGACAACGAAAACATTTATGACACGATAAAACACGGCGACGCTACTTCACTGTCACATTGCTACGAGAGCATACCAAACAGTCCAAGTATGTTGAAATTGAGGGACAGTATGAAGAAGAAAATGGCTTCTAATGCCCAGAAGAGGCTGTCTTTTGATAGGGTGTCGAATATAAGCCAGTCGACGATGTCCAGTGAGCAGAAGACGAACAGCCTGTATGGCCAGAGGTCGGTGATAAGCTACAACGGGCAGGAGATTGCGTTTCAAGTGCCGAACAGTGAGACAAGTGTGAGCGATAGGAGCGACAGAAGTGACGACTGGGTCGACGTATCTGATGAAGAAAAGAATGAGCAGAAAATTATCATGTGAGTATAGCATAAGAGCGCGGCTCCACTAGTGCGCTGCGCTGCGTCGTCGCAACAGATCAAAGGGTCGACGGGCGAGAGACGAAGCGGGGGAAGGTGATGCGCCAGTACAAAATCTTGCGACGACGCAACGCAACGCGCTAATGGAGCCCGGCCCTTACTTGTTTAGCCATGCAGTACAACAGCAATCTTATTGCTGCCACCTCCTTTATAGAAAGTTATGGCACTGACATGCCTCCTTAAAGAATTTACTCCGATCGTATACTTTTTTATTAAATTTAGTAAACAAAATATACAGTGGATTATCATTTTACATGACCCAATAAATACCTGGTTGCCGACCAATAACAGTTTCCAAAGAGAAAAGCAAACATCGTTATCGGAACCCGATATGAAATTGTGTTTTAGGGCTCAGTATCAAACACTGAATAGGAATGGAAGCACGATACCTTTGCTTCGTATTGAAATGGCCTGGATTCCTGACTTACGAATAGTAGGCGCAGAATTATAATAAAAATATGGAAATTATAAATTACAGCGTGCGAGAACGGAGTCGAGGCAGGAAGAGTCCTATAAGCTGGTCGCAGAAGGTCAGGCATCAGTGGCAGAAGTCACCAAAACAGAAAAATGACGATAAAGGTTCGTTAACTTTACCTTTTCAATTTCAAATTTCGAAAACAACACCGCATTTCTGCTGTTGTTTGTTTTTATAAGTTGATTACAGCGCCATCTATTGCGATGCAGACGAACTACTTGGTTTATCAATGCAACCTTTGCTAGATCACAGTAGGTGGCGCTATATGTGCGTATAATATTTTTTGTTTTGATTTCTATATGTTTAAGTCTTCATTAAGTTTACTCAAATGTCCAGTTTTTATTTAATGGAACAACAATTGAGGCACCTGAGCGTGGGTGCGCAGACGCATGTTTCAGCCTGATTGCGCAAACAGCGGTGACAGGCGTCCTACGCTCGCATTCCGTTGCCTAAACAATGCCGTTGTCTCATACCGCTTTGATATTTCCCTTTTTTTGAGAACTATACATTTGTGAGACCACAAAAGCGATTTTATAGCTTTGACTAACATTATAACACACCATCACAATCACACTCATATTCCCCGATACATAGCTTATTATTATTAGCTGCACGATCAGAGGTTAAGCAACGCTTGGCAAGGTCAGCCAGAGATGCGTGACCATTTAATGGCATTTGAACTGAGCGTCTCCGTGCTTCGGAGGGCACGTAAAAAGTCGGTCCCGATTGTTGTCATCTAGGCAGGAGCTTGAACAACTCTGACACCTGATTGGCCACACGATAAGAAGAAGATTATTAGGGTTATATCTTTCCTGCATTTTTTATTTCTTAACTTCTCGCGGACAGTGCAAAACTTAGCAAGATTTTAAATAACCCCACTCTTGTAATTCTATACACATAGATACTTTATACAAATCAGAATAAAAAGTAATAATAATATTAAATCTAAACTACTTACGTCCGTTTAAGTTAGAATTGCCAAATATGTCGGCGAGCGTTGTAACAAGTTCATGAACCGTGCGCAGGCGCCGGTGGGCGGACTCTAATGATATTGTTACCGGATTCCTGGCAGTTTATAGCGAACTTGTGCTTTATGTTACTGGCATGTTTAATGTTACAACAAATTCCTATGTCTGCTGGACTGAACGAAATATAGGTATTTAGTATTTACCCAATAATTTTGGCTCCAAAACGCATCGATATAAGTAAACTAGGTGTATGTCAAACTCCAAAAGGTGAATAATATAAGGGGCTGTTTCAGAATCGTCAGATAACTTTTATCCACCAAATAAAATGACGTTTTGATATTCTGTAGAAAATCTGTCAAAACTTCTAGCATATAAGCGTACTAAATAAATCAATAATAAATATCGCCAGACAAACACACCTACTGTATGGTCCCAAACTAAGCTTGTACTATGGATTCCTTACCTTAATTACCCCATTATCGGTCGGCGCAGTATGTGTTATTCTTCCATTCATCACGCTTTGCTGTCATACTTACATCCACTCCAACCTCATTTTTCTCTCTCTGATATATGATGTACTTATAAAGTTTCACTATGAAGGCTGTTTTCCAGGCCAGTGACACGATAAAAATACCAAGTTTATTGATTGTACACACAAGCACAAGTGGGGCGCCGATCGATGATGTACCTGCTGCCCTACATTGATAAACGGACGGGGTACTCGCTTGAACCAGCGCGAAGCTTTGTGGGTTACTTTCAAAGTTGCCTACGATAATATTCATATAACATTTTTTTCATAATGATACAAGCAAAGCACAGGGTAGGTAGGTATCACTTTTTACTGAGATTATGTAGAGCAGTGATGGGCAAAGTACGGCCCGCGGGCCAGATCCGGCCCGCGAAAGCATTTAATCCGGCCCGCCGCCCAACAGTCCTTCGACATGAATAATATATGGCCCGCGATAATTATAAAGAACCTGCATTCGAAAATATTATGGCAAATCAAAAGTAATTTTATATGTCTCATACGCCTTCCATGGCCTTCGAATAAAAGTTAAATTGTAATTTTTAACATTTGTGCAAGTGTGTAATGCTGTAATGTTTTATATGATTAAAAGTCTCGACACAAAATGCATTTTTCATATAATTCTGGCCCTCCTCTGAAATTTCTTAAACTTTCTGGCCCCCCATTTAGAAAGTTTGCCCACCACTGATGTAGAGTATACTTAGGCAAGTACTTAATTACTTAAATATTTGCACCTTTTATAGGATATTATGTCTTCGTGAAAAATGTTCAACTGGATCAAATTAATAAATCTAACCAGTTTTATTAATGTATCTTTCGTAACACTATTTGAATTATTCAGAATTTTTATTTATGAAACGAGAAAAGTGGGTTATTTGTTAACATCGAGTATTTATTTCCGTACTTTTTACGTTTCCGCACTTTTAACGTTTCCCGATTGTTAATTAACCGTGAGACACCTCGCGCGCTGCTTTCAAGCAGCCGTATATTTCCAGACTACTGTTAACTTACTAACTACTCGAATTCGAATAAAGATATAGAGTAACCCTATATCCCTTGTTTGAACTGACTATCCGAGATCTTAAGTCCCTATTCGGTGTAGCTAAAAAACGTACAACACCAATTTAATATGTTGTTGACTGACATAAGATTGGTTTCTGCTCCGCGAAACCAATCTTATGACAATGATTGTTTATTTGTACTGTCAAAAATAAAAACAAATTCGGTGTATATAGTGGACCATTTTCAACATGCACATTTTTAATCTACGACCACACGTAATCGTAATTTGCGTATCACAATGTTCTCACAATAGACTGGGTAATACATCTATTGCTATTGTGCAAAGCAACCGAAGCGGAGTGGACTTCCTTATCGGGTGCACGCGCGCAGCCCTCCTATCCAGAGAGCACACACCGTGACTGTTTTATTGTCTACGAATCATGGTACATTTGTCAACACGCCCGATTTATATTGACAGCCCAAGATTTGTGGCAGCACTATACAACTCAGGTCAACTGTATCTGTTCTGTGGTGTTGTTTATACTACCAAGCCAACTAGGAACTCGGATGGAATGGGACTTCCCCGCCAGCACACCCGCCACCACCTGCGGCTAGGAAGCCGTAAAAACGTGATGGCGAGCAGGAGCCCGCCATCACGTTTTTATGCGGGTGACGTCACATTTGACAGGTTCCTAGGTGGCTTGGTGGAGTGGTACTTTCACTGACATTTATGATAGACTCACGACTCGACTCAGAAAGGCCATAAGAGGTTCGGAATCGTTTGCCTCTTCAATTATCAATTAGCTGGTAGTCCTACTTGCTTTACAAAACATTCAAAAATAATTCGTCTCGAATCGATGGATTGGTTTTTGTGCTCAACTACAATCATTTGCTCTACTATAATGCTAATATTCCACTGATTAAAAACAAGCCGCAAGATTATCGTCTGTGATATTCTACTATTCAATTGAATAATAATTGTCTTAAATTAATTGATTGGTTTGTTTTGTCGCTTAAATGTAAGGACACTTTCGCCTCTCGCCAAGTAGTGATTGCAAGGCGGTTCTGACTCATTGCTGGCTGTTCACATTATTGGATTTTCCAAGGTAGGATTTATTATATTATCGTATTGAGATAAGTAATTTCATTTAGAATAGGTAGGTACCTAAAAAGTGAACATCGTAATCAAATTTCCTTCGATTTCACAAAATCTGTATTCTGTCCGATTGAAAAACACGTAAATACATTGCTATTCTGTCCAAGTTCCAAAACATTAGCGTATGGTAGGAATTTCTAAAAATATGAGATTTATTTAAGTCTTATAACCAGACGTAGTCTCTTAACAATTGCCCATTGGGAAACTACTGGTCTCTAATCTTATCTTTTTGAATTCTTCATTATTAATCGTAAATTCTTGACGGTTAGCATGTGGCCATCTGTTAGCAGTCCTATGGTCGGCAACATGTTGAACGCCTAGAATTTGCGATTTACAACGAATATAATATTAGAGACCAGTGATTTCGCAATGGGTAAATGCTAAGAAACTCGAGAGCCTGTTGAAAGAACGTGTGTTAGAAAAAAATATGTATCTGTGTAGCCAGTATCAGTTTATGACTTTTCGAAAAGTAACTGTTAGATATTGCCATCGATCAAGAATTGATTCTTTGCTCGATGGATATTGCACATTAGATACTTGCATACAACAATCACTGACCGTATAGGTACATGATTATATGACGCCACGCTTCACTGAGTTGTTGCGCTAAGACGCGTTTGTCATTTTCGTCATGTGCCGGCGGTTCACGAACTGCAAATGTGTTGAGGCCTTGACCAAAGAGTATTAATACAGAAATACCACTCTCTAACTCGCTCGAAAGAATTTTCTATTTAAAATAAGCTGTACCTACAGTTAGAATACCATGGACGAAGCGCAAGGTCCAGTCAACATTTGAATTTTTCAATTGGGATTGTTTACCTTTTTTCTATATGAGATTCAGTAGAATCGGTAACACAGCTCCGTGTAGCGTTTTCTGTATGTTTTGTACTCTAGAATGTCGCAATAATGTCATCGACAAACATTTCGACATAATATAATGTATGTCTAGGTCATTTTCTTTATCATAGTCTACGATTTGTAGCTTTGTACATTTTTGTCTGCTATTTTGTTCTATAAAACTTGCAACATGAGTTCATTGTATTAAAAAGGTACTTATCTACTACCTTGTCCAAGCATACGTTGTCTACATTCTAATTTCTTTGAAACCGGTTCATGTGTACTGCTAAGGAGGCTCAGACAAACAGGTGTTGAATAATTTTGTATATGGTTTCTAAAGACAAGATATTTGGCGTTATTAAGACACCTCTCATCAAGATCCTGTCAGCTTTCCAATATCTGAATAGATTGATCGAGGCAAATTATTCATATCACTCAGAAAATCCGAATATTCATACTAAGGCCCGTATTAATAAATCAATCTCAAGACTGAGATCGAACTTATGATGCTGTTTTTCCCAGATGTTCCATACATAAAACGTTAAAACAGCATCTTAAGATCGATCTCAATTTTGAGATCGATATATTAATACGGGCCTAAGTGATTCGGCTAACAGAATTCGGCGCTCCGTAGTAGACCCACAAAGGACCTACTAATAGCAACTTTCACCTAGACTCTGTAGCAGTTGCAATGATAATATCTCGCGAACTGGTCTGCGTGTTGGATAGCTTCCTGGTCGGCGCGCGCGCAGTAGGAACAAGCATTTGCATCAGCAAGCACGGTCTGGTAGTGCGCTCGCTTTCCTCCACGGAAGATAGGCTTCACATTCCATATACGTTTTATTTCCCTAATTAACTTCCGAACACAATGAAAAGTGTACATATAAATGCTCATTTCGAACAACATTGCATAATTGATGTTGGAAAATATTACTTTAAGTGCGGTATCGCACGAGGCAACCATGGTTGCGCCACCAGCGGGTGATTCGATAGCCGACACCGAATTGCTTGCGCTACCAAGTGGACACCAGGTGCGATACCCTCCATACAGCACTATACATTTTGTTGGTGGAGCGACTGGTTGCGCTACCACTGGTGTCCTCGTGCTATAGCACTTAGTCAATGATCTAATAAGTAGCATCTTGGCATGCCTATAGTAGCATAAAATACATAAAGATTATTATATAAACCGCAGACAGCAAACATAAATGTTTATAACGTAATAATACCAAAAAATATCGCCTCGTTTTTGTCATCTATAAAAATATAAGCCTTGAACGTAGTTGAATAAGATAAAAATCACGAAACCCAAAACGACAAAGGCATTCCTCGTCAAGTGGTACCTACTGTCATTCAAGGCACTACAAATATGCCTTCTCACGACACATGCTGCACTAGTGAACATTACTCATCCTTGACCGTAAAAATAAATATGGACTTTATAAGCACCTCATAAAACCGCCAATTTATAAAGACCTCTGGTTGAATGTCTTTAGGCGAGAATATGAGTATTGAACGAGATCTTGTTGATCTTGTCGATTTATATGACTTGCACCATTACAGTGATATGCATACTATAAATGCTTTTGAGGCTCAATCGCTCAGATCAAGTTATATTGTTTATTAGTTGAAAGAATTGTGCTTTTACCTACTTTTAAATTAGTGACAATTGATTTATTACTACTACTTTCTAAATCAAGATTTAGTAGTAACCAGTTATCTAATTTTAACGATGAACATAAATGGTAGTCAACCAATTAAATTTAATTCCCACGGAAACATAAAAATTTCAAGTCAACTATTGTGTAGATAATTTTCAATTAGACAACTTTTTCATAATGTAACTATTGTTATCCTCTTGTGAATATTGAGAAAAAGTAGTTAAGAGAATATTCAGCTTGTGGAATTTAAAGTAACAAATACGAAACTTGCGAAGGTGTTAGTATTAATTGTTCAAAGATAAATGCCAATACTGCTTAAGAATTATCGATATTTAAATTAATAAATTCAATAGTTAATTGCTTTAATTATAAAAGAACTTAAGGTAATCAATTTATTAGCAGTGTAGGTCTCTCTCTACGTATTTCTGTCAGGTCATGTGCTTTCAGTGTGTCTAGAATAAAGATGCCATGCAGTTGACCCATGTCTGTTTCTATATTTCAAAGTATCACTTACAAATTTTGTTTAGCAATTTTACTTGTTGTGTGTAGCTAATTGTGAGAAACGCTTTTGAATCACATAACAATGCGTCGATTACATTCTTTGTTGTTGCTGTCTCGCTTGTGTCGTGTGTGGTCATCGTGAACTTCGTAACTTGAGTTTGCCACACTCGCCTTTGCAACATCATAACTTACGCCCTTAGTAAACAATAGCGGTTTCTAGTTTCTGCAAAATGATTGATTCATTGCTGTATTTACGAGCATTTACTGATTCATAAAAGGAACGATAGTGTTCATGTTAGAGTGCTGAACGCTGATGCTATCACCGATTTAGGTAACCTTCGTTGGGCAACGTCACGCGAAGCCAATCACTGGCCGCGCCGCGCCTGTGCAGAATGCAAGTTGAAGGAGAGTACAGCCGAATGCAGATACTCCACTGTCGAAACGATTGCGACATCGCCTTCCAAATCGCCAATGAAGTCGAACGTGGGATCAATTATTTACCTGCTCCACTTGTGGCGACTCCGCCGGCATTATATCACTACACAACGAGAGCACCGCTTCAGATTTCTCACACAATTAGCAACCATTTGCGGCTATATTTTTTCGGTTGATCTAATGCAGCTTTACAGCATTGTCTATCGGTCGTTTCGTACTAACTGAGATTTATAGCTTCATTGATATCATGTCGCCCTAAATTCTCATGCAACTAGACGGACCAGTTTTCTAAAATGCAGCTCTTGTTAAATTAGTTTGTGCTCGGAATGGACACTTTCTGTGATAGTTATAGATGATAACTGCTGTCTTTCTTCGTCCAGTAGTGATTGCGTGAGACAGATTGCGTTTTATTATAATCTAAACGACCTTCTTACCGTTATTATGGCTTATAAGATGCGATGACGTCGTTTTTGTAATTTCTACATGTTGAAAAATATTAGGGGTGCTACTTAAATGGCAATTCTGGTACACCCACGCGAATGCTACAGTTGCCACAAAGGCTGTAGCGTGGGAGAGGGGCGGTGCGGCAGGCGCGCGGCGCGCGAGTCAGCCCTGCGCCCGCGCCGCTGAACGGACGCCTTGGCAGCGCTCCTCTCCGCGACAGTGAAAGTGCTATCATGTTTACAGTCTGTTAATAACTATTGTGATTGAAATATCATCAACCAGTTACTGTTAACGTTATAACTGGTATCCGCTAATTTATGATGAAATTGTGATTATTTCGTTCGTATTGTTGTTTCGTAAACATCCGTGTTGCTCCGCTCAGCCGGCCGGTTACATTTTGCTCAAATATGTGACAATGGTCTCGTAAACCATTACCATTAACTTACCTACTGATATTAGCTAGGACCTACGTGGGTATTTACTTTCTAGTGTTTCTTAATCGCTAATTTACATATTATCTTTAGTCACGCTTCGTTTGGTTCCATCGAACAGTGTTTTGACTCACAAATTCTTAGTACTCTCATTTTCCTATGTTCGTTGTCCACCTTGAGTTTTTGCGAATCCTTTCATTTGACACCAAATTAAATATCGTCTCAATGTCAAATTTACATTTATAGTCTTTTATACATTTTTTGCCGTAAAACCGATTGATAGATTTATTTTTGTCGTCTATTTTTGGTTTTTCTGTCTTTAACCCATTCTTCTCAGATATATCCAACTAACCTTTTTGAGATTGCTTTACAATAAACCTAATTTTACCAAATCTTTTAACCCCTGACTTTGCAATAGGATACACCTTTTAAATCACATATATTAGGATCCGCATCCGCAAGCCAGCCTCTCGGCCCACTGTCTGCGTCCAGCCGTAACCGTGACACGCACTGTACGGAATTCACATTACAAATGCAGCCTTATTTAGTAAATCGACAATCGTTGCATTCTGAAAATTTCCGATACATTTAACGATTGTATTCAACTTGAGATAAAGACTAGTTTCGATTGTGAAATGTGCAATCGACTTCCTATATAAACTACCAATCAGGAACAATTATTCAAGCATTAGAAACGCTAGAATGAGCACTGTGTAAGACAAAATTTTGCTTAGCATTCTACTTACCTCCTTGGAATTTATTTGTCTCTTTGAAAATCTATTTCTAGACGAGTACCGCAGTTAACTTTATTTGAATTCACACGTTCAGTGTTGCCATTAAAACAAAGGTACCATCAAGATTTCTATATCATGATCTAAGAAAGTGTCGCCTACTCGATGTAGCGTCTAGACTACTGAAGTAATGTATGATGCTGTTACATAGAATCCTATAGTTCCATCATGATTTACAAATTAAATGCTGTAACGTCGCGTCTACCTCTCTGCAACTGCAATTGTTTTATCATGACGGCCATCGCTTGTTAGCTTTTTGCCATCATTCTTTACTATCGCATTGTTAGCATAGCAATTACAAGAATCGCTGCATTCAACTCGTATATCGCTCGTATCGTTAACAGCTCTCAGCACACACACCTCTAATAATACAGTTCTCTTTCCGCGGAACAGATTATGCGCCACGTTAGGCCTTCGTCGTTTCGCAACCCGCAATGCTCTGATTACAACGCCATACACAAACACACGCGCGTTTTGCAAGTGCACCATAACTCGTCTACCGACTTGTAATATTATCTAAAGTCCGTGGTTTTAGATAACCGCTTCACCGCAAATAGAATTTTCCACCGCAAATCTTAATTCAATGAATAGAAAATGTCGTAGACGACACAGAAAATAAATCACTTGATCTAGTTTTTTAGTAATGCGGTATAATTTAAACATTAATCGCGTTTATGCATTCAACCGTAACTAACAATTTTCAAATGCCAATTCAGTGAGGTGCATTAACCACGTCCAATGTCAGCCGGACTATTACAAATTATTATTGAGGTGGTTGCAATAACACGGCGCTTAGCAATGAAACTATGAAAAAACCGGCGGTTCTCAGTACCAGTGGCGATGGAAACGTCTATAGTAGCGACTGTACCAGTCGACCCTGAGACGCCCGGCAACGCAGCTGGCGACTCGTTTCGCTTTTTTTTTCCTTTATCGTGACCGACCAGCTGAGTTTGAGGAAGCCAGTTGTTAAATCTTTAACTCTACTTCAGCGTTCAATGATTCAGCAGTACGAACGAAATATTGCGAGATTTCATTGTTCATTGACTTTACAAATGGGATACGAGACTGTTCGCGAACGTTCTTTGTTCATAAAAGTGTTTGTGGCTCGAAGTGAAGTGAAAAGTGGAAGAAGTGATGATGAAAAATGATCTCGGAGAGGCCTCCGGTGAACGGCGGCATCGGGCCGCCGCCGAGGCTGCAGACTTTCCGAAGGAACTGTGGCGATCAAGGTGCACCAGGCTCATAATTCATACTTCAAATTACAATCCGAGTCACGATCCCTTACTCAAACCGGTTTCACGTAACTCCATGTTTTGATTCTTTACCGAGTATCCTCATACGAAAACCGAAGAAACTTGTTTGTTTTAGATAGAGAATTTGTTTCGCTGTTTGCGTAACGTTTGCATTTCGATATTGGTATAATAATCGTTACCATAACCGAAGCAATTTCACGGTATTAGCTTTTGATATTTCGGCAGTAGTGATCGTGAATATTGATTGACCATAAAAGTATTTGTTGAGAGCCTGTTGTCACCTCGATCGTCAATTCTCTTTGTAGTGTTCATAACATCGCCGACGAAGTTGTACCTGGACACGAGCGCCAGGTGTCCGTACTACAGCCAAAACGATGAGGACGCCAGCGGTGCGCCGGCGCACCGGGAAGACAAAGTGAGACTGATCGATGTCCTGGAGCGAACGTGTTGGCTAAATATAAGGACTGTATCGCGTCATGGAGAAGTCGAAACTCAAGATCTTGTCGCATTCCTTGGTACATATCCTTTCTATAAATTGCTATATTTAAGCCGCTTTCCGAGTTCAACGAACCACTTTAGGCCTTACAATTACTTTGTAGTAGAAGAGAAAAGAGTCTAGTGATATTTTAAATTAAATACTTATGATATTATACAAATTTTGTGTGCAATCGCAAAATACTGCAATAGTTATGCAGTTTTAAACCAATAATACCTCGATCAACAGCTTATAGTTAGCACAAAGCCAAACAAGTATCTCGAAGCAAAACTGAACGCCTTAAATATGAAAAAATATATATTTTTGTTATTCACCTGTTTGTCAACATGTTTCGAATGTTACAGAGACTCAATCCATGGTTGATTCTATGCACCGATAATAACAGTGCACAGTGTATCATTATAAGAACGTGTGTTTCTATCGCATTTATATACTTTTACTCGCTTTCTACTCATTAGACATCTAGTTCTAGATCATGTAGTGTGAAAAAATGTATATATTCGTAACTAGTAGGCTACTGACGTCAAATATTCGTGGCGTTTTAGGTTTTATTATTGTTATCTTTTATGTGTCCTAGCTTCTGTTTAACTAGATTCAATTCATCTACATTTATGTAGTGGGCATACATATCTTCTTCTTGAATTTGTTTTTCAACTTTATTATTCGTAGTAACGTCTTCAGTTTTAACATAAACTAAACAACATTGATTGAGTAGGTACACAGCTCGTGCACGTGCGTCAAGCTATTACGTGTGATTCATAACTTTTTCTTTTTCAAATTCTCAGAAAGTGACAAAAATGTTACTGTGCTTAAATATAGTAGCTTCATCTCACAGCCGGATGTTAATTTTTAAACGTATGAACAAACTGCGGTAATATCCATTTATTTAAATGTAACTTTTGCGATTTCTAAAATGACATCACTAAGTACTCTCAAGTCTCACTAACTAATGGAGTCATGTTCTGAACCTGCTAGATAAACCTGTTTTAAATGTCAAACGCGTAGATCACTTAAATCAATCGAGTTTGGACTTCCTTTATTTGCGATTGCAAGGGCAAAAATAATGATAACTATTGCATAGAGCGCTTTACTTAAATGTCCATCCAAGGCAAATATTTCAACAATTTCCAACATATCTTTGTATGAAGTTGCATCTTCTATTTAATCATAATACCTTTTGCACGTTTTGGATTTGTATTAGGCAACGAGATTGGAAAACAAATTGGTATTCTGCCTATTCTCTTAGCAAACATTAGTATTTTACATCTGTTGCAAAACTTAGTCATTGAATCCTAAACTCGACAAATGTCAACTTCTTAATAAAAATTTTGGGTACGTTACGCCTCCAAGGTAAAGCTATATTGATGATGTATAAATTAGCATAACATTTCGTAATTATGGACACTCAAGTCACATTAATTTTATTTAATGATATGTAGTTCCTCTAACAAAAAACTAGTACATTTACAACTTTACCGGCATTTGTTGAAATGCCTATTAAACTAATTATGTTGATTGCTTCAATGTTTTAAGTGTTACTCAATGTACTGACACTTCTTTGATCCATATCGATTGATAGAAACCAATTGAGCAACAAATATCTGCAAGTCATAGAAAAGCCACCAAATAATGTGACGTGATGGTATTGTGACCACATCGTATGGACTCTCGCATTGCTTAACTATAATACCGATCAATTTATTACTTATTAGTCATCACTGATGATATTTGTATTGTAGCATTAGTCGCTTGATTACATCGTGTTTGGACAGAGACCACTTGAGCTCATTAGGGTATTAACATTTTGCCGTTGACTTGGTAAAAAATAACGAAACTGTAAAAGGTCCTAAGTCTTTCACCTTGGTGTACTGTCTTCCTTTTCCTACTAACTTCTGTCGCATAGTTTGTACATTGGACAATTTCACTGGAATCTTGTAGAGATGTAATCTGAATTGTAGAAAAATCTAAATTAACAATGGGAGAAGGCTAGGCTAGGCATCAGATAGAATTACCATATGCCCTGACTTTTTCCTAGCGCCAGCACTATTCTTGAGTCTACCCCCCTTATTTTATAGAACGTTGTGATAAACTTACACTGGCATTACAAAACACTTTTGTACCTTTGCAAGACCATTGTAAACTGGCTAAAATTCTCTTAAAATTTTTCATTTGTTCCCAAACTTAAATTCTTAGCACGATTATTTAACCCTAATTTTAAACTAATGCAATCGCCTAATCCGTGTGCTAAGTACAACAGGTAACTAGTGCTTTGTACAATCGATCGTCGGCTTACGAAAGAGTTGCCACAGTGTGGTGGTGGCAGAGTGACAGCGACTCTTATGTAACGTAACCTTGACATTCGGACAGACTGATTAGTTGTTCGTGGCGATAAGGTTCTCAATTATTTACGGGATCCACCAGGTGTGGGGTTTAGTATAGTTAATTGGGTTAGTCATTATATTTCCATTAGCAGCAAGTAATACTATTTTTGTATTTCAACCTATCATTACAAATCAATTTTGTTCTGGAAATTCCTTTTAAATCAGTTGTCACGAAAAGCTTTTGTAATGGATTGTTATAGTTAGAGCTTTATCCATTATTGTTTTGTGACTATACCTACAGCCTTCGAATCTGTAGCTAGGTACGTTATCGAAGGAAACCTCGAAAATATCTTTAAATAGTGCCTATTTATCCTCTGATAGGTAGCAGACTCCATTTCCATTAAATAATTTCACTCATTCCTTCAATTTCTGTTACCTAGAACGAACAATGAGATACTTTTTCAGATAAATAAGAACGTAACCTTCCCTTTTTGATAGCTGGTTGCCGTAACCCGCTTCCAATCTGTACCATTGCCAATGTCAATGTAACCTTAAACCTTGCTTAAAATTTATTAAAATATATGCCCTTGGCCTTGCGACTGGTTTTAATGACGATTTTGCATCGCCCTAGTTTCCCTCGGAACCGGTATTTAAATTCAATTTTAAAAATTGTTAAGGTTTCAAGAGAAGAAACATGTGCATACCTTAATATTTCTACATACAGATTCTGCAATATTGAAAAACCCAAAGGGAAACCCCTGCTAATTCTACTGTAGGATTTCTAATATCTCCATAAAATAGATAAAATTAATCATTTCTTATTCATATGGACCAGTGTAGAAGAGCCATAAGAGCCGACAAGAAACTTAAGGTTACTTATAAATAAATAATGATAATGTATTAATTACGCCACGTTTTAAAAAGGCCTTTACTGGCATAACTAGACAAGCGTCTGATAAATAGATTCATACTGTTCTGTAAAAATAAATCGGCAAGATATTTATAGTGGGTGCTTTCTTGTTCGTCCCCAGAGTGCGACAGCAGTGACTCGGGCCACTTGTACGAGTCGCTGGAGCCGCCTACGCCGCCGCCCCCCGCGCACCCGCCGCACCCCGCACACCCCCTGCCCCTGGAGGAGGACTTCGACTCATTCGACAGTGACTCCGACTCCGATGAACATGACAAGGTGTGTATTATCATTATAAGTAAGGCATGTTATAAAACTCAGATATCGGTGGCATTTTCGAAAATATTACGTCGATGCTACTCAAAATAAACTGGTAACTAACTTAAGTTACTAATGAGTTGCTTGAATGTAATAGCACTATTATTTCTATGGCGCGACTGGTTTCGGGAAACTTTTCTGTGGTTAAAACATTTTTGATAAAAAAATCCCGTAAGTACGCGGACAAAACAAAACACAATATACTCGTGTATATACTCGTACAAGTGATACGAGTATATTGTGTTTTGTTTTGTCTTGTATGAAGCTTGGGTTACGAACCGGTTGCGTTCCTTGACTAGCGCCATCGACGGTATTATTTTTGAAAATGCCACGCTCGATTAGCGTTTCTAATTAGTATTTAAATTTAATTACTAACCAATTCCGTTTCTTCTAACTATCGCCGTAAACAAAATATGGCCTTACACTCCTCCAGAACCATCCATGAGTGTCTCATGTCTTTTGTTTCTTCCTTTTTTCTTTCCTCAGAAAAATAGTTGCTAAAGTGTATCACGGTAAATTATAAAGTTGACGATCTCTGTACAACTTAGCGTGGATGCCAAATCAACACTAATATAGTCTACAGATACAAACTGATTCCTAATAGTGTCATTACTTTTTCCAGTCTACGTACGCCCCAGCCGCGCCAGCACTGCCCGCGTCGAGGCTTCCCACACCACCCACTAGTGGGCAGTACACCCTCACGAAAATAGCCAGCGCCGCGCAAAAGAAGATGAGGCAGATCAAACGGAATCTCACCAAACGATACTCTGGTTAGAAAAATGTTTATAAAACATAAAAAAAGTTATTCCGATACCGGGAATCGAACCCGAGCCTCCTGGGTGAGAGCCAGGTATCCTAGCCACTAGACCATATCGGATGTTGAAAGAAGTAATGAAATTTTGATTCTATATCGATGACAAAAAGATTAATCATTATCTAGAGAGATAATAGGTAGCTAAAATAAACGTCGCCGTTGATAATGATAAACATTGACATAAAAAATATGCAAATAATAGCCAATAAATAAATTAATACCTACTTAACATTTTTATAATGATTTATTTATTATTTTTGATTTATTTTAATTTTTTTTTTTTTTTTACATTTTTTTGTATTTTTTTTTTATTTTTTTTTTTTTTATTTTTTTTTTTTTTTTTTTAATTTTTTTTTTTATATTCTCATCCATTATTTATTTTAAGAATTTGGCAACATACTTCATAATGCAGGTCTTAACCCAAATTCCATAATCATATCTTATTATTATCTCCATCTGTATACGAAATAAGATAATATTTGCCATTCGCCGACCGCTTGGCGCAGTGGTTCGAGCGTAGGCCGCTCGGCCAGACACATTTTGGTGACGGCCTTTTCTTAATTTACTCTAGTCTGGGTGTCATAGTATGGTAGTCTTAGTACAAGCGTTTCTTAGTTTTGGACCATACATTTACCCCCAAATTCATAGAGATTGTAGCCAGTTTACAATGGTTTTGTAAAGCATTTTTAGAAACAAATGTGATTTGTAATTTCACTACAAGTCGATCATAACTTTCTATGAATTTGGTGGTTAAGCGCTGGGTTCCTCCTATAGTGGCGCCGTCATATAAAGGCCGTAACTAGAACGTTGGCTATGTAAACAAAATGGCGCGGTTTCCTAGACCGCTACCTGTTTACGTAGCCAATGTTCTAGTGCGGCCGTTATATGATGGCGCTGCTATTGGAGGAACCCATATCATTAGTGTGTATGTCAAGCGATATTTCTTTATTTTATCAACATCTCATTCTAACATTTCTGTCCACAGTCGCAATGGACGGAAAACCATTCATGAAATCTTCAGAGTCTTCAACAAAAATTTACGAGACGAAACCTAAGAAATCTCCCATATACGCCAACGTTGAGAAACAGGACCAAGTGTACAGCAATATCGCGTTTAACGACCCCGCGAAACCGCAGACCAAGACTGAAACACCCTTGACTAAAGTGTACGGATCTCTGAAAGAGGAGCTGAAAACTGTGATAGGGGACAAGAGGGCTAGTAACGGGGATATCCCGCCCCCCTTACCTGATAAACCTCCCCCAGAGAAGCTTGAGACACCCACTAGTGATGCGAAGAAGGACAGTGGGACATTGTCGAGGAAGGCGTACTTTTCGTTCAAGTCGCGGTTCCGGAGGGCGTCTTCCATGGTAGTGGACATGGGATCCGACGTAACCGTGCCCAGCGCGTTGAAGATCACGAATTCGACGTTCTATTTGACTGATTCTATGGATGGTGATTCAGGATTTAGCAATTGGTGAGTGATTTATATTCTAAGTATGGCTTTAGCCTGTGCTGCGAACCAAGCTGCTGAGCCATCCTCTCACAGAAGAACGGCGTAAAGTAGCTATTTCAGCTGCGTTTCGTATGATGAGTGATAGAGCAAGAAGACCAATCCGTGCCAGCCTGCAGTGTATGGCACAATAGGGCGCCACAAACTAAAATCATTTTTTTATGGTGGGTGACTGGGCCGCCTTAAAATTATTTTATAATGTTGGCATCACTAACCAAGACCATAGAGGACAGAAAAAATATTTTTTGGTAGAGTGACATTGAAGCAATGACGAAGAAAAGGCGCACCAATAACTTGATAGGTGGAAGGGGTGCCGTGACCTTGACGTAACGTAATTCGCATATATTCGCACTGCAATTACTTTACCGCATGCGCGAAAGAGAAAGCAATTGAAAGAGTTGATTTATGGAAAATTGTGTGTTTCTTTCTTTGTTTCAATTCAATTCAACCGTTGCTTGCTTGTTTACCACGATGGGTACTTAACGTCCGTCAACGTAAACCAGCTTGGTGGAACTGGCTTCCCTTGAGGCTAACGAGGATTGTGAGGTGTTAATTCCAGTATTTTAAAGGCAGCGGTTTGTCCACAGCAGCGACAACGGGCAGCCCGGCAGTACGGAGACTTTGTCCCCGGAGACGGGCCCGCGGCGGCGCGAGGGTAGGCGCCGCCTGGCCGAGTCCTCGCCCTGCCTGTGCCCCGCGCGCCCGGCGCTCCCCCCGCCGCCGCCGCCCCCCGCACCACCCGCACCCGCCGACGCACCGCCCCCCTCCCCCGCGCACGCACCCCACACCGACTTTAGCGCTGTCAACGAAGGTAACGTACAGAAGTCAACTGGAACTAATTTGGTGTGATATAGACGCTACTTATTGGATTTTAAAAGGTTCAGACGAGTGGTGGAGACTACTTTGGTATTGATGTGAATGCGGGTAAAAGCTACTAGTGAGTACCCATACTAATGAATTAGTTTGGTACTTCCAAAGAGGCGGCAATACTACGAACTTAATATTAGTAAAAAAAAAGGGTAAGAATCTGAGGGCCTACTCTTTTACAAACGAAAACGAAATTTCGCTTATTTCCTACTACGTTTCTCATTCATTCCGACATTTCTTACGAACGAAAATTGTTTGACGTCTTCGTTGTCGTCGAATCTAAATGTCAAACAATTTTCGTTCGTAAGAAATGTCGGAATGAATGAGAAACGTAGTAGGAAATAAGCGAAATTTCGTTTTCGTTTGTAAAAGAATAGGCCCTCTGTAGTAGTCTAGCAATATCTTCCGGCATTAGTAGATGCAGATTTCCCTGCAAAACAGAAGAGGTCTAAAATTTTAGGAATTTCACTATTACATTTAACTCATGCTGGTGATAAATCTTGATTTATTTCATAAGTACCTAATGCTGACAAGTTACCACAAACAGTGAATACGCATTGCATCAATATTTGGCAGTCATCTGCTGCTCGTTTGAGATAGCTTACTGTTATCGTTAAGAATTGGAAGTTTGGTGTTGTAGCTTAACTAAACAGGCCGCTTGTTTTCTAAACCCCGGCTTAAACTATGGTTAGGAGATTTACAGAACAAATAAGTTACTTAACTTTCGGAATATTGTTTTTCTACATAGTGTATCAAGCACTCTGTGCCTATTAGGAACCTTGAAACTAAAGAGCAACTACAACAAATAATCTATTGCTCGATATACGGGCATATCGGATACTAGCTAGGGGGCCATCCATTAATTACGTCACACGAATTTCATGATTTTTAGACCCCTCCCCCCCTGTCACAGCTGGTCACATTTGCGAGACCCCCCCCCTCCCTGTGTGACGTCACATATTTTTTATAATTTTCAGAAATTTTTAAAAATTTTTCGTTAAAAATTCTAATTTCGGTTTTAATACTTAGATATATTGGATTTTTAAATGTGACGTCACAAAACTTAGGACCCTCCCACCCCCTTGTCACACAATGTCACATTTCGTCGACCGCCTCCCCCCCCTTTACGTGTGACGTAATTAATGGATGATGATGGATGGTGATGGATGAATGGATGAGTGCCCGCGACTTCGTCTGCGTAGGATTTGTTTTTCGAGAAATGTTTGGTCTCACAAACTTTCATCCCCTATTTCACGCCCGTCAAGTTTTATTTTCGCAGCAAAAAGTAGCCTATTTTCTCCAAGGTCCTGTCTATCTCTATACCAATATTGGTTTATCAAGATTGGTTGGTTGATTGGTACTACATCGCTACGATTTAGTCGTGAAAACGTAACAGACAGAGTTACTTTCGCATTTATAATATTAGTATAGATAGTATGGACGTAAACGTCGTGCCGCGGGTTAAAAACAGATCCCTTAGGACAGGCGGGATCACTTAGGATAATTACATCGATATTGAAACCTAAGGGTGCGTTTCCATTGAAGCGGAGCTGGGTGGAGTGGAGCAGAGCGGTGGACTGGGATTGGCCAACTGTGATGGGCCAAGAGCGGCGTGGAGCTTTCGAGCACTGTGATTGGCCAATTCACGGTCCGCTCCGCTCCACTCCACCCAGCTCCGCTTCAATGGAAACGCACCCTAATAGTGTATATAGCGATTTCAGTTGACGTCTGTCCGTATCGCGTAACTATTCTCTATCGATAGCACAGTCGCGGCCGAACGAAGACAGCGCTAAACTGAGGTCAGTGGCTGCGCACAGGAATAACTAGACAACTCTCTAGACACTAGACAACTCCCATTTAGCACTGAGTTTACAATCATATCAATTAAATTATTAGCACCCTGTGACACAGTGCACGTATGAAAGTAACTACATTTTGTACAACTACGCACACAGCAAAGTGTTAACAAATAACGTAATGATCTAAAGGTTGTTTCGCACGATATGTTTTATTAATTAGGTCCGCCACGCACTCGCACCGCTGTTACACCTGTAACAGTGGTGGGAGTGTGTGGAGTCCTGTCCTTTCTCACGATATCTTAAATACGTGTGATATAATCATGATACGCGTGATACTTGTGATATTCCCCATTAAACGCAATATATTATGTACTTCCAATACTAACTAAAGGCTATGGCTGAAAACAAGTTTATAAGACAACAATTATTAAACGGTAATAAAAGACAATTAGCCGGTAAATAGAGTGCTGCTTTCAGGGCTTCGAGTCTCTTAACCAATGCGAAACCACTGGTCTCTAACATTATCTTCGTGAATTCTTTATATCGTGAATTCTTGGCGTTCGACATGTTGGACATCTGTTAGCAGTCCTCTGGCCGACAACATGCCGACCGCCGGGAATTTGCGATGTACAATGAAAAATTCATGAAAATAATATAAGAGGCTAGTGGTTTTGCAATGGTTAAGAGACTCGATGCCGAGTTGCGCATACTTAAATTTTGTATATGAAATACTTTCAGTAAAATATTGCAGTAACTATTTTTTTGCGGACTATATTTAAAGAATGTGTCACAGGTGGCAGTTGATTAGACTATAGCATCTAGCCAGTCACTTCCAATTTCATTTTTTTTTAACTAAAGTACCTATAATAGTTATTCCTGAGGTGCGGGGGGTTCCCTTCGATCCTTTGCACTGTTCATGTTACACGTTTTGTACTGTCTTTGTTACTTCTTTTTTTTTTCTTAATTGTGTTGCCAATGTTAAGTGCTTGTTTCTTTTGTGGTAATAATTTGGTTGTGGTTATTTGATAACTACTTACTACTATACTTTTCATGTGATTTTAATATAATTCTTACAATACCTTGAGGCATAATTTTCTTATTAGTTGTTAAGTAGGACCTAGCATTCTATTCCTTTTTCAATCTCGTATTATTAACACGTTGACTTAAAACACATTATTATTACTTTATTTAATATTAAACAGTAATTTTCTCGCATAATAACCGAATACAACTCTGAAATACAATATGATATTACATAGGAAAATAACAACCGGATTTAGATCACTGGTAAAACGATTGCGACGTGACGACGATTTCAATACAAATGTTCGCTTATGTGATGCCACCGCCATAAGTTTATAAGGATTTGATCGCTGTCGCGTCGCGATCGCCTTACCAGTGTAGTCTCAGCCTTAAGGCCCTTGATCACCCCTTAAATACTGTCTATACAAAGAGCTGAATTACCCGCACTCCTCTCGTGGAAACAGTGTTTTATAAAAAAAACTCCGTAGCCATGTAGTTGAAAGGATTACGTAATGGGCCTCCAATTATGCACATACTGTGTATTATGTGCAATAACTTGACTTGCGACAAGTTAGTCATGCGACGGCGCTCGTCCGCGATGCACGTATAGTTTGTTTCGTATTTGTGTCGCACTGTGATGGGTCGTGAGTTCTGTTCAATACAATGCACGATTAACAATGCATGCTCGTTTTTGTTGAAGTATTGTGAATAACCATGTTAAAGCTTGTAACTGTGTACTGACCATGTAACTTTCTTATACAATTGCCTGTATGTCGAAGGTAACATTTACATCATAAGCTGAGTTTTTTAACTATGGGCGTCAATAATAAAGAGGGCTCAGCTTATATTGGAAAAGTTACCTTAGGCATGCAGGCGAGCGTACATGATAATAAGAACTATTGTTGTCTCTCTCATATAATTAATTGTCTGAGAAGGACAACTGTATTAAGTAATTTACCTTCAAATTAATTGTAGTATTTTTTTAAGACACATTTCATGCAAAAATGTTCATGGCCACTTATATTTGTCAACTTGTCACAAACGCTTGTCACAAAAGACTTGCCTCTCAAAACATTGTCTGAAGTGTGTGAAGCACCTTAGTACCTATTTGCATGCTTACTTTTATACCTATTCTTTGGCATCCGTATTCCAAAACAATGCATTATTGATATAATTCTGTGTCAACAAACCAATCGATGAACAGGCGTTCACAATCGATTATTTTGTATCGATAACAGTAAAACAATAATGCTTTGTTTATGGATTCCTAGTACATAAACCGAGCGATAAACATTATTTAATCGATTCTATTATATTACTTGGATAGTTCAACCAGAATGATAAATATAGATGTCACTTATTCATGACAAATGCTATCACCAGATGTCATTCTTCTGGTCGAATTATTAAATATACATTCGAATTATTAATTATAATGTCTAATGCAATACTTTCTAGCTTATCCCTTTTTATATCTGCCTTCTCTTTAATTAAATTTCTTAACACAACACAGTTTATTATTTCCTTGCATCTATTCCACATCTTCTGACACCACCCCACTGTTAAGCAGTCTAAATGAGCACAATGCCTAAAAAGTATTTAACAAAATCGATAATTAACTCACTGTAATCGATTTTCGATGAGTTTGAATGAATCTCAGCTCTCCACTGCAACTAATATCAAGGCATAAGATTAAATAAATGAGTGGATGTGACACTGGTGCTCCTATAGCACCAACGTACGAGACTTGGGTATTTTTAGTAGTGTTTTCAGTCCAAATTATTAATAAAGAAAAGTACCTAGTGTCTATGAGTGACAATACTCCCATTTATATATTTTTTTTCGTTTACCTACGGATTACAGCAAACCTGTTATTGTCTTACAGAAATGTCCTGAGTTCAGTTAAGGCTGATTTTTAATAAGACGAATCAATCTAACAGGTGCTGTTGTTACTTTTTAATAGAAATAGAACAAATAAGGTTCAAATTCACAGAAAAGTGACATTTCCTAACTGTAAATTTTCTTCGCCTAGGTAAATAAAAATCTACTTTAGTAGGTACCTTAATGAATGTCACATCTACTCAATTTATTTAATCTTATGTACCTAATGCAAGTGTGTGGTAACAATGGTATTCTGACGCAATCTATGTGTGCGCAGAACTGAAGCGGCTGCTACCGACACTCTCGCGCAAGGACAAGGGCCCGCGCACGCGCACCTCGTGGTACGCCGAGTGCGGCGCCGACAGCTCCGCCAACACGTCCACTACTTCCTGGTGAGTGGCCTTTGAATAGTACGCAGCATCAGCTCAGACTAATACGCCCTTTATCAAGACGGTCGGCGTATTGTCGGTTTCGGACAGGCTCAGACTAATACGCCCTTTATCAAGACGGCGTATTGCCGGTTTCGGACAGTTCGTTCCACTGGGACTTCTTGTAGCGCCGTTAGCAGTAAGGTTGGCAATCATTAGTATCAGTAGATATCTGTAGTTACTCCTTTATGCCAAAACGAATAGGAGACGACTTCGATTTAAGACAAAAACTGCTAAATGTTATGCTATGTTAATGCTAAATGTTACGTAAATGTGTTCTTCCTAGCTTTTTGAATTACGATATGCATTGCCCGTACGTGGCTTTTAAAGTTTTACTGGTCATAACAAGCGACTAATCATTTCCTGTCTATTAACTCCTTCGAAGCGTTTACTTGATTGAGTGGTTGCCATGACCCAACTAGTGGCAGTATTGGAAACTCGAGTATTAAATGGCTGTATAGGATGCTAGTACAATTGGCAATGTAGCTGTATAAATAGCACAATGACGTCCTCCGAAGCGAGACTCTTTGTACCAACGTAACGTAACTGTACAGTATTTAGTCTTTCACCGGCTTTCTTACCGTTTAATCTATAACGCAGTGGTTGGTGACAGAAATTCTTAAAGCAAATAGGTACACTACTGCACCGTTGCATTTCTGAGTGTAGGTATAATGTTTACCAGTAATTGCTCCAAGATAATCCTTCGTTTCTCAGTAATTGGTTTGTTGAAAACAATAGAAGACGGTGTAGTGTTTATTATTTTATGTTTTATGTATTTTTTATTATTCTAAAGGATTATCGTGACCTCAATCCTATTGGACAATGAATCGGTATTAAACGTCCATCACAATAGGTACAACGCAAATAATCTTACTTACCTTGCATAAGAATGCAATACTAATCTAATACTAAATATGTAATGTTACCTATTTCTACATATTCTAAGGCAATTTCACGAATATTTCCAGCTTTTTATGTTGCATTATAATCCTATCTCTAGACTGGCCAATGAACACCTTTTTACATTCTCCCGACCTCTTAGACTTATAAGCTCGTTTACCAACAGACTTGTGGCCAAACACTGAAATACTACTCAAATGTTTAAGATCTACTTAGCTGTTTGAGACGTTATTATCTGCCTTTTTTGCTGACCAAAATGCTTACCAAAATTAATCAGCTCTCAAATTATATTGCTTTCAAATATTCGACGGTTATTTTCCCGCAATAAGGGCCACCGCAGTCATGCTACTTGTTGCATCGGCGATCGGCGATTTAGTCGCTTTTTAGCATCGGAGCAGTCGCTGCGTCCGAACGCAGAGAGTCGCCAAATCACGATGCAGCATCGATACAGTCGCAAAATCGCAGATCGCCGTTGCAAAAAGTAGCATATCTGCGGTGTCCCTTAGTTACGTTATGTTGGCAATTCACGAACAGTTTCCACGTCAACTTTAAAACCTGATTCCTCACAAAAGTGTGTCCTCGTCTCGGCAGCTTGCTAACCAGTTGTCACGGTGTTATTAGTGAAATATCTGATCCGTGTCGCGACTCGCGCGCAACGGTGCTGCGGGTTCAAGAAAGCGCCGCGAACGCTTGCCATTTACGCTACAGTTACTGCGGCTACCCAATTACAGTTGGTTTATGCTGCAGTTCATGATAAAGGTCACGACACTCGCAATCCGACTGGCAGGAGAACGCATGGTTAACTTTCAATCTTTTGCTGAGTTTAATAAGGGCGGCTAAAACGCCACATAGCAATTCTGCAAACGCAATTCATTTTTTCAAATTTTCTAGCAGAATCTAAGGATTCCGCTAAATGTCCGTAAAATAGTTACACATTAAAACCATTCTTGACCATTTTACGGATATTTATCCCTGGCGGTTTTAGCCCTCGCGAGTAGGTATGATTTTGCAATTAATCTTACTTTAAAACAGTTCGACATTCTTCTGAAGTTCTAAAAAATATAAAGAAGGATGTTAATTATGCGACACTACCTATTAGCCACTAGAATGTTGGAATGCACATTATAAAACCCCAAGGAATAAGTTTCACAACAGAAAATTAGTCCTTCTTTACGTAGGTATAATGAATCACTATGTGACGCCGATGAAACATGACATAAACAACGTGTACATAATTTCCCCCGAGACCAAATGCTGGAATGCGAAAGGAGGTACTACTCCACCGAGCCAACTAGGCGCCTGTCAAATGTGACGTCACCCGCACAAGGCGGTGGCGGTGTGCGGGAGGTGTGGCGGGCGGGAAGCCGCAGGCGATGGCGGAGTGCAGGCGGTATGCGGGCGGGGAAGCCGCATTCCATCCGAGTTCCTAGTTGGCTTGGTGGAGTGGTATGTATCGCCGATAAATCATGACATTAACAATGTGAACATAATTCCCCCGTGACCAAATGCTGGAATGCGAAAGCAATCGACCTAAAAACAAGGAGGTAAGCTCAGAAGAGGTTCTCCGCGCGCCGTCGCAGCCGAGACGTTAGTCAGCCGAGCGCGCGCGCATGACGTCCATTATTCACGAAACGAATGACTCACAAGCCAGTTTTCCGTACCACCGTTCGCTGAGCCCATGTGTTAAGCGAACAGCGATTCAGAAAATGTTATTTCAACTTGTTTTCATAATAACAACTGGAATTAGTGCATTACTGAAATTAGTGGGCTTCATTTTTAATCAGTGATAGGCAAGTATTTGACCACGAACTCACCTGATAATAAGCGACGATGTGATCTACGATGGAACATACTTGCCTAGTCAGTACCTGTTCACTCTCGACTTGAAAACATCCAGATACTGAATGTAGAAAGAGTCGAATGACAAATGGTGCATTCAAGATTTCTCTTGATTCTTGATATGCTTGCTTGATTTCATCAAAACTTAGATTTTTCAATTTAATCCGCGTCATCAATTTAACTTTCCGCCTCATCTTCGAAATGATGTACGCTTTCTCTGGAACGGAAACCCTCAAGCATTTGATGATTAACTGACAAATAATTTCTCGTAAATCCATTTGATAACTTCCTCAATCGTAGGTGCGTTATCAAAATGACTGAGTTCCATTAGCACCAACGATATTACCAAGAAAGAGGGACACGCGACTGTACGAAATATTTCGTGCTACTAAACAAAGTCCATGGACACGGTACGACTCGGTCACTCGCGGAAAATAATGTTGATAACACCTTCTTTTTTCGTCGGGGCTTATAAACATATCGGTATTGCCGATACGGCTTATCTTTCGGTGAATATTGCGCGTATTTCGCTGCATGCAATGGTGCGCTGAGTACATGTTTAGTGATTGCAATGTTAGAAGGTACCGTATCTGCTAAAATAATGCATCAATTCAAAGATTAGCACATAGTAAATCGCCGGTCGCCCACGCGTCGTGTCGCCTTTACTTTAACCCTGCCATTATACCCGCGCTCGAATCGTTGGTGGGATTTGAATTGTATCGGTTGGCGCATTCAGCACGTTTATTTACTTACCTGTGTACCTCGCGAGTGGATCATTGTGTTATCACATCTGGAAATTAGATACTTTTGTGACTGTTAATTAATTTAATTGATTGATTAAGAGTTGTTAGTTGCTTGTTGAAGTTTAGTGTCAGTTTTGTTTATCTTTGTGAAACAGCTGTAACTCGGGAAAGGTAGGTACCTAACCCCCCGACCTTTAATGATCATAATTTTCTTTACTGAAATGTTAGTCTACCCTTATTACTCGTATGTTGTTTCACTTCTTGACAAAGCGATAAGATTAATTGTAATTTAAACGTTTTCGTACGCATGGTCTAACAAAAAAGTAGCCCAAGAACATCACACAACATCATCCTTATAACATCAGTGGGGCTAATACCGTCACAAAGATGAATTGCAGCAATTCTGCTAAAGCAATTCATTTTTCCAACCCTCCAGCAGAATCCGCTAAATTTCCGTGAAACTGTCACGAATGGCGTAAAATGTGTCACTATTCTACAGAAATTTTTCGGAATTGCTAAGGATTCCTCAGAAAATCAGAAAAATGAATTGCATTGGCAATATTGCATAGCGTCCATATTAACCCCGCAGGTATCTTCCAGTAAAAGTCCCGTCAAAATCGGTCCTGCCGTTTCGGACATATGCCGAACCAAACAGACAGACAGACAGACAACATTATTAGATATTTTGATGTGTTATAAGTTCCGATTATACTTTCATATGCATTTAGTAAAAAGCTGTTATTTTGACATTACAAACAGACGCTTCAATTTTATTTATTTGTAAGTATCGATAAAACTACTGCCAATGGCATAATGGATACCTTACCTAGGTAACCATTATGTCCCTGGCTATATGGCTATTGTGAAGCAGGTACAAAGCAAAGCTTCCACATATGTACATTACTATGGCTGCACCTACGGTGAAGTCATATAAATACACCATCACGCTTGCACCCTAAAGGGGTAGACAGAGGAGCCCACATTTCGCCGATGGCATCTTTGTCCCAATGTAGGGGGCGAGCCTACTGCCATTATACTAGGCTCATTCCCCTCAACGCGAGGGGTTTGGGAAACTCCACATGTTTTTCGAAAGTAGGTTTCTCATGGTGTTACCGTTCAGCAAGTGATAGTCTTGAAAAAAAATTCGCATCATGTTAATAGATGCTTTTAAATTACCTTTTAAAGGTACTCACTGCCCCTATATAATCGCAGTTTTTATTATCCAATTTGGTGCTGATTTTGTTGGTACACCGCTAAACTAAACAAACTGTATTGCTATCTTTATAATAATCGTAACGTTTGAGCAAGACAAAAAAACTTGGGTGTGTCAAATTTAGTTCAGACGTAATTTGTAGCCAACATTTAATAAATAAATAAATACTGTATGGTCCCAAACTACGCAAAGCTTGTACTTGTACTATGGGTACCGTACACTGGACTGGGGGCGATCCCAGGGACACCCAGACCGGGGCAAATTACGAAAAGGCCATCGAATCTGCAAATACCCGATGCAGTGAGCCGAGCAGCCTACGCTCAAACCAATGCGCCAAGGGGTCGTCATTAAATAATAGGGTCCATTGTCTAACCATGTTCTGTATTGCAGGTACGCAGAGTCAGGGCTGTACCAGCCGGGCGCGTCCAACATCTCGTCGTCGTCGGGCGCCTCGTCGGGCTCGCACCCCGCCTCGCCGCTACCCCACTCGCTGTTCACGCACGAGCCGCTCTACCAGTTCTACAACGCGGCCAAAGTTGAGGTCAGCCATGTTGAATATTTGCAAGCCTTTCCAATTTTAAATTTAATTTCGGAACTTGTTTTTTTAAGAATGGGTTTGAGGTAAACTACTTGCCAGCATTACCTATTGGGTTGGAATTTCTGGCCAAAGTTTTTTTTTTTTTTACCAAAAAATGTACTTACACTAAAGAGCTTATTACACCTTCCTAAATTTAGGCTACTTAATTTAGTCGTGACTGAATTTAGGCAAGTGTAATCGCATTTAGCAAGTTAGAATCCTAAATAATCAGAAGCTTCCTAAATGAGGTTCTAAATTTAGTGACTAAATTTAGGAACGTGTAATAAGCTCTTAAGATAAATCGCATAGGTAGTTGCAATACTTGCAAGAGACGAATTATTTCGGAGAACTACTTACCAATAAGTATATTTTTCCCTTATACACTGACAACTTTTTGCAACCTTAAAGACGTATCAATACCTCAGTGAGTAAATCACGTCGCAATAACATCACTGCGACTTTGTTAGGTCATTATCTTCCTCACGAACATAACTTGAGCTGATGACGACATAGCTACACCTACTAACAACCTTGCTCTTCGTCTAGTTTACACGCACATTAGCATTAGATAAAATATAGCCACTACCTACTGTGACGTCACCTTTTGTTTCATTGTTTCTTCCACAATGACTAGTTTGTTTATTAATTTCCCCGGGATAAACATTTGTATTTCCCCGCTAAGAACCTACTTTTTACTCACTGAAGAGTAGACTGGTAACGTAGTGTTTTACTCCTTGATGATCAATTCTTTTAAATTTTATTCCTTCCTTTCTTATTTTACAAGTTACAAAAATATGTTTTAACGTCTACAATATTTGCTGTCTCGGGATCTCATTACGAATTCGTCAATCTGTTTAATTCAGACTTCGAATACCTATTGAATTTTGACACGTTTCTGTACGAAACGAAGCCCAAACGGATTGATGGATTCGTAATCGGACCCAACATTCCAATGTAAACGGTACCTATTTATTTATGCTCACTTACCGTTTGGCAACACTTTGTCCACTTCCTATTGGTACCGTCCACTTTTTATTACTCCAAATATAAGATACCTGCGTTCATCCCAATTTTAACGTGGGCTTCAATACCTAATAGTCCTCTATAGTCATGCATATCCATGTCTGTCACAGAAACCTACCTATCCCCCGGGATTAGGTAATAGTCAGTTCCTGTATACACGGCGACAAGGTTCACCACCTGTCACGTTGGGTTCTGACTATCTGGTGAAACGTGGGCTTTGAGTTGGCTTAATACCTCCACAATGTGGTGGTGTATGGCCACTCAAGCCTCTGACTACCCCCGAATGGGGATAAAAGTCGTGACGTTATATTTTATTTATTTTTTCACAGAATATTTTCTTGGACACTGTGACATTTCGTCCCCTTCATTAGTTATCCTTCATTTATCATCGAGCTAAGTAAACAAGTGGGTTAAACGTGGGCAGTTGAAAATAAACAAGTAGGAGGAAGTAAACAAATTAATTAAACGATCCTAATGTTTGCGTCCAATTTTATCGTCGGCGCGTAAACGTTTGGCCAATTTGCGCCGGCTAATTGTGCGTAATTGGGGTGACCTCCAGCGATAGACTTTGACTTCTTTGACCAGGCTATAGGCTATAGGTGATGCCTAGATAAGCATGAAAATCTCGACAGAGTAAGTCCATCATTAATACAAAAGTTTGGTTGTTTGTAAGTTTGATAGACCAATGCCTTTGGTATTGCAAGCATTATAGGCAGGGGCGTAGCTACCGCCGTATCAATGATTCGGGGCCCCCGGGCTACAGAGGCCCCGAACGTGTGTGAAAATTCTTTATCCTTCATTTGTGAAAAATTTAACCTTCATTTGGGCCCCCCTACAAATTTTAATACAGGGCTCGTATAAGGCAAGCTGCACCACTGATTAATAGGTTGCGGTAACTGCTTAACATCAGGAGGGTTGTACTCTTTTTTGCTACCCTAGTCACATAATAAAGAACTACCTATATTACGATGATATGAAAGATACTTAACCAAGGTTTAATCATACAATGCATACAGGAGTAGATTAAAATCAGGAAGGCTGCACGAAGGAATGAATTTATATGCTTAAATATTGGTATTGACGTCAAAGTCGCGGTTTAACTTAGTTTATAATGAAAGGTGAACAAAGTGGACAGGTTTTTTTAATTGCAGGCACGGGTCATTTTAAAAATAGTATTGCGTATAGATTGCACGCGAGAAATGCTGTCAGTATTATGTAAGCCGCTACGCAATACCTACATACTTGTATTATTCAAAAGAATCTCCAAAAACTAAATACAACTGTCACTTCACGGTATTTAAAAGGTTAACGTTACGTCTAGTCACGCGGCATCAGTCAGTGCTGTATTGTAAACCAAATTTGTAAACCTCATACTTTACTTAGCTGAGCTCGTCATGCTTGGACCGTACCGACTTTAACCGATTGTTTGATCTACTGGTGACAGTCCGTTTGCTGATGAAGTTGAAACGGTCCGCTAATGTGTTGGTGAACACAGGCTTAACCGTATAATCCGAGAGTTACTAAAAGAATCGGGAATCGCACCCGTATCCACCAAGCCGCCTGTGCTTAAATTTGTTTAACCACTATAGTATGTTTTTTTATACTTGTCCTATTTGGTAACCAAAAATGGCGTCCAGCGGGGCGATTGCGCAACTTTTTGTCAATGTTTCAATTGGTTTTCGTATATAATTGACACAGGATGAACGAAACCAATTGAAACATTGACAAAAAAGTTACGCAATTGCTCCGCTGGATGCCATCTTTGCTTACCAAATAGGACACGTATAAAAAAAGTACTATAGACTCGATCGATATCCATATGATTTACTTTTTACGATTCCTTTCCCCTCAGATAGTACCTACCTGTGCAGTTTAAGTTAAAGTTTAGACTAGCAACAAAACTTTCAGAAGTTGCCTTCCGCAAGCAATTTCTACCGTGTAATCGCGGCAAGCTCACTTTAGCAAGAGGAATTGCTTCAAGGTCTATTGCTAGTCTAAACTTGGCTTTTTAATTGGTGCTTACAGTCAGTGTGCCGCGACACCGGCGACTCGGACTCGGACGCGTACGAGGCGGGCTCGCAGCCCCGGCTGCAAGGACCGCAGGGGCCCCCCGGCGAGGGCGCAGGGGCCGGAGCGGGCGCGCAGCCGGCGCGGCCCTCCGCCATGGCGCTGGTAGCGCCGCGCGGGCCCTCGCGCACCCTCTGGTGTGAGGTGCCAGAGGTGCTCAACTCCGCTGTACTCAGTGAGTACCTACCACCCAAGGCGTTGTCCTAATTGGCTACGATTGTACAAGCAAACGATGGGACTTCGTCGTACTACGACATTAAACATATACATTTATTTAGAGTGTCCTAATTGAATCTTGCAAGTTATTGCGCGGCTAAATCGCAACTTTTACTTTTACGATCGTTAGCCAATTAGAACGACGCCTTCGATTTTTTTTAAAGATTTACCCCGCCATTCATTCCCACGACCGTTCTGTAAAGCCAGGATCTATAGTGGTATCCAATGAAGAAGGTACTCTAAGTTTTCTTATCGTGTTCCGTTGGCCATGGTACCCATAGCTTAGTTATTTTACGTAGACGTAATTATCCATGCAAGTCGGTCAAGGCGAGAAACATAGTTGATAGGCACTCATGAACAGATCACATATTCGTTCGTAAGTGCCTAACCATATCCAAGAAACGAATCGACCAAGTATCAAGCATTTCCTCCGCAGGTTCTCTCGCGCCAGCCCAGAAGCGTCTTCAAGAAGCTAAATTTGAGCTGCTGACGTCAGAGGCGTCGTACCTCAACTCCCTCAACGTGCTGGAGTCCAACTTCATCGCGCACCCCGCCTTCAGAGAGGCGAACGTACTGCCCAAGGAAGACTGGGAGACACTGTTTGCTACTATTTTACCAGGTAAACAAATTGGGATAGTGATTCCCCAAACTTAGATGCGACACGGGTGCTCCCCCCTCTTTATCTCACTCTTCTAGGTCTATAGTTCCGTTTTAAGGCCGATATCTGGGATGTAATTTTGCACTGTTACAACCACGGACTGACCATCCTTTGAACTCCACACTCTGGACAAAGTTTCGAAAACACATAAGCTTAATAAGGTGTATAAGATCTACGATCGACTAATCATAATCCATTATTATTTTCGATTGACCAATCATAATGTGTTCCTTTTGCTCCGGCCCCGCAAGTGCGCAGTATAAGGGGTGGTCGGTCCGTGTATTTTTTAAATTAAAATAGGGCGTGCCTTTGTCCTCAATTGCAGTACAGTAAAAAAAACATCTCAGAAACTTTATTAATAGGTACCAGCTTAGAAACATTCAAGTTCCTAGTTCTTATTCGTCTTCTCATCCCCTCTTATCCCCTAGATTTATTAATACTGCCCTAAGTTGGCGACCGTATTCTTCCCAGGTAAACGATCCTAATACTTGTACGCTAATGTGTGTGTGTCGTTTTGCAGTGCGCAAGTGCTCCCAGCTGCTGATGAACGAGCTGGAGCGGTGCTGGCAGGAGAACATCCTGCTGCAGGGCATCTGCGGCATCGTGCGGCAGCACGCCGAGCGCCACTTCCACGTGTACGTCAAGTACTGCGAGAACCAGGCGCTCATGGTGAAGGCGCTGCAGCGACTGCACGCGCGCCCGCCCTTCGCTGCCGCACTCAAGAAGTTAGTACTCACGGGTCATGACACAACACGTTAAGGCCGCCACATACATGCGGAATTTTCTGTACGGAATTCCGTTTCGAAATATCGGATCGGGGATTCCGAACGCAGTAAATCCATCCAAATGTATGGACGTTTCGCGTTCGGACACCCCGATTCGATATTTCGAAACGGAATTCCGTAAATTCCGTGTGTATGTGGCGGGCCTTACTGACCGACCAATCAGAGGGTCGGTCGGAATAGCAAAACGCTACAGTGGCAGTTTAATGGCTAAGCGAGTCGGCGCCCTGGGTAGCGCCAAGCTGTAGCGACTTGACTCCAGCTCATATATGGGCTGGCTCTACCTGGGTAGTGCCTAGTACCGCCCTTTCGCAGAAGAGCGGCGTAAAGTAGCTCTTACAGCTGCGTTTCGTACGATGAGAGAAAGTCAGAAACCCATCCCACCCCAATACGATTGGCTATCAGGATTTTATTTAGTTTTAAAGCGTTCAAGACAGCAACGTCTAATAACTCGTCCCGTCTAATAACTCGTCTAACGAATATCATCTATACATCCTCGAATTGCGCACCACTATGATTTAATGCTAGAACCTCAATGACTTTCTTCTATTCTTCTGTTGGCATAGTTTTGACCATAGATTGATGTTTTTTTTTAATCTATTTCCGAACAATCATGGGTCAACATTCGGTAACGCGGTCAGCGACTGTAAAGGTTTGAATCTCCTTGATTTTGATCAAGCGTCTTGTGCTGTTTGCAGGTTGGAAAGCCACCCGTCATGCCAGAGCCTGTCGCTGCACTCGTTCCTGATGCTCCCGATGCAGCGCGTGACGCGGCTGCCGCTGCTGCTCGACGCCGTGCTAAAGAACCTGCACTCAGAAGATGATGAGTACCACGCCTGCATGCACGCACTCGCTACGCTCAACAACGTGAGTGCACTATAGTCGATATACCCCCATCATTATCATCATCATCATCGGCGTCATCATCATCATCGCCATCGTCGTCATCATCGTCGTCATCGCCATCATCATCACCATCACCACCATCATAATCCTTCGTCGTCAACATTATCGGCATTATCGTTATCGTCGGCATAATCGACATTATCATCGACGTTTTCGTCTCATTGCCATCGTCAACATCATCATCATCACCATTGTCGTCATCATCATCAACGTTGTCATCATCATCATCGTCGTCGTCATCACTATCTTTATCATCATCATCATCATCACCGGCGACACGGTTCACCACCTGTCACGTTGGGTTCTGACTATCTAGTGAAACGTGGGCTTTGAGTTGGTTAATACCTCCACAATGTGGTGGTGTATGGCCACTCAAGCCTCTGACTACCCCCGAACGGGGATAAAAGTCGTGACGTTACATTACATTACACATCATCATCATCTGGCTTACCTTTTCCAATACAAACTCATACAAGGGCTTAATCTCCAGTCGTTTACCGACCTGTTATCACAGCTGGCTATGAGTAATGCAAGTAATGTATATCGTATGTGTGTGTGTGTGTGTGCAGTTCGTGTCGCAGTGCAACGAGGGCGCGCGCAGCACGGAGCGCGTGGAGGAGATGTACCGGCTGGCGCGCATCATCGAGTTCCCGCCCGCCCTGCGCCACCCGCCCTCGCTCGCGCCCGCCCTCGGACGACGCGACAGGAAGTAAGCTAGCACCACTATAACACACCATCAACATAAACTAGTCACGCTACATAGATTCCATCAACCGAGTGGGAAAGCCAACCGAGCCGGGCCTAATAACGCCCGGATAGATGTGTCCATATGGCGCGCATGCCTCACCCGAGCACTCATATTATGACATTACGTCTATGCGTTCCGACGTCAAAAGTGAGTGCTCGCGCGAGGCATGCGCCTGATGAAGACGCCGCCGATGAAAAAAGTGCGTGGGGGCAGCCGCTCAATCCCATCCGTCCCCTATCTATGATTGTCCCCCATCCTGACTTGTTAGTGCAACAGATATATTTGGACTGACAAATATGACTTTAATTTGGTTTTTCAACAATAAATTGTTGAATAAAAACTCATTCAATAAGCCATAAACATTCGTTTTTGGGGTATATTTGAAAAATAATATAGATTTGGAAATATCACAAGCTACTCCTCTATCACACCCAGCAAGGAATATCTCGAATTACCAGGGCCTCGAGTCTCTTAACAATTGTCCATTGCGAAACCACTGGTCTCTAATAATAATATTATCTTCGTGGATTATTTATTATAAATCACTAAATTCTTGGCGGTCGAGGTCGCCCAAAGAACTGCTAACAAATGGCCTCGAAGAGACTCGTGGCCCAAGAACCCTGTATCCTAGTAGTAGTAGTAGTAGATCAGATAATCTTATACAATATGTTAAAAAAACCCTGTCCAACGTATTGTTGGGTATCGAGATGTTTTTTTTTTTTCAATTTTTTTTTTTTTTTTTTTTTTTCATTTTTTTAGCATAGTATGTGTCCCACTGCTGGGCAAAGGCCTCCCATATTTTTTTGTAATACAAATACCCCGTTTACATTTTATTTTTTTCATAAGATGACGTCATCACATACTTTGTGGTCTGAGGTGACGCCACACGATCTAACATAATTACTTCCGGTAACGGTATTGTCATATTTTTAAAATTAGCTACATTTTTTGGGAAAAAGGCAAAAAAAGTGGCACTTTAATTTTTTTTTTTTTATTATTTTATTTGGTCATGTGATTGGGGAACCTAATTACCGGTTTCGGCTCGGACAGGGTTTTCTTAACATGTCGTATAGGATACAAACCATCTGTTTTCTACCCTCCTAGACACATTCCCTCACATATAATATTGGTTGGCAGGCCGGTGCGCTGGCTGGTGCGGTCCGGCGAGATGACGCAGCTGGTGTGGAAGTCGGACGAGCTGAAGCTCACCTTCGGCAAGAAGTTCCACAAGGTGCCGCTCCATCTGTTCCTGTTCAATGACCTGCTCGTCGTTACTAAGAAGAAGAGGTGTGTACTATCATACCAAACTATCAGTTATCATGTCTTTGAAATAAGGGTGAACTTCTATTGTCCATTATCAAAATTAACCATCACACTACAATATGGTTAAATTTCCATTGTCCATCTTCCGAAAATAGACTATCCGTTTTTGTTATAATAAGAACTATAATATAACACGATATCAGCAATACCACAGGTTAATAAAACACCATGTACAAATCTCACGTACTTCTTTTTATTAATTTGTATATTTAGGTAAAAACTGTTTCTGACCCGAAAAATTCTGAATCATGTGTAGAATCATCGTTTAAAAGGATGCCCATGATTTCAAATTCACCCTGTAGATTGCTTATGTTGTTGTTTGTAGCGAGGAGTGCTACGTGGCGATAGACCACTGCCCGCGCTCGCTGCTGGAGGTGTGCGCGAGCGACGCGCCCGCCGCCGCCGCCAAGCACGCGCTGCTCATCACGCTGCTCGAGAACCACGAGGGCCGCACGCTCGAGATGGTAACTAGTAGCTAGTAACACTTATACATCAGTCATCACTCTACAACCCTCCTAATTTCAAGGAACATTCAGAACAAGAACGTTGCCACAAATGGCTCAAGATCGGCAGTTATATAGAAGGGAAGGGGAGACATTTGCCCAGCGGTGGGACAGTTGACAAACTATGCAGAGTGACCCAGAAGTCAACATCAAGCCGGAAGCGGGTGATAGGCTAAATCATATTGTTAGTATAATAATTAAAAAATGTAGTAACGGTAATTAAAACACCATCACAGATCACAAGGGTGTAGATTTACTCGATTTTTTTTAATGCCTATATATGCCTATAATATTAAAAATACGTAATATACCTAGATTCTTTTGTAGGGTTCGGTACCCAAAGGGTGCCAACGGGACCCTATTACTAAGCCTACGCTATCCGTCTGTCCGTCCGTCTGTCTGTCAGCGAGTTGTATTTTACGAACCGTAATAGCTAGAGACTTGAAATTTTCACAGAATGTGTATTTCTGTTGCCGCTACAACAAATACAAAAAAATAATTAAATTAAAAATAAAGGGGGTCCCGTACACGAAACTTGATATTTTTGACGTTTTTATTCTACGGTGGTACGGAACCCCTTATGTGCGAGTACGACACGCACTTGGCCGGTTTTTTATATTTTTACTGATAACTATTATGACTTCACCTATCATATCACCCGCTTCCGGCTTGACGTCAACTTCTGGGACACCTGTATAAGAAAAGTAGTTTTGAAAGTAAATAAGTTGAATGTGTGTGTTGGGGCAGTTGATGTCGATGGGCAGCGAGACCGCGTGGTCGCGGTGGTCGGAGGCGCTGGTGGCGCCGGCGGGCGGGGAGGGCGCGGAGGGCGAGGCGGTGTACGCGGGCTGGGACTGCCCGCAGGTCGCCGCGCTCTACGCCTACGCGCCCGCGCAGCCCGACGAGCTGCCGCTCGCCGAGGGCGACGTCGTCAACGTCACGCGCAAGACCAGCGAGGGTGAGTGCCAGTGACATACCACATGTACCATGCTGTCCTTACCAGAAGCTCTGGATGACGTCACCAGAGTGGAGCAGACAGACCATTCTTCACCGAATTTGGAAGATGATTTTGGCTGTGGCTCTCAAGATACTCTGGTTCCCAAAATATAAGCTTTGGACCGGGAGCCCATGATGCTAACTGTGGATTTACTCCAGCGTCGCGGAAACCTATTAGATTTGGTAGATTAGATGACAGGAAAAATAAATGGTTCTAGATGTTTCCACTTTCAGCGGTGGGGGAAGCGTGTAGACGCTTCCCCCAGAAATCCCTCCTCCTCCTCTCTCCAGAAAAACCCTTCTATGGCTCCCCAACTATAGTAAAACTTCAATAATTGTGATTAGTTACTTGCATACTATCTCTAATTCTGTTATTGTTACACATGTAACGTAAAACTGCTTTTAAATATATTATTCTTATTTTATGATTCAAAAGCAACAAATTATTATCTTCCCGTCCATCCATTAACTGGAACACGATCGTGCTAGACCCTAGCTTCCTCGTTAACCATTCGCATCCCCCAGCTTCTACGACTAGCTTGAAGTCATCAATCCACCTTGAGTGTTAAATAATATTATTCGTTGATCCATGGTAATACTGACGTCCCCTGCAATTGCCCTGGGCCTCTAGTCACTAGAGACCAGTGGTTTCCCAATAGACTAACCCCAAATTTATAAAGTTTTTTGCCAGTTTACAATGATTTTAAAAATATTTTTTAGGAACACGATATTTGTAATGCCTGTGCAAGTCGATGAAGTCAATCATAACTTTCTATAAATTTGGGGGTAAGACTCAAGACCCTGATTTATTCAGTCCCGTGTAATAAAGTAACCGTATGGTCCGTCAGGTTGGTACTACGGCGAGCGCACACGCGACGGCGAGGCGGGCTGGTTCCCGGGCGCGTACACGGCGGAGATCGCGTCGCACCACGTGCGCGCGCGCAACCTACGCCAGCGGTACCGCCTGCTCGCGCTCTCCGGCACCTACCTCGGACAGAAGAAACGCGCCATTTGACACCGACACTTTCGAGGTGGGAGCTACACGCTCTGGGAGTGACGTCATCACTTAAAGTTCTGCTATTACAAACCAGCAATAATCCGTTTCGTTCGGTCTTCGAATTTTGACACATTACCATATTAAATTAGTGTCAAAATAGAGTCCGGGTTTGTAATAGGCCCCTGCAACACATTATACTAACACCACGAATATATAATGAAGGATTTATCACTTGAGTTTTTGGTTAAGAAGAAATTCAACTTTATTCTGCTGCCTTAAGGTCTATTGTACCTTGACAATTCTTAGACAGAAAAAACGAGCCGAGCGAGAGGCCCCAATAAATTAATTTAGTATTTATCGTGACTATAGTTTATATAATAAAACAATAGTCTCGATAAATAATAAATTAATTTATTTGCTTGATTTAAAAACTAACAATCAATACCCAAGGATAATATTATTTTGGCATGGCAACTCGAAATGAGAGGGACACAGTCCCATTTGGGGCCTCTCGCTCGGCTCGTTTTTTGTGCAGTAGCGAACAGTCCAGTATGTATTTACGTTCGTGACTAACACTAAAGCGAGAATGTCAATATTCTTAACATTTGTACAGTGCCTTTTGTCGTCAGTTTGGCTGAGACAATCTTACCCTTATGTTGTTTGTCAGCACCTAGTTTTAAGGACATTTTGTTACTGGGCACGGTTGTTATTAGATTGATCACTTGAAGTTTGAGGTAAATTATTATTCTCAGCAAAATACAATGTTTTTATAATTGAAACATCACAATAGAATCTCATACTCACATATTTCACAATTTTAAATCTATTTTGAATTTTAAAAATCGTATGAATTTATTTGAATTAAAAGACACTGTCCGTCCAGACATATTATCGTAGGAAAGTAGAATATCGAGAGGTTTATCGATTATGTTGATGTAATCGATGTTACAAATGCGAGGTGCTTACTTGTGATAGTTTATGCTTACGAAAATTATTTTGAATCAATTTAACCACACAATATTATTGTCTAGGACAATAACATAAAATGAAAATAATCGAATCGACACTAAACACAATTTGATAGGCGAGCCCTATTAAATTTTTAGTTTCTTACATTTATATTTAAAACTGTCGATCTGCGCAGACTTAGTCGACGCAGTGAATCATAACCATTTAATTTTAGAAACACAGAGTGTTGTCCATTCTGTTTAGTTTAGTTTATTTAGTTTAATAATGTAGTGTAGTGTAGTTGTGAAGTGTACAGTTACGCATGAGATTCACAGCAGTTATTGTACATAATAGGACATTTACTGATTAGCCGTAAGATTGTACCTTGTTTTAACGCTTCACTTGCCCGCTGTTTTCGAAATCGCCTAGTCACAAGCGGATGAGTTGATACATGAAATACAAGTATTTTAGTCGACATTCCTTGGCTAGCAGTAGTGTACGCACCATATCATTAACAAATAATGTGTATGTACTTAAGTAAATTATTGTGTATATAGATTTAAGAAAACAAATGTAACAAATCATGGATGTTATATATTTATGGTATGATAATAAAATGTAATTTTAATTATTCATTGTTTCTCTTCACTTCAAGGTCATTTAAATTTACCAATGGATAAGATTTCCCTTTTACCTTCAACGCATAGTATTAGGTTTTAGTAAGATGAACAATGATACAAATTCTGAGACAATGTTATGTTGTTTTATTAATGTCAGCTAAATTAAATTTGACTCTTAGAAATATTTGTCTCGCCCATACATCACGACCAAGGGAAGGATGGCAATACACTTAGTTTATTTTATGTGCCAGCAAAATTAGCATCATTTTTATTCCAAACTATAGCAAAAGGTACCTATTATAAAATAGTGTAACATCAGTAAGTATAAAGATGAAGCCAGCGCAGCCAAGATTACGTATTGGGGTGCTAGGTTGTGTAGATATTTTAATTAAAAAACCTAATTACGTACCTCATATTCTATTTATTACATTAATTGATCTTGGTACATTCTGCTTATAACTATAATTTGTAAATAAATACAGGGTGAAATTGAATTCAATGGCCAATTTGATACGAGAGGGTCAGTAAGCGCAATATATATAATCTTAATAAAATGTCAAACACAATAGTTTAATAAAATAAACAGATTTTATAGCTTTAAAACAAGTCACGTCGTTTTATTGTACCTACTAATTTTTTTTATTGGGTCCTTTTCCTATTCATTCATTAAATGTATAATTTATACGTAATAAAAACATAGTGAAATAATTTATTTTGTACTTTTATTTTGTTTGATTGTTTTTGTAACAACACAGGGCTTAATTTATACAGTGATGTGCTCTATATTTTCTCTAGTCCACGAAGCATCGCTCATCGTAGTTTGGCCAATTAATTCAATTTCACCCTGTATAACGTCTTAATGTGCGATAGCAAAAAAATGTATAAAAAGAAAATGCAATCTTATCAAAAATAAAATGTCTTCATAAAAGAATCAGATCAATAGTAAAATCTCAAAACAGGAACAATAAGTTGTGATTATATAATTAATATGTACTAAAATTCGGGTCTTTCTTGATATAATAAATGCATAAAACTAAAGTACTTACCTAATGATTACCGACTTTTTAAGTTCTCAACTATAACGTTATGTTAAAAAATACTTGTTCTTGAGCTTAAACTATAATAATTGTGACAGTATTTTCATAAATTCATAAAAAAACAAAACAAAAAAAAATATTGTCCAGTAGTCCAAGCAGAATAATTATCATCATCTTCACTAGTAACTAAAAATAAAATTATGCTCAAAAAATAAAAAAAGGAAACAAATGTCTCAAAAATTGTTAAGTTAAGTATTTAAAAAAAAGCTTAAAAACATAACAATGAAGAAATAGAGAGATCAAAACGGAATGGAAGATCAGTCCTTAAGTAGAATGTTGTGTTTAAAAGACGCAATTGGTAATGTTGACTGTATTGTGATCAAATTCTTGTCTTTGACGAATTCTCCTTCACTTCAAATAGTTTTTTGACGAAGTACACTTGTAGGGTCCCAGTGGCTGCTATAGCCAGGACTTGTATAAAGGACCATCTGAAAATAAAATAATTTTATGGCACAAACATGATCACAAAGTATTTATAGGGTTATGAGCTTTTTGCAGAATAAAATCCGAATCAAAATTAGCAGGACAGGACCCGATAAACAATTAAAATCGCCCACAAAATTATTAAATTAAATTATTCTGCTGCATTGCGGGTCCTGCGAATTTTGATTCGGATTTTATTCTGCAAAAAGCTCATAACCCGAATGTCATCTCGACCTGTCGCGCACTATAGTTTATCTATGGAATCTAAAGCTATTTGTCTCCATAACTGTTCTCCTGTAAGTAATTTGCAAATGCATTGAAAACACCATAAAAATCATCATTTTAAAAAAACGTATACCAATAGCAGTAGTAGGTATATAGCTGAAAATCGCAATCAACTTTGGTCAATAAGTTGTATAACTATTTAATAGAATTGGGTCCTAATTTTGAAATAAAGCTCAGTTTATTACCTGAGCACGTAGGCATTGTTGTCCATCAATAAGTTGTAGTCCCTCGCTTCCCTCGCTCGCGAGTGGTACTGGTACTGCAGGATGTCGTTGATGTTTCTCTCCACAAACTGAATTGATGTCTACAAATAAAAATATATTACTGAAGTATCATAGACATGCTGATGTAAAAGAAGATACCTATCTCAAGAGCTTATTAGTATTACATAATCCTGAATCCAGGCCTCCTAGCTGGCTAGCTATCTACATTCAGAGGAAATATGCTGTAGTTCAAATTCCTTCCTATTAAATAGACATTGCCAGACTTACACACAAGCTGTATGGTCCCAAACTAAGTAATGCTTTTACGAGCTATACAATGGACGGGGGAGTTCCTAGTGACACCCAGACCAAGGCAAATTACGAAAAGAATGTTGCTGAAATTTGACTGGAATCAAACCTGCAACCACTCAATGCAGTGAGCTGAGCAACATACACTGGAAACACTGCGTCATGTGGTCATCAAAATAAAGGACTACATTATTTCAATTTATAAAAATACAATATTTTTTTAAATAGTGATGACAGGTGTAAAAATACTTACTGTGAAGTTCTTTATGTTCATATCAAGCTCCTCCACTTCTTTGGCGAACTTCTCCCACATATCGTACCTGATCACCGACAGGTACAAGTTGACCATCTTCCCCGCAAACCTCGAGAACTGGTTGTCAATGCACACCGCATAGTAACCGCCCGAGGAGGACTGGTCCGCGTACTCGGCGCTTTGCCGCCATTCGTACGGGTGCACTATCTGACCGTTAGGGTGCCGCACGGCGAACCCACACATACCATCACCACCCTTCAACACCTGTTGACGAAAACAGTTCACTTACCTAAAGTTACTTACATATTCCAGACTAAATATACAACTTTAAATATACGATATCGACCGTAATAATCAAGGAAAGTCTCTACATATGTTTCATATAGAAAGTGGAGCTAATTACCTGATAACTGGCGTAAAATGTGGCGCCTTGCGGTACGTGTTGATAGTAGCAGTCTTCCTTGCCTGCATCGATGTGCACCTTGTAGTCCATGGTCACCGCGGGCAGGTTTTCGTACCATGGCGCCGCTGATGTTGATAAAACATCGCCGACAACTGATAAAACTGTAAATATTAGCGTAATAACAGTAAACATATGCCACGTCCGTTGTGCCATTTTTGACTGAATGAAAATGAATCAAATGGATTGAATAATGACGTGTGCGACAAGGACAGTGAGATGAGATGTGTCAAACGTGGAAGAAGAAATAAAAATAAGAAAGAGGAAACGCGTTCAGAAATAGGTAGGTGACTGTTGTTAATTTTCCAGGCATTTTCCAACACCTCCATCCATTTTCCATCTTTAAGTTATTTATATTTACGTGTAGTTATTTATAATAGTGTACGCTACCACTAACCCTATAAGACACTTTTGAATCTATCTGCTAACCAGAATTCCATCATGATCATGATTCTGATCAATGACTATCATCGTTGAACGCGGTGAACGCACTATTCTCAATGGTCAATGGTTGTGTAGAAGTGGGTGCTTAAACGAAAAGCCGTTTGAAAAGTTCGTTTTTTTACGTAAGCACATAAGCGCGCTTACAAACACAAGCGTGTAGCTTTTAAGCAATGACGGCTGGAAAGAGAAAGAAATTCCAAAAAATTTTAAAAGTAACCTTATTGTTATGAAAATACAGCTCAAATCAATATTTAATTAAATTGAACCTTATTTCTTTACCCATAAAAAGCAATACATAGATACTAAATTATATTAGATTGACAACCATATTTCTATGCGCATAAGGCTCACTATCATTTTTTCAGCAGATATGTTTTTGCTATCTAAAAGTTCAATGCACAAAAGCACTAAAAAAAGAAGAAAGCAGAAAACTAAGTAAAAAGTAGAAAAGCACTGCCGCGCTTTTTACAGCGACTTTTAAAAACAAGCACAAGCGTTACAGCGTGCTTTTAATATAAAGGCGTTTATCACATCTTTATGGTGCGTTCCATTCACTGTTAATTTTTACCCGACTACGGCGGAGGGTTATGATTTTGACCGGTATGTATGTATGTATGTATGTATGTATGTATGTATGTGCATCTGTTCCCACCTAACTTCCAAACTACTTGTCGTAATTTGACAAATGAGGTATCGTTAGAAGCGGCTTAATGGCGCGCTGGTTATAGGCTATGTGACGTCACATAAAATTGCATATGGCGCCCTCTAGAGGACATAATGTCATGAACTAAAAAAAAAACATTTTTTGATAAAACCGTGTGGGGTATCAAATGAAAGAGCTTGATGAGCACATTTCAAAAATATATATATTGTTACCTATAACTCCAAAATAATTAAATAAAAAGTAAGTTTAAAAACTAAATCCCGACTACTGAAAAATCGCGCTCTAAAAAGTATGAAACAAGAAAATATTCTTATCTGGAGGATAGCCGTGGTCCGTGTAGCTCCATTAGGGCAAAATGGCATATGACCACGGACCACGGCTATCCTCCAGATAAGAATATTTTCTTGTTTCATACTTTTTAGAGCGAGATTTTTCAGTAGTCGGGTTTTAGTTTTTAAACTTACTTTTTGTTATTTTCGTCCACAAAAAGTGTTAAAAACGATAATAATGATCATTTCAGTACAAGTTGGTGCGAGTGGAACGAGATTTGTGATCGAAAATAACGAAAATTACAAAATGAACAGTGAGTGGAACGCACCATTAGTTGTGGTGTCCAGTGACATGAACTGTCACGTTATTTTCTTTATGTCAGTCAATCAGCTGGCCGTCTGCAACATAACCTATAAAAAGTAGAGTCCAAAATAATTGTTTGTTTTTGAATGAAAAATATATTCAAATCGAGATTTACAACGTTATAATGAAAGCCAGATACTTGACGTTTTTCTCATACCTTGGCACGTCTTTCAGGTCTGTAAGTAAACACTTCCTATTTACCAATGTAAACAAAGAAAAAATCATTCATTATAAAAGTAATTTTTAAATTGGCAGAGCTTCAGAGAAGTTGTGGTTTAAAGATGGTCTGAATCACCCGGACCCGGACAGTATACAAGGGTTAATGGAGATAGCGCTTCTGAAATTTAAGTCGCTAAACTACCCTAGCATTACTTTATCAAGCCGGTAAGAAAATATGTCCTTTTCCAACCTAGATTATTAGGGAAACTAGAATATTACTGTTCATAAGTATTTGATCATAAACAAATGATGAAAACAAGTATAATATGTAATTATGTTACTTGCATTAGGTACTTTGTGCTATCTTTTATGCTTTAAGGTAATTCAATTTAAAACTAGTACCTAACATTATCTTGTCTACTTTATAAGCCTAATGAAATATGAGGGCTATACCTATTTAAAACTTCTGTGCTTATTTTAGTGTGATAATTCCATCTAATATTTCACAGTACAGACGGTGGAGTCCATGCATTGCAGTCTAGTGCTCATTTTGACTTGGAGAGATATGGCACAGGCATTTACGACCCGAACGTCATCACATATGAATTAAATAGGTTTTTCCACAAATGCGACAAAAGCGTCTATGTGAAGAAGTGTATCAGAGTCCCAGATAACTTCAGCGCTAGATATAACGCTATTTCGAGGACTTATTTGTACAGGTGGGTGACTTGGCTATTGCTAATATTTTTAAGGATAGCGAGACATTAAAGATCTCTTGTGTGTTTCTAGAAATGTGAAGTTACTACGAGCCCATTGGCCACACCAAGTAAACCAAATGCTTGTACTGACTGGGTTCAACTCATAACTTGAGTGAATGCTGTCTGTGCATTTTATTTTTCACATAATATTGTAGCACTTTCTGTTCGCCTTAGCATGCTAGCAGTAAAGTTGAGAAATGGCAATCATTTGTAAGTGATGATTTACCATATTGCATCGGTATGTTGTAACAAATTGTAGGGAGTTACTGGTAATTACTTACTCATCTGGCATGATTCAAACTGAATTCTGGGTGGCCAAAGCTAGATCTATCCATGTTCCCTAACTGGCCAGCGACTGGTTGGTTATCCAAATTATGCTTTTCTCACTTGTTTCAGGTTGGGCGTATTAAAGAACAATGTGGCTATGCCAGAGGGTGAGATGATAGGGTCATATATACCAATTGAAGAATGGAGGAGATGTTATTTTAAAAGGTAAGTAAGTAGGTAGGTAGGTAGGTAGTAGGTGTACAGATCAATGCTACATTTCAAATTCAAAGGTATTAAATTCCCTGCCCGCAAGACAATATAATAATAATAATATCCTGGGACATTTTTTACACACGGCTACCTGATCCCAAACTAAGCAGAGCTTGTACTATGGAAACCAGATAACTGATATTACTACATATACTACTTTTTTATTTGTGAATAAATACTTAATATACATATACACCCAGACTCGGGACATACAGACATGTTCATGCACACAAATGCATGTCCCGGGTAGGAATCGAACCTACGACCAGAGGGCCTACTCTGTTTCAAACGAAAACGAAATTTCGGACGAAAGTCGCGTATTTCCTACTACGTTTCTCATCGATTCCGACATTTCTTACGAACGAAAATTGTTTGACGTTTAGATTCGACGAAGACGAAGACGTCAAACAATTTTCGTTCGTAAGAAATGTCGGAATCAATGAGAAACGTAGTAGGAATACGCGAATTTCGTCCGAAATTTCGTTTTCGTTTGAAACAGAGTAGGGCCTCTGCAACGTGAAAGGCGCCATCACGCCAACCACGACAACGATCCCGTCAAAAAAAACGGCCCGTAAAAAGCATGATGTTCAATTTAGGAACCCCTTCTTTGAAGTCAGTTGAAATAAATGTTATATAACAGAAGGTCAGCTCAAGACGTGCCCATTATTGTATCTTCCAGGTTACCAGAATTCGACATCGAAAAGTTCAAGGAAGGCGCCAAATATTTAGTGGGATATCACGACTTCACCACGTTCAAGAAGTTCGACAAATTGAACCAGCACAAGCACAACCGCCGGGAGATCAAGTCCATTACCGTGCGGCCGGGGAGGCCGCAGCTGACCAGCTACGCCGGGCCGCGGGAGGACGTGTTCGACTACTGGGACATTGAGATTAAGGGGAGAGCATTTGTACATAATCAGGTGAGCCCATAGCATCTTGGCTTCCAAAACCATGTATAGTAGCGGCACTCTACGATGGCCGGTTTGACATGTGGGAGGGGGAAAGGATGAACCTTATTATAACGGAATAAGACTGGCCGTTTAAAAAAATAAGAATGCGAAAATGAATCTTATTCCGTTATAATAAGGTTCATCCTTTCCCCCTCCCACATGTCAAACCGGCCATCATGCCGCTACTATAGTCTACCTAACCTTTCTTAATAGTTAGGTAGGTAACACCTTTAACCGAACTTTCGTGAGGAAACCTACCTATCCCTCGGGATTAGGTAATAGTCAGTTCCTGTATACACGGCGACAAGGTTCACCACCTGTCACGTTGGTTCTGACTATCTGGTGAAACGTGGGCTTTGAGTTGGTTAATACCTCCACAATGTGGTGGTGTATGGCCACTCAAGCCTCTGACTACCCCCGAACGGGGATAAAAGTCGTGACGTTACATTACATTTTTTCACAACCGAACTTATAGTACCATGGACAGACAGGAATCTCAGGTTTACAGCAATGGACTCACTGACATGGTGTGGTGAATAAAACGTCTGTTGTAACTATTTGTAATGACTGACCACCCCACTATACTTGGGTTATAGTATACTACCCACCCACCCCAACTTCGCACGGCTTTTCTCAACTATTTCTGAATCTAATTAGAATGTAGAAGTATGCATAAAAACCTTGCAGTAGACAATCTCTAAACGATAGTGAAAACCGCATCAAAATCAGTTGCATAGTTTACAATAACTAAGCGAACAATGAGACAGACGCGGTTATCGCCTTAGGGCTACCGCAGACTTGCTACTTTTAGCATAGGCCATCGGCGATTTTGATGCTGCGTCGCGTTTCTTCGAGCGCGAACTAGCGAGACGCAGCATCAAAATCGCCGATGGCCTATGCTAAAAGTAGCAAGTCTGCGGTAGCCCTAAGGCGATAACCGCGTCTGTCTCATTGTTCGCTTAGTTATTGTAAACTATGCAACTGATTTTGATGCGGTTTTCACTATCGTTTAGAGATTGTCTACTGCAAGGTTTTTATGCATACGATACGTCACAAAATCGCCGGTCGCCGATGCTAAAAGTAGCAAGTCTGCGGAGGCCCTTAAATACGATATTTTTTGCAGATCCGTCGTATGATAGGCACTCTAAACAGTGTAGCTGTAGGTAAGCTCCCACCTGAGGAGGTGAAGGTGATGCTCCAGGTGCCCTCCAAGCACTCGTGGCACAACTTCATCCAGTGCCTGCCGCCGGAGGGCCTGTACCTGTGCAACGTGGAGTACAACCCTGAGGACCTGGTCTATGAACCCCAGGTGGAGGGAGACGAGAGGAGGGAAGAAGACTTGGACAATGAGTGATTAAGTGTGACTGAAAAAGGACATATATTTATCAAGACTTGTCGATAATAGAAGTGACTTATTCCTTAGTGAAATAACTTGAGCATTATTTGCTTTTTAATAAAGAAAAGGATATACCAAAAGTACATTTAAAAATGAGTTTCCTAGCCGAATTACAGAATAAGAAATCAAAATTGAAAGAGACTGAAACTATAGTCACAAAAGCCGACGGACAAAGATACATAGAACGGAATAACGCAATAGAAATTATACCTCCTAATGCATATGGCTTTGTAGTTGACACTAAACCGGATAATATACCAGTTTTGATCACTGATCATTTGTACATAGGCTCTCAGGACTGTACCGCGAGTAATGTCCTAGAACAATATCAAATAAGTCATGTCCTCAGTTTAGGCATCCATGTTGAAGTGTCTGTTGATAGTAGATTCATAAACTGCCTGGACTTACCCGAAACTGATATAAGAGATGTGTTAAGAGAAGGTCTGCTATACATTCGTAGATCTGTGGAAACCAAAGAGAATGTTCTAGTGCATTGTAACGCGGGCGTCTCTAGGACCTCTATGGTCGCTATTGGTTATCTCATGCAGTATCAGATGATGTCGTTTGAAGATGCTTACGATTTGGTTAAAAGTAAAAGGCCTGCTATACAACCTAATGATGGATTTAAGAAACAATTGAAGGCTATGAGGCCTGGAGAAATAGTTTAAAATGCGATTTTTGCTATTTTAGACATTGTTAGTTATGTAGAAAGTCACATTATAGTAGTTAAGTTTTGTATTAGTAATGTAGATAATTATTATAATATAATAAAGTGTTCTGAAATCATTAGTTGTTAAAATATTTTCTTTTATTCTCTCCCATTTATTATTACCCATCAGACTGCATTAATATTCAAGAATTTACATAAATTTCACATACTACCTATCAAGTTAATGATGTGTGCATGAAATAAAACAGTGTTACAAACAGAACTATGTAATAACTAATAAATAAGGCAGTATAAGTACATGAGCCAGAACATTGATCGGCCGCCGTGAGGCGTTTGATCCGTACAGAAAATGGAAGCGCCGGACTATCGCCTACCTTACAAAACATTGTAGCACCAAGTTCATAAGTCTGAAGCCGACTTAAACTTTACCACATTCCATAAATACTTCCATGTATTATTACATTGGGCTGTGAAAAACCTGCTGACAGTGAACTTTAGAACGTTGTACATATGGTTCAAATTAAAACAGTTTGGTACACTGACAAGATTACACAACATAGTAATCACTTTTGGAATTCTCTACTAATAATAAATAGAGATGGTAATTCAACCAAATGTCTGTGTATAAATAAATTTACAATTATTATTTAAGAAAGCATTTCCAATATATTATGTTTTATATAAATATTCACTTAAGTGCGTGTGGGCTTGGTAAAAAAATCATTGCAATGAGAATGATACAGAGTATTGTAGACACGACGATCGAATACCGCGGATTAATTTGTACATGTTTTTATACGCACGCAGTAATATCGTTACAAAACATTGCACACACACTTAAGTAAATTAAATCATCATCTATTTATAGCAATATTTGTTACTTCAAATTAACATTTCATTATAATTCGGTGGTGGATCAGTACAGGCTTCGTTATAAGTACATAAACTCTCTGAATTCAATATAACAATATAATTACTACAATATTTACATTTATAATAATATAGCTAACAACACTTGTAAACTGGACGTCAATGTTTCTATTTATAACAACACTAGTTGGGAAGCACCTTCAAGCACGCGGGGAACAACTCTGACATGATAACACCTGCGGAGAGGTGCGAAAATACAGGCAGCCTGTATTTTTGCGTAAGGCTTGCTGTCTTTCGCCGTTAGCACATACATACATACGTATTATGTTAGTTAGTACATAGGCACCTCAAGGAAGTTGTCTTGCGCAATTCATGTTTCGTCATTGCAAACTAGCAGGATTTGCAGGAACTTGCAGGATTAGCAGTTAGTCATGTCAGAATTGAGCCCACTCAACACACGCGTAGATTACACAGTTAATGCATACTATAGTAAGTAACTAAAGAAACGATTTGGTTTTCCAATGAACACTCGATTTTTGGTGATAGTGGCACACCACGCAACTTCTGTTACTCAAAACCAAAAGGATGGCTCTTGATATTTGCACACACAAAAAATATAGACTAGTGCAAGCGCAAATAAATGGTATGGATTTCTAAAAAGATTGGTCGAAACCATGAATAAAATTAAATGTTAAAAAAGCAAGCTTAACTAATTAGAAATTATGAATAAATTGTGCTTTAATGTAAAATGCGAAATGGCAAGTTAAGTACTGGATGAATGGAAACTTAATCTTAAGATTAGAGACAAAGCAACTGTCGGATCTCGAGCCTATTACCTTTTAATAAAGTTCAATCTCATTGCACTTTTGCTTCGCCTAACCGACTAAAATCTACTTAACATTAATGTCATTCGCGTTACAACCATTTTTAATGATTTTGAGACCACACAACATAATAATTTAATTATTATATCCAAACAAAGAACGGACGGGAATGTTAATTTTGAATCACAAGAACTAACCAAATGTAGGAGAACATACTAAATACTTACCTAAAATTACAAGCTTTATATCCGAATAACATTTAAACTAGATAATATTTACGATGTGATCAATAGATGGTTATTTTTGGTTAAAAAATATTACCAAAGAGCTTAAAAGATTAGACTTTCCATTATTTTAACATCCTTTTCTCAATGAATTTGTCTCTAGCGCGTCGTCAATTAAGTACCTTAACCAGCTTTCAGTCTTCTAACTTTATCTATAAAATCTCAAATTTGTCAAAGCTTATCCTATTAAATGATGAATAACGGAAAGGTCAAGTCGCATTACCAAAACTAAATTTTATCCTGATCAAGACACAAGCATGCTATTAAAAATACTAAGTAGCACCTACTTATACAGGGTTATTGGTAAAACACTAACAACCTTGCAGGGGCGTATTACTGACATCAAAAACGACAACTTTTGTACTATGACTTTTTACAAAACAAAAAAAACATAACAAAAAATCACACTCTAAAACAAGAAAATATGCTCATCTAGAGAATAGCCGTGGTACGTTTAGGTACTTTAGGGCAAAGTGGAATACAACCTCGTAAGTTGCCGACGCGGCAGAATGTGCGAGTTGCCTCGTACACCATGGCTTTCCTCTAGATGAGAATTTTTTTTTTTTTTTTGTTTTGTAAAAAGTCATAGAACAAAAGTTGTTGTTTTTGATGTCAGTAATACGTCCCTGCAATGTTGTTAGTGTTTTACCAATAACCCTGTATACTTATAAGTGCGTACTTGTGTTTATCTAGTATTTTTGTTTCAATCTCACCTGTAGAATATCATACATATAATAGCACGGACGGATACAGACTAAATCTAAACAAAAATATACAAAAAACCTACAATAATGTTTATTTGTTTTGACTGCTGTAAATTAACACTAATTATAAAGATACTCTATATGTCGGTTGTACTTGTATCGCATTTAAACAAACACTTAAGTATATCAAATAATGTAAGGCACAAAAATGTTATATATCTGTTTAAAAAAAAACCTGTCTAAAGCCTGGTTATAAACTTCAAGCACTTAAATCAAAATAATTCATCTTATTACTAATAACTATTTTATATAAAGGAATTCTAATATAGAAGCTGACACAATAACACTCATTGCATATCGTTATTATGCCTACGCGTAACGTGCAAAAGCAATAGAACTGAATAATAATAATTTTACTGTAACCAGGGGCGTAACTCCCGACGTATCAGTCGTATCAATGATACGGGGCCCCCGGGCTACAGGGGCCCCGAACGAGTGTGAATTTTTATTGCCCTTAATTTGGGCCCCCAACAAATTTTGATATAGGGCCCGTGACCCGTCTAACGGCCGAATACTCTACGCAACTTAAAGTTGAGAGCTGCTTAACTTTTACGCGCCATACAAAAAATTACAGTTAACGACGTCTCAAACTGCTAATTGGGACTTAAATATTTAAGTAGCCTTTGAGTATTCGGCCGTAAGGCAAGCTACGCCACTGACTGTAACATATTATTTAAGACGTACGTTACTAAAATAGTGTGTCTACGTAATAAATATAAAACCTTTTAAACAACCATTTGTTATTCCCGCTACAAAGGAATGTAAGTACCGATATCGCTTACGTTATGATGAGCATTTTCATTAATCATAGTCATGTAAAATCAGAAGTCGCAGAATAGCTAATTATGTACAGTACTACGAAAGTAATTATGCGCCAGGAATAATAATGTTATTCGTAAGGTCTAAATTCAAATGACAAAATTTCGTTAGCGATTATATTAATTTGACAGAAAAATACTGTATATTTCATGTAAATGTTGAGCTTTAAGTACATATATCTTACACTACACACTTCACAGTAATTAACACCACTATAAATGATTATTATACAGTAGCATATTGTATATAAAATGCATTCCGTTACTAAGTCTTATTATCAGTCGCATTTTTATATTTTAGGTACTACAGTCACAATGGGGTGCGAATAGCACTGGCCACTAGCCATAATTGAAGAGGCTCTGGCGAAGATGATGACCAGCACTGCACAAATTGAAATTAATGGTCAATATTAATAGCAGCATTGGCGCTAGTCACTGTAGCCTTCCGCTTAGTATACACCGTGTTTATGTTCATTTGCTTTAACTTCGACATAGTGCTTGGAACATTATCATAAACTTATCCCTTAAAGCGTTTTACGATATAAGAAAAAAAATTTTTTTTTGCGGTATCCCATACAAAATAATTAAATATTGAATTGATGGCTATTGTAAAAGGTCCTTATTAAATTAGTATTGTCAATTTGACGTGACACATGCAACAAAGTAAAAACAACATAAAAACGAACTCAATAAGACGTAAGGAATTTCTTCTTAAAGTTAAAGCGAATAGATGTGTCCATATGGCGCGCATGCCTCACCCGAGCACTCATATTATGACATTACGTCTATGCGTTCCGACGTCAAAATTGAGTGCTCGCGCGAGGCATGCACCTGATGAAGACGCCGCCAATGAGCATGAACACGGTGTATATTAACGGGAGTCGCCGAACCTTTATAGTTCTACGTCTAGGTACCATTTCCCTAAAGAAATGTTAAACCCTCGTATCCAGCATTCAGAACCACAATAGAAAATCAATGTCTCGTCCGGATCAGTGTTTAACCCCTCGAGTGATGCGTGCACATACGCATGTGCATAAGTTCAATAGAAAATGTACTGACTTTTTTTTTTGGATCATTCCACGGGTTAAGCATACATGAATTTAATGAGGCCCTATTGTGCCATCAAAAATCTTGACTTGATCGCAAATGTAGACAATTTTTGTTAGGTACCTACTTCCCTTATACAGCACGCGTGCGATTTGTTTGCCAGCACTATAGTAGCGTATACCGCTGTTTTATAGTGGTTTTTCCCTTTAGTCCCAATCCTTGGCTGTACGTGAACATATTTTTTTTTGGGACTAAGCCCTCCACTGTTACTCCTGTAAGCCAGGATCGACAGTGTCCAACGATGACGCCAAGGTGAACATTTGTATGTGAACCACTGGTAAATTACGAAGAAAGAGGTGTTCTTATTAGATTTCCCTATGAAACGACGCTTGACAATTTGCGCGGGTGACGGCACGGGTGAAGGGGTGAAGCGGTGCCATTTCAATATACCGGTCAATAGCAAAACTACTCGCTTCGTTCTATGTCGATGTTAGTACGTAGTTTAACTTTTTCACACTAGATGTCACTAAGTGTAGGATGATAAAAATGACATACAAATTGACACCATGTAGTGTCGAATAGAATAATATTTGGGATGCGAACGTCTGCACAGGACGAGCGCCAACAGCACACTGACTTAAGCCGCGCCTACTGTGATAACGTCAACGGCCTAGTTGAGCCATCACAGTGCCACTGCGGCCGAGTTGCTTAGACCCATGGACCAGTTACTAAAGGGACTGGCCCTAAGCAAGTCGGCCGAGTGGTCGGCCTAGTACTAACATCGACATAAAACGAAGCGAGTAGTTCAACTATTTACCGGTAAATAGTAAAATGAAAATGAAAAAACAATGACCACGTTTTGTTTCATACAAATATCTACTAAGGGCACCTCTTTCTTTAGTCTTTACTCTGTGCTTAGACCCAATCCTTCTTAGTATTAGGTTCATGATGTGACCATACCTAGAAGCTCTTGAGCGTGAGCCCGCGCGCGGGCAGGCTGTTGGCCTTGGCGGGCGCGTCGCGCGCCTGCGAGTGCGCGACCGCGATGCTGAGGCACTGCACCCACTCCTCGGCGTTCTTGCCGTCTTTCGGCTTCAGGATCAGCGTCTGGTCGCCGGTGAAGATCTCGAACGCCTTCGGGATGTTGCGCGCGCCGCGGGACACTTTCACTGAACGAATCTGGGTGATGTCGATGCTTTCGCCGCCGCTCTGTGGTACAACTTTAAATAGCTGTAGCTAAGAAGAGTGTACCGGAAGACGCAGTGGGGGTAGGCCTCCCACAAGGTAGACCGACGACTTAGTGAAGGTCGTAAGAAACTGCTAAATGCGAGGACCGATCGTTGTGAAAAACCTTGGGGGCGGCCTATGTCGCACAGTGGATTTCTTTTGACTGACATGAGGATGAGCTAAGAAAGGTTTATGTAGATTGTGTCTAGTGATAAAAAATAGCATAAATGCATTACAGTCGTAATGAGAAACGGATAGTGCATTAGTCGGCATTTCGATTTCAGTTCAATCTAATTTGATAGTAAACTCAAGGATCTTTCAAACAGCTTTTAACTTTCTAGCTCCAAACTGCAAACGGAGTCAGGGGCCAAAGTATCTGATTTGACAATACTAGTAAGACATTACAATCTTAAAAGGTTTAACTGGGAATACAATATGCAAGGTCATTACGGCCCGTTGGCGTGGCTGGTGTGGTGGCGCCTTTCACGCTGCAGGTCATAGATTCGATTCCTACCCGGGACATCCATTTGTGTGCATGAACATGTCTGTATGTTCAAAGTCTGGGAGTATATGTATATTAAGTATGTATTTACAAACAAAAAAGTAGTATGTAGTAATATCAGTTATCTGATTTCCATAGTACAAGCTCTGCTTAGTTTGGGATCAGGTAGCCGTGTGTAGAAGATGTCCCAGGATATTATTATTATTATTTTTTATTGAGACTAAGCCCACCACACATTCCCACCACTGTTACTCCTGTAAGCCAGGATCGACAGTGGTGTCCAACGATGACGCCAAGGTATTATTATTATTATTATTATTGATATTATTATATTATTAAGTTGTGATTAATATGTGTGTAATGCTCACCGCGCCCTTGCAGGAGAGGTGCGCGCCGGAGAGCGTGAAGTAGCGCGTGCGCCAGCGGCGGAAGAGTCTCCAGCGGCCCTTCTTCTCCTTGAGCTGGCCCTCGATGACGGGCGCGCCGTCCGCCGCCAGGAACCCTACTGCGCGCTCCGGCCGCGTGCACAAGAAGCAGCCCCACGTCGCCTGCCACAACCATTCACATTTTTTAAAACGAACGAAGATTTGGCTTTCTTTTTGCACTTGGCCAGTGTAAAAAAAATCACTTGTTTTTTGGTTCAAGCGTAAAGCTAGCAACCCCGCGCCGCATGGGGAACACAAACACTAGGGTGTCCCTTATATGGGCGAAATATTTTTTTTTTTCGATTTTTGAAACGCTTTCCCCGTGATTGTGTTTATTAGTCTACTAGTTACCCAAATACAGAATTTCAACTTCCTACGTTAAGTTTAACCCGTGCCGACTTGGCCTCAAAGTTTTAGAAAATAGCTTCTTAAAGTGCATTTTAAATGTAGTCGTAGATGATCACTTAAAACCATTATTTTAGATAAATATTGATGAAAACATACATTTATATAATGCCTTTCTTGAAATTATCAAAAGAGATACAATTTTTTTATTTTAATATTTCCTCCACAAATTGTCTTTTTTAGAGTCTGAGTAAATTTTCTTGCACACAACGCAATAAGAACTGCTTCTGATCTTCATCTGCGGAAATCAAACTATGAAAGTCTGTCATTAGTTTATCAGCCCTTTTAGCTGTGTCATGAGCTGTTTTTAATAGAAACCTTATTTATAGCTTCCACAAACGACGAGTTGTATTATCATGAAGATACAACTACTTGAAGGAAACTACTGTCAAGTTTCAGTCATGAAAATAAATCTTTACTCTTGACAGAAATAAAATCAGTCAAAGATTTCCCTGAAACAAGATTCCAATGAGCTCTCGTAAGGCATTTTCTTTAGTCTCTTTTTATCTTCTGCGAGTTTTCTTAGCCTGGCCCTTTCTCCAATTTCAGCCAACTTTTTGTCAACATCCGCTAAGCAACTCGGACGCCCTGGCTGTCTTTGCTTTTGTAAGAATGTTTTATTTTCTTCGACTTTTATTATTTCAAGAGCATTAGCGTGTGCAATATCGAATAAATTTTCTAATTCAAGTTGAAAGATCTCCTCGTGGCGCATATGTATATCCTGAATTTCCTTGCTTTTTCTTTCTCTCGCCAGGCCTGATAACGACCCACTAACTTCTTAAACAATTTGGAACAGCTCTGGTAGGTATGCTAGCCTTGTCCCAGAACATATTGCACTCCCAAATGTCAAGATTTGTGCTTTCACTAAGAGTCAACTTAACTTCACGTATGTTGAAAAATATAACTGCGAGAGCTTGACAATTCTATGGTAATTTTGCACCTGTTATTTGGTGATTTACTTCACGAACCAAGAAAATACTTATTTTATTGCTTCTTTGTTCCGATATCTTCGAAATATAAAACAATCCGTGCTAACTACCCGACAAGCCGAGACCAACGAAACGCGCCGCTCTTGTGAAGCAAATTGTATGGAGATATTTGGGCGCGAGTCGGCACGGGTTGCACTGTTCCGAATGAGTAAAAAAATGATTTCAGGTGTTTTAGGCCTAAATGAACAAAATAATAATAAGGTATGCATTGAAAAATTAAAACTTTGAAAAATAAGGGACACCCTAACAAACACCCTACATTTTTCTTTCGCTTTGCCTCTTGCTTTCAAAATTTAGCAAATAAAATATACTCTGAATTTCATCCACCCCGGATAGATTACTGACAGTTATTTAGTACAGTGATTTGTTGTGAGTGCAATAGGTGCGTGCGTACCTGCGTGGGCGGCAGCGCGGCGCCGTCGGTGCGGCGTGCGACCACCTCGAACACGTCGAAGAAGCCCGCCGCGCGCAGCTCGCTCACCAGCATCTCTTGCTCCTGCGAACCATCACAACTGTTCAGTCTCGGTACAACAACCCACATTACAACTTACATTATGAGTACTAGAGCGTATGCTCTGGCGGCAGGACCTACCGTAGATGGTCCCTGACGCCTCGTAAGAAATTGCCAGGTATATCATGTCTCTTTTTATAACCTTTAGGGTTAGTGGGAGAGGCCACTATAATAAATTTAAAAGCAGAGATATAATAATAATAATATCCTGGGACATTCTTTTACACATGGCTACCTGATCCCAAACTAAGCAGAGCTTGTACTATGGAAACCAGATAACTGATACACAATATACTACTTTTTTATTTGTAAATACATACTTAATATACATATACACCCAGACTCGGGACATACAGACATGTTCATGCACACAAATGCACGTCCCGGGTAGGAATCGAACCTACCTGTAGCGTGAAAGGCGCCTCCGCGCCAACCACGCTAACGGGCCCGTCAAAACGAACAAAGAGACAGATACGATATTTTTTTCCCGTCAAAGATATGGGTCCTGTGTTGTCTAGGCTCGGAGCACACTGCGCTAGATCGGTGGGTCGGTCGGTCACCTTGAGTCCGGGGAAGGCGCCGGTGACGAGCGTGAGGAAGGTCTTGTTCTCGCACTTGAGGATGTCCCAGCAGTGCTTGAGGCTGGCCACGGTGGGGTCGCGGCTGGAGAGCGCGGCCGCGTGGCGCGCCTGCAGCGCCAGGAACATCAGGTGGATCCACGTGCGCGGCGCGCGCGTGCGCATCGAGAACAGCGCGCGCGCGTACAGGCAGTGCGGCCCGCGCCGCCCGCACGCGAACTGCAGCCGCGCCTGCTTCTTTGACCGACGCTCTGAGGGACATACACACTCGTTTACTAATCCACCAAGCCAACTAGGAACTCGGTTGGAATGCAGCTTCCCGAGCGCACACCGCCACCGCCGCAAGGTCACGTCACATTTGACAGGCTCATAGTTGGCTTGGTGGAATAGTACTCACATGTTCAAACATCAAACTTGATGGCGGCTGTGAAATGCGCAGATACTCCCCCCTGCGCCCGCACCTCCCCCGCCGCCCGCACGCACTTAATAATTTCTATTGCGCGGCGATTCGCGCATATAATCACAGCCACCATAAAGTTTGAATCCATCTGTACCTTAGTAGATGTATTTTTAAAGTGGGTGTGGATGGCCAAATCATAAACTTTAGGCAATAGCGAAAATTTCTCAAAGTACCCTGGGAGCCGACTTTGATGAAAACTAAAACTGCATTATTACATTTTTGAAAAAATAATTTCGAAATCTAACCGGTTAGGAAAAAACCTAATTCTGGGAACATAAATTAAACGCCAAAAGCGACCTGTAAAAAGCGACTCCGAAATTATCTTATTTATTATGGAAAAACCTGGTGATTAATTTGACTGAAGATCACACATAAGCGGGTAATGGAGACCCTAATTTTCTTAATTACACAATTATGTACGTTTATAGTACTACTAGAACAACAACCATACTACGAAAACTCGAAAATCTATCACTAACCTTCAATAGTACACTTGGCCGGCGGCGGCAACCTCAACGACACGTTATCCATATACGCCTTTATTTTATCCAAATGCTTCTCGCAGAAGTGCTGCACGGTATCTCGCATCGGGTACGGCTCGAACACACTGATCCGGTGATTCGAATTCGAGTTCCCGTTGTTGGAGCCCGCGTTGATCATCGTCACGCTCGTGTTGTTCGCGCGCCGTGACGTCACCGTGACCGGCCCGGATATCGAGATAGGGTTGGGCCCGGATATCGGGCCGGATCCGCAGGACTGCGTGATGACGGCTGGTCCGGAGTTCGGCGCGGATGTTATCACGGAGACATTGCCTAGTGCTGTATTGGAGTGCTGGATGGATACTGATGAAGTGATCGGTGTGAGGGCATCAGACGATTTTCCAGAGGTTAAAGGGTTCACGGATATGGATTGGGTTTGGAGCGGGGGCCCCGTGATTATTGTTTGGTTTGTGTTCTAAAACAAGAGGATATATAATTTTATTAAACAAAATACCATTTACTTTATACAGTGTGTTAAGAAAACCCTGTCCGACCCGAAAACGTATTGTTGGGTATCGCGATAAGATTCTATTTTTGTAAAAAAATAAAAAGAAATTAAATTTTTTTTTTAGCTAAGTAAGTGTCTGCTTGGCAAAGGCCTCCCTTTTTTTTTTTGGAAAACAATTACCCCGTTTACATTTTTTTTTTTTTTTTTTTCATAAAATGACGTCATCACATACTTTGTGGTCAGAGGTGCCGCCACGCGATCTATTGGCATTTTAAATTTTTAATATGTTTACTATCATGAATATTTAATTTTTTTTATTTTATTTGGTCATGTGATTGCGAAACCTAAATACCGGTTTCGGCTCGGACAGGGTTTTCTTAACATATTGTATACACAGCAGTTGTGCAACGGCTGCTCGATAAAGGCCCCATATAATTCTGCACCCACACTTCTTTGGTATCGACAGAATGGCAACGATTTCGTACCGGCAACGTGTGAACATTCCAGCCGCGGACTCTGGTTACTGGCCAAACATCGTCCGATTCCTGGCTTAGGCTGGCTTAACAAGTGGATGCATACAAGTCATGCCTGGTACCGCATGAACGCCGGAATTAATATATAGAGAGCAAACTGAGTGCGCTATTGAGACAAGCACGCACTACACCTTCCGATCCGATCCTATTTATCGGATGAAATTGAATAATGTGTTGGGCTGTGGTCCTAACGACTGGCATAAATAATCATCCGATAGTAAGGATCGGATCGGATGATGTGGAAACCACTATAATTTTAGTGGCAAAAGGTATCTCGTGCGAAAAACTGTATTAGGTATTATGTTAGAGATAGGTAGATACTGTTGTGTTGTGCTTACGTTGGTGTTGGGTCCGATGAGTATGTTGTGGTGGTGGTGGCGGGCGGCGGGGCGCGGCGGCGCCAGCCCCGCCCCCGAGCCCGCCCGCCCACCAGCCGGCGCGGGGCCGGGGGCGGGGCCGGGGGCGGGGGCGGCGCCCGCCACGCCGCTAGATGACGACGACGGCTTACTGCTCGCTACTGAACACAAACATTACCGTACAATCATCATCATCATTATACAAAACTAGCACTCTGAACTGTGTCTTCCTTAAGGTACGAGTTCGTAGGAAGCGGCAGACAGCAGACGTCAGTCGGTCTCAGGTACGATTCAGACGAACGCGGCAGACAGTAGACGTCATTCGGTCTCATACTAATTGTAATGCCGTCTGCCGTCGCGGCACATGTCATCGCCACAATTTGTTTAAGACCGACTGACCCCTGCTGTCTGCCGCGTTCGTCGGAATCGTACCTTCAGACAAGTTGTAGCAATGACATGTGCCGCGACAGCAGACGACATTACAATTTCTATGAGACCGACCGACTGTCTGCTGTCTGCCGCTTGCTACTAACTCGTGCCTTTAGATTTTTTATGAACCAACTTAAGATGGGTGTATAAGACTCTATTGATGTGTCGAAATTCTTCGGGATGGCACATCACTAATTACGGGTGTTATAATGCATACCTATTGTATAGCTACAAAGTTTATTTAGTTACCAGTGTTAGTGGTGCCGTTCTGTTGCGAGTTGATCTGCTGCGACGAGGACAGCCGCGTCATACTCTTGTGCAGACCGCCCACGGACCCGCCTGGAAGAAAAAAATATTTTAAGGTAGTCCAACACATCGCGTACACACGTCTACCCTTCGGATACACAACTCCGTTGCGATTTTATAACACATTTTATATAATGTGCGGCCTGCGGGTGCGACGTCACACGGGGCGGTCGGCTTGAAGGCGCGCTATGCCCGCGCCGCCATTCTCTACAAAGGGCGCACGGCCCAAGTGACGTCACAACAACCCCGCACGAACGCCCCTAGTAATTTGGTCACAGCTTCTTCAATTTTTGTCGTAGAGCAAAACTGTTTGCACTGTATGTTATGGATTTCTTAGCTCTATAAATCTGCATTCTCAACTAAATTCGTTACGGAAACCCATTGGCTACAGCTTGGCTCAACCACCTTAGCATATATTTTTTTATACAGAATAGTAAGTGTACCTGCAACATTGAGCCTGGTCATGCTCCGGTGCGGGTTGGGTCCGGGGTGCAGGCGGCCCGTGCTCCTGGAGTCGCCGAGCTTGGCGCGCCGCGTGTACCCGCCGCTCGCGGGGGCGGGGGCGGGGGCGGGGGCGGGGGCGGGGGCGGGGGCGGGGGCGGGCGGTGCGGGGGCGGGCGGCGGCGCGGCTCCGCCCTGCCCGCCGCCCAGCTTCACTATAGTCACCCCAGTGGACGTCCTGTTCACTTCGCTTTGAGAGGTCCCGGACTTGGGGCGGTTGCTACAATAACAGATTGGAACACAAATACGATTAGAGCAGTATTAATTTAAATGAATTTTGTTTTATTTAGAAAAAGTGATGACCAACTTTGGGCTGCCATGGAACATTAATAGTTAAAATATCTGAATATAAGCAGGCTGTATGTGTCTGTGTGTGTGTGTCACTGTGTTTATGTCTGTGTGTGTGTGTGTGTGTGTCTGCGTGAGTGTGTGTGTGTGTCTATGTGTGTGTGTGTGTGTGTCTGCGTGTGTGTGTGTTGTGTGTGTGTGTGTGTGTGTGTGTGTGTGTGTGTGTCTGTGTGTGTCTGCCTGTGTATGTGTCTGTGTGTGTGTGTGTGTGTATGTGTCTGTGTGTGTGTGTGTGTGTGTGTGTCTGTGAGTGTGTGTCTCTGTGTGTGTGTGTGTGTGTGTGTGTGTGTGTGTGTATGAGTATGTTTGTGTGTGTGTGTGTGTGTATGTCTGTGTGTGTCTGCCTGTGTATGTGTCTGTGTGTCTGCCTGTGTATGTGTCTGTGTGTGTGTGTGTGTGTGTGTGTGTGTCTGTGTGTGTGTGTCTGTGAGTGTGTGTCTCTGTGTTCGTGTCTGTGTGTGTGTGTGTGTGTGTGTGTGTATGAGTATGTTTGTGTGTGTGTGTGTGTGCGTGTATGTGTCTGTGTGTGTGTGTGTCTGTGTGTGTCTGCCTGTGTATGTGTCTGTGTGTGTCTGCCTGTGTATGTGTCTGTGTGTGTGTGTGTGTCTGTGTGTGTGTCTGTGAGTGTGTGTCTGTGTGTGTGTGTGTGTGTGTGTGTGTGTGTGTGTATGAGTATGTTTGTGTGTGTGTGTGTCTGTGAGTGTGTCTCTGTGTGTGTGTGTGTGTGTACCTGGTGTTGGCGCGCACGGCGGCGAGCAGGCGGTCGGTGAAGAGCGCGGGGAAGGCGCTGCAGAGCGCCGTGGCCTCGCGCAGCAGCGCCGCCTGCTGCGCGCCCGCCGCCGGCAGGTGCTCCACCACGAAGTTCAGCGCCTCCTGCGCGCGCTCCTGCACACATACAACAACAACTATAGGTACTACATTTTATGTACTACATAACAACTTATGAGTACAAGCATCAGTAAAATCAACGGTAGAAATAATCTAGCTATAGGTATACCACAAGCGCTGTACCGCGCCGTAGGTACGCAAGCGGCGAGGCGGGGGGCTCATCGCTCTCACCGTCTCACTCGCCCACCCGTCATCGCTCTCGCCGTCCCACCCTCGCACCTCCCCGCGCATACCTAAGGCGCGGCACAGCGGTTGCGGTAGTAGTGTGTGTGTGTGTACTGACCCTGCCGGTGTATCCGATCTGCGTGAGTATCTGCGCGACGAGCGCGACGAGCGGCGGCGCGGCGTGCGGCGCGCGCGCGGCGCGCGACACGGCGCCGCCGTGCTCCAGCACCAGCGACACGCGGCTCCGGCTCAGGCACGCTATCACCTGCACACACAACCATCATCATCATCATCATCTGCATCATCATCATCATCATCATCATCATCATCATCATCATAATCATAATAATCATCATCATCATCATCATCATCATCATCATCATCATCATCATCGTCATCATCATCGTCATCATCATGTCAGCCAAGAGTCCACTGTTGGACATAGGCCTCCCCAAAGGTTTTCCACAACAACCGGTCCTGTGCTGCTTGCATCTAGCGGTTCCCCGCGACCTTCACTAGGTCGTCGGTCCACTTGTGGAGGGCCTACCCACGCTGCGTCTTCCGGTACGTGGTCGCTACTCAAGAACCTTTCTGCCCCATCGGTCATCAGTTCTTAGGGCTATGTGCCCTACCCACTGCCACTTCAGCTTACTAATTTCCACACTCCATCATAAATTACCTTTGGAATCATACCTGACTAGTGGTGCCTGCACTCTTACCACACCACAACGTATCAGCTGACGGTCAAATACCTAACACCATTATATTTACCTGCACTGGTGACACAGGCGACTGGGACAAGACAAGACGCGCGATAAATCGATTTTGCCTCAGTCTCTCCCATGCCTTATGTAAGAGAGAGAGCAACTTGTTGCGACAAAATGCGAGACAAAACTATTTTATAAGAGTAACCTATTTTCTAAAGACATTCATAGTTGAAATTATATTGTGGAGGCAGATTTCTTAGACCTGTATTAATAAATCTATCTCAAAGTTGAGATTGATCTTAAGATGCAGTTTTGACGTTTAATGTATGGTACATTTGTCAAAACAGCATCTCAAGTTCGATCTCAATCTTGAGATCGATTTATTAATATGGGCCTTAGTACATAAGTAAAGTCAATTCATCTTTTGTGGTTTCCATGGCTCTGATACATCTATTTAGTGTGTAATGGAGACCCGTAACGAATTTAGTTAAGACTGCATATTTATAGAGCTAAGAAATCCATAACAAACAGTGCAAACATTTGACAAAAATTTACGAAGCATGGGCCAAATTACTAACGTAGTTCGCGCGCGATTGTTGTCACGTCATCGGGCTCACGCGCGCTTTGTAATGAACGGCGGCGCGGGCACATCGCGGGCACAGCGCGCCTTCAATCCGACGAAGCGTGTGACGTCACATGCACATGCCGCACATTATATAAAATGTGTTATGAAATCGCAACGGATGGACCGATTTCGATGATTTAAAAACTATATTGATAAGAAAGCATAGTTTTAACTATAGTGTTGGTTATGAGTTGATTTGTTGACCTATTATTGATCCTCATTTTAGTGAGTTTTGCCATACCTGAAGTATATGAATGCACATGCAGCCGGGGTCGGGGTCGGGGTCGGGCTGCGCGGTGGGCGGGCACAGGTAGGACAGCAGCTGCGGCACTGTGGCCCGCAGCGCCCCGGGGCGGCGCGCGGCGATGCGCTCCAGCAGCGCGAACAGCTCGGCCTTCTCCGCCGGCTCGGCGTGCGGCAGCAGCGACACCAGCGCGCCCGCCTGCGTCTCCAGCGGCTCCGGCGACACACCGTACAGGTTTGTTAAGATGCGGCACAGCGGGTAGTTGCCTGGGACAACAGAAAATCATCATCATCTCAGCCGAAAGACGTCCTCTGCTGGACATAGGCCTCCCCCAAGGTTCGCCACAATGACCGGTCTTGCGCTGTCCGCATCCAGCGGATTCCCGCGACCTTCACCAGGTCGTCGGTCCACCTTGTGGGAGGCCTACCCACGCTACGTTTTCCGCTACACAAAATATAACACATATATTCAGGGTTCACTGGTTAGCTCCTAATAGCGAAGAAGTAAACTCAGGGCGATGTCAAAAACATCATAATTCGACTTATGATTTTTGTTATCACGCTTAGACAATAAATTCGACTTATGATTTTTGTTATCACGCTTAGACAATACACCATCAGGCCTGTATACCGTAAAAGGGTAGGAAGAGAAGTTATTTATAATACAACTTTAATTTATAAAAAATTTAAGGTTTTTGACAATCAAAGAAAAACGCAGGTCACAGATGGGCCCACTCACCCGACATGATAGAGTCCATAATAGTCTGCACATGTGGCTTGAGCAGCATGGCGTGGTGGCCGGCGGCCAGCGACAGGTAGCGCGCCATATGCCGCGAGATCTCGCGGTTGCCCTTGTGCAGGAATTGGACGGCCACAGGCAGGAACAGCTCCATTACCGCCTTGTTGCCGTAGTTCTCCTTCTCCGACTGGGGCGGGAATGATACCTGGGTGTGTCATTACTTAGTAACACTTACTGACTAACAGACAGACTACCGTTGGGTTTAGAAGCATACAATTTGTACAGGAGTTAATTACACAGGAGGTGAGCGTAGGTCAGCACTAAGGAAGGATTGCTGAATATGAATGTGGACCATAAGGAGGTTAAAATATAGGTGATGAATCAGACACATAATTTTTTTTATAAAATACAGACTGATGATACAAAATAGGTAAAAGAACATGAAATAATAATAGGTATTTAAATAATGCTGTAAATAATTTTAAAATTGTATGTTCTATATGCAAAACAAGAATGATTCATCTTATATTTATCTTACATCATCAGCCGTAGTTTTAAAACAGATGTCATGCAATATTATACTAACCAAAACAATGCATGCTATAATGTCAGAAGCAATCTTAGCATGAGGTGGATCATCGTCCCGCAAGTGGCCGAGGGGCATCAGGTTGTGGTGCAGGCAGGACTCCAGCAGGGCCACCAGGGCTCCGCAGTACTTGTCCAGAGTGCCTGTCTCCTTCACGCATGATGTCACCCTCGTCACACATATCTCGATCAGGGCCTGGTCTCGGTCGTTCCGGCAGTAATCCACCCTCGATGATATCTCTGTTATTTGCTTCAGCTGCAAATCCAAACATTTTTCTTGATGTTTATCAATGACTATCTTATCACTAGTAACACTACAACGGGTTTGTCATTGATAAAATAATGATAATACCAAATAAGTAGCCACCGATTCATTGATAATGATCTATAATTCCAATGTGGTTAGCTCATTGTTACTTTATATTAAGAATATTGTAGTCTGTGTAAACTTACTTTGCAAATATCTATAATGCAATATTTGCAAATTTGACCTTTATTGAACAGAAATAAATAATACATTGAGAGATATATTACGGTTGTTTTATGTAAATAATGTTATGTACCCACCACTTCGTTTAAGTCGTCAACAATCTCCGCGTCGGGGATGGCGAAGATGTCACCGGCGCGGGTGAGGTCGCGCTCCGTGAGCACGTGCTTCAGCAGCTCGTGCATCTCGCAGCGGGCCGGAGCCTCCAGTCCAGCACCAGGCACCTTCACGCCGCCGTAAACATTCACCTACTGTCCATGAATGGACACATCAACACTGCCCGATACACTAGCACAGTAATTCGCGGATACAAAACATGTAAGACGAATAACAGGTTCTTAACGCTCTATAATCTATTGTAACGCAATTTTATAATAAGAAATTGAATTATTTGAGCGAAACACCGAAAAAAGCAATCTTTTGATACGATGCAGGCAAGCAGGCGAAATAGGAAGGGTTGCCAGTAAATTATAAAAAAAAAAAAAACCGACTTCAAAAAAACCTGGATCACTAAAAAGCCTGAAATAATATTTCTATTACCACCTCTGCCTACCCCTTTGGGAAAACCAGACGTGATGGTGTGTTATCGAGTATTTGCGGTCGGTGCCAATCTATCTTCTTACTTTTATAGTAGGTATACTTGGCATACCAAGATTGGCACCGACTCCAAATACTCGATAACACACCATCACGTCTGGTTTTCCCAAAGGGGTAGGCAGAGGTGGTAATAGAAATATTATTTCAGGCTTTTTAGTGATCCAGGTTTTTTTGAAGTCGGTTTTTTTTTTTTTTATAAAAATAATTTTATTTCACGATTTTTAGTGGAGCCATACCAATGAACATTTTGGCATATTGAACTGTATGAAGTAAGCCCAACAAAAGGTAACTGCTGTAAATCTTTGAGGAATTCCCTCGACTGTCTATGGTCTCCATCATTAGACCTGTAATGGCACTTATAACCCATATGGGTGCAAAGTTCTCTCCAATACAAATTAATCAAGCCCAAACACCAGGTAATTGCTGTAAATCGTTGAGGAGTTCTCTCGACTGTCTTTTGACTCCATCATCAGACCCCTAATGGCAGTCACAACCCATCTAGGTGTAAAGTTCTCATCAATACTAATTAATCAAGCCCAAACACAAGGTAGCTACTGTAAAACGTTAAGGTGTTCCCTTGACTGTCCCTCGTCTTCATCATCAGTCCCCTAATGACAGTCACAACCCATCTAGGCGTAAAGTTCTCATCAATACTAATTAATCAAGCCCAAACACAAGGTAGCTACTGTAAAACGTTGAGGAATTCCCTTGACTGTCCCTCGCCTTCATCATCAGTCCCATAATGACAGTCACAACCCATCTAGGTGTAAAGTTCTCATCAATACTAATTAATCAAGCCCAAACACAAGGTAGCTACTGTAAAACGTTGAGGAGTTCCCTTGACTGTCCTTCGTCTTCATCATCAGATCCCTAATGACAGTCACAACCCATCTAGGTGTAAAGCTCTCATCAATAGAAATGAATTAAGTCCAAACACAAGGTAGCTACTGTAAAACGTTGAGGAGTTCCCTTGACTGTCCTTCGTCTTCATCATCAGACCCATAATGACAGTCACAACCCATCTAGGTGTAAAGTCCTCATCAATACAAATTAATCAAGCCCAAACACTAGGTAATTGCTGTAAATCGTTGAGGAGTTCCCTCGACTGTCTTTCGGCTCCATCATCAGACCGACTCCAGACCTTCATAAAATAGTAGTGCTTTAAAATACTTAATGAAAAAAATTACAAACGCACTAGTCGCCCCTACGATTTTCGAAAATTCCCCTCGATTTCTCTGGGATGCCATCATCAGATCCTGGTTTCCTTGTCATGGTACCACCCCCGGAAAATCTCCTTTCCAACAAAAAAAGAATCATCAAAATCGGTTCATAAACGACGGAGTTATCCGCGAACACACATAAAAAAAAAAAAAAAAAAAAAAAAATATACGGTCGAATTGAGAAACCTCCTCCTTTTTTGAAGTCGGTTTAAAAAATGTGTTTATAGTCTGCTCTGGTAAGTGGATTTCGTACGTTAAAAAATAGGATTAGACAGATGAGATAGTTATAATGTTTCTAAACAATAAGAAAAGAAGCAGTCTATTGTGTAAGTGTAACTCCTGTTTTTTAACCGACTTCATTTTTTTTTTTTTTTTTTTTTTTTTATTATATGTTGCTTATCGCGTAATACAAGCGGGATATTAAAAGCGCAAGCGTATTTTTTACAATTTCGTCAGTTCAAATACATATCTACAAATCGCACATTTATTTACCGACACTGTTTCTTGTTGATCTAAACATAAAGCAAATTGTTTGTATAACAATGCCACCAAATTATACCGGTTTTGTACCTAATTATACAATCTGGCAGCCCTGAAAAAAAGTAGTTACGTCAAAGAATACATTCCAGTCCGTTCGGAAACGTATCAGTATGAATGACAACCTAGTGATGTGCCGAGTACGATATTTTAGGTACTCGAGTATTCTGGTACTCGTTAAAAAAAGGATCGAGTAAGTACTCGAGTCAGAGGACTCGGACAGGTACTCAAATACTTGTAATGAGTACTCGAGTACTTAATAGGACTCGAGTACTTTTGTATTATGTATTTTTAACCACTCAAACGTCCGAGCTTCACATTTAATTACTGCAGCTGCGTTGTACTTAGTGTTGCAAAAGACTCGAGTTCTTTTAGCCCTCTCAAAGAGGATCGAGCTTTTCTATGGGGCTCGTCGAAGAAAAACGACTCGGAATATTTCAAGGCTAAAAAAGGACTCGAGTTTTAAATAAACCTCGAGCCCTTTTTGGGCTCGGAGTTCTTTTAGAGCTCCGTTGTTGTGAGCTTTCTAAGTCTTCGCAAGTATAAGAAGGAGTCGCCTTATAGCAGTTATAGCTGACTATTCCTGGCTAGTCTATTGTATTCCTGACTATTCTTGACTTTTTGACTATCCTGACTATTCTTGACTTTTTGACTATCCTGACTATTCTTGACTATTATTGACTATTCTTGACTATTCTTGACTATTCTTGACTATTCTTGACTATTCTTGACTATTCTTGACTATTCTTGACTATTCTTGACTATTCTTGACTATTCTTGACTATTCTTGACTATTCTTGACTATTCTTGACTATTCTTGACTATTCTTGACTATTCTTGACTGTTTTGACAATTTTTGCCTATTTTTTGACCATTTTTGACTATTTTTGAGCATTGTTGACTATTTTTAGCTATTGTTGGCCATGGTTGACTATTTTTGGCCATTGTTGACGTATTTTGACTATTTTTGACGTATTTTGACCATTTATGACTATTTTTGGCGATTTCTGACTATTTTTGATAATGGTTGACTATTTCGACTATTCTTGACTATTGATGACTGTTTTTAAAATATTGGCAAATTTTGTGGATTTTTGAAGATTTTTGACTATTTTTTACTACTTTTGCCTATTTTTGACTAAGTTTGACAATTTTTGACCATTGTTGACTATTTTGGACCATTGTTGACCGACTATTCATTTCGTGTTTTGTAAATTTTTGATTTTGACAATTTTTGACTAAGTTTGCCTATTTTTGCTTATTTTTGACTATTTTTGACTATTTTTGACTATTTTTGACTATTTTTGACTATGTTTGACTATTTTTGACTATTTTTGACAATTTTGACAATTTTTGACAATTTTTGACAATTTTGACTATTTTTGAACATTGTTGACTATTTCTACTATTGTTGACTGTTTTTGGCCAATTTTGCCTATTTTTGACGTATTTTGACTATTTTTGACGAATTTTGACTATATTTGACCATTGTTGACTATTTTTACTATTGTTGACTGTTTTTGGCCAATGTTGACTATTTTTGACGTATTTTGACTATTTTTGACGAATTTTGACTATTTTTGACCTTTGTTGACTATTTCGACTATTCTTGACCATCGTTGACTATTGTTAATTGTTTTTGAATATTTTTGACCTTCTTTTGACTATTTTTGACTACTTTTGACTATTTTTGACTATTATTGACTATTTTTGACCATTGTTGACTATTTTTACTATTGTTGACTGTTTTTGGCCAATGTTGACTATTTTTGACGTATTTTGACTATTTTTGACCAAAATTCAACAATAGTCGAAATAGTCAACAATGGTAAAATATAGACAACAATGGTCAAAAATAGTAAAAATAGTCAAAAATAGTCAGAAATAGTCAACAATAGCTAAAAATAGTCAAAAATGTTCAAATATAGTCAAAAATAGTCGAAATAGTCAACAATGGTCAAAACTAATCACAAATAGACAAATATAGTCAAAAATGGTATAAAATAGTCAAAAATAGTAAAAAATAGCCAAGTTAGTCAAAAATAGTCAAAAGTAGTCAAAAATAGTCAACAATAGCTAAAAATAGTCAAAAATAGTTAAAAAGACAAAAATAGTCAGAAATACTCAAAAATTTTCAAAAATTGTCAAAAATAGTCAAAAATGGTTCAAAAACAGTCAAATATATTCAAATATAGTCCAAATTAGTCAAAAACAATCAAATTTATTCAAATATAGTCAAAAATTGTTGAAATAGTCAACAATGGACAAAAATAATCAGAAATAGTCAAATATAGTCAAAAACTGTCAAAAATGGTCAAAAATAGTCAAAAATAGTCAAAAATAGTCAAAAATAGTCAAAAATAGTCAAAAATAGTAAAAAATAGCCAAGATAGTCAAAAATAGTCAGAAATTGTCAAAATAGTCAACAATAGCTAAAAATAGTCAAAAATAGCTAAAAATAGTCAGAAATACTCAAAAATAGTCAACAATAGTCAAAAATAGTCAAAAATGGTCAAAAACAGTCAAATATATTCAAATATAGTCAAAAATAGTCCAAATTAGTCAAAAATAGTCAAAAACAATCAAATTTATTCAAATATAGTCAAAAATTGTCGATATATTCAACAATGGTCAAAAATAATCAAAAATTGTCAAAAACAGTCAAAAATGGTCAAAAATAGTCAACAATAGCCAAGATAGTCAGAAATTGTCAAAAATAGTCAACAATAGTCAAAAATAGTCAAAAACGGTCAAAAACAGTCAAATATATTCAAATATAGTCCAAATTAGTCAAAAATAGTCAAAAACAATCAAATTTATTCAAATATAGTCAAAAATAGTCGATATAGTCAACAATGGTCAAAAAAAATCAAAAATAGTCAAATATAGTTAAAAACAGTCAAAAATGGTCAAAAATAGTCAAAAATAGTCAACAATAGCTAAAAATAGTCACAAATAGTCAGAAATAGTCAATAATAGTCAAAAATTGTCAATAATAGTCAAAAATAGTCAAAAATAGTAAAAAAACAGACAAATTTATTCAAATATAGTCAAAAATAGTCACAAATAGTCAGAAATAGTCAAAAGAAAGTCAAAAATAATCAAAAATAGAGAAATATATTCGAAAATATTCAAAAAAGTAAAAAATAGTCATAAATAGTCAAAAATAGTCAAAAATAGTCAAAAATAGTCAAAAATAGTCAAAAATAGTCAAAAATAGTCAAAAATAGTCAAAAATAGTCAAAAATAGTCAAAAATAGTCAAAAATAGTCAAAAATAGTCAAAAATAGTCAAAAATAGTCAAAAATAGTCAAAAATAGTCAAAAATAGTCAAAAATAGTCAAAAATAGTCGAAATAGTCAACAACGGTCAAAAATAGAAAAAAATAGTCAGGAATGGTCAATAGTGGTCAACAATAGTTGAGAACAGTCGTGCATAGTCAACTAAAGTCAAGAATGGTTACAAAGGGCTAAAATAAAAAAGGGCTCCAAGCCTTTTTAGAAAGAGCTTCAAAATAAAGGCTTCATTTCCGAGAGCCTCCTCTTTGCCTCGAAGTCTCGGGGCTGAATTAGTTCTTTAGCCTTCGAGGTCTCTTAAAAAGGCTCGAGCCCTAAAAATGAGGCTAAAGAACTCGAGTCTTTTGCAACACAAGTTGTACTTGCACTCGTGAAAATTGGAGAAAATGGCAAAATTTTGGCGAGAGCCCCGATTTATAACGTATTTTCTAAAAAACTACAACTATTACAGCAAGTACTCGGAAACCGTATTCGAGTACCGGGTACTCGAGTTCTATAATCTGAGTACTCGAGTACCCGAGTACTTACTAAGTACTCGAGTAAGTACTCGAGTCAGGCTGTACTCGGCACATCTCTATGACAACCAGTCATTTAACCCATAGACAGCAAGAAACATATGCTGCGTTCCATTCACCGTTATTTTTGCTATTTTCGTCCACAAAAACTGTTAAAAACGATAATAATGATCACTTTCAGTACAAGTTGGTGCGAGTGGAACGAGATTTGTGATAGAAAATAACTAAATTAACAAAAATAACAGTGAATGGAACACACCAATTGAACTCCCTCTTTTGTTTGGCAAGCAACATTCTCTTTGCTTTTGTTTGACTTGACAGTTCCGTTCACATCAAAACTCAAAGTTAACGCAACGTACGGTTCTTTCAAAGGTTCTTTCTTCATTAGCTATTTAATTATTTATTTTATTAGATTTCACGTAATTTATTACTTTTAAACTAAATACTATAGTACCATTCAATATGCCGGTCCCCTGTAGATCCGGCTGTGGGAAAAACGCAGTTTTAAAGGTTAGTTTTCGCACTTCGATACCTATTGGCATTACATGTACGATTTATTGCTTGTTTCTATTTCCTAACATCTCTCAAAATTTCAGCGCCCCAAAACTGGTGACGCACTCTGCAAAGAATGTTTCTTCAGAGCGTTCGAGACAGAAATCCATTACACAATCACAAAAGGCGAATTATTCAACAAAGGGGATTCAGTCGCTATCGCGGCATCTGGCGGCAAGGATTCCACCGTTCTCGCACACGTAATGAAAACCCTGAACCAGCAGTACAACTACGGCTTAAACCTCATGTTGTTATCAATAGATGAAGGTATAACGGGGTACAGGGATGACAGTCTCGAAACTGTGAAGCAAAATCGAGATGATTATGAGATGTCTTTGAAAATACTCTCGTACAAAGATCTGTATGGGTGGACGATGGACGAGATAGTGGCTCAGATAGGCAGGAAAAACAACTGCACTTTCTGTGGAGTGTTCCGGAGACAGGCACTGGACAGGGGAGCTGCACTGCTGGGCGTCAAGTGTATTGCTACAGGACATAACGCTGATGACATCGCCGAAACTGTGCTCATGAATATACTGAGAGGTGATATTGCTAGATTGAAGAGGTGTACAGCTATATCTACTGTAAGCTACTATTAGTTTATTTTTAAATAATGAGACAGACAAGCTGCCCAATTTTTTTAAATTGATGCTTACCTTGTCTTTCTAGGGTAGTGAAGGCACAATACCAAGAGTGAAACCCCTCAAGTACACATACGAGAAGGAGATTGTGATGTACGCACATTACAAGAAGCTGGTGTACTTCTCCACGGAGTGTGTGTTTGCTCCCAATGCGTACCGAGGCCATGCCCGGGCATTACTCAAGGATATGGAGAAAATCAGGCCTGCTTGTATTATGGATATTATTTATTCAGGTAGTAAATTCTTTGCTCAGGTCTGCAAGCTGCTATTTCCTACAACCTTTGTTAACTCAATGATTTAATTTAGCAGTATCAGTGATGAAAAGTGCTATCTTCCTACTCTATACGTTGAATGCATTCCATCATAAGGGATTTATTTGTATGATGATAATCATATAGGGCGTCATTTAATAATAATAATATCCTGGGACATTTTTGTACACACGGTTTCCTGATCCCAAACTAAGCAGAGCTTGTACTATGGAAACCAGATAACTTATATTACTACATATACTACTTTTTTATTTGTAAATACATACTTAATATACATATACACCCAGACTCCAGACATACAGACATGTTCATGCACACAAATTCATGTCCCGGGTAGGAATCGAACCTATGACCTGCAGCGTGAAAGGCGCCACCACGCCAACCACGCTAACAGACCCGTCAAAAGCCCGTCAATTTAATTGATTATATTGCAGGTGAAACCATGTCAGTGAAGGAGGAAGTCTCATTACCATCACAAAGGATATGCACAAGATGCAAGTTTGTGTCATCACAAGAGGTCTGCAAAGCGTGTGTTTTACTCGAAGGCTTGAACAAAGGGTTACCCAAGCTGGGCATCGGCAAGAGTTCCAAAGCTAAGAAAATGCTGGAGGAATATCATGCTAAACAAAACCAGAATGGAGATGTCTTCGATGCTGTGAAAGATTTAAATGATACAGATAATAGTCTAAGTAAAAGTCAGCAAGTGATTAGGAGTAAGAGAAAAGTGAACAAGCAAAATGGAGGCAACTGTAACAAAAGCAATTGCTGTGCAGACAAATGTAAAAGCAATAATGAAGTAGATGAGATTCCAAGTAATGCTAAAATCAATACATTATTAGAAGAGTATGGGTTAGATGAAAGATTATCAGACACAGTTGATACAAATAGTACAAATGATGATGAAATTCAATCTTATGAAGAAGATGACACGTGTTCCGCCAGTTGCGGTAAACTGGGATCACTGAGTATAGGTTTTTGACAGAAAATTATATTATAATATACAAACATTTTATTAATTTCATTTGTCACACCACTAGACTTACGTGAAAACATCTTGTCTGTCGAGGTATTTTATATTACAAGTACAAATCATAGCACACTTTAGGATAGACTTTAGACACCCTCAAACACCCTGAAAATTACGTTGAACATTTACAAAATGCTTTAAAAATGTACAGTCCACTCTACCCAATACTGGTTGTTATCTTAGAAAAGTCCATCATGCTCACCAGATCACTGCATATATATTACTCTACTACGTATATCACTCGTGTATGTTTACGTGATGAACGCGGGCGCTCTGGACTCTATCCGCTCGCGGCAGATGGGACAGTTGTCCGTGATGTTGTCGGAGCAGTCCTCGCAGAGGCACACGTGCCCGCATGGAAGCAGGATGATCTAGAACACAAGTAGAGAAGTTTCTTTATTCTTTGATATATTTTGAAGCACATTTGGACAGTAATACATAAAAAAATGTATTTATGAGCTACACACACTGATCACAGAGTTTATCAACAAAATGCTGTTATGTGGCCTGCCCGTAATCTGCGCCATTCATTCGTGTACTTAGCTCTGACACTATGAATTTGGCAATCTCAGAGCATGCCAAATAGGAAATGGAATATTAGAAAGTAATGGTAAATCTACTACCACCATGGTGGTTTACTATTCTCGATTTGTATGGCCCTTGGCATTGGGGTATTGAATTTACTTACTTTTTTTATAGGAATGCGGTGGCATAAAAGCGTACGGCCCGCCTGATGTTAAGCAGTTACCGTAGCCTATAGATGCTTACAATACCAAAGGCATTGCTCGCACATTGCCGACCTGAAGGCAGTGGGGAGGGGGGGGTGGGCTTTCGGCTCTCTCACTCATCGTACGAAACTATCACTGTCAACCATGGACCAGTTACTAAGGGGACTGGCCCTAAGCAAGTCGGCCGAGTGGTCGGCCTAGTACTAACATCGACATAAAACGAAGCGAGTAGTTCAACTATTTACCGGTAAATAGTAAAATGAAAAAACAGTGACCACGTTTTGTTTCATACAAATATCTAATAAGGGCACCTCTTTCTTTAGTCTTTACTCTGTGCTATCAACTTAAAGCCTGAAAGTAACTGACCTCTTTAGGGTTCTCAGTGCAGACGACGCAGAGCTGCACGTCGGCGAGGTTCTTCTCGCGCGCGTGCGCGCGGCGCTCGCGGCGGCCGGCCGCCAGCTGCTTCTTCATGCTCTCCTCGGCCTCGCGCCGCCGCCGCCGCTTCATGTACTTGTACGCGATGCGGCACGACGCCGCCACCGCCACTGACCCGAATATCACCAGCAATACTCTGGAACAATCGAATAACTTTAAATACAGTTCATCACAGTAGGAATAGTATATGTAGGTAAAGAAATTAGGCAGTTCCCTATTTTGTAGGAGGGTATCTTTACAAATTGTAGTCAGTCAACCAACTAGGCCCTTCCCTCCTATATCACAGCCATTGCCCAGCAGTTTTCTTACGCATAATACGAATTGTTGCCAAGAGTTTGGAACCCTACAATGAGAATCAATGCTAGGTCAACATCTCAACTCATAACAAACACTATAGTTAAAACTAAGCTTTCTTATCAATATAATTTTGAAATCATCGATATCGGTCCATCCGTTGCGATTTCATGACACATTTTATGTAATGTGCGGCATGTACGTGTGACGCCACACGGGACCGTCGGATTAAAGGCGTGGTGTACCCGCGCCGGCGTTCATTACAAGGCGCGCGTGGCTCAAATGACGTCACAACAACCGCGCACGGTCATCGCTAGTAATTTGGTCACAGCTTCGTAAGTTTTTGTCGTAGACCAAAAATATTTGCATGGATTTCTTAGCTCTATAAATCTGCGTTCTCAACTAAATTCGTTACGGGTCTCCATTAGCGCGTTTGTCAATTACCGTAAGAAGTCCTTCGAGCTAGCCAGCCTCTTCAGCAGGCTGGACTTGGTGGCGGTGGTGAGGTACAGTGGTAAGCCGTCTCGTGGCGGCTGTATCTTGAGCGACCCGGTGTTAGTCCGACTCAGCTCGCCGATGGCGGTGATGTACGAGCCGTCGCGCAGCATCTCCTCCATAGTCTGCAGCCCGCGCTGCCGCACGCCCGAGAAGAACCCCCACACGTGGTCGATCACGCCCGGCGACATCGGCTCGAACTTGTCAGATATTACGTCCATGTCTAGGAACGATGAAAAATAGTTCAGTCTAAATGAAAATGGGGTCAAGACGTTATTCCTCTTCACTCGCACGGAGAAGCTGTATAATATGTTGAAGACTAGACTTCGACCCTTAATGAACACGAGATATTAGTACAAAAAACCGGCCAAGTGCGTATCGGACTCGCACATAAAGGGTTCCGTACCACCGTAGAATAAAAACGTCAAAAAAATCCAGTTTGTTGTATGGGGACCCCCCTTTACTTCTAAATTTTATTTTATTTTTAGTACATATTTGTTGTTATAGCGGCAACGTCTAACTATCACGATTCCTGAGATACAGGCAGACGAACAGCGGAGTCTTAGTAATAGGGTCCAGTACCCATACCCTTTGGGTATGGAACCCTAAAAAACTTATTATGGCACTGATAATAAATTGAAACGAAAATAGAGACCGACTTTGTCCCTTTCACGAATGCCAGTTGAACTGTGTAAATGAAAAGGAATGTTCCTCTACTGTAGATAAATAGCAAAACTCACCGAGCAGCTCAGCAGCTAGTGCGTCCACCACCTCAATGCTGTACTTCCCATTGTTGAGCACGAACGGGGTGGAGTTGCACACCTCATGAATGGTGCGCGTCTGGTCCGACCAGAACCCTGCTGATGTTCTAGCTATCACATGCTCTTTGATTGTCAACCTAGAATACATTTTGTAAATAGTAAGAAGATTGATTTATCAGTAGGAATGAAACAACAGATTGATTTGTTGTAACCAGTTGGGGATAAAATAATAATAATATCCTGGGACATTTTTGTACACACGGTTACCTGATCCCAAACTAAGCAGAGCTTGTACTATGGAAACCAAATAACTGATATTACTACATATACTACTTTTTTATTTGTAAATACATACTTAATATACATATACACCTAGACTCCGGACATACAGACCTGTTCATGCACACAAATGCATGTCCCGGGTAGGAATCGAACCTACGACCTGCAGCGTGAAAGCACCTCCGCGCCAACCACGCTAACGGGCCCGTCATAATAATGACAGAGAAATTGTCTTCATTGTATCAAAAGTACTGACTATTCAAAGAAACTTATCGGGACAGGATTTATTGGTGGTAGAGCCAAGCTGTAGCCAATTGACTGCAGCTCATAGATGGGCTGGCTCGACTGGAGTAGTAACACCCCCTCATAGAAGATTGGCGTAAAGTAGCTATTGCAGCTATGTTTTGTGCAATGAGTAAGAGAGCCGGAAGCCCAACCCCCTCCCTCTGTCCCACTCCTCTTCAGGTCAGCAACGTACAAGCGATGCCTTTGGTATTGCCATCTATAGGCTATGGTAACTGCTTAACTACAGGTGGGCTGTATGTTTGTTTGCCACCTTAGCAACATTTTTTTTTAAATGGTTATTTCTTATAGGACTGCGGCGGCAAAAAAGCGTACGGCCCGCCTGATGTTAAGCAGTAACCGTAGCCTATAGATGCTTACAATACCAAAGGCATTGCTCGCACATTGCCAACCTGAAGGGGAGTGGGATGGAGGCAGGGGGAGGGGGGTGGGCTTACAGCTCTTTCACTCATCGTACGAAACGCAGCTGTAATAGCTGCTTTACGCCGATCTTCTGTGAGAGGGTGGTACTACCCCGGTCGAGCCAGCCCGTTTATGAGCTGCAGTCAATTGGCTACAGCTTGGCTCTACCACCTCGAGTTAACTGAGTGTCAGTAGATTCACCCACAATGCATACCATATGGAATGTTTATTTATTAGAAGTATTACCTCTGCACAACACCGGTGACTGAGTTGTTGTAGTTGCTGGTGATGGGGGTGCCGAGCGGCTTCACTAGCCCTCGGATCACCACGTACGGGATCACATCGTTGGGGTACTTGTTGATCTCCCTGTTCAGGGTCGAGTCTATGTCCAACACGGGAGCTGTCTAGAGGATCATATCTCATTGTAAACTTTGCTGATGTTATTTCATATCAATGATCTTTGCATAGTTGCATAATTATTTAAAATTCGTTTATGTAACCTAAAAAGCTTTATCAATTAATGTAAACAAGATAATTTAGGTACTTGAGGGTGTCTCTGATTAGTTTAGGTGGTAGAAAATACGAACAGGGACCACAATAAAGAAAAAAGACAGAATAGCAGCTGACACGAGTATAAGTGTAAGTTCGTCCAAAGGACATAAAAGCTGGTTTTCTCACCTGCAAAGCATTCAGGATATGTTTACATTTGCTCAGCTGTTTCACGCAGAATCCTAGAATCAGCGAATCTATCCCCAATATCACGGTTTCGCCAATAATTTCCGAGAAGAAATCCATGGCTCACAATTTGTGTTGTATGGTGAAACAATATAATTTTGAGAGTATTTATGGCCCTTTTTATAAGTAGTCAACTCATTTTCCCACGAATTTATCTATTTTCGGGTGAAACTCCACAAATCCAAGACAAATCAAATCAGATTTATTTTGACGTTTGCGTTTAGTTGACATTCATTCACAGAATAAAAAGACTCCATTAATTTCAGAAAACCTATTAAATTAAAAAGATTGGTAACAAAACGTAGATCGTTCATCACCATGAATGCCATGAACCTATTATTCATCACCCAAATAAATGCCAGACCATGACCCTATCTTCTTATTGCCTATGCTTATGGGAGGATTGTGGGGGAGGATAATGCTTACTTATTGTATCCTCCATGGCATGTACGTAAACTTTACTGCGGAGCGAGGGTGGATAAGAAGGGACGCAAAAAATACTACACAAAATTAAAGTTATCTTAAACTTTATTACAGAACATACACAGTAAAATTAATTCCTTCTTCTGCGGACCCTCGATATCCTCCAGGCGTTGGGCTCCTCGTACTTGTTGTACAGCGGCTCGAGGCGCTGGTTCTTCTTGAACTTGGACAGCTTGGTGGGGTCCGAGAACTTGAAGAAGGCGGGCGCGAACTCCACCAGCCACTTGGGGTCGATGGTGGTCACTTCGCGCATGTACTCCTTAGTTGTCTGGACCAGTTCATGGTATATAACCCTGGGGATACACGAAAAGATGGTTCAATAAACACAATCACGCCTGTATATGGCGAAGTACTGTACACCCACATTTCACCTCTATGCTCTAATGTATAGGCGATACTGACATTCAATGATTTCACTTCTCAAACTTGTTTTTGAAAACCCTTGTTGAGTCGTTGGCGAAACAATTGTAGTGGTCTCTATTTTTGATAGCTTAAAATAAGAGACCAAAAATCGGTTTAAAAATACCTCAACACAATTGACTGATTCTGACAATCAGTCTGGTCTAGGTTTAAGGTAGATAGCCAAGAATAACACATCAGTATTTTGTTCCGTAGTAAAGCCTGGGGTAGGCCCTCCCACAAGGTGGACTGACGTCAAGGTGAAGGTCGCGGGAATATGCTTGATGCGGGCAGCGCAAGACCGGTCACCGTGGCGTACCTTGGGGGAGGCCTAAGTCTAGCAGTGGACGTCTGTCGGCTGAGATGATGATTTTGTTCCACTCACCACTCGGGTTGTCTGTTGAAGAGTGCACTGGAGGGATGGATGTACACCACCTGGCTGTCGACCAGGGTCCTGTACCCCTCCTGCGGGTCCTTCTTGGCAGCGTTCCGGAAGAACCCGGAGCAGACGGTCTTCTGTATGCGGACCGTGTTCTTGCCCGCCGATACCACGTCCAATTTATGTCTGGTGACAAAACATAGCGTTATTATGTAACACTGACAATGGACACTTGAAAGAGTTCATAAAGTAGTACGAATTTTGACGATAGACGGTTAACGAGCACCAAAAGGCGTGCAAAAACAGGCGTTCCAAATTTTAAATCCGTGTACGTCCGTTTTAGAGCATGGACGTTTGTCCATGCTCTAAAACTGAGACGTACACGGATTTAAAATTTGTCTTATAATTTTATCTATGTTTCAGAGGTATAGTGCTTAGTGAGTGGCCTGCGCACGCTGGCGGACGGCAGGGGAGAGCATTTTAATTTTATCAATCGAATTTAATATTTATCCAATCGAATAAAGGTGCTCCAGCGTGCTCTTCTGTGCACCGAGAAAACTGCGCCGAGATGCTCCAGGGTCGATCACCGAGCGTTGAAATATATACCTTATTTCTATTGGATAAGTATTAAATTTCATTGATAAAATCAAAATGCTCTCTCCTGCCGTCCGCCAGTGTGCGCAGGCCATTAATCAGGCAGTGGATAGTGCCCTAAGCTATAAAGCGCTGCCCGCAATGCCATCTGTTTGACTGCTAATGTGCTTAAATTAAAGTGTGTCTGGACCTGAAATTAGCCTTACTTCACTACATATCAAGATTCAAGACTATTCAACTCTTTAGCCGTGTAGTGGAGGTTGATGAACTCACCTATCCATGATCCCCAGCAGTTGTTTCCGAACATCCTGCGCCCGCTTCAACGTCCTTATCTGAACAAAATTCTCATAACACCAAGCGTTAGAGAACTTATTGTTCCTCCAGCTGTTATACACCGCTAAAAGAGTCAGGTGGTCGCCTTCGGGTTGATTGAACTTGGCTTTCTTCTGGTCGGCTAGAGCTTGCTTGTCTTTGGGCCGGTAGAACACGTTCTGCACGCTTAACATTGACACGATCGTTAAGATTTCGTCTGAGCATTGCAGTGCTACGGACATGATGAGGATTTTCGATAAGTTCGGTTCGAGGGGAAATTCGGCCATCTGAAAGAAAAATATATCATTTTTTATCAACGAAGAAGTCTAAGGTACATATTGCTGAAGACAGCTATGGTAATAAGTACTTTTAAGCTAGTAAGTACTTTAAGAAAAATACTGTGGTATATTTTATGCAGCAAAAGGGCAAAGGGATAAATGAATATTCCTTAGCCAAAGTTTTAACCATTTCTCATTTTTTTTCTTGTGCCATCTTTAGTCTAATGGGATTATAATGATGACGATTCCTGTGGTATTTGGTGGTCGATCCAAGCTGTAGCCAATCGACTGCAGCTCATACAGAATGGCTCGATTGGGTTAGTGCCACACTCTCACAGAAGTTCGGCGTAAAGCAGCTATTACAGATGCGTTTCGTACGATGAGTGACAGAGCCGGAAGCCCAAACTAGCGCCCCCCCTTCCTACTCCCCCGGCAACGTACGAGCAATGTCTTTGGATTTGCAAGGATTTATAGGCTACTGTAACTGCTTAACATCAGGCGGGCCGTACGCTTGTTTGCCACCTCAGTGCTATAAAAAAAGCTTTTAAGTGCTGATTTTCTCTCTTCTTTTTTCTTGTATCAACTTTAGTCCAATGGTATTATGATGATGATAAGTCCTGGGTCCTGTGGTAGTGGTGGTACGTACCCTGCGTCCGAGGCGGGTGAGCAGCCCCTCGGAGTCGAGCGCGGAGAGCGAGTGCAGCTGCTCCAGCGCCATGATGAGCGACTCCACCGGCGGCGCGTCCATGAAGTCGAAGTGCAGCAGGTCGTTGATGCCCATCGTCTTCAGCTGCAGCACCTAGTATACACAATATCATTTAGAATTTTCTTCTTATCGTATGGTTAGTGGCCAACCTGGTGTCAGAGTTGTTCAAGCAGCCCGTAGGCCTCTGACAACGACTGCTGCCTAGATGATAACAACCGGGACCGACTTTTTACGAGCCCTCCGAAGCACGGAGACGCTCAGTTCAAATGCCACTAAATGGTCACCTCTGACCTTACCGAGCCTTGCTTACCCTCGATCGTTTACCGATCAGTGATTGCAACTGGCTAGGAGCGCCAGCGCGACTATTTAGAACTATTTAAACACACAAATCATCATCATCACATATACGTCACGACTTTTATCCCCATTCGGAGGTAGTTAGAGGCTTGAGCCGCACCACCACATTGTGGAGGTATTAAGCCAACTCAAAGCCCACGTTTCACCAGATAGTCAGAACTCAATGTGACAGGTGGTGAACCTTGTCATGATCATCATGTCAGCCGAAAGACGTCCACTGTTGGACATAGGCCTTCCCCAAGGTTTTCCACAACGACCGATCCTGTGTCACTTGCATCCACTAGATCGTCAGTCCCACACATTCAAGGAAGTACTACGTACAACTAAAGATTTTTTTTTTTCATGATACAATTGCGATTCTCGGGTGATAGGTATAAAATCACATTCAATTAATATCGTGACAATTGTCAAATTGTTATTGTATGTATAGTGCAGATGTGTAGTGATGTATGTATAGTATAGTTACGGTGGTGGCGAGGTTGGTGCGCTGTATCTCGGGCACGGGCGTGGGCAGCATCTCGTCGCGGTAGGCTCGCTCCGTGTACAGGCGGTAGCTGTATAGTGATGTATGTATAGTATAGTTACGGTGGTGGCGAGGTTGGTGCGCTGTATCTCGGGCACGGGCGTGGGCAGCATCTCGTCGCGGTAGGCTCGCTCCGTGTACAGGCGGTAGCTGTATAGTGATGTATGTATAGTATAGTTACGGTGGTGGCGAGGTTGGTGCGCTGTATCTCGGGCACGGGCGTGGGCAGCATCTCGTCGCGGTAGGCTCGCTCCGTGTACAGGCGGTAGCTGTATAGTGATGTATGTATAGTATAGTTACGGTGGTGGCGAGGTTGGTGCGCTGTATCTCGGGCACGGGCGTGGGCAGCATCTCGTCGCGGTAGGCTCGCTCCGTGTACAGGCGGTAGCTGTATAGTGATGTATGTATAGTATAGTTACGGTGGTGGCGAGGTTGGTGCGCTGTATCTCGGGCACGGGCGTGGGCAGCATCTCGTCGCGGTAGGCTCGCTCCGTGTACAGGCGGTAGCTGTATAGTGAGGTATGTATAGTATAGTTACGGTGGTGGCGAGGTTGGTGCGCTGTATCTCGGGCACGGGCGTGGGCAGCATCTCGTCGCGGTAGGCTCGCTCCGTGTACAGGCGGTAGCTGTATAGTGATGTATGTATAGTATAGTTACGGTGGTGGCGAGGTTGGTGCGCTGTATCTCGGGCACGGGCGTGGGCAGCATCTCGTCGCGGTAGGCTCGCTCCGTGTACAGGCGGTAGCTGTATAGTGATGTATGTATAGTATAGTTACGGTGGTGGCGAGGTTGGTGCGCTGTATCTCGGGCACGGGCGTGGGCAGCATCTCGTCGCGGTAGGCTCGCTCCGTGTACAGGCGGTAGCTGTATAGTGATGTATGTATAGTATAGTTACGGTGGTGGCGAGGTTGGTGCGCTGTATCTCGGGCACGGGCGTGGGCAGCATCTCGTCGCGGTAGGCTCGCTCCGTGTACAGGCGGTAGCTGTATAGTGATGTATGTATAGTATAGTTACGGTGGTGGCGAGGTTGGTGCGCTGTATCTCGGGCACGGGCGTGGGCAGCATCTCGTCGCGGTAGGCTCGCTCCGTGTACAGGCGGTAGCTGTATAGTGATGTATGTATAGTATAGTTACGGTGGTGGCGAGGTTGGTGCGCTGTATCTCGGGCACGGGCGTGGGCAGCATCTCGTCGCGGTAGGCTCGCTCCGTGTACAGGCGGTAGCTGTATAGTGATGTATGTATAGTATAGTTACGGTGGTGGCGAGGTTGGTGCGCTGTATCTCGGGCACGGGCGTGGGCAGCATCTCGTCGCGGTAGGCTCGCTCCGTGTACAGGCGGTAGCTGTATAGTGATGTATGTATAGTATAGTTACGGTGGTGGCGAGGTTGGTGCGCTGTATCTCGGGCACGGGCGTGGGCAGCATCTCGTCGCGGTAGGCTCGCTCCGTGTACAGGCGGTAGCTGTATAGTGATGTATGTATAGTATAGTTACGGTGGTGGCGAGGTTGGTGCGCTGTATCTCGGGCACGGGCGTGGGCAGCATCTCGTCGCGGTAGGCTCGCTCCGTGTACAGGCGGTAGCTGTATAGTGATGTATGTATAGTATAGTTACGGTGGTGGCGAGGTTGGTGCGCTGTATCTCGGGCACGGGCGTGGGCAGCATCTCGTCGCGGTAGGCTCGCTCCGTGTACAGGCGGTAGCTGTATAGTGATGTATGTATAGTATAGTTACGGTGGTGGCGAGGTTGGTGCGCTGTATCTCGGGCACGGGCGTGGGCAGCATCTCGTCGCGGTAGGCTCGCTCCGTGTACAGGCGGTAGCTGTATAGTGATGTATGTATAGTATAGTTACGGTGGTGGCGAGGTTGGTGCGCTGTATCTCGGGCACGGGCGTGGGCAGCATCTCGTCGCGGTAGGCTCGCTCCGTGTACAGGCGGTAGCTGTATAGTGATGTATGTATAGTATAGTTACGGTGGTGGCGAGGTTGGTGCGCTGTATCTCGGGCACGGGCGTGGGCAGCATCTCGTCGCGGTAGGCTCGCTCCGTGTACAGGCGGTAGCTGTATAGTGATGTATGTATAGTATAGTTACGGTGGTGGCGAGGTTGGTGCGCTGTATCTCGGGCACGGGCGTGGGCAGCATCTCGTCGCGGTAGGCTCGCTCCGTGTACAGGCGGTAGCTGTATAGTGATGTATGTATAGTATAGTTACGGTGGTGGCGAGGTTGGTGCGCTGTATCTCGGGCACGGGCGTGGGCAGCATCTCGTCGCGGTAGGCTCGCTCCGTGTACAGGCGGTAGCTGTATAGTGATGTATGTATAGTATAGTTACGGTGGTGGCGAGGTTGGTGCGCTGTATCTCGGGCACGGGCGTGGGCAGCATCTCGTCGCGGTAGGCTCGCTCCGTGTACAGGCGGTAGCTGTATAGTGATGTATGTATAGTATAGTTACGGTGGTGGCGAGGTTGGTGCGCTGTATCTCGGGCACGGGCGTGGGCAGCATCTCGTCGCGGTAGGCTCGCTCCGTGTACAGGCGGTAGCTGTATAGTGATGTATGTATAGTATAGTTACGGTGGTGGCGAGGTTGGTGCGCTGTATCTCGGGCACGGGCGTGGGCAGCATCTCGTCGCGGTAGGCTCGCTCCGTGTACAGGCGGTAGCTGTATAGTGATGTATGTATAGTATAGTTACGGTGGTGGCGAGGTTGGTGCGCTGTATCTCGGGCACGGGCGTGGGCAGCATCTCGTCGCGGTAGGCTCGCTCCGTGTACAGGCGGTAGCTGTATAGTGATGTATGTATAGTATAGTTACGGTGGTGGCGAGGTTGGTGCGCTGTATCTCGGGCACGGGCGTGGGCAGCATCTCGTCGCGGTAGGCTCGCTCCGTGTACAGGCGGTAGCTGTATAGTGATGTATGTATAGTATAGTTACGGTGGTGGCGAGGTTGGTGCGCTGTATCTCGGGCACGGGCGTGGGCAGCATCTCGTCGCGGTAGGCTCGCTCCGTGTACAGGCGGTAGCTGTATAGTGATGTATGTATAGTATAGTTACGGTGGTGGCGAGGTTGGTGCGCTGTATCTCGGGCACGGGCGTGGGCAGCATCTCGTCGCGGTAGGCTCGCTCCGTGTACAGGCGGTAGCTGTATAGTGATGTATGTATAGTATAGTTACGGTGGTGGCGAGGTTGGTGCGCTGTATCTCGGGCACGGGCGTGGGCAGCATCTCGTCGCGGTAGGCTCGCTCCGTGTACAGGCGGTAGCTGTATAGTGATGTATGTATAGTATAGTTACGGTGGTGGCGAGGTTGGTGCGCTGTATCTCGGGCACGGGCGTGGGCAGCATCTCGTCGCGGTAGGCTCGCTCCGTGTACAGGCGGTAGCTGTATAGTGATGTATGTATAGTATAGTTACGGTGGTGGCGAGGTTGGTGCGCTGTATCTCGGGCACGGGCGTGGGCAGCATCTCGTCGCGGTAGGCTCGCTCCGTGTACAGGCGGTAGCTGTATAGTGATGTATGTATAGTATAGTTACGGTGGTGGCGAGGTTGGTGCGCTGTATCTCGGGCACGGGCGTGGGCAGCATCTCGTCGCGGTAGGCTCGCTCCGTGTACAGGCGGTAGCTGTATAGTGATGTATGTATAGTATAGTTACGGTGGTGGCGAGGTTGGTGCGCTGTATCTCGGGCACGGGCGTGGGCAGCATCTCGTCGCGGTAGGCTCGCTCCGTGTACAGGCGGTAGCTGTATAGTGATGTATGTATAGTATAGTTACGGTGGTGGCGAGGTTGGTGCGCTGTATCTCGGGCACGGGCGTGGGCAGCATCTCGTCGCGGTAGGCTCGCTCCGTGTACAGGCGGTAGCTGTATAGTGATGTATGTATAGTATAGTTACGGTGGTGGCGAGGTTGGTGCGCTGTATCTCGGGCACGGGCGTGGGCAGCATCTCGTCGCGGTAGGCTCGCTCCGTGTACAGGCGGTAGCTGTATAGTGATGTATGTATAGTATAGTTACGGTGGTGGCGAGGTTGGTGCGCTGTATCTCGGGCACGGGCGTGGGCAGCATCTCGTCGCGGTAGGCTCGCTCCGTGTACAGGCGGTAGCTGTATAGTGATGTATGTATAGTATAGTTACGGTGGTGGCGAGGTTGGTGCGCTGTATCTCGGGCACGGGCGTGGGCAGCATCTCGTCGCGGTAGGCTCGCTCCGTGTACAGGCGGTAGCTGTATAGTGATGTATGTATAGTATAGTTACGGTGGTGGCGAGGTTGGTGCGCTGTATCTCGGGCACGGGCGTGGGCAGCATCTCGTCGCGGTAGGCTCGCTCCGTGTACAGGCGGTAGCTGTATAGTGATGTATGTATAGTATAGTTACGGTGGTGGCGAGGTTGGTGCGCTGTATCTCGGGCACGGGCGTGGGCAGCATCTCGTCGCGGTAGGCTCGCTCCGTGTACAGGCGGTAGCTGTATAGTGATGTATGTATAGTATAGTTACGGTGGTGGCGAGGTTGGTGCGCTGTATCTCGGGCACGGGCGTGGGCAGCATCTCGTCGCGGTAGGCTCGCTCCGTGTACAGGCGGTAGCTGTATAGTGATGTATGTATAGTATAGTTACGGTGGTGGCGAGGTTGGTGCGCTGTATCTCGGGCACGGGCGTGGGCAGCATCTCGTCGCGGTAGGCTCGCTCCGTGTACAGGCGGTAGCTGTATAGTGATGTATGTATAGTATAGTTACGGTGGTGGCGAGGTTGGTGCGCTGTATCTCGGGCACGGGCGTGGGCAGCATCTCGTCGCGGTAGGCTCGCTCCGTGTACAGGCGGTAGCTGTATAGTGATGTATGTATAGTATAGTTACGGTGGTGGCGAGGTTGGTGCGCTGTATCTCGGGCACGGGCGTGGGCAGCATCTCGTCGCGGTAGGCTCGCTCCGTGTACAGGCGGTAGCTGTATAGTGATGTATGTATAGTATAGTTACGGTGGTGGCGAGGTTGGTGCGCTGTATCTCGGGCACGGGCGTGGGCAGCATCTCGTCGCGGTAGGCTCGCTCCGTGTACAGGCGGTAGCTGTATAGTGATGTATGTATAGTATAGTTACGGTGGTGGCGAGGTTGGTGCGCTGTATCTCGGGCACGGGCGTGGGCAGCATCTCGTCGCGGTAGGCTCGCTCCGTGTACAGGCGGTAGCTGTATAGTGATGTATGTATAGTATAGTTACGGTGGTGGCGAGGTTGGTGCGCTGTATCTCGGGCACGGGCGTGGGCAGCATCTCGTCGCGGTAGGCTCGCTCCGTGTACAGGCGGTAGCTGTATAGTGATGTATGTATAGTATAGTTACGGTGGTGGCGAGGTTGGTGCGCTGTATCTCGGGCACGGGCGTGGGCAGCATCTCGTCGCGGTAGGCTCGCTCCGTGTACAGGCGGTAGCTGTATAGTGATGTATGTATAGTATAGTTACGGTGGTGGCGAGGTTGGTGCGCTGTATCTCGGGCACGGGCGTGGGCAGCATCTCGTCGCGGTAGGCTCGCTCCGTGTACAGGCGGTAGCTGTATAGTGATGTATGTATAGTATAGTTACGGTGGTGGCGAGGTTGGTGCGCTGTATCTCGGGCACGGGCGTGGGCAGCATCTCGTCGCGGTAGGCTCGCTCCGTGTACAGGCGGTAGCTGTATAGTGATGTATGTATAGTATAGTTACGGTGGTGGCGAGGTTGGTGCGCTGTATCTCGGGCACGGGCGTGGGCAGCATCTCGTCGCGGTAGGCTCGCTCCGTGTACAGGCGGTAGCTGTATAGTGATGTATGTATAGTATAGTTACGGTGGTGGCGAGGTTGGTGCGCTGTATCTCGGGCACGGGCGTGGGCAGCATCTCGTCGCGGTAGGCTCGCTCCGTGTACAGGCGGTAGCTGTATAGTGATGTATGTATAGTATAGTTACGGTGGTGGCGAGGTTGGTGCGCTGTATCTCGGGCACGGGCGTGGGCAGCATCTCGTCGCGGTAGGCTCGCTCCGTGTACAGGCGGTAGCTGTATAGTGATGTATGTATAGTATAGTTACGGTGGTGGCGAGGTTGGTGCGCTGTATCTCGGGCACGGGCGTGGGCAGCATCTCGTCGCGGTAGGCTCGCTCCGTGTACAGGCGGTAGCTGTATAGTGATGTATGTATAGTATAGTTACGGTGGTGGCGAGGTTGGTGCGCTGTATCTCGGGCACGGGCGTGGGCAGCATCTCGTCGCGGTAGGCTCGCTCCGTGTACAGGCGGTAGCTGTATAGTGATGTATGTATAGTATAGTTACGGTGGTGGCGAGGTTGGTGCGCTGTATCTCGGGCACGGGCGTGGGCAGCATCTCGTCGCGGTAGGCTCGCTCCGTGTACAGGCGGTAGCTGTATAGTGATGTATGTATAGTATAGTTACGGTGGTGGCGAGGTTGGTGCGCTGTATCTCGGGCACGGGCGTGGGCAGCATCTCGTCGCGGTAGGCTCGCTCCGTGTACAGGCGGTAGCTGTATAGTGATGTATGTATAGTATAGTTACGGTGGTGGCGAGGTTGGTGCGCTGTATCTCGGGCACGGGCGTGGGCAGCATCTCGTCGCGGTAGGCTCGCTCCGTGTACAGGCGGTAGCTGTATAGTGATGTATGTATAGTATAGTTACGGTGGTGGCGAGGTTGGTGCGCTGTATCTCGGGCACGGGCGTGGGCAGCATCTCGTCGCGGTAGGCTCGCTCCGTGTACAGGCGGTAGCTGTATAGTGATGTATGTATAGTATAGTTACGGTGGTGGCGAGGTTGGTGCGCTGTATCTCGGGCACGGGCGTGGGCAGCATCTCGTCGCGGTAGGCTCGCTCCGTGTACAGGCGGTAGCTGTATAGTGATGTATGTATAGTATAGTTACGGTGGTGGCGAGGTTGGTGCGCTGTATCTCGGGCACGGGCGTGGGCAGCATCTCGTCGCGGTAGGCTCGCTCCGTGTACAGGCGGTAGCTGTATAGTGATGTATGTATAGTATAGTTACGGTGGTGGCGAGGTTGGTGCGCTGTATCTCGGGCACGGGCGTGGGCAGCATCTCGTCGCGGTAGGCTCGCTCCGTGTACAGGCGGTAGCTGTATAGTGATGTATGTATAGTATAGTTACGGTGGTGGCGAGGTTGGTGCGCTGTATCTCGGGCACGGGCGTGGGCAGCATCTCGTCGCGGTAGGCTCGCTCCGTGTACAGGCGGTAGCTGTATAGTGATGTATGTATAGTATAGTTACGGTGGTGGCGAGGTTGGTGCGCTGTATCTCGGGCACGGGCGTGGGCAGCATCTCGTCGCGGTAGGCTCGCTCCGTGTACAGGCGGTAGCTGTATAGTGATGTATGTATAGTATAGTTACGGTGGTGGCGAGGTTGGTGCGCTGTATCTCGGGCACGGGCGTGGGCAGCATCTCGTCGCGGTAGGCTCGCTCCGTGTACAGGCGGTATGTCTTGCCCGGGCCAGTCCGCCCCGCTCGCCCCGCGCGCTGTTTTGCCGCCGCCTGCACAGACAAACACATTGCCATTACATATTCCCAGATCCCACCATCTGCAGGTCGGAACATATTAAGTTAAGGGTTATTCATGTAGTCACACTTGTGCAGAACGACAGAGGAACCCCAATTTGAGTAGTAGGTACTTCATTAAATGGGAAAATTAAACCTCAGAACTTATCCACTTATAACACTAATGGGCTGCACGTGCGGTAACCGGCGCGGACAAAAACGTATTAGTACATTACTGCCGCGGTCTGTAATGAGTGTATTGCTGGCAGCGGTGTTGATGGCCGAGAGCGTAGCTAAGCTTTGCTTGAGGCCATCAACAGCGTGGCCAACAGTACAGTCAATGCGGACCAAGGCTTGTCTATACAAGCCTTGGTCCGCATTGAACCACAATTGCTTTACTCAAAAATGACCTTACATGTCATCACATAATCATGATGTCATCTCATCTTAATTTAAAAACACGACTGTTTGTGCCGGGGCGCGGGGCAGAGTGAGAGGCCCCTCGCTGTGCAAGCCCCTGCGCTGGTGCACCATCAGAAAATTTGCGGGCGGCAAAATCCCGTCCGCAATTTTTTTGATGGCGCTGAAACATGTACGCACCAGCGCGGCGGCAGGCACAGCGAGGAGCTCCTCAATACGATATGAAATCTCATACAAATTTGATGGCGCCTTTATTTGCAGCGCAGCAACGTCGACTTTGCTAGAAGAAAATTTGCAAAATAATGACAACATTATAAGCATTTTTGAGTAAAGAGTATTTACTCTCGTTGTATTACAACGCGCCTACTATAAGAAACCCGGTACGGAAACAATAAGCCGTTTCGATCCGACTTACAATTTTGAATTTTGACAAATTACCGTTGTAAAGTACGAACGAAACGAGGGTCGGGGTCGTAGAAGGCCCCTTGAGGGCTAAGGTAAGACAACAAATGTGACAAAGAAACACACGTTTTATTCAAAGATAAATAAATTATTTGCTTTGGCAAGTATTTTTTACTCACCTGTGAAATCGGCGTAACGACCAGCGAGTCCATTCCGGTCTTCGAGTTATAAACTTTCTGCTTCACAAACCCTGGATCAACTACATAGTAAATGCCGTCAATGGTCAGCGAGGTCTCCGCAATATTCGTCGCTATGACCACCTTCCGGGAGCCTGGCGGGGCCGGCTCGAAGATGCGCGTCTGCATCTCTGAAGGCAGCGCGGAGTACACCGGCAGGATGATCAGCTCCGGCACGTCCGGGCCCAGAGACTTCATCCTTTCATACAGGATCTCGCACGCGGTGTCAATCTCCTCTTGACCAGTCAAGAACAGAAGAATATCTCCCGGAGGCTCCCTCAAGTGGATTTGCATCACTGTTATTAAAGACGCATCCAAATAGTCGGTTTCCGGTTCTTTTGTGTAGAGTACTTCAACGGGGAAGGTTCTGCCGGGGATGGTGAATATGGGCGCTTCGAAGAAGTACTGCGAGAACTTGACGGCGTCGAGGGTGGCTGAGGTGACTATCAGTTTGAGTTCGGGTCGTTTCTGCACGGCCTGTTTGAGCAGGCCGAAGAGTACGTCGGTGTGGATGGTGCGCTCGTGAGCCTCGTCCAGCATGATCACCGAGTAGGACTTCAGGTCCAGGTCCATGAGGCACTCGCGGAGCAACATGCCGTCTGTCATGTACCTGGAGAATGGGAATGGGTCATGTTATGATACGCATGGTTGGATTTCTCGTTGGTGGACTAGATCACTCGTATATTTGTCTGCATAATGCTAAGAAAATACATATCGATAAATCGGTTGGTTCAAATAAACGCTAGATGCGTTGCGAACAAAAGCAAATATCGGACGGCCTCTGGTCACTGTTATTGTGATTACCCCCAGTTCATTGGTTGTATTAATTGTACACTGTGTCAGTCTAGTTATATTTATTTAGATACCTAACGGCTAATTTTCAGCAAGGCTATGAAAATAGCCCAAGTAGGGAGTATACCAAATATCTTAAGACATAATACCACCAGTGAATTAAATTCAAAACATCAGTATTGTATTCAAACTTCTTTGTAATACACACTTTTAACTAAGCCTGCCACACACTATCATTCCTATAAGCTAGGACAGACAGAAGTGTCCAACGAAGACACTGATGTTTGACAATGAATGCTGGGGAAAAGTAAAATCGCAATGTTCTCTTTTTTTATTGGACTGAGGTAGCAAACAAGCTTACGGCTCGCCTGATGTTAAGCAGTTATCGTAGCCTATAGATGCTTGCAATACCAAAGGCATTACTCGAACTTTGCCGACTAGAAGGAGAATCGGGCGGTCCCTTTTTTAGGGTTCCGTACCCAAAGGGTGCCAACGGGACCCTATTACTAAGCCTACGCTGTCCGTCTGTCTGTCAGCGGGCTGTATCTTACGAACCATAATAGCTAGACTTGAAATTTTCACAGAATGTGTATTTCTGTTGCCGCTACACATAATAAAAATAAGATAAAATTAAAAAATAAAGGGGCTCCCCATACAAGAAACTTGATATTTTTGACGTTTTTATTCTACTGTGGTACGGAAGCCTTTATGTGCGAGTCCGACACGCACTTGGCCGGTTTATTTGTATTTTTTTTTGCTAGTGGCCTCTTTCAATTGCGAATGCTCACTTGATGACGGTCTCGGGGCTGGTGCAGTCCTCGAAGCGGATGGTGTAGCCGACCTCCTGGCCGAGCCGGCAGCCGAACTCCTCGGCGACGCGCTTGGCCACCGACATGGCGGCCACGCGGCGCGGCTGCGTGCACGCGATCTTGCCGCGCGCCGTCAGCCCGCACTCGGCCAGGTACTGCGTGATCTGCGTCGTCTTGCCCGACCCCGTCTCGCCGATCACGATCAGGATCTGGTTGTCCGCTACCGCCTGACAACACAATATAATATTTAAGATCTAGCTTAAAACAGTAAATAAATACTATTTTTTGTTATAAAAAACACTAATAATAATGTGATATTTAATTTAACCTAAAGGCGCTCCCTCACCGGGAGCAAACGTCTGTAATGTAACGTTACAGATTCGAGCATTACATCAGTTAGGGAGGAGAACCGAGCATTACAGTACGCAATTTTGATACAACCTGTAACATCAATGCGTATCAGTCGGGGAGGCAGTATTGTAACGTAATGCTCAAAATCTGTAATGTTAAATTACAGGCGAATGCTCCTGGTGAACACCTTAATAGGTTGCCAAAAAAATATTTCAGTCATTGACACGCCTGAAATACGATGGTGAAACAACTCCACCGTGTTTCAGACCCTCCCACTGGATGAATTAATGTCATGCCACCATTATTGTAAATTCTAATAAAGTCTTTATTAACAACATTACCACTTAGGCCGTTGGATCAAGAGGGTCATACTCATCATATCATCATAGAAATGGATGGATGTATTGGAGGAAACTAAAACATGCATACCTTAGTCAACTCATCCCTAAGCTTGTATATAGGCAGCGACTGCCTCTGTTCCAGCAGCGACAAGTTCGTCTTCTTGCCGAAAGACGACTTCTTTCCCCCGATGACGTGCTTCTTCCACTCGGGCAGGTCCTGCGGCGTGATGCCGGTGCCGCGCATGTTGGCGGCCAGCGCGCGCCCATCACTGTCCGGAAGCGGATCAATCCAGTTCTTGTTCAACCCCATGGGTAGACTCTCCATCTCTTGCTCTCGCTGTATCATCTTCTGTTCCCGTCTCTCTTTAGCTAGTGCTGACTGCATCATGGCAGCTTGCGCTAGTGATCCGTCAGGGTTCTTGACGATCCTGACAGGGGACAGGTCGTGGAGCGCCCGGCCGTGGCCTTGTAGGAAGGGCGGCTCGTCCTCTACTAGTTCTATCTCGATGTCGGCTTCGCCGTCCTCGTCTTTCGGCAGCAGGCCGGTTTCGTCGTCGAAGTCCGGTAATTCGCTCTTGTCTATCACGCCTGATGATATCATCTGGGGACAATAATAAATTCATTGTTTGTCTTCTTCGTCTTCAGGGCAATCTCCTGATGGAGGTCGGTCGAAGCTATGAAGGGTTGCCTGAAATAGGTACTTGTTGTCTAGCCCTAACTAGTCTCTAGGACTGGATGTGCACATTCAGGCAGGAGTATACAGCCTTGTAATAATGTGTCAATTGTTACTGAAGGACCCATATCTAACTTAGAAATTCAACACAACTTTGAAATAAATTACTTAGCGGATTTGAGTGATTCTTTAAACCAAATACTCTTAACTTAAATTTTGAGGGCTACTTAACTTTCATGCGCCATATCAAAAATTACAAATGAATGATAAGTAAGTAATTATTAGTCCATTTACATGATGTAAGCGTGTTGTAATCACGAGTGGTGTATTCCCACGGTAGTGCGGTGTCCATCATACCTGTTTGATCTCCCACCGCTCGGGGCTGGAGATCCTGGTGACGCGCTTGCGGCTGGAGTCGTCGTCGGGGTCGAGGCCGCCCTGCAGGCCCGCCAGCACCGTCGCGTTCGGCGGCGGCCGGTCCGGGTTGCGGCCCTCGCGCTCAGCCTACCAACAGTACAAGGATTCAATCAAATCATTAAAAGTGTGTAATTTCAGCATATGTACAAGTAGCAGGAGTGATGTGAAATAGAGTGCCTCAAGAAAGACAAGAATGGAAAAGGTTGGAGGAGGCCTTTGCCGACAGGCAAACAGATCTGCAGATGATCAGTAAAAATATTCTAGATTAAGTTTCAAAATGTAATCGATTTAAGTTGCCGTTCTGAATAAAAGGTTATTATTATTATTTCAGCATATAAGTTCTAATACGGATGGACTGACGGATGGCGAACTAAAAGGGTTCCTTACTTACGACGGAACCCCAAAAAGGACGACATACCTTGTAAACTCCATCTATACACACTGTCTATCTATGCTATACACTCATTGACAACATACAACAAGTTGGTGTTACTGACCTCCAAATGTGCGTGCGAAGCTGGATTCAGATCTTTTCCGGTCTCTTGGCAGACGTCCTTCATAGTGAGAGATACTTTCTGTCCAGTCACTGATAACACTTTTATCTGTAAGATGTAGATTATATTAGCACTTTGATCCGCCGTAACTCGCGATCTCACTTCATTATCCCTGGCGACACGACGATTTTTTCACGCCCCGTTGACGCGCGTTAAACGCAATGAAATCCCGCTACAAGCGCAATTGTATCAAAACCAATGTATTTTCTAAAAGTTTGACAACAGCGCGGGCGCTCCACGGGAAAAAGTGGTTGTGCGCATAGGCCCTTAGTGCGGGCTAGAACAGCGGATAGAACATCGAATGAGTAAGAGCGAGGACCGCGGAACGCCGCGCCTTTATTATTTGGAATCGCCAAAAACCATTCCCAAACATACCCAAAGTAAAGGACATATCTTATGTTTTATATGGTACTAGCTTTTGCCCGCGACTTCGTCCGCGTAGACTTCAAAATAAAAAAAAACCGGGCAAGTGACTTAAGACTTTTTAGTGCGCCAGGGTTTTTTAAGTCAGTATTTGCTTTTTTATAAAAATAATTTTATTTCACGATTTTTATTGGAGCCATACAAACTTTATCACGGTACCTAATTCGGTGAATGCGTGTTTTGGTAGGTAGGTATATAGAGCCAAAATCCCAAATCCCCCTCCCCTTCTCCACCCCTTTTCCTCCCCTCTCTTCCTTCTGCTCCCTCCCCCTCCATTTCCCTTTCCCTTTCCCCTCCCCCTTCCACTTCCCCCTACCTTACGTCTTCCCCTTCCTCCCTCACCTACCCTATGCATACTAAGTTTCAAGTCAATCGGGTACAAACATATTTTTCTGCCGTACTTTTCTACCTTTAGTTTCCCCCTTTTGGGTGTTGATTTACGAAATGATTTTTTATGGGATCAAACTGAAGTAGTACCTACCATATTCAGCTCAGCTTATACCCCAATTATTTAAAATGAATAATCATAACCAATCTCGAGATATGGATGACTAAACATTCGCTGACCCCGCTCTCCCCTTTTCCTTCAAAATATTAAAAACACTGAAACCCCAGTCTGATTATTTAAAATGGACAATCATAACCAATTTCGAGATATGGATGACTAAACATTCGCTGACCCCGCTCTCCCCTTTTCCTTCAAAATATTGAAAACGCCGAAACCCCAGTTTGATTATTTAAAATGAACAATCATAACCAATTTCGAGATATGGATGACTAAACATTCGCTGACCCCGCTCTCCCCTTTTCCTTCAAAATATTAAAAACGCTGAAACCCCAGTCTGATTATTTAAAATGAACAATCATAACCAATTTCGAGATATGGATGACTAAAAATTCGCTGACCCCGCTCTCCCCTTTTCCTTCAAAATATTAAAAACGCTGAAACCCCAGTCTGATTATTTAAAATGAACAATCATAACCAATTTCGAGATATGGATGACTAAACATTCGCTGACCCCGCTCTCCCCTTTTCCTTCAAAATATTAAAGACGCTGAGACCCCAGTCTGATTATTTAAAATGAACAATCATAACCAATTTCGAGATAATGGATGACTAAAAATTCGCTGACCCCGCTCTCCCCTTTTCCTTCAAAATATTAAAAACGCCGAAACCCCAGTTTGATTATTTAAAATGAACAATCATAACCAATTTCGAGATATGGACGACTAAACATTCGCTGACCCCGCTCTCCCCTTTTCCTTCAAAATATTAAAAACGCTGAAACCCCAGTCTGATTATTTAAAATGAACAATCATAACCAATTTCGAGATATGGATGACTAAACATTCGCCGACCCCGCTCTCCCCTTTTCCTTCAAAACATTAAAAACGCTGAAACCCCAGTCTGATTATTTAAAATGAACAATCATAACCAATCTCGAGATATGGATGACTAAACATTCGCTGACCCCGCTCTCCCCTTTTCCTTCAAAATATTAAAAACGCTGGAACCCCAGTCTGATTATTTAAAATGAACAATCATAACCAATTTCGAGATATGGATAACTAAAAATTCGCTGACCCCGCTCTCCCCTTTTCCTTCAAAATATTAAAAACGCCGAAACCCCAGTTTGATTATTTAAAATGAACAATCATAACCAATCTCGAGATATGGATGACTAAACATTCGCACACCCCGCTCTCCCCTTTTCCTTCAAAATATTAAAAACGCTGAAACCCCAGTCTGATTATTTAAAATGAACAATCATAACCAATTTCGAGATATGGATGACTAAAAATTCGCTGACCCCGCTCTCCCCTTTTCCTTCAAAATATTAAAAACGCTGAAACCCCAGTCTGATTATTTAAAATGAACAATCATAACCAATCTCGAGATATGGATGACTAAACATTCGCTGACCCCGCTCTCCCCTTTTCCTTCAAAATATTAAAAACGCTGAAACCCCAGTCTGATTATTTAAAATGAACAATCATAACCAATTTTGAGATATGGATGACTAAACATGCGCTGACCCCGCTCTCCCCTTTCTCGTCAAGATGATTAAAAATACGGAAACCCCAGTCAGATCAATTCAAATAAGCAATCATAACCAATATCGAGATATGGATGACTTATTAAAACATCCCTTGACCCCGTTTTCCCCTTTCCCGTCAAAATAACAAAACTCGACCACCCCTATACAAACTCACTCCACATTTCACCCCTTAGAGGTTGAATTTCCAAAAACACGAAAGAAATCTAAACACAAACTTTCATTCCCCTATTTTACCCCCTTAGGGGTTGAATTTTCAAGAACCCTGAAATTACTCTTTTTTATTTTTGAAAAGATTCCTAATCACCAATTTAAGTAAGTCTAACTTCAAAAATGACGGAACTTCCATACAAACTTTTATCCCCTATTTTACCCCCTTAGGGGTCGAATTTTCAAAAACCCTGAAACCCATATTTTTTTATTTTTCAAAAGACACCTAATCAGCAATTTTCATAATTCTAACTTCCATACAAACTTTCATCCCTTATTTTACCCCCTTAGGGGTTCAAAAAACCCTTTCTTAGTACACCTCTACACATCAAGACAAACCCACCCTCCAAATTTCAAGTCTCTACGATCAGCGGTTTAGGCTGTGCGTTGTCTGTCAGTCAGTCAGTCAGTCAGTCAGTCAATCAGGACTTTGATTCTTATATATTTAGATAATGTTAGATACCTTAACTTTGTCCCCTCTGTTGACGACATCGGACACGGTGGTGACCCTGCCCTCGGAGCGCAGCTGCGAGATGTGCACCAGCCCCTCCCACCGCTTGCGCACGCCCTCGATTTGCACGAAGCAACCGAACTGAACTATGTTCGCGACGCGACCACTGTAGATCTGAAAATAAAAACATTCATTACCACATAGGTTGAGTGTTTCCATCGTTTATTTGTATCGAAGATAGACAGTTTTTTTACTGCAGTTGTTATCATGGACCAGTTACTAAGGGGACTGGCCCTAAGCAAGTCGGCCGAGTAGTCGGCCTAGTACTAACATCGACATAAAACGAAGTAGTTAAACTATTTACCGGTAAATAGAACAATGAAAATGAAAAAACAATGACCACGTTTTTTTTCATACTTATATCTAATAAGGGCACCTCTTTCTTTAGTCTTTACTCTGTGGTTGTTATTAACCGGCGGTGGCGAATTGTCTTTGGTTATAGCTAGAATGGTCTAATTAGTTATAGCTAGAAAGATACTGGTGCCGATTTTGTTTCTTCACAAACTACACTTGACTAACCTTATTGTATTGTCGTCTTTCCTGTGGTAACTTATGAACAATACAGAAATATTTTGGTTACAAAATCAGCACCACTGATGCCAGTGAGGGTGAATGTCGCAGAATAGCGCCACTTTAATTGGATTGTTGTGGTGCATTGACAGAAGTGAAAGTGATAGATAAGAACAGGCCAGTCCCATCAGGCAACATTTGGTGCGCTGAACATTGTTTCCCCTCATTATATGGTCCTCAAATCCCCATTAAAACTAAATTTATCAAATCTAAAAGGTATTTCTCTCATATGTTTCAACCATGAGAAGGATGACAATGCAGAGTTTAGTGTAGACAGTTAGTTTAGTAAGGTTTAGTTTAAATATCAATAGAATTAGCACCACTAAATAAAGCTAAACCTAGGGGTTTTAAAATTACTCTGCACTTACTTTGCCGGGCTCTGGGTCATCACTCATTTCCACATCAGGACTCTTCTTCCTCATCTTCTTGCCATAGTCCACATGTTTATCTTTGTTGTCTCTATCACGAGACTGGGACCTCCTGCCACCTCTAGACCTGGACCGCTTACGTCTGTCCCCTCTGTCTCGTGACCTAGATCTATGTCTTTGCCGACTCCTCGACCGTCTTCGCCTGTCTCTATCCCGGCTTCGACTCCTACGATCTCTGCTTCGACTCCTGCGGTCTCTACTACGACTCCTGTGATCTCTGCTCCTACTTCTTCTATCTCTACTCCTGCTACGTCTCTTTTTATCTCTAGACCTGTCTCTCTTTTTCACGTCTTTTCGATCTCTACTGTGACTCCTTTCACGTTTTTTAACTGGCTCTGATTCCTTTTTGACTATTTCTTTCTTTGTATTAGAGTGGGACGGTGCTAGTGCTTCCAGTTCCGCCATGGCCTGATCAACCACATCATCATTTGTTTTTGATTTTGACTCATGTTTGAATATCTCTTTTGACGTTACTCTTTTGGTCTTCTCATCTTGTTCAGCTTCACTGTCCTCGTCTGAGAACACAGGAGGCTTCTCGTTGGGTATAGCGAGGCCGGGAAACTTGTGAGCCAGTGGGTCCTTACTCGGATCGCTGGTTTCACCCTTCTGCGTTGCATTGTTGGCAGGTTTCATGTGTTGAATGATACGCAATAAGTTTGTCATGAACGAGTCTGAGAACTCCGCTCCATTTTCAATGAGAGCCTTCTTGAATGCATCAAAAGCAGGATTCTTGTCGGCTAAATCAATTATGAATTCAGCTGAAAAATTAGGTAACATGTTTTATGGTGTAAATAAAGTACACTGTATTACGGATTAACTTAGGTAGCTTCCAGCATTTATAATGTACTTTGTATAAACACTGATCTACGCAAAGGAAATAAATAAAACAAAACCAGGTTATGGAAAGTAAGCACTGAGAAATGGAAAAGCATCATATAATTTAGTTCCTACTCTTTATTTGTAATTTCTTGGTAGTAAGTTGAGGTAGGTATATTATGGAGAACATTACCATTATTTATACAATGATATAGTGTGCAACACATGGTATTATTTATGCCAATAAGTCTTTTGTCCTCAAAAAATATTGAACAATATATTTCACTTACCCAAATCTTTGTCATTTAATCCTAAATGATTATCTAATTCTGTACATACTTTAGACACAAGGGAAAGATGTTCTAATTTCGCAACTTCATCCATTATAAAAACCTAAAATTTCATAATAAATAAACAAATAACACGATATTGTACACGAACGATCAACGAAGAGTCCATTACGGTGTTGTTGGGTCTGATCCCTAAAAAGCTACTGATCTACTGATTTTTGGCAACAAACAATCTACAGAGTTTTACAATCCCTAATTATTGTATGAAAGCTGGCAAAAAGAACTATAGTACCTAGTAATATCTAATAAGCCGAACGAAAGAAATACCTTTAAATACTAAAAACATTGATTTTATTCAAAAAATAAAATCTTCAGATATTTTCGAAGTAAATCTACTGATTGTTTTTATTGGGCCAGGCAACACTGCCCTTTAGGGATGTCCTAGGGGATGTCTAATCGATTATTTCATGGAAGTAAAGCCATCGACTATCATTGGATTGATTGATTGGAGATTAGACCAAAGAGAATTTTAATTGGACATCACTAAAAAACTAAAATAACCTCACTTCACTTGTTTCTTTTCTTGTTTTTATTTAGATTGGTTTTTATCGATCGATTTATTTCATTTAACACAAGTGAGTTTTCCTATTATTTTGTGTGTTGAATTCATATGATGGAAAACAACACAGATCATTCTGAGCCTAACAATTTTAGTCCCATTTCTGTGCAAGACGTAGATGTAGGATTTTTACCGATTGTTTACGAAATCATACGAAGGTATTGTGAACGTAGCACTGTATTTTTAGATTTATCTCGTCATTTTATCTGTTTACGACGTAATCAATTATCATTTTATCGTGCAGCGTTGAGAGGGACTTCCACGACAACACTACCAAAGCCAGAGAATCCCAAGATTGTAGCCAAAAGGTGCTTGAACTACAAAAGAAATTTGATATCGCTCGTGCGCAGGTAGTAAAACTTAAACCTTCACTAGCTGGTCCAATAACACCAATGCCATGTAATCTTAGGTAAACTGTTACTGTAACTGCTTCTCTAGACTTAGTGGGACTGCCCTCAAAATACCTATCCGAAAGGTTGATAATTATTTAGGTAGCATTCTTCACACTAAAACCATTCGTGCTTGGAGTCTGATAAAATATATCAATGTTACTTACTCACTACCACGAACGTAAATACATACTGGACTGTTCACTACTGCACAAAAAACGAGCCGAGCGAGAGGCCCTAGTTGGGACCGTTTTATCATATAAACAATAGTCACGATAAATACTAAATTAATTTATTTGCTTGATTTAAAAACTAACAATCACTACCCAACGATAATATTATTTTGGCATGGCAACTCGAAATGAGAGGGACACGGTCCCAACTAGGGCCTCTCGCTCGGCTCGTTTTTCTGTCTAAGAATTGTTTAGGTATAATAGACCTTAAGACAGCAGAATAAAGTTGAATTTCTTCTTAACCAAAAACTCAACTTGTCTATCCTCTATTAAAAGATCCTTGCTCACTACCTACTTATGGTTGGTAATGGTTATACCTAACATGAAGAATAATATTAATAATTTATATTTTCAGATCAAGCGACTTCCAGGCATTGACTATAACAAGCAGGACCAACTGAAGCAGTTTGACATACTGAGAACACAGCTGCGATTGAAACAAGAACTCCTGCAGAAGTACCGGAATATGTGCTCTTTTGAATCATCCTTCAAGTGATCATACCCACCATAATGCCAATCCGAGCTTTATTAAAATACTTGGCGAGCAATGAACACCTGGTGCAGAGGATCGCGGATTCCTACCCAGTGCGGCGGGCGGCACAGCTCGCCATATCAGTATTTTACAGAGGGAAGGAGAAATTGGATGGAGTGGACCCTCAGAAGGTCAATAGACTGCTATCATTTTTCAAAAAGTTTAATGAAAACCTAAAAGAAGGGATTCAAGACGCCAAAAAGCAAATAAAAAAATGAATGTAAATAATTTAAGTCTAGTTAAATGTTGCTAAATTACGTCTTAGCCTCTTTTTCAGGTAGCAATAATAATACAATATATAATCTGAGCTAGTTTTATTCACTCACTGAACAAACCATAAAAATATTCATTTACTTACACTACAAAAATCACATAGTAATGGTACTGTGAAGTTATCAAATACTGAATTATGATATGGAGTAGAGCAGCTAGCCTCACTAACACTATACATACATTATTGTATTGTTTGTCAAATCCTTCAAATATAAAGTACAACAGATTCATCTCCCGACTGATCACCGCTGTGCAGACAGCACATAATACTCAAAACAAATATTCAAAGAACAAAATATAGTAACCAATTTGCAAATAATTATCAAAAAAATAAACTCAAATAGACCTCCAGAATTTCTCAAATTATATTATTCAAATTTCCATTTAACAACAAAATAAATTTGCAATACGAAAACAGAAAATAAAAATGGTTGTTTCTCACTTTGTAGGGTTCCGTACCCAAAGGGTACTAATTAACTGTTCTAATCATCCGTAAAGTGTACCTACCTATTAACTCTTCTTGAAGCGCGTCAGTTTATGAAATCACAATTACAATAAGCGTTTTATCGTTGAACAGATTTAGAGTACATCATCTAGAGTTCTACCCGAACAGGTAATAATTTAGATATTTACATCTAAATTATAGAGTAAAGATATAAGAATAGTTTTATGTAATCAAAAATATGTAACCTTTGGAGACCGCGTACTGAGCAGTAAACACGGACTACGCTAATCGTAGCAGCTAGGATAAAAATTCACTACCCAATAATAGAGTGTGAATAAATTTCTGTGAATCAACTAAGTACCTTGTACTCTGAACCCACGGCGGTGTTGAGCGCTAGGCGAGCTCGAGTAAACATCAATTTCTTACATCTACGCAAAATATATACAGGAGAATATTGGAAAACCGAAATCGGCACCAACACCGCTGTCTATAAAAAATATATTTAAAAATTCACACGTGGAAAACAAAAGTCCGGCTCCCTAGCGCGCGAGTGTTTCTATTGGTAGTGGTCGTGAGGTGAGTCGGTGCGGCGTCGGCGCTCAGTTGGCGGCGGCGAGCGCGGCGGCGGGTGCGGCGGGCTGGTCGGGCGGCTTGTCGTGCGGCTTGTCGTGGCGCCGGCGCCCGCGCCGCCCGCCGCCGCCCCCGCCGCCCGCCGCCGCGCCGCGCTTGTCCGCTTGCACTTCGAACGGCGAGTCCGTCGCTGTCACATCACTCTCTTGCTGCAAAGATATAGAAAAAATTATAATGATGTGGTATGTTTTAGTGTCACTAAAGCCGTTTTCCTCGGAAAGCGATACCGTCATATAGCGGCCGTAATATAGCGTTGAATGACGTCACTAGAACGGTTCGCGCGCGACGTTCGACGCGGTTTCCTAGAGAGCGGTATTGGACACCGTTGTTTACATAGCCAATGTTCTTTCTATTGACGTCATTCACCGCTATAATACGGCTGCTATAGGACTGTACCGCATTCCGAGGAAACCAGAGCTTTATTGTGATTATTTGACGTTATGTCGTATATTGTGTACTGTGTGCCATACCATGTGTGCGTTGTGCGCGTCGGTCTGTCCGTGCTGGTGCTGGTGCGGGTGCTGCGGGCGGCGCTCGTGGCGCGCGGCGGCGGCGCGCGGCTGCGGCTTGAGCGCGGCGGGCTCGGGCCGCAGCACGTTGCCCACCGCTTTCGTGCGCCCCTCGCGGAACACCTGCACGACACACGACATTATCAACAACAACGAACAGTTCGAAAAAATCGTCATAAATATTGCTAAAGGCTTAAACACACTTTAAACACTACCAAACCGCACTATACATAGAAACGTGGCGCCACACTTCCGCATAGTTACCTCCGGAGGTAAAAGTGTCGGGGCACGCCGTTATAGTGTGGTTAACCTCTCAAACCGCAATAGGTACAAAAGAGACGTTTTTTCACAATTAAGTCCATATAAACCAATACAAATTAAATTTTTTCACGCCGCGTCACGCCTCAGTGGTTCAGCCTGTATTATAGACTGTCTCTGGACTCCGTCAAGATACTCAGTACGGCGGCATTATATCAATGACTGTTAAAGCTAGTATAACTTGATCTCACCATCCTCTGGCCCCGCTTGAGGTACTCCGGGTGCTTGATGAAGCGGAAGCGCACCAGCGCCTTGTCGCCGGTGCGCAGGCAGTCGCGCGACATCGACATGATCGACGCCGTCTGTCTGATACTGCCGCAGTGCACTGTCGATATACACAAGCACATTAAAAAATGTTTGTTGATGATTGAAAATTGATTTTGACGGGACTTTCACTGGCAGATAGCGGATTTTATAAGGAGTAACTTAGGCTACATTTAATTTCGAAAAATAATTAGGGTTCCGCGTAAAACATAAAAAAAACTGAGGTATATGTGACACGGGTAATCATTTCCTAAAATTTCGCGGACGAAGTCGCGGGCACAGCTAGTCTGTTCATAATTTTGTTCATGATTCATAGGCAAAGGAATGCTTAGATAACTTCGATGCAGATGATGACGTCATCAATTTCGTAATTTAATCACTTATTATTCATTTTCTAAAAATCAAATAAAATATAAAATTCAAAGGTAAACAATTTTAGACAACGAATTTCACTGTTTATCGTTTCGCATCAAGAATGACTTAAGCCAATCTGTTCTTGCGAATGGGAATGCATCATGCATCATCATTGATCGTTTGTGGTAGCGTGGTTGATACAGTAGAGTACTGACCCATGGCCTGGTAGCGCGAGGAGATGGTGGTGGGGTGGTGCAGCACCAGGATCTCGCCCTCGAACTGCCAGCACGCCTGCGGCTCCAGCGCCGGCGACACCATCACCATGCCCTTGCGGATTTGCGAACGTTTTATCTGCGTAACATATACACAAGAGTAATACGAATGCTAGGTAACGTAACGACGACTCGCGTTAAATAAACATAAGAAACGTCTGTCGACAACATGACTATAGTAGCGGCATTCTACGATGGCCAGTTTGATATGGGGGGGAAAGAAAATGAACCTTATTATAACGGAATAAGACTGGCCGTTTAAAAAAATAAGAATGTCAAAAAATGAATGGGAAAATGAATCTTATTCCGTTATAATAAGGTTCATCCTTTCCCCCTCCTACATGTCAAACCGGCCTTCATAGCGTGCCGCTACTATAGTAGACGCCTAATATCTATTAATTCGCAATGCAGATTATTCAGTCAGTCAACTGAGGTACGCGGGCGCAGGGTACTTACTGAATGCTCATTGGTGCGGATAAGGTCACAACAAATCCTGATACACACGCACACATACACAGATCGATCGTTACTGGCTAAACATTCGTGAGCGTGGTTTTATATTAGATCTGACTTCCTAATGTGGTATCTAATGGTGTCTACTGGATATGAAGTCGATGGTAACTTAACGATTAACGAAGTTTTTAGCGTGTTACTTTACTATGAAGGGTAGTACCTTCCTTAAAGGCCTGACTACACGCTCACACTTACTTGCTTACACGGCAAAACGGTATACCCATGAACCTAATACTAAGAGGACTGGGCCTAAGCACCCGGACCCGAAGATTCCACTAGGCCGTGACGTCATCACAGTAGGCGTGGCTTAAGTCAGTGAGCTGTCCTCGTTCGTCCTGTGCAGACGTCTTGCAAACGTTCGCATCCCAAATATCATTCTATATCGACACTAGATGGCAACCCTTTGTACGTCATTTTTAACGTCCTACACTTAGTGACATCTAGTGCAAAAAGTTAAACTACGTAACATCGACATAAAACGAAGCAAGTAGTTCTGCTATTTACCGGTAGATCGGGGGGCGGTATCTTGTAAAGTGCCTCCCATTTCTTAACCCCCTCCAACCTCGCCATCGCACGCAAATTTCCACGCGTTGTTTCATAGAGAAATCTAAGAACATCTCTTCTGTTTATAATCTCTATGGGTATACCACGCAAATACAGCCATAGTACAAATATTATGCACCATGTAACCATGTACTATGCACCAAATCAAATATAACGTTACCTTCTTGAGTGCGAAGCTGGCGGTCTGCCCCCCCCTGACCTCGGGCACGGGCATGCGCTTGCGATGGATGCTCTTGACCGTGATTGGCTGGAAGCGGCCGAGCGGGTCGGGCCCCAGCAGCAGCGTGTCGTTCAGCCGGATCACGCCCGCCAGCGTCGTGCCCGACACCACTGTGCCCACACCCTACAACGAATAGCTACCGTTTACTGGTTTGGACATGTCTTAGTGGTAGAGCCAAACTGTACCACCCTTTCACAGAAGATCGGCGTAAAGTAATAAATACAAATATCCTGGGACATTCTTTACACACGGCTACCTGATCCCAAACTAAGCAGAGCTTGTACTATGGAAACCAGATAACTGATATTACTACATATACTACTTTTTTGTTTGTAAATACACATACTTAATACTACATACATACTACATACTTAATTTACATAATTACACCCAGACTCGGGACATACAGACATGTTCATGCACACAAATGCATGTCCCGGGTAGGAATCGAACCTACGACCTGCAGCGTGATAGGCGGAATCTTACCAACCACGCCAACGGGCCCGTCAAGTAGCTATCTTCTTCTTCTTATCGTATGGTTAGTGGCCAACCTATTGTCAGAGTTGTTCAAGCCGCCCGAAGGCCTCTGACAAGGCTTAACGACTGCTGCCTAGCAGACAACAACCGGGACCGACTTTTTACGTGCCCTTCGAAGCACGGAGACGCTCAGTTCAAATGCCACTAAATGGTCAGCCATCTCTACCTGACCTTGCCCAGCATTGCTTAACCTCTGATCGTAAATTTAGCGTAATAATACAATGATAACGCAACTCACAGGCACGGAGTAGGTGTCATCGATCTGGAACTCGGCGGGCTTGTCGTCCTGCGAGGGCATTCGCGTCTTGAGCAGGTTCAGGAACATGGTCAGCAGCTCCAGGTTCTCGCCAGACACGTTCGACACTTGGAATATCGGGCACAGCCTGCAACACCGTGCGGTTTTAACGCTGAACACATGGACCGACCACTGGAAGCCGCAGTAGGATTAACTTGCTCCAGGAGCGGATTTCACTACAGGCCCGAGCCAACTTTGTGTTTTTTTTTTTTTTTTTTTTTTTATAGGACTGCGGTGACAATAAAGCGTACGGCCCGCCTGATGTTAAGCAGTTACCGTAGCCTAAAGATGCTTACAATACCAAAGGCATTGCTCGCACATTGCCGACCTGAAGGGGAGTGGGATGGAGGGGGGGGGGGGGGGGGGGGGCTTACGGCTCTCTCACTCATCGAACGAAACGCAGCTGTAATAGCTACTTTACGCCGATCTTCTGTGATAAAAACGGCAGAACTTAGTGAAATACACAAAACTCACAAATAAAAAACACTGGGTTGCACTCCGGAAGTGCCGGCAGAATTGAAAACTTGAACATTAAAGTTGTGCATTTTTAAATATTTTGGAATGGTTAGGGAATAATTTCGCACGAATTGCTTTATTTATCAGTATAAAAGTACTATCATTTATGAGGTTAAATACAATATTAATTTATTGCGCTATAGTACACAAACATGATAATTTATATGTAGTACAAATACCAACGCACACTCGCGCAAGCGCCCTGCACTGCTTAAACGAAACAGCAGGAGCAGGCATACATTTTCACCGCGCGGTAGAGGGGGATATTACTTTCTCTCCTACGCCGCGCCGACGGTCTTCTCTCCCTCCGACTTACGAATTTTCGATCAGGTTACGTGTCCTGACGCGAGTTTAACATTTTTTACCCACCCAAGATCCGTCTTACGAATTTACGATCAGGTCACGTGTCCTGACGCGAGTTTAACATTTTTACCTATCCCAAGAAAAGTGCACAACGGCGCTAAAGAAGTGTTCACTTCAAAAACTGTATGCATCACTTTCGTTGTTTTTTAATTTTTTTCTTATACTGGCCCCAAAATTTTTCCGATAACGTGCGGGCTAAATAATAATAATAATAATATCCTGGGACATTTTTGTACACACGGTTACCTGATCCCAAACTAAGCAGAGCTTGTACTATGGAAACCAGATAACTGATATTACTACATATAATACTTTTTTATTTGTAAATACATACTTAATATAATATACACCCAGACTAAATGAAATGAATGAATGAATGATCGAAACTATAGCAATACCTCTGCGACACGAAGTTGGTAGCGCTAACGATGACGTCGTCCTTGGTCTTGACCATGACGGGCACTTTGCGGCAGCCGGAGGATTTGAGGATGCGGATGAGCAGCTTGAGGTTGTCCTGTAGCACGTTGGGCGGGCACATGTCGATCTTGGTCACCACCACGAACACCGGCACCGACAACGCCAGCGCCAGCCCCAGATGCTCTTTCGTCATGCCCACTATGCCCGCGTTCGCGCCGATCTGGACACCGTCAACACGCATTGGTACCTTAGCTTTTACTTTTGCAGGACAGGGGGCGTCCATAAATTACTTGAGGCATTTAGGGGGAGAGGGGGTCGAGCAAAATCACACCAAATCTCACGTGGGGGAGAGGGGAGGTCTCGGCAAATCTCACGTAATTATTTTTAACCTCAAGAAACAGTGTCAAATTGCAAGAAAACTCGGTTAAATTAAGTAAAAAATGTTTCTCCTCTAGAACACAGCTTTTGAAAAATCTCACGTGAGATTAGAGGGGGAGGGAGGGGGTCGAGCAAAATCTCACGACATCTCACTAAGGGGGGGGGGGGGGGGGGGGTCGAAAAATCTCAAAAATCACCTCACGTAATTTATGGACGCCCCAACTGGCCACCAGTCTTCGGTGGTAGAACCAAGCTGTACCAAATTGACTGCAGCTCAAATATGGGCTGGCTCGACCAGGGTAGTGCTACCCTCTGATAGACTACCCTCGAAAAATCTCAAAAATCACCTCACGTAATTTATGGACGCCCCCTAATTGGAGGCGTATGGAGCTGTGGACGTTTTCCGACGTCAGCCGCACACAAATATTTGTATTGTTCGAAATACACCCGTGTGTACAGAGCCCCGCAAGTGGTGGATAGCTCACCATAAGCATGCCGAAGTCGGGCGCGTGTCCGGTCATGCCGAAGACGGTGGTCTTGAGGTACCGCTCGTGGCCGGCCAGGTCGATGAACGTGATGACCTTGGACGACTTCTCGCAGATCTTCACCCAGTCCAGCGTGCCGTGGTCCGGCTTGTTCACCACGTTGCCTGCACGGGGTCAGGTCGTATTACTAATTTAGACGTGTGTCGTTACATTATTTTCACGAAATGTAACGTAACCGGTTACGTCGAGGGCGTCACCGGTTATTTAATAGGTGATTTTTGTAACTGGTTATTTTTGTAACCCTATGGTTTTCGTCACTACTAGCTTCTTGTATACAAGAATACAAACTTTGTTATTTGTTACTTTTAGATGTCTATGGGTGACCGGTGATGTAATTCGGGCTACAGCTAAATAACCTGTTACAAAAATCACCAGTTACTCGTTCGTCGCGTAAACAGTGATTCGGTGAATTAGCTCGTAACCAGTTAATGTAACCGGTGACACAACGCTTGACAATTTGCGCGGGATGTGCGCGGGTGTAGGGGTGTTAGATAACGCCTACTTTTCTATATTCTATCTACCGGTCAATAGCAAAACTACTCGCTTCGTTCTATGTCGAAGTTAGTGCGTAGTTTAACTTTTTCACACTAGATGTCACTAAATGTAGGATGGTAAAGAGACGTACATAGTTGCGCCATCTAGTGTCGAGTAGAATTATATTTGGGATGCGAAGTTGGCAAGACGTGTACACAGGACGAACGCCGACCGCACACTGACTTAAGCCACGCCTACTGAGATGACGTCAGCGGCCTAGTTGAGTCATACGGCCTGGTTGCTTAGACCAAGTCCTTTCTATGTGTTGTCCATGGTCCTAACTAAATTTTTTTATATTCAATTTAAAATAATACAGGGTAGAGATTCAACAGCAATTCACAAGCTGTATCAAATAACTGTGTCCAAACGTGTGGTGATACCCACCCATGCAATCGAAGCCGAGTATGTCGTTGCCGACGGAGCTGGTGCGGCCGCTCTCCATCTCGTGCTTGTGCCGGAAGAGCCGCTGGCGCGCGTACCCGCGCCCGTTGTCCAGCTCGCCGTGCGTCAGCACGCCCAGCAGCGTCGACTTGCCCGCGTCCACGTTGCCCACCACCGCCACCCTGACGAAACACCCATACTAATATGTAAATGTAAATGTAACGTCACGACTTTTATCCCCATTCGGGGGTAGTCAGAGACTTGAGTGGCCATACACCACCACATTGTGGAGGTATTAACCAACTCAAAGCCCACGTTTCACCAGATAGTCAGAACCCAACGTAACAGGTGGTGAACCTTGTCGCCGTGTATACAGGAACTTACTATTACCTAATCCCGAGGGATAGGTAGGTTTCCTCACGATGTTTTCCCTCACCGTCAGCGAACTGTAAATTATGCACATAGATGAAAATTCATCCATTGGTGCATGCCCCACCGGGGATCGAACCTGGGACTTTCTGATTGCTAGCCCAACCTGTTCACCCCTAGGCTACAGTTGCTTTACACCCATACTATGCGATTAAAAAAATAATAGGACCGGCCTAGCGCCACGTCAAACATGCCAAACGTTTTTTGGTGGTAGTCAAGCTGTAGACAATTGACTGCAGCTCATATACGGACTGGCTCGACCGGGGTGGTACCACCCTCTCACAGAATATCGGCGTGAAGCAGCTATTACAACTGCGTTTCGTACGATGAGTGAGAGCCGAAAACACCGAGTCTAAAGACACCCCAGTTCTCCACCACTCGCGTCCACTGTTTTTTTTTAATTTGAAGTCAATGCGTTTATTTTGTTTAGGCCTACGGGAGCACTTACAAATTGTCTTTTAACAATTTTTTTTCTTAAATTCTACCGCTGGGTAGGAAACGCGACCTCGACTGCGAAGATCCGGCAAGAAACTCAGCGGCTTGTCTTTTTTACATTGTTTTTTAGGGTTACGTACCCAAAGGGTGCCAACGGGACCCTATTACTAAGCCTACGCTGTCCGTCTGTCCGTCCGTCTGTCAGCGGCCTGTATATTACGAACCGTAATAGGTAGAGACTTGAAATTTTCACAGAATGTGTATTTCTGATGTAGCTACAACAAATACCTAATAAAATAAAACTTAAAGGGCGTCCCCATATAAGAAACGTAATATTATTAACTTATTTGTCTTATGGTCGGTTTCCATACACAATACTTCAACGTGTGACTCTAAATATCACCATTTCGGGGATGTTTGTTTATATTCTACGGTGGTACGGAACCCTTTATGTGCGAGTCCGACACGAACTTGGCCGGTTTTTTTTAAATCGCCATTACTTATTTTGTCTTTGGTTACCGCCGTACCTGATCTCCATGAAGTCGGTGTGGTCGAGCTCGGTGCGCAGCAGGTACTGGCCGGTGAGCCCGCTGCCGCAGTCCCAGCGGCGCAGCTCCACGCACGACACGCGCTCGCCGCTCACCAGCGACTGCAGCGTCGCCACCGACGCGCTGAACTCGTCTTCCGTGAGACCGCGACCATCTGACACCCGCAGATGATATTAAGATAAGCACCTAACGACGCATGATTGGAGGCTCTCCTCTTAGACGAGAGGGATAAAAAAATTGAAAAAAAAAAAACGCAGTACCGCAGTAATCGCATTGAACCTTCATCATTAAATTTTAAGTAGGAAAAGTGCTACTTGCTATTTTACTATGTGAAAGAAATATCAAAGTGAAGCTGTATTCGTCTTAAAATTTCTATCTATCCTTCTAAACGGCTTGGAATTTTTAATTATTTTTTTCACCTATAGCTGCGGCACGTTATGATGGCCGGTTTGACATGTGGAAGGGGGAAAGGATGAACCTTATTATAAAAATGTGTAAAATGTAACGTCACGACTTTTATCCCCATTCGGGGGTAGTCAGAGGCTTAAGTGACCATACACCACCACATCGTGGAGGTATTAATCAACTCAAAGCCCACGTTTCACCAGATAGTCAGAACCCAACGTGACAGGTGGTGAACCTTGTCGCCGTGTATACAGGAACTGACTATTACCTAATCCCGAGGGATAGGTAGGTTTCCTCACGATGTTAACCTTATTATAACGGAATACAATTCATTTTCGCATTCATTTTTTGACATTCTTATTTTTTTAAACGGCCAGTCTTATTCCGTTATACGATGCGTTCCATTCACTGTTAATTTTGTTATTTTCGTCCACAAAAAGTGTTAAAAACGATAATAATGATCACTTTCAGTACAAGTTGGTGCGAGTGGAACGAGATTTGAGATCGAAAATAACGAAAATTACAAAATTAACAGTGAGTGGAACGCACCATTAATAAGGTTCATTTTCTTCCCCCCCCCCCACATGTCAAACCGGCCATCGTAAAATGCCGTTACTGTAAAGACGGAGAAAGATAATACCTAAAAAATTATAGTTGGACATTATTGTAGTTGTTTCGTGATGCAATAATTTTTCACGTCACAATTAATTATTTTCGATATTGTGGCAAAAAAAGTGGGCGGGGTTAATGCGCTCTCGACCAATCCAGACGGCCAAAACGCTCGGCCGGTAAGCGGGCCCTTAAACCTTTCTGTTCTTCTTATTTATGTGTCCGAAGACCCTTGTAGATAGATAGATAGATAACACTTTATTCTACACCAATCGAACAAATACAAAAACAACAATGACAAACAAAACAAGAAACAAAAACAGTGTACAGTGGGCGGTCTTATCGCAAGCTGCGATCTCTTCCAGACAACCTTTGTATGGAGAGGATTCCATGTACTAATCTACCAAGCCAACTAGGCACCTGTTAGCGGGAAGCCGCGTCCACCTGAGTACCTAGTTGGCTTGGTGGAATGTACCAAAGCTACCTACTGCTACAAGTGCCCAGGCATTGGCCCAGGCCCACTACGTGGTGGACGGACCGCGGAATCATTGAGTTATTATTTGATATTCATACCCGAGTGTCTAGTTGGCTTGGTGGACTAGTATAGCCGATTATCTAAGTACTCTTTTACCTCCAAATACGACATGACACCAACCTTCTCTTTAATCAGTTAGTATGGTTAGTATGTCGCTTATTTTTGGGTTTCCTCATTCTTGATTTCATTCTAAGACGTTTCAAATAAAGGCTTCATGTAGTATGAAACTTGCCCAGTGCCAATATTGAAGTTTTTTTATAGGACTGAGGTGGCAAACAAGCGTACGACCCGCCTGATGTTAAGCTGTTACCGTAGCCTATAGATGCTTGCAATACCAAAGGGGCCATCCATTAATTACGTCACACGTAAAGGGGGGGAGGGGGTCGACAAAATGTGATATTGTGTGACAAGGGGGTGGGAGGGGTCCAAAGTTATGTGACGTCACATTTAAAAATCTAATATATCTAAGTCTTAAAAGCGAAATTTTTTTTAACGAAAAATTTTGAAAATTATAAAAAATATGTGACGTCACACAGGGAGGGGGGGGGGTCTCGCAAATGTGACCAGCTGTGACAAGGAGGGGAGGGGTCTAAAAATCATGAAATTCGTGTGACGTAATTAATGGATGGCCCCAAAGGCTGAACAGTATTTTAATCCATGGTAGTTTATCCAAGGTTCATGCACCAGTGGCGACGCGGCAATAACTTAGCAACGCGATAAGAATGACGGCAACATCGATACCTATCTGTTTTATCTGTTTGTATACGAAATAATAAATAAGCAATGCATCGCGCGAGTCACGAAATATTAATCGTGATTGGTTTTTGAGGACGCGCACGTACTTCGTCGTCTACCAATCGTAATGAACTGTTTTCAAATATTGCTGTTTAATTACTTACATTTTTAAAACTGCTCCATAATAAAAAGTCGCTTAATGGGATTAACTATTAGTAAAAAGGACATTACCAGCCGTTTATCGTTACATCGTGAGGAAACCTACCTATCCCTCGGGATTAGGTAATAGTCAGTTCCTGTATACACGGCGACACGGTTCACCACCTGTCACGTTGGGTTCTGACTATCTAGTGAAACGTGGGCTTTGAGTTGGTTAATACCTCCACAATGTGGTGGTGTATGGCCACTCAAGCCTCTGACTACCCCCGAGCGGAGATAAAAGTCGTGACGTTACATTACATTTTTTTACCAGCCGTTTATACATATTTTAGTTCTTAAGAGTTCTTTTTCAGTCATATTTATAAAGTACTGATTGCAAAATCACTGGACCTAAAGGGATGCTTTCCAAGGTCGCCTGCACGGCCTGGACTTGTACAGTCGTATTCATAAGTGCAGTAGCAAATTTCAATCAATACTGTGCCATATGTTCACAGCAATAGTCTTTCGCATTCTTCTGCACTTACGAACATTGACTATACATTGTAAGTTGGGATTAAAATTATAAACTTTTTAACTTGACTTTTACTCATTTTAGTGGGCAAATAATTATTCATTATGACGTTTTTGAGTTTGATTTTTTCATGTTACTCACCTTCCCCTAGTCCAATGTCATATATGATCTCCCCGTTGCCCGCCTCCAGTCTCTCCAGCAGTTGCTTCCGGAGCAGCTCATACTCATCAGCTGTTGGACTCACTAGGGTCATCTAACACATAGCATAATATGTACTGTTTTATTTATTTATTTGGACAAAACAATCATATTAAAAAAAGAATAGTTTATGGCCCAGCTAGATATACCATATGACAAACTGGGGGTGATCCCAGTGACACCCAGATCCAGGCAAATTATGAAAAGACCATTGGTGAAATTTACAAATTTATTGAATTTTTATTTAAAGACCATTGCAAATCATTAGATAAGAATGTACATATTCATGATTATTTTTATTACCTAATGAGAATGCAATCAGAATTGCATGTTTTAAATCAGTATTGCAGCATATTAACATTATGATGACTCACAGTAGCCAACTGAATTATGAAAGAGGATAGTGACTACATAATAATTACATAGTAGGTATATTATCTACATATACGTAGATATCAAAATAACAGACCTTATTGTGCAACATTACAATCTATATTAGATATGAACACAACTGTTTTCTGAGGCAAGTTGACCTTAAAATGAACTATCAAATGCAAACATACTAAACTGTAATAATTTTACATGATGTGATGCAATATAGGTACTTCAATGGTAACCAATTTGTATGTACACATTTTGAATTTTAGGTACCTATTCTGAACAGGAACACCCTGTTAGGGACAATTCCATAAGCACATAATATGGCTTCTACATATATAGGGTAATAAGAATACACTAAATGAGAGAATTAGTGGCGAATCTTGATAACTGCAATGAGTAGGCGTCATTGAGGCGGGAAAAATATGTTGGTAAACAAATAATGTTTGCAGACTCACCTTGCCTCTGATACTCGTATAATCCGTCTCGCTGTCCTCAAAGCCCTCGGGCTCCCCCAGGGGGCTCATCTTCACGGGTGAATCGGGTATACTATCCATATTTAGGTCTGTTATTGACGATCCGATGAGAATACTAACATATGATTACACCATTATGTCATCAATACACTAATATCTGAAATACTGCTCCACGGTCGTAGTACCCATGTATTTAGAAATTCGGGAAGAACAATATCTAAAACAAAGACAACAAAAGATAAAAATAGTGGCTACAATCTGTGATAGTATAGATTCTGATACAGGTGAACACAACGTGAATGAACTTGTGAAACGGAGCTTATACATAACATAATTCTTAATGAATGGTTATATTCCAAGTTAAAACAATATAAAGTACAACATACCTGAGTTTTATCCAGAATTCAAGTCATGAAAATAGATTTTTGCTAAATAAAACAGATGGAAGAAATGCCAACTTTTTGACAACTCACAAGTATGTATTGCCATTATAATTGTGGCTGGCTCCACGTTTTATTTTTTATTGTACAGGCAGGTAATAAGAGAAAGGTCTACAGAAAAAAAAAAAAGTTGACCGTCTCCTTTATTTTTATTGAGCTTGACTGAGATGTTGGGCGATATCTACTATTACCATAGATATATAGTAATAGATCGGAAGCTATTGTTTATGGTATACATATTTGATGCAAATATGGACCACATTAACGAAAACATATCTGTCTCATTCTTACTCGTGACAATTTAGCTATGTAAAACAGTACAGTATATGTCATATATTTCATTTTTCTGGAAGTTTTTGGTTAGTTCCGTCAGTAAGCCGCCTCCCTGAGGGCCTTTTTGGACCGCCATATTGGGTTGACGGCTATGGTCGGGTCACTATGGTTAGTACTTCATCTGTCATGTCAGCGTATTATACAAATTATTTTAAATTTTACGGTGAACTGTGTGTATTTTGTGACTCTTTATTATATTATTTAGGATTATCAAGGAAAAAACAATATAGTTTAGTGATGCGTTAGGGCATGTAGTTCTGATTCTCGAAAGAATTTCGAAGGTTTGTTATTTTCCAGGTTAGTTGTGTTATTTTCATATTTAAGTGTATTTATAGTGTGTGAAAATAAATTTTATGTACATTATATTCATTTTTAATTGAGTTCCCGTCTATAATCGTACTCTCTAATTCATATTTTCAACTAAAATAGAACTAACAAATATTTGCTATGTTTACATAAAAACGTAGTGTTGTTCTTACATGTTTTGTTTCAAAGTTATCGATACATATTCTATTCACCTACACGTCGGGCCGCGCCGTCACTCCGGGGTGACCACAAAGAAATAATTTTTGTTTTGGAAGGTGCGTGACTGCGCCGCCTTAAAATTGTTTTATAATATTTGTCAGCACTACTCAAGACCATAAAGATTCACGAAAGAGATAACAAGTTGATTTATGGATAGTGAAAATTTTAAAATTAAATGTGAGATTTTTTGTACTAAGACGGCTTAAAGAAGTTAAAATAGAGTTTATTCAAAATCGCCCGATTTCGCAAGATTTTTAGCTGATATATTTGTCGATTTTTAATTTTACGCTTTTGCTACATTGGGCAGGGGTAGGTAGGGATGATGGCCGTGTACCTATGCATTAGGCTCTCCACAGGTGCATATTTTCATGGTTAAGTTGAGGCGCCAACAAGGCAGAGATATCGAAATTCTGGTCGTCTCTAACGTTAAATTGCGAACCCTGAAGAGTTGCCATGTGAAAATTACTTTACTTGAGCAGCAGCGTCACTCTGCACAACCATTTTAGAGGGAAGAGGGTGACCCGCTCCACAGAGCCACCGCAAGCAAGCAAGAACATTAGAGTAAGCATGACCATGAACCTAATACTAAAGAAGGACTGGGTCTAAGCAACTCGGCCGCGTTGCTTAGACATCGCACAACTCGGCCGCTGACGTCATCACAGTAGGCGTGGCTTAAGTCAGTGTGCTGTTGGCGTTCGTCCTGTGCAGACGTCTTGCCAACGTTCGCATCCCAAATATAATTCTATTCGACACTAGATGGCGTCCCTTTGTACGTCATTTTTTATCAGCATACACTTAGTGACATCTAGTGCAAAAAGTTAAACTACGTACTAACATAAAACGAAGTGAGTGGTTCTGCTATTTACCGGTAGATAGATGCCACGCATTTCTTAACCCCCACCATCCGCGCCTTCCCGCGCAAATTTCCACGCGTTGTTTCATAGAGATATCTACTAATGGTGCGTTCCATTTACTGTTAATTTCGTTATTTTTGTCCACAAATCACGTTCCACGTTTTTGTGGACGAAAATAACAAAAATTACGGTGAATGGAACGCAGCATAAGAACACCTCTTTCTTTAGTATTTACTCTATGAGTATGACCGATCCATTACCGCATTGACACAGTAGTAATAATAAAAACATAATTTTGTACTGCCTACCCCTGATTAACGTGATATTTGTGCTGCGGTCTCTTTCCCGTGTCATGACACTTGACTGACCGACCTTTGTGTAGTACACCCGCCCCGTCGCGGTGCTTCCTGTGTCTAAAAACCTTAATCGCACGAAATCTACTCAATCCTTTGTGTAATTGTGTTGTGTGAACTGGATAAACCCAAGCGAGGGATTTAGTGATGTGCCTGCGCAGAAGGACGTGAGGATCCAGCCACACCACCCTGGAAATGCGTCCGCCTCCATCGTGCCGGTAATGTACACGCTTGACATTGACCTGACCCTAACAGATATGTGTCCCCCCTTTTTTGCCTTATTTGATTTAGCCCAGCATAGCTGTACCTACCTAATCATGACCCAGCACTTTTCCAGCGACATGATCGTTAGGTATATCGATATGGATACTATCGACTATCTAAAAGTACAACACTTTTAGCTGTGGGCGGAGTCGCGCCATTTTGGACTGCCGTTTGCTCGTGTTTGGCTTCAGATGACGTCACATAGGGCCAGTCCTCTATCTTTCTTATGGTCAATGACTATTACGAATATTATTTTTTCTTTGTTTTTTTATTATTCTATTTTGTATATTCTTTGTAATTTATAAATAAATATTGGCCGTTTTCACATTACACGGCACGGCAGCGGCGACGGCTGTCACTGAGATATTTGCGGGGTTTTCATTGGTCAGTGACCAGTTGTCATTGGTTACTGACCAATGAAAACCCCGAAAATATCTCAGTGACAGCCGTCGCCGCTGCCGTGCCGTGTAATGTGAAAACGCCATTGTCAAAACTGTCATAGTCTAGATTTTGCATTTTTGGTGCGTTCCATTCTGTTAATTTTCGTTCATAAATGTCGTTCCACTCGAACCAACTTGTACTGAAAGAGATAATTATTATCGTTTTTAACAGTTTTTGTGGACGAAAATAACAAAATTAACATTGAATGGAACGCACCATTTGAGATTAGACTGACAGTTTTGACATTGACACTGATTGACTTTACAAAAATCAAATGACAAAACCTTGTTTCTGTCAGATTTGCCCTCTTCTTTGAGATTTGCTTTGCGTTGTTGAGCAATGAATGCGTATTTTAATAATTTTGGTGTATTATTTATAAGTTCTAACTGTAAATTTCTGGAAAATAGTTAGATTATCGTGTAATTTGTTCGTATAATATGATTCTGTGGATATCTCTATCCTTGAACAACCAATATGGGTGATTTAAATTCATACGATAGTTCCTGGAAGAAAATGGTGATAGCGAAAGCAAACAATGAATGGATCTCTACCATCAAATCGGATGGAAATGTAAACATCATGCAAAACGGACAAAACGACTTGGGTCATGAACAAGTTAATTTTTCAAATGTTAAAAGAGAGCAGGAGGAATCCAGTAGGGATAGTTATCAAACGGAAGAGTCAATGCCATCGACACATGACATGGATCCGTTGTCACTATTCAAGGAGGAGCCCCTTAAGAGGCGACGGCGTAAAGGTTCGGGGCCAACGAACGAATCTCCCGATGAGAGAGCATCGCGTCTAGCGAAGATGTCTGCGTACGCCGCGCAGAGGCTCGCCAGCGAATCTGCCGAGCAGCGCTTCTCGAGATTGAAGCGCATGTCGGAGTATGCAGCCAAGAGACTGGCGCAGGAGACTAGCGACCAGAGAGCTAAACGGCTCGCTCGCATGTCTGCATATGCCGCTAAGAGACTTGCCAGCGAAACATCAGAGCAAAGGCAGGCTAGGCTTGCGAGAATGTCAGCATATGCGGCCCGAAGGCAAGCTATGAAGAAAATTTCAAGCCCCAGCACTTCTAAAAATTCAAACTCCAGTTTAGATTAAAATGCCTAACCAAAGTTGAGTGGAATTTGTATATAGATCTTATCGTCATTATTTTCTTTGGAGTACCTTCATGCATACTGACATTTCATTTCATTGTTTTCTTTTTATACATAATTTTAAATGCATTAAGGTTAGTAGGTATATTATAATAATATACCATGTAAAAACTAGAATAGAAGGAAGATTATTGTAAGTATTTTTAGATATAATATGTAATGCAAATAAATTAGATATAGGTAATTTAGACACCATCTCTATGCCTATTATAAAGTTTTGTTGTAGGTAGTAGGTAATAAGTCTGTATTTTTATCAATATGTGTGTAAGTAACTAATTTGACTAATATTTCATGATATCGCAATAAAATAAGTTATGAAGGTACATTATTATGTATTTCAGCTTAAATTTGTTTTTTTTTTATTCATGAATGGTACAATATAATAATAAATTACTTATTTAAAAAAAATACAAAGACTGTTTAAGTTTTATTTTAATCAAAACTAAAATACAATTTAGGTGAGTTTAGGTAAATAGAGCAGGTAAATATTTATACTATAAGTATTTAACTGACTAAAAAAAATGTAAGAATGGTCTTGTCCATAAAATATATGCACATTGTACGAGATGTATTTTGGTATAGACATCACTTCTATGCTACTGCATATACTAGTTGATCAACCAAATAAAAAATACTGATATCGAGAGTTGCTACACTTCCTTAGAGGCTATGCATATGGAGGAACTTTAGTTGCCGAACCTATCAACTTTTTAAGGGTTTTTTGGCAGTAGCAGCCAACAATTCACAGCCTCTCAGTCGAGGTCGCGTTTCCGATCCGGCAGTAGAATTTAAGGAAAAAATGTAAAATGACAATTTGTAAGTGCCCCCGTAGGCCTAAACAAAATAAACGCTTTGACTTTGACAATTGCCAGTTGCCTGTGTGCATAGCACCTTACTATTGCACAAAGTCATAACTTGAAATACTATACCAAAATGTATAATGATAATGACACAATTATGAGATTCAAAGGATGAATGAAAATTTAAGGAATGTTTGTCTATGATACCCTACACCTATAATGGAGAAATCATTACTTATCATACCCATTTTGAACATGGTCTATATTTTCTTACTTATAAACTACATGCTTATACACACTAATATAGTCATACGGTCAGTACATAATACTATTTCATTTTCATGACATTACACTGAACATGTTCTCTACTTAAAAAAAATATTGAGAAAATAACCAATAGAAAATTGTCATGTTTGAAGAGCAAAAATAAAGGACGGATATGGTTATAGGAACGCAAATTATAAATATAGAGAAGATAAATGCTCCGACTGCCGCGGTAAATTCCAGCGAATTATCCCGCAGTGGCATTGCCAAAGTGAAAACAAACTCTAAATACATACTTTGGCACTGGGCATATTTACTAAAAATATCACAAGAATGTCCAATGCATTGCTGCGGAAAAAACAGTTTTTTTTGCTATAGAAACATATTCCGTTTATTTTTACCACAGAGTATATTTTCTTCAGTTTTGCCTTGAGGCTGGATAATTCGCGCGAAAGTTCTGCAACAGTGGGTTGAAGCTCTAATCAAAATGCACCCCGACTGCGGCAGGTACTTGAGATACACATTAATATTACATGATTTCGATCTGTGCCGTACATAAATATTGGTTAAAAGACTAGATTTTAGTTGCCATAAATTTAAAACATCAATTTTTAAACATTACAGTCCAGAGGGCCTACTCTGTTTCGAACGAAAACGAAATTTCGGACGAAATTCGCGTATTTCCTACTACGTTTCTCATTGATTTCGACATTTCTTACGAACGACAATTGTTCGACGTTTATATTCGATGACGACGAAGACGTCACACAATTTTCGTTTGAAACAGAGTAGGCCCTCTGTTTTTGCTAAACGAAGAAAAAAGGATTTCGAGTTACTTAACTAGGATAGTAAAATAAGAACATTTTTTATTGGAAGTGAGACCTATAAAAATATATCATAAAGTTCTTGTAGAATGTGAAATAGTATATTGGCTCAAAATTGCTAATTTCCAAGTAAACCTCACATACATTTGATTACTTCTAGTTCTCTAGTTACATATTTACTGACAACCGGTTTGTGTCCACTGAACCAGTTTTGATCTTCACCTTCACCAAAGTGTATAATAAAGATCGAGCTTAGGTCGTCTAACAGTGAAACCCCGATTGAAAGGCCATTTTTTTCAAGTGCCGACTCCAGAAACACTTGGATTCAGAGACATCTAAAAACACATATTTTTAGGGTTCCGTACCCAAAGGGTGCCAACGGGACGCTATTACTAAGCCTACGCTGTCCGTCCGTCTGTCTGTCTGTCAGCGGGCTGTAACTCACGAACCATAATAGGTAGAGACTTGAAATTTTCACAGAATGTGTATTTCTGTTGCCGCAACAACAACAAATACTAAAAATAAAATAAAGTATAAAAATAATGGGAATCCCCATACAAAAAACTTCATATTTTTGACTTTTTTATTCTACGGTGGTACGGAACCCTTTATGTGCGAGTCCGACACGCACTTGGACGGTTTTTTTTAAATACCTTCTTTAGACACAGCGAATTCAATTTGATGGATATCTACGAATGACAATACGATACGATTCGATTTAGCAGCCGCATTTAGTTTGTCAGTATGGTGGCAGCGCGAACGCGAGGTTGTTGCAGAGATGCGTGCGCGGGCGGAGCGGGCGCTAGCAGGCGGTGTCGGCGGGCAGCGGCGCGGGCGCCGCCGCCAGCAGCTGCCGCGTCGACGACGTGGAGCTGTACGAGTCGCCAGACGAGCGCACGCTCGACTGGCTCAGCGGGGTGCCTGGACAAGTGCCATACATATAACACCTGTTGTGTCTTTCACGCACTTCTTCCTAATATCTACACTGAGAAAAAAAATACGACAGCAAAATGGTTTTTGTAGTTCCTAGTAGTCTTTTTAGTATGTTTTACTAAACGTTTTGTATTGACAGCAAATGTTTTATAAATGTGAGACTTTACATAAAACATTTGCTGTAAATACAAAACGTTTAGTAAAAAATATTAAAAACACTACTAGGAATTACAAAAACCATTGCGTTATCGTAATTTTTTTCTCAGTGTAGTAGGTGAGTTCATATACCTGGCAAAGATGTCACGTGGTGCGGCAGCGCCCACCGCTGCGGCGCGCAGTCTCCGTTACCGGTCGGCTCCTGGAACAGAATACTCTATTACACAACTCCAATAACTTCTGAAGTTATGGCACGTTCTCACTGACATAAGAAAAATACATTTTCAAAAATCTTTGCATCTTAGAGTGACGTCCGCTAGGTAACGACGTCGACTCAATCGGCATTCGCTAACAGTGATAGTCGCATAGTGACTTCGCTATATAGCCCATGTTCCATGACATTAAATAATTGCATTTTTGGAAGTTTTAGCTGAGTCAGTTTTCTTGACCGTGTTGTTGTAAAACTTTAATCAAGGGCTTTAAGACGAGGCAGTATAAAATCTATATTTTATTAAGAAATACTAATACAATATTTTATACCATTAATATTCAAAGGTCTTTTTGTTTCCAGACCTGATACGGCTATATCGCCACAGTAGAAGGAGTGGGAAGTAGGTTGTCTTGTGTCTATGCGTCGCCGCGCGCACACTCAAACAAAATCTCATTGTTTCGCCTGCTTAAGCGGGTCGAGATTTTGTTTGAGTGTGCGTGCGGCGGCGTATGGATGCTATGGCGCACACATGCGGGCCGCGCGCGGTGCGTTGTATGAAGATGGCCTACTTCCCACTCCTTCTAATATGATATCGCTTCTGCGGTCGGCAGCGATAATTTGTGGCTACAACTGGCCTTTAAAGTTAACACACATGCACAACAAAAGCCTGCTCACAACCTCACATCAATTGTTGGTTACCGCGGTGCATCGCCCCTCCCGTCTCGTGTGCACAGTCACCACATAGAACCTCTAAATGCTGTTTAAATGGGTGCGTCTACATCAGGCGTATGCCGCGCCGAGCATTTAGTTTTGAACTTTTGACGTCGGAACGAATATAAGTGCTCAGGCAAGGCATGCGCGGCATCTGGACGCACCAAATGAATGCATGTGCAACACAAATACACGACGCTCAAATCAAATAAACGAACCAAAACCGAATTAACACGCACACAAACAAAGCTGGATGACGTCGACTACAATGGTAGTTGGCAGCTGATGAGCTATGACGTCACGAACTACGATGGCAGCAAGTCTACCGTCGTTCCAATACAACCGAAAGTTCGGGTGGCTGGTAGTCTGGATTTACATGTTGGTTTCGACCAGTATTTAGCGGAAACGACCTCTTTTTACAATGTGCATGAAGTTTAAAATGCCGTGATTTTTGATTATCTGATCATCATCTGTCATCATTAGAAGAGCGAAGGTCTCCAACGCAGCATACATTAGTACTATGCAGACGAATCACTGTGCAGACAGAAAATAATAAAAGCTACTCTCGCCCGCGGAAATAAGGTGCAATCTCAACCCGAGTGCCCTCGAGTGGGAGACTGGGAGGGCCGCCGTAGATGTTTTGAGTGAGAAGCAGAATCCTTAGCAATGGGTTTCCGTAACGAATTTTGTTGAGACTGCAGATTTATTGACCTTAGAAATCCATAACATACAGTGCCAACATTTTTGGTCTACGACAACAATTAACGAAGTGGTGACAAAATTACTAGCGAAGTTCGTGCGCGGTTATTATGACGTCATTTGAGCCACGCGCGCTTTGTAATGAACGGCGGTGCGGGCCGGCGCATACCTACAGCGCGCCTTCAATCCGATGGTCCCGTGTGACGTCACACGCAAATGCCGCATATTATATAAAATGTGTTAAAAAATCGTAACGGATAGACCGATTTAGATGATTTTTCAAATTATATTGATATTAGAAAGCTTAGTTCGAACTATAGTGTTGGTTATGAGTTGATTTGTTGACCTAATACTGATTCTCAATCCGCTGAATTTCTTTAAAATAGTCACGACATCCGTGACCATTTCACGGAAACTTAGCTAATTCTGCTAGAAAATCAGAAAAATGAATTGCATTGGCAATGTTGCATTTCGCATTTTGAGAAAATATATCCAGACTACAAACTACCCGCACTTTCAATGGAACGCACGCTATCAAACCTGGCGATGCAATACGGCGTCACTTACTGCGAGCTTGTTCGTCTTTGGTACGGTCAGTATGGTAGTGTTGGTGTCCTCGGGCGTGAAATAGTCAGAGTCCTCGGCGACGGGCGGCGACTCGCCGGCCCGGGACTGAGTCCCGCTCGCTGCGACCCACACCACACCGGCTATTGTATTATGTAGTCTCGAGACTAGTCATGTAGTCTCGAGGCTACGCGACCGATTCGCAATCAATTTGTAATAAGCTGTTCTACGCATGAATGACGTTGCTAAGTTTGTTTCTTCGCTTATGTCTCACTCCTGAGCAAAGACAATCTTGTTAATTTTATCTCTACAACGTTCAGCGAGGTCCATTAAGCCCGCCACATACATACGGAATTTTCCGTACGGAATTGCGTTTCGAAATATCGAATCGGGGTTTCCGAACGCAATACGTCCATTTGGATGGACTTACTGCGTTCGGAATCACCGTTTCTACTTCCGGAATTCCGTTCGGAATTCCGTACGGAAATTCCATATGTATGTGGCGGGCCTTAGTGAGTTAACAGCCACGTTGGGTACTACCGATTCATGATAGTCTCTTACACTTGTTTGATAACATTTCTGGATAACCGCAGTTATACTACAATGTATAATGTTGTACCTCACCCAGAACCTGTACTCAACGGCGAAGCATTGCATACATCCTTTTAAAATATAAGTATGTAACGTATTATATGCAGCTCCTTCCTGTAGTATGAGTGGGTCGTTGGAGTAGGGTCAGAGGCCAGACCGACCTCTACACGACTTGAGGCAGTGAGGGAGAAGGGAGTAGACTGTTCCGGCAGTCCGTTAGGTAGAGACTAGAGTGATAGGGGAATGTATGTATACTGACAGTGTTGTCTATGGTCGGGCTCGTCGGTGTCGGTGTCGTCGATGTGCGCGAGCGCGGGCGCGGACAGGCGCAGCGCGGCCGCCAGCCCGCCGCCGCTCGGCACGCCCACGCTCGCCACGCTCGCCGCGCTCGCCGCACTCGCCACGCTCGCAACACTCGCAACGCTCAGCACGCTCGCCGACAGCGAAGACGGTGTTGAGCGAATGTTGTTTACTGCCTTCACGATCTTAGTAACAACAAAAAGTTTCATTAATAAATAAACAATTATAGAGAGGGACCCACCACTCACCCTCGGAATTGTCAACCTCAAATATTATAAACCAAATGAATTGATCGATAATAGAAGAAGCCAACAAGACCTAACTCCCTGTCAGTCGAGAGTATGTCTGTCATGAGTCATGGACCCTAACAATTAGCAATTCTCCGCAGACAAAGCGAATCCTAAATAAATTCGACACGTGTTTCGCCTCTAAACGAGGCATCCTCTCTATAATTGTTTAACAATGGATTTCCGCAAAGTTACGCCTGATTCCATAAATAAATGGTAATATTTGAAAATATGTGTTTACTTGTTTTGAAAATCATAGCGCATACGTTCATGGTCGGTAATGAGAACCAAACCAAGATCATTGGCTTGTTAAAGACGGCCTCTGATCCTTAGGCCGTTGGCACTTTTGAAATGATGTACATTCTGTTGCAATAGACTGACCCCATTAGGTGGCAGTTGTTGTGTGAGGAGCGGCGAGAGTCGCTCGCAGTCGCTGTCAGGCTCTGGGTCGTGCTGGTCGTGCTGGTCGCGGTCCCGGCGCGGCGCGGCGCGCGCACAGCCCTCGTCCTCCGAGCCCGACGCAGACTGCACCGAGTACTCCAAACTCAGCGATGACTACACACAAATAATGTGTTTTTTTATACCGCAAATAAAATCGGCTGTCAGCCGAAAACTTATATCAAATAGTGTCGGTTATTCTGAATCAACAGACATAATTATACAGAAACAACTTATCAATAACAAACAGACCGATTGACATTACTTCACCGATAAACCACTAGCTACATAAACATATTCAGTTACATATTGACGGGCCCGTTAGCGTGGTTGCCGCGGAGGCGCCTTTCACGCTGCAGGTCGTAGGTTCGATTCCTACCCGGGACATGCATTTGTGTGCATGAACATGTCTGTATGTCCCGAGTCTTGGTGTATAATTATGTATATTAAGTATGTATTTACAAATAAAAAAGTGGTATACTATGTAGTAATATCAGTTATCTGGTTTCCATAGTACAAGCTCTGCTTAGTTTGGGATCAGGTAACCGTGTGTACAAAAATGTCCCAGGATATTATTATTATTATATTTCTTGAAACAAAAACGTGTGCGGTCAGGTGACCCCGTCAAGAAGGAAGTTCTTCACGCCTTTTCTTTTTTTCAACTTCACTTGATATTTATTATCTGATAATATCCGAACTACGCAAGACGGAATGTAACTTCTCGAGAGCGAGCGTAACGCTTTTTCCTTACGTGACTATTTCTATCAGGCATCTCCTACCGCAAGCCGCGTTAAGGAACTGCGTTCCAAAAAATCATGGTAATTTAATTACCGGGAGGCAGCACCTAGTAAGAGGATGTTAACAGGGTACCTTGGACATCTTGTCCCCGTTGAGCGCGTGGTTGTAGAGCAGCGGGCTGTGCGCCGCCGCCTTGTCCTCGGCGCGCTTGGCGCCCTCCTCCCGCGCCAGCAACACCGACATGCGGAACTGACGCACACAACACACACAATACACATCACTATCACACGCCGGATAAAACTTATCATTATACATACAATATGTTAAAAAAACCCTGTCCGACCCGAAAACGTATTGTTGGGTATCGAGATTAGATTCCATTTTTGTAAAAAAAACCTTTTTAATTTTCTTTTTTAAATTTTTCAAAAAAAAAATCATTTTTTTGGCTTAGTATGTGTCCCACTGCTGGGCAAAGGCCTCCCATATTGTTTTGTAATACAAATACCCCGTTTACATAAAAAAAAAAAACATAAAATGACGTCATCACATACTTTGTGGTCTGAGGTGACGCCACACGATCTAACATAATTACTTCCGGTAACGGTGTTGTCATATTTTTAAAATTAGCTACATTATGTGGGAAAAAGGCAAAAAAAAATGGCACTTTAAATGTTCATTAATATGTTTACTATCATGTTTTTTTTTTATTATTTTATTTGGTCATGTTATTGGGGAACCTAATTACCGGTTTCGGCTCGGACAGGGTTTTCTTAACATGTTGTATAGTCCGCGACAGGTCGAGATGACATTCGGATTATGATCTTTTTGCAAAATAAAATCCGAATCAAAATTAGCAGGACCCGATAAACAATTAAAAACGGCCACAAAATTATTAAATTAAATTATTCTGTTGCGTTGCGGGTCCCGGTAATTTTGATTCGGATTTTATTCTGCAAAAAGCTCATAACCCGAATGTCATCTCGACCTGTCGCGGACTATAGGTATCACATGCAATCCCTCTTAAATGGTCTGATCTGGATTGGATACCTTGAATTAAAACTATCTGGATATCGTTAGAACGTATTCTTAAACGAGCGACTGTAGCCTAGGGGCGAACACGTTGGGCTCAATCAGAAGGTCCCAGGTTCGATCCCCGGTGGGGCATGCACCAATGGATGAATTTTCATCTATGTGCATAATTTACAGTTCGCTAACGGTGAGGGAAAACATCGTGAGGAAACCTACCTATCCCTCGGGATTAGGTAATAGTCAGTTCCTGTATACACGGCGACAAGGTTCACCACCTGTCACGTTGGGTTCTGACTATCTGGTGAAACATGGGCTTTGAGTTGGCTTAATACCTCCACAATGTGGTGGTGTATGGCCACTCAAGCCTCTGACTACCCCCCGAATGGGGATCAAAGTCGTGACGTTATATTTATTTTATTTATTTTAACTAAATTGCTAATTTGAATGGGAAATGTCAATTGGATTACATATTATTTTTAGGTGGTATAAAGTTCTCCTGGTGACTAATAAATAACGAATTCGTTATTTATTCGAAACTTATATTATTACTTGTAATTCATCCTTATCGATTGATCCTTTTGATGGCATCATAAAAATAAGTTTTTTTTTTACGTTTCATCAGTTCTATTCAGGGATTTTATGGAGCTCCGTAACCGAAACTATCGGATCGGAATCGGAATTTATTGAAAGAGATATGGTTGGCGTACTTCTGGTGTGATGGTCTGCGCGGCGGCTCTGTCGCGCGCGGTCTTGGCGTCGTCCTTGGCGGCGCTCTTGGCCTTGCGACTGCCGCTGCTGCCGAGGCTAGTGGACGAGCTGCGCTCCAGGTTGCAGCGGTTCAAGATCTCGGCAGCCTAGTGTACACCAGAGAGAACAGTGTACAACATATCACTTGGTGTGTCGGTACCTGGAAGGCGGTGTGTGAAGGTGTGTCGGTTACCTGGGAGACAGTGGGTGAGGGGTGTGTGTATGTGTGTGGGTACCTGGGAGGTGGTGTGTGTGTATGTGTGTGGGTACCTGGGAGGTGGTGTGTGACTGTGTGTCGGTACTTGCGAGGCGGTGTGTGATTGTGTGCCGGTACCTAGGAGGCAGTTTGAGATTGTGTGTCGGTACCTAGGAGGCAGTGTGTGATTGTGTGTCGGTACTTGCGAGGCGGTGTGTGAGTGTGTGTCAGTACCTAGGAGACGGTGTGTGATTGTGAGTTGGTACTTGCGAAGCGGTGTGTGAATGAGTGTCGGTATCTGGGAGACAGTGAGTGAGGGGTGAGTGAGGGGTGTGTGTGTGTGTGTGTGTGTGTCGGTACCTGGGAGGCGGTGTGTGTGTGTCGGTACCTGGGAGGCGGCGTGTGTGTGTGCGTGTACCTGCGAGGCGGTGTCGGTGTCGGGGCTGGCGATGGCGGGCGCGGGGCGGGGCGGCGGCAGCGCGCGCGCCGGGTGCGGTCCGTTGAGCGCCTCCAGCAGCGACACCGGCTCGTACCCCGCCGGGATGTTCTCCGTGCTGCCCTGCATTACAACACTTTCACTTCAAAACCACTGCACTCACACTCAATACTTTCATAGAGGGTTACAAGCACGTATGCAAAATCTGTAGATATCATAGTAACGTTCGGAAATATTGTGATGAGGGAGTTAGTCAGTGAATTTTGCTAGAGGAATAATACAGATAAAGGAAATAACGTCACCCAGCTGATCTAAATATCAATTAACTTGAACTTAACACTACAGGAAGAAATATCCGAGGTTTTCAGGAGTGCGAAGGACGTCATTGTTTAAATCCAAAATAGGGAAAGTACACAAGGTAATATGGTCAACTAAGGCTCGTATTAATAAATGCAACTCATCTCAAGCTATTTTTGACATTCAACGTCAAAACTAAGCGACTTTGCCTGCACTAAAGTAGCCTATGCAGCACTGCAAAAAAAAAGTAGCCTATGTGCTATTCCAGACTATAATCTATCTCTGTGCCAAATTTCATCTAGATCCGTTCAGCCGTTCTGGCGTGATTGAGTAACAAACATCCATCCATCCAAACTTTCACATCCCACTAATATTATAAATGTGAAAGTTTAGATGGATGTTTGGAGTTTGTATGCTTGCACACATGCTTTTTATCCCTATAGTATGTTCCCGTGGGACAAATGCGCGGACGAAGTCGCGGGCATTTATTAATACGAGCCTACGCGTCAGCGGGCTCACGTCGGTGTTGTGTATTTGCGCGGGCGCTGCGGGCGCTGTGTCTGCGCGGCGCTGCAGCGCGCGGATCTGCAGCAGCGCGCGGAAGGGCGCGCGGCAGATGGGGCAGTTGTTGGCCTGGTAGCGCAGCGAGTCCGCGCACGAGTTGCACAGGCACAGGTGCCGGCACGGCAGGATCAGCGTGTCGCGCACGTCGCACATGCAGATCACGCACTCGGAACCACCGTCCTCCGTCTCCTCGTCAGAACTCGGCTGCCAAACAAATAATAACACTAAAGCTATGTAGGGCCTCTCGCCTTATGCAGCTCGTGGCGTCATGCAACATTTTAGCAAAAAACGCTGTCGCCCATCACCGTCGCGCGAAGTCGTGGTTAGCTCTTAGGCCCGTATTAATAAATCTATCTCAAAGTTGATCGATCTTAAGATGCAGTTTTGACGTTTAATGTATGGAACATCTGTCAAAAACAGCGTCTCAAGTTCAGTCTCAATCTTGAGATCGATTTATTAATACGGGCATTAGACACACATGATTTTAGAAAGTTTACAAAATGGTGGATGAAATTTTATTTGATGTAGCTACTTTCATTTCTTGAGTTCCCGTTATAAATTTTAAAATACAATATGTTAAAAAAACCCTGTCCGACCCGAAAACGTATTGTTGGGTATCGAGATTAGATTCCATTTTTGTAAAAAAAATACTTTTTTTTTAATTATTTTTTTTTAATTTTTCAAATTTCTTTTTTCCTTTTTTTTGGCATAGTATGTGTCCCACTGCTGGGCAAAGGCCTCCCATATTTTTTTGTAATACAAATACCCCGTTACAATAAAAAATTTTTTTCATAAAATGACGTCATCACATACTTTGTGGCCTGAGGTGACGCCACACGATCTAACATAATTACTTCCGGTAACGGTGTTGTCATATTTTTAAAATTAGCTACATTATGTGGGAAAAAGGCAAAAAAAAATGGCACTTTAAATGTTCATTAATATGTTTACTATCATGTTTTTTTTATTTTTATTATTTTATTTGGTCATATGATTGGGGAACCTAATTACCGGTTTCGGCTCGGACAGGGTTTTCTTAACATGTTGTATAAAGTTTTTTTGTATGATGTAAACTAAGACATCAGCATTTTGGAGCCCGATGCCTATACAGCTGGAGCCCTGGGCTCGTGCCCCATGTGAGCTTACAGAAAAGACATCACTCACTGTGATCATTACATTCTTATAGAACAACGCATTTTCGAGATTAAATATAATAACTAGCAAACTTGGTTATAAAATTATAAATTACTTAGAAAACAAATAATATTAGGCTCACTAAATTTAAGCACTTAGCACTTACCTACGTATCATAAAATCCATAACATGAAACGTGTGAGTATACCTTTGTGTCCAAGCTTTTGTTTTCAATTCCGTATATCTCCTGCAGCAGGTAGCAGAGTCCGTCCACGAACAGCTTCTGTTTGAGCGCCTTCAGCACGTAGGTGCCGTCCGAATGCTTCTCAACCACCGCTACAGTCGTGTGGGATTGTCTTATTTCTGCAACAATAAAATAAGGACAAGTCTAAAAGAACGCAAAAGTACCAATTCTTTTTTTTTTTTTTTCAAAAATGTGGAGAGAATGGGGTAATTCCCTTTCTATTTTGTTCACGCGCTGAGTTACATGCAGTATCTCAGAGGGCTTACCATCACCTGTTACTACGACTCAAATAAACCCAAAATTAATCACTACCATTGATATATTAGGGTAGTAATTCATGTTAGGTCCGACATTGAGCCGCAGTATAAGTGGTGATGGTAAATCCCCAGTGCTTTTTTCAATATTTTTTTCTGTTTCTGATTGGAAACTTTAAAATGTTACAGATGTTTTGCCAACAAGTTATTATCAGAAATAAAGTACCTACCTACTTATTGTAAGTTGCACATACCGTCCTGCCCCTCATCGACGACGCAGTAGATGGCGATAGGTATGATCTCGCGGTCCGCGTTGTACAGTAGGTCCTCCTCGGGGTGCTTAGAGGGGTCAAACACGTGCGAGATCTGGCAGAACTGCTGGTTCGCGCCCTTCTTGTAGTGGTACGTTTGGGAACTCATGGACGGGTCACGTGGGTAGTAACTGTTAGGGATATCATATTATTTCTATCTGCTAGGCTTTCTTAAAGTGTTTGTAAATCTCCTTCAGGTTTTACGAGTTTTTACAAATAATCTTGCCAAAATATGCAAAAAACGTATAATTATGTTCAAATATGTACTTGTAATAACCGCTACAGTCATGTTGCCCTGTTTCAAAATAGTTCTTTTGTCTTTAGGATACTCATATGGAAGGTTTCATCAATAAATATTAACCCCGAGATTTATAGAGATTTTTAACCAGTTTACAATGATTTTACAGAGCATTTCTAGGAACAAAAATGATTTGTAATGCCAGTGTAAGTCCATGATAACTTCCTATGTATAAATTAAGGGATAAAATTTCAGTAAAAAGTAACAATATTCATTACTTACACCACACCAGCAGGGGTCACTTCCTCAGTGCAGAAATAAAACACAGTGATAGCACACCGCGCGTCGCAGTCAAATGTAAACTCAATGTTATAGTATGTGCCTTTCCCATTATTGTCCACAGACTTGATCATTCCGTCTCCAATCTTGTTGTCGGCCAACTTCCCAACTGGTTCCGGACAACGGACAAATCGTAGCGACTCTTTACGAATGTTTACCAAACTTTTTAATGTTTTTGTCGGCTCATTTGATTGTGGAGGGGGGTAGGGAAACTGAGGATCAAAAGAATTAAGTAGTACTTTAATATGTATTTTTTTTGTATATTTTTTCAAATTATTAAGTTATTTAAATCAATGATATGAAAAGTTTACTAAACATTTTTAGCAAAAACACAACACAGCACAACTTTATTTTTGAGAAAACTTAATTTCAATTTCGGCACAAAAAATGTGAGATAATAACAAATCTAGCCATGTACAGTACATTCTTCCAGCCCTAGGGCTAATTGGTTTTTTAATAGGCTAATAGGACTACTAATAATGTTATAACCTCATGTAGTAATCTTTCAAAAAATATATAAGAAGTGTTTCTCACCACTAAGCCTGCGTGTTTACTTACAGGGGTGGGGCGGCTACCAAGAAAGTTCAAGTCGGCATTCTCACCAAACAGATATGCTTCCGGCTGAGGAGTGTCAAACCTCTCACCACCCATTATGAAGTGGCTCCCAAAGTAATTACCTGAACAAAATGTACAGTATTTTTGACCTTCTTTATTTCAATCAAAGCCTTCATGAGTATTAAGAATCTATAAGTAGCTTAGGTAAGTTTTAATTGCCAAGAATGTAGGCGTTCACAATTGATAGAAAAAACAGTTATCACAGCATCACAAAGGCATTATTTATGTATGTATTGTAGTTGAAACCACTACTTACCCGATCTGGGTGGGTACTTGTATGCATGGTTCGACACTACATCTGCCTCTTCGACACCAGCATTTTGTCTACTCGTAAGAGCGCCCATTATTTACAGTTTAATGATAATTGGTTTATCACTTTAGTCTTTTAGCTTCTTTCTAATCCAATTTTCGCTTTCATTTCACACAGCTGACATTCATTTTGTTTTGACAGTTTTTTTTTATATATTCGTTTAGAAATTTGTCTTACATTCTCTTTGGAAATTTGTTTTGAAAATCTAACCAGCAATCGATTTTTAGATTTCTATATTCTAATTTACTATTGATAGACAGATCAAATTTTGTATTACTTTGAGTTATTTTCGAACATATGTAGTTTCGAATGAGTTTTTGTTTGAGCATTGGAAGTTCGTTCAAGGTATTATTTTTTCTTAGCTTGACTTTGGTTTATTCGTTCTGAAATAATCGGAAATACCATTTTGATGTTACCAGACTTTAAAACAGCTTTAGTCCTTTTTAATGATTTTTCAAATATTTTATCGCATATAAATTTATTTATAATGGAAATCTGTATTATAAATTATGCAGCAATAGCTCAACGCCATTTAGATAATTTATTCCTCTCTTATTACCTATCAGAAATCAAGGGAAGGGTAGGGGGAAAACCTTTTTTTTACACTTGTCACACTTCATTTCGAACGTCAACGTCAGTTCAACATCCTGCTGTCTTTTCGAGGTTACGGTGTCGCTTTGTGAAGGTGCTTATCCAAATTTTATATATAAAATCTATTGTAATCGTAAGAAGTGTTGAATATTATGCTGTGATTTTATAAAGACATTTTGTGTAGCAGTCTACTAAGTTACAATTTTGGTTTATTTCAGATCACAATGGGGCGCCGACCAGCGAGATGGTAAATAACTTGCCGACTTTGCATTTTGTTTTTGTTCCTAATTGTACAGTGTATTGATGAGAATAACTTCATTTTCAGTTATCGCTACTGTAAAAACAAACCGTACCCCAAATCGCGGTTCTGTCGTGGTGTGCCCGACCCCAAGATTCGTATCTTCGACTTGGGTAAGAAGAAGGCGACCGTGGACGACTTCCCGCTATGCGTGCACCTTGTGTCGGACGAGTACGAGCAGCTGAGCTCGGAGGCGCTGGAAGCAGGCCGTATTTGCTGCAACAAGTACCTCGTGAAGAACTGCGGTAAAGACCAGTTCCACATCCGCATGAGGCTGCATCCATTCCACGTTATCCGCATCAACAAGATGTTGTCGTGCGCTGGAGCTGATAGGTATGTGGATTTTATTTTGTGTTGTTCAGTATTTATCGTTTCTAGTCTGATGCTAGGTGCCTTAGTTTATTAGTAATAGCTTTGTAATTAGATGCTAAACATGTGCATTGGTTTTAATATAGAGCTCTTCATCTTGTTTGATGTTACTTAGGTACTTTGCTATCCAGTGCAATGTCCAATTATAAAAGTTGCTGTTTTATATTTTACTGTTTGGCCTTTCCATTTAATCAGACTGTCAGTAAAGTATGTATAATGCCATGGTTATTGATGAGTAATTTTATATTGCATAGTCATGGATGCACCATCTACACTTAATAATAATAATAATAATATTATAAAGAGAAGATTTGTATTTTTTGTAACTCAAAAACAACTGGACCAATTTCAAAAATTCTTTCACCATTAGAATGCTACATTATCCATGAGTAACATAGGCTATATTTATTACTAGGAAAAATTAGGGATCCCTACTAAAACTTCAATAATGTAAGGCCAAGGTATAAAAAAATTAGTCATAAGATGTCTTTCATCGCATGCGCTACGGAAACGATTGATGATAGAATAAAAAAATGTTCTACAATATTAAAGAACATATCAATATCTACAAAAAACATTGCGATACCATATGTTAAATTATTATAGTTACGTTACTATAACTACTTTTTTACATTTTAAAAGTTGATAGAAATGCCGACCAAAATCAGACCATGTTAGCCATACCTTAATATTAATCCTTATCCAAATAAATCATTTTGTATTTGAGACTATTTTAAAACCTGTAGATTACTTTTTGAATTATTTAAATAGGACATTCCATTCAAAAGATATTACGAATTTTAAAAATAGTGGTTGAAATTTTGTATGGAAGTTTGTCATTTTTGAAGTATGATGAAAATTCGTGTGGAGGTTGCTTTTTATGCGGGATACGGGATCCAGCAAACGGGATTCAGGATCCGGTAAAAACGAGCAACTGGAAACGGGATCCGAGATAGGGGGTCCGGGATCCGGTATCAGAGATCCGATTTCTTTAAATTAAATTTTACGCGGACGAAGTCGCGGGGAAAAGCTATGTTATTATATCCCTAATGAACAAAATAATCTATTTAACCATGCCTACACATCTTTATGTATGGTGCTTATGTTCTAAAGTAGAATTAAGTCAGGAGGCATATTATTGTCCAATATACCTTAGTGTACCTTTTGCTACACTCCCTATAAGATAACTGCAATGTGCATTTTTAGGGTTCCATATCCAAAGGGTGCCAACGGTACCTTATTACTATAGTCTGACCGCTACCGCTGTGCCGCACCTTAGGTATGCGTGGGGAAGTCGGGAGTGGGTAACTAGGTATGCGCGGGGAATGCACGGGGAGGTGGGGAGTGGATTCTCCCACCTCGTCTCGCCGCTCGCGTACCTAAGGCGCGGCACAGCGGTAGCAGTCTGACTAAGCCACTGCTGTCCGTCTGTCAGCAGGCTGTATCATAGAACCGCCATAGAGTTTATATTTCCACAGGTGTATTTCTGTTGAGGCTACAACAACATAAAAAATAAAGGAGTCCCCATATAAGAAACTTGATATTTTTATCATTTTTTTTTGCTTCTAACTTATTTTGGTATGGAACCCTGCGATTTGGTATGTCCGAGTCAGACACGCACTAGGCCAGTTATTACTTTTATAATTATTGACTTATTATGGATATAATTATTGGTCTGGAATTGGTAAGTAAAAAGTAAACTAAATCAATTATAATTGTCCCTTCTAGGCTCCAGACCGGGATGCGTGGCGCCTTCGGCAAACCGCAAGGCACGGTGGCGCGCGTGCGCATCGGACAGCCCATCATGTCCGTGCGCTCCAGTGACCGCTGGAAGGCGAATGTCATCGAGGCTCTGCGTCGTGCGAAGTTCAAGTTCCCTGGTCGTCAGAAGGTAGATATTTTGATCATGATTTGTACACTGTTGAACGGTGAAAACTTGTTAACTATGTAAATTCTTATTACGTGAGCTAGAGGCGCGCGGCGTGTCAGCGTCAACTTGACATTAATGTAAACAAGAATGGCTGGTCGCCGTTGATCCATTACATAAGAGGTGCTAGGGATATATAACTTAGACTCCATAATTGAGGCAACAGCAATTTCAGAATTGTAATTAAGTTTTCACTATTTTAGATCTACGTCTCAAAGAAATGGGGCTTCACGAAATACGACCGCGATGAGTACGAGAAGCTGCGTGACGACGGCTTCCTCGCCAACGACGGCTGCAACGTGCGTTACCGCCCCAAGCACGGACCCCTGGACGCGTGGAGGAAGTTCCAGACTGAGATCTACAGCGTGTAAATCTTTTTATCAAAAATAATATAACATCTAAACACATTTATAGTTTCATTTTATTTGAGGATTGTTATATTCCCGATTGCTATTTACAAACTGAGATTCCATTGTAGAGATTTAAAAACGTTTGCTTAATACTGATTACAAGATGATGCTATCTGAAGAAAGAGTCGATTGGCCTACATGGCATTTTATTCTTTTTCACTGGTGAAGCCGGTTTTCTTTTCCTTTTAACACTACTCCCAGAAAACAGTGGGCTGGTCTTCCTATTTAATTCTCTACTCAATTTCTTAGCTGCATGATAATCTAAATGCTCTCCGAATTTTTCCAAAGGTATTTTTTTACCGCATTCGGAACATACTTCTGTTGGAATATTATCATCAAATTTTGTCAAAAATTGTGTTATTGATGAGACAGTTTCATTTTTTGTATTGCATTGTTCTTCAGCTGCCTTTTTCTTTGGCCCTTCACCTTGTACCTTATTATCCTTTTTCTCTTTTATTTCTTTTCTGACTTGTTGCCTATCTTCCTCTCTCAGCTTTAACGCGAGATGGTAATCTGAATGTTCTGCAACCATATCAATTGCTAATGTCTTCCCGCATTCTGAGCATTCGAATGTTTCTTTTTTTGTAGACTGTTCAATTTGTGGATTCACTTTAGTGCCTTCATTTGTGCTCTGATCAGGTTCTGAAATTGTCTCGGAATCCACATCATTAACCAACACTCTGGAAGTACTCAATAGCTCCCTTATGCTATTGACTCTGGATATGTCTTGAGGATCGTCCTCAAATAAAGCAATACTTTTGTTAATCTCCATATTGATAGTTGATCCAGAATACTCTGTATCATTGCTGTTATCTCCACACTGGACAATGTCGCAAACAGGAGTTGTTGGTCGAATTTTTTGCTTCTCTAATTCCATGTGCTGAGGAAGACCTTTGTTAATATTCCCGTTTAACATTTTCGCAAAGAATGACTCCTGTTTATCTAAGCTTGATTCAATAACTACATTATTTTTGTCTTCAATATCATTTGAAGTATGGTTTGTTTTCGCATCAGTAGCTTTAACAGTTATTTCAAAGAATTTCTGCATAATGTAATCTTTGCCACTTGTCTTCACATTGGGTTTCTTATTGTCTACTGTCTCAGTATTGTTATTATTGCTTTCTCTATTTTGTTTAGGTTTTGCTGCTACATTCTTTGAAGAACTTGCACTGAAAAAGTCTAAAATTTTCTTCGTTTTCTTCAATTCAGTGTTATCTTCGAACTTTCCAACACTGATACCTAGAAATTTGATTGGAGCTTGCAGTCTTCTGTTACTTTCACCATCTATAACAAATGTAATTCAAATTAGTAAATTATAAGCACTAGTAAAAGGTGCATTTGTCAGGTAGTAGTAAAGGTGAAAATGTACCAGCCTTTTACTTTCGCTCCTTCAGAACTCTCAATAACTAATTCCAAAGCTTTATTTGAAAATTGCTCTCCACAAAGCTCATCATCAGCGACGAAATTGTACGATCTTGAGCTGCTTGCGTCTCTGCCATCTGGCAGTTGCGTCGAATAACTGACGACCATTTGCTTCGGAGTCCGATTGTTTTCTAACGAATCCTTTTCCAACCTGTCTTCTATTTCATCGCCAAGGTCCTTTAGCCACTTTCGCAAGCTCTCCAGATCGGTAAGAGCCGCCTTGCCCCGCAATTGTTTGCAGCAACCAATACTCTTTGGATTAAATCTTGCTTGTACTGGCTCAAGGTCTATACCACGCGCAATATTGTACAACCATGTCCTGGGAATAAAAGGGAGAGATGGTTAAACTGTTTCATAATGTGACTTCTTGCTTTTTTTGTTACCTAAACTTAAAATATTATTATGTACTTACCCATTCTTCTCGTCGATGCGCGCCTGAAGTTCTTTTTCCGAGAACGTTTGTAGTTCTCCCATTTTACTGACTTTCAATACATCGCAAACTGTGTCGCCGAATTTTCCTCCGAGATGTTTCACTTTCTTTATTGGGAGTGTTCTGAAAATATGGTTTAATCAATATTTAACTAAGAATCTACCTACTTTTAATCTAACAATAGAAGACAGGATACATACTGATACAGGATATTTGTAGAGTGTTTTGGTAAAACTGTTTGTTTATTGGGCTTGTTCATACCACAAACTAGTTTCGCAAGAATTTTGTTGTGTGATATACCTGCAGAACATCTGTAACCTGGAAATAACAATATTTATGATGTTATCCACACAAAAATATGAAGACCGCTTTTGTCTTATCTATTTACGTATATCCATACATAGGAATAAACCCAGAGATTAACTGTTTTTAGACAACAGTAGCATCACAAAATCACGCAAAAGGCATGGTTGTGTTTTCAAAGGCATGGTGGTGTCTAACACTAACAAAATATTCTAAAATTTTTTGGAAAGGAGGCCTAAGTCCAACAGTGGACGTCTTTTGGCTGACATGATGATGATTTGATTTGATTTGGAATTACAATTTACCGGTTTCTTCGTAAACGGCGGCCCTGATCTCGCTGACAATAACAGCCCCTATGAGGAGTCGCTTTGCATGCTCGTAATCAAAGTCAATGTTGTCCATGCCACATGTGTGCACGTCAGCTAGAAACTCGTCCACACACTCATACCCAAGTGCGTATGTATTGGGCATCATGTCTGTTGTGATTGTATTCACATTCAGTGTTTTGAGTCTCTCTTGTACCTGAAAAAGAAAAACAGTTTGTATGGCAAATGGCAATACTAATCTGCCTGAACTTAAACTACAAAAAACTATTGAATTAGCTTTGAGTAATTATCGCTAAGATATAGGGAAGACGTGATATTTCTATTGATGCCACCCTATTCTCTGTTCAAAGAACCCAATAGAGTAACCTACTTGTTCCTGGCAGTTACTACTACTTTCTGGAAAATAAATAAATTGCTGTGGAACATACAGGAGCTGTGATGTCAAGGTAGGCTTCATCAATTGATGCTCTCTCCAGAAGTGGGGTGAACTTCTGCAGCACTCTAGCTACTTCTTTGCCTGCATCTCTGTACCTGAGAATTTTATACAAAGTTTAAACTACAGGTAGTTCATAAATGTTCCAGAATTATCGAATTAGTAGACTAGGATCCAGATACATACCATCAGCTATGTACAGTGCCACAAACTAATTTTGATGGCCTCAGATCAACACCTGCAACATTCTCAGCGGGCCAATAGACAGTCTAACCAAAACAGCCCAATAGACAAATAAGGACTCTGATTGCCAAGTCAGAGGTTAAGCTCGCAGGCCGGGCCTTAAAGAGCCCGGACAAAAAAATAAAATAAACATAGACAGTAGAACAATTTTGAGCCGACAAGGTAAGTTAGTGGGACTATACCTACTGTGGTAGTCCAGGATTGTTTAGGCATGGACACCTAGTCAAATAAAATATAAATAAATTTATACTTACTTGGTAATATCCGCTTTGCCCCTTTGGCACGGCACTGAGGGTAACTCAATCTCAGGACATTTCTCCTTGGCCTCGTCTCCTCTCATGTGTCTAGTTACTCCCATCGCTCGCGCCACATAGTTCACAGCGATTATTCTAAACAAATAATTATATGCTATTGGTTGAATTATTGAATTGAACTCATAAGGCTAGTTATGCACCAGTTGGCCGCTTAGGCGGTTCATCTTGTGGCGGTTGAGTGCGTACGATCACAAGTGCTTACATATACTAAAATGGAAAAAGGGCTAACCGCGCGGTTAACCGATGCGTAGCCCTAAGTCATTTCCTGTAACTTTTTTATACCAGCAGAGGTGAGTAGGAACTACTGGGAATATAGATATTTCAGGGATACTACTTACCCACCACCCTTCCAAGGGTTGTACTGCACCACGGCAATGGGTTTCCCCTTCAGTTCAGGGTTCAGCTTCTCCTCAACTTGACAATAGAAACAGTCCATGTCGATGAGCACAACAATGCGATTCTCTTGGTCCATTCTGACTAACACACTGGTTTATTCCGTAATTTTAAGTTTATTTACATGATTGTTAACATCGTAAAAGGGTGATTTATTTCCAAATTACAGGAATATATAAAAATACAAAAAAACAACGCATTCATTCAGGGCGCCAAACACCATCAGCTGATTTGTTTGATTGTCCTATGTCATTTTGTATGACATTGACAGTCAGATGCAGTGTTGCTTCATGAAAATATATTAATTAGTAAAGAGAAAAACAAAAAGTTTGAGTCCTCAAAGGTTTCGCTCTTAGCTTGGCATACTATGGTCTGTTTTTTAATTCCGGAGACTAATTTGACAATGACAGTGTGGCTAGGTTATTGCAAATTTTAAATAGTGATGTCCAGCAATCGGAAATAATCGAAAAATATCGGAGCTAACCGTAAAATATTATTTTACTATTTATTTATAAGTTTTTCTGCAAAATCGCATAAACCTCAAGCAAACTTCTGGAATTCGATGAAATCATTAAAATTTATATCAGTAAACAACAAAATCATACAACAAAGTCATAGACGTTAAAGATGAATTATATTATTATCGAATATGTCTATACGTACTTTCACTGTGTCTATACTCTGATTTTTCGGGTACCGTACCCAAATGGTGCCAACGGGACCCTATTACTATGTCTGTCTGTCAGCGGGCTGTATCTTACGAACCGGAATAGCTAGCGACTTGAAATTTTCACAGAATGTGTATATTTGTTGCCGCTACAACAAGTACTAAAAATAAAATAAAATTTACAAATAACGGGGTCCCCATACACCAAAAGTTTGATATTTTTGACGTTTTTATTTTAATCCACAAAATAAAAAATCAGAGTACATGTACTTTTATTTAGTCTGTATTGGCTTGAACAAAAATTTAAATCTTATTAGCAATACATACTATTTAAACAGTAACGCTATGTAAGCAATCAGGCATTAACACATTGTTTTATACATGTAAGCTAAATGTAGCATTTATGAATCGTTATTAACATAAACATTTAGCGTTACCACCGGTTCGTAATATTGCGTCCCTTGAGAAGAGCCGACAAGAAACTCAATGGTTACTCTTTTCAATAGAAAAAGAAAAATAAAATTGTATACATTTCAAACAGCAACGCTAGGTGAGCAGGCAGGCATTTACACAATATTAAATAAAAAATAGTGAAATACAGAGCAAAGACATAAGAGTAAGCATGACCGATTCATGCCCGTAACAACACAGTTCAGCAAAGCTAAGTAAGCGTTTTATTTATTTACTCAGAATCAGATAAATCGGATTCCGAATTTGCGAATGTAACTCTATTACATTGGCTTTGCTGAAGGCCGAATGAGGTAAACAAAAGGCGTTGTCATGGCTCAAGGACAAACCTTGAAAAAATGGACGCGCAGTTTTTTTTTACAAAATATATCAATTATGTAGGTAAAAAAGTAATTAGTTTATAAAGAAACAATAACATAAAAACAAAGAAACAATTATTATAATTCCTTTGAGTAAAATTTTCTATCTCGATTTTCTATCTCGAGTACCTATTTATAATACCTACTCCATGCTGTATAAGCACGACATTTTTTAATTTTACGGTTCAAATAATCGGTACCGGAAAAAAGCGGTAGGACAACACTACATAAATAAATGTGGCAGCATTATTTTCGAGTTTGACATTTGGGGTTAGCAATTTAGTCTCCGGAATTAAAAAATACACCATAGGGTATGGCATGGATGTATTGTATTTTTTAGATAATCTCATTTTCAAGGAACTGAATTGGGATGTACCCGGAATCATCTTGTTTCCGTTGAATATTTACGCCTCGTGAGTTACTCATTATTTCTTGTTCAGCTGTTTCAGTAGAGATAATTCAGTATAATTCAGTAGATTATAATGACAGCTATTAATGTAATAATGAGTATATGAAACTATCGATATAGCTAATTAGAAATATCGATAGTGGTATTCACCCTATCACACCGATGGTCCTACGGTACTAAAATTTTGTATGTTGACGTATTAGATCTTTTAGTGTGCGTAAAATATACTAGTGTTGCACATTTCTTTACGTGTGCGTTTATAATGACACAAAATGTTTTGAGTAAGTGTGCGTCAATTTTAATGTAGTGGTTACCTCCCCTCCCCCAGGAATTGACAGAAAATTTTGTTCGTTGAATTATGCGCGTACCGGGTCCCTAAGTTAGATGGTCTAAGGGGTATGGAATACATCCATGGGGTATGGCTATCGGAGAATATAAGTATAACCACTACTCCAAGAGTTCAGGGATCCCCGCCAGGAACCTCTACATTGCGCCATTAGTCTTGCACCATTATTGCTTTCGTCAAACCAGGCGACGAGGTGAAAATCGAGAATACAATTCAAATAAAATAAAACTTATAGTAGATAATTGTTTAATTATATTATTTAGAATCCTTGGCCGTAAGTTTGATTCCACTTCACGTATTGTCCTAAGTCATCCTGCGACACACTGGGCCTCACTCTTTGCAGCGCATTTATGAAATCTTGCATACTGACAGGGCGTACCTGAAAATTGAATAGGTACCTATATCTGCATCAACTTATTTTGCTATTTTCAGATTCGGCTAGTTGCGATAGTAGCGGTAGATTGTTTAATTGTAATAAAATGACGACTTTTATCCCCATTCGGGGGTAGTCAGAGGCTTGAGTGGCCATACACCACCACATTTGTGGAGGTATTAACCAACTCAAAGCCCACGTTTTCACCAGATAGTCAGAACCCAACGTGACAGGTGGTGAACCTTGTCGCCGTGTATACTAATCCCGAGGGATAGGTAGGTTTCCTCACGATGTTTTCCCTCACCGTCATTTCGTTATCAAAGTCATTTTATTATTATGTGTACAAATATAGTACAATACGTACCTGGTCTCTATTTATGCTGACGATTTGCGACAGCGGCACGGAACGTATGGGCCCCATCGCCGCCTCCGAGCACAGAGACTTCATGTCTGCGCCCGAGTATCCTTCAGTTAGATCCGCGATTTCGGCTATTTGTTGTTCAGTCATATCGTTATTTTCGTCCTTCAGTAGGTTAGTTATTATTTGCTTGCGTGCCTGTTTGTAAAAAACATTTGTAAGTACCAAAAACAATGCTATTTGAAGTTAGACCTTGCTATCATGGAAATAGAAGCGCAATCAATTTCGTAGTACTCTAAAAGCCAAGTGCCTTTAATATTTCAGCAATTCATGAAAAGCTTATTTTTATAGGTTTGAGCTGGCAAACAAGCGTGCGGCCCGCCCGACGTTAAACAGTTACCGTAGCCTATAGATGCTTGCAATACCAAAGGCATTGCTCGCACTTTGCCGACTTGAAGGGGAGTGGAACGGAGAGAGGGGAAGGAGAGGAAGGGGGTGAGGGGGGTGTTGGGCATCCGACTCTCTCACTCATCCTACGAAACGCAGCTGTTACAGCTGCTTTACGCCGATCTGTGAGATCTGTGAGAGGGTGGTACTACCCCGGTCGAACCAGCCCGTATATTAGCAGTCAATTGGCAACAGATTGGCTCTACCACCAAGAGAAAATATTGACAATACGGTCCTCACATCAGCATCAGGTAGCGGGATGTACAGGCGTTTGACGAGCCGCCTCCGCGCCGCCTCGTCCAGCTCCTGCGGGCGGTTGGTCGCACCCACTATGAGCAGACGATCTTCTTCCGCTGGAACCATAAAGCTATCATTAAAATCTCAACTTAATTATTATTTACATAAAAGTTATATAAATCTGGAAAGTTTACCGGTAGCTGCTCCATCAAACTGCACCAAAAATTCAGTCTTTATCCTCCTAGTGGATTCATGTTCCGTATCGCTTCTTTGAGTCAGCAATGAATCTATTTCATCTATGAATATCACCTGCAACATATACATAATCATATTATCATTATTATTTGTTTTTTATTCGGATAACATATTACAGTCATAATAGCATATTAACATATTATTATCACAGGAATTGTTATGTAACTATATAGACGACGCCCACAAGGTGTACCGACGACCTAAGTTTTAGTGAAGGTCGCGGGAAAGAACTGGATGCAAGTGGCACAGGACCAGTCATTGTAGAAAACCTTGGGGCAGGCCTATTATGTACAACAGTGGACGAAATGATGATGAACCATATGGTCACTTTTACAATGTTACTCCAAATCGATAATCATCATCCTGAATTCAGGTTTCCTAATTGGCTATCTCCTTGAACTCAGAGAAATGTAATTACATTCAGCATCTAAACAAGCTATCGAGGGAGGAAGGGGACTATCATTTAGAATCCTAGTTACGAATGGTGGGAACCTATTGTCTGGTATGTGTATAGTCTGATGGGCATACTAACAGCGGGCTGGTGGCACCTGGCGACCGCGAAGAGCGCGCGCACCATCTTCTCGCCATCACCAATCCACTTGGACGTGAGGGATGACGCTGATATGCTGAAGAATGTCGCGTTGCACTGCGCTGCCACGCATCTACCTGCGATACAAGTACAAGTCTTTTAATTCCATCAAAGTCATCAGTTACTGCTAAAATTAGATGCCCTAGGTCCTAGTGTCTGTATGTTACTAAATCTGTAGAAACAATATCTTAGAGGCATATAGGCAAAAGCAATTTTTTTTTCTTTTGAAAAGAGTAACCATTGAGTTTCTTGCCCGTTCTTCTCAATGGAAGCAACATTACAAACTGGTGGTAACGCTAAAAATTGTTTATTTTTTTACGATTTATAAACGCTACTTATAGCTTACATGAATAAAAATTTTGATTTTAAGTTTGATACTATGAATACTTTTATAACACCACATGAAATGTGCATTCATTCAATGCAACACAAACCTGAGCTTTTCTTTTTGAATTATATATTTTCAATTATTTTTTTCAATACTTTAAAAAGTAACTCTATGGCAGAAAATATTAATTCCATACCAATCAATGTTTTTCCAGTTCCGGGAGGTCCAAACAGCAGGATTCCTTTGGGGGGTCTTCTGAGACCTGTAAATATATCTGGCCGCAGCAGTGGCCATACCACAGCTTCCTGTATCACTGACTTAGCCAGCAGAAGACCTGCTATGTCATCCCAACCTGATGAAAAAAACAATATGAAACAGATTGTACATACCATTTGCAATTTATTCTTTAGTTTTCTCACTCAAAGATTATTTTTATAGCACTGCAGTGGCAAAAAGCGTACGGCCCACCTGATGTTAAGCAGTTACCGTAGCCTATAGATGCTTGCAATACCAAAGGCATTGCTCGCAAATTGCCGACCTGAAGGGGAGTGGAATGGAGGGAGGGGTTTGAGCTTTTGGCTCTCTCACTCATCGTACGAAACGCAGCTGTAATAGCTGCTTTACGCCGATCTTCTGTGAGAGGGTGGTAATACCGGTCGAGCCAGCCCGTATATGAGCTGCAGTCAATTGGCTACAGCTTGGCTCTACCACCTTATTTTCGCATGCAGTGCATTTGAAATGCATGTTGGCTTACCTATTGGTGTTCCTTTGTCAATTATTTCATTCTCAATCAATTCTACCATCTTTGGATCAATCAGCTTCAATTTATCATCAGTAATTTCAGTTTCAGACGTTTCTTGTTTTTCTCTGTAATAATAATATTCTACAGTAGCGGCATTTTACGATGGCCAGTTTGACATGTGGGGGGGGGGAGAAAATGAACCTTATTATAACGGAATAAGACTGGCCATTAAAAAAAATAAGAATGTCAAAAAAATTATGTGAAAATGAATTTTATTCCGTTATACTAAGGTTCATCCTTTCCCCCTGCAACATGTCAAACCGGCCATCATAACGTGCCGCAGGTATAATTACTACTGCAGGGTAACAAGAAACAATGCAATGATGTTTGGCACTTACTGAGCTCCAATCATAGGCGAAATGAATCGGGCCTGAGCTTTCCTAGATGTACCCAATGTCCTTTTAGCTGCTGGGTTGGAGGACAGCAGCTGTTCCTTAGCAGTCTTGAAAGTTAACTTGACCGCATTGCTTTTCTGATCTTCTAATTCTTCAGATGTTACCGGACAGCTGGCATTCTTAGCTGCATGCCTTGGCTTTCCAAACTTCGGTTTTAATAATTGTCTCTGGTCTTCACCAGATTTTGCCTCCTGACTTGAATGTTCCGAATTTAAATTCTTTACAAAAATAGAAGACCTATTCTCAGGGAGTTCTCTTGTGTGAATATTATTTTCTTGAACAATACCTAGTCCACAGTTGCATTCATTCTTCTGAAACTGATCTAAACCTGAATATCTTATATTGGAGTGACAATTTGTGCATTTCTTGTATGATTTTTCCAATAAAACTTCTGGTCCTAAATTGCTAAAAAAAGTTTCATAGATATTAAACGAACATGTAAAAATAATGTTTGTACAACATATTGGTGTAACGGGTACTTACTCCAAACAAGTTTTCCAGTTCTTCATGTGACTTGTGTCTGCATTGTGCAGCAAATCATTAGCAGAGTTCATAATTTGATTAATGGCTTCGTCATTCAATAATTCACCGTTCACGTTCCACACATCTTGATGCATAGATTTAAAAATTTCTTCTAGTATGATATTAGATGACACATTAGAAGTGCTGCAATATAATTTACACATTACGGATTTAAAATAAGTGTAGCTGTAGTCCTAGAATTTTATACTAGCTGTAGTATTAGGCTTAGATACAGTTTACACTACAGTTTGTACCTTTGCAGAGAAATGTTATACTGCTGTAAAGACGTCTTATTGAACGTTGCTACATAGTTGTCGTCATTCTTTTCTTGTAATAACCCTTCTGTTTTGTCCATCTTATTCATAATTTTGTTTATATACCTAATATAATTCAAAATATTTTAATGAATAGAGAAAGAGAACTGTCAAAAAACAATTTCCCGCATTTTTTTTTACCACGCACCAGTGTTGCCAGACCAAAATTTAAAAATCCTGGAAATTACATAAATAAACCAGGAGACTGATCTAATAAATCAGGAGTTCAATAAAATTCTTATAAGTACTTAATTTTATTTTTTTATACATTTTTGTTGTCATATTATCAGTTAATTGAAAAATGAAAACAATTTTTATTTTTTAGTATGTTTTTAGTTTTCAAGACTCCGGCAATAACTTTGGTGATTAATTTACATGCAAAATTTAAATGTATTTTAGAACATATCAAATATTATAGTACCGCAAAAGTTTAGTCGCGAAGCGTTGCGACTTGCGTTGACTTCCCTTCTCCCTTACGCATGTGCAATAAGCAACAATGTTAAAGAATCGGCGATTGATAAAGGCTTATTGCAAAAACACCCTTAATCAATTGAGTTAGAGCATGATATAGAGTGTTTATTCCATAAACTTATTACTATTACAAATTGGTAGTTCAGACAGAAGACTCAGATACGTTCCTTTTCACGCATACTTGTGGTATGTACGTATGTATTAATTTGAAAACACAAATATCAGGAGATTAAATAATATAATCAGTAGATCAGGAGAATATCAGACAAATCAGGAAATCTCCTGGAAAATCAGGAGGTCTGGCAACCCTGCCACGCACAATGGTTACCATAGAAATTAGTGTTGTACTACTCACAGACCATAGACGTCGCATATTATGCATGGATATTATGTTATGCACACGAACGTGTTATGCACACCCTACTAATATAGTTTAGATTAGAAAAAAATAATACTATAAAAATCATTAAAATACACTTGTGCTGCGTTCCATTCCCCGTAATTTTTGCTATTTTCGTCCACAAAAAGTGTTAAAAACGATAATAATGATCACTTTCAGTACAAGTTGGTGCGAGTGGAACGAGATTTGTGATCGAAAATAACGAAATTAACAAAATTAACAGTGAATGGAACGCACCATTCAATCCAGTTTAGTATTTTTAATGAACAGCAATGTAAATGAAAAAAAAAAAAAAAACCTATAGACAAAAATTTAGTATTATTTTGTTTTTTTCAGATTTTTACATCTCTACGGTTTCTGGACTGTCCTGTCACTGTCATCAGCTGTCAAATGTAGTGCTACATTCTCTTTGGTAGCAGCATTGCCAGTGAGTTAGAAAAGTAACGCATTGCGTTACTTTTGGCCCTGTTGCGTTACCCCCGCGTTACATGACTCACTGCGTTACAAAAGTAGCGCAATGAGTCATGTAACACAAAAGCGTGACTTTTCGAAATGGAATATCAAATTTTAAGTTTTTTTTTTTTTTCCTTACGCAGCTTAGTATAAAAAAAACTGAAGCGGAATGCATCCAAGCTAAGTGGTAGAGTCTAGACGTGTGTCGTTACATTATTTCCACGAAACGTAACGTAACCGGTTACGTCAAAGGCGTCACCGGTTATTTAATAGGTGATTTTTGTAACTGGTTATTTTTGTAACCCTGTAGGGACACATGTAAGTATGTGAGGCGAAGTATACGGTAAACAAACAAAGTATAAAGAGTGTGAGGGTATGAAAGACGGGAGAGTTACTACGCGCTGTCCCGACTAAAAGGTTGTCGCCCGGGGGTTTACATAGTGGAAATAAATTTACGTTTTTAAATTGGATTTTGGGACTATTTATTTAACTACCAGATAATTATTTGAGAACGGACAATAGCCATTGGTGTGAGTGAGTTTTGTGATAAATAAAATAACGACATACGAAGGACTTTAAAACCCTATGGTTTTCGTCACTACTAGCTTCTTGTATACAAAAATACGAACATTATTATTTATTACTTTTAGATGTCTATGGGTAAGCGGTGACATAATGACCTATGATTTAGTTCGGGCTACAGCTAAATAACCTGTTACAAAAATCACTAGTTACTCGTTCGTCGCGTAAACAGTGATTCGGTGAATTAGCTCGTAACCAGTTAATGTAACCGGTCACGTGAAATAACGTTCACGCCTAGTAGAGTCCGTTTCACAAAAGTAGTCATGCGATGAAATGTTGTTAACCCATAGCTTAGACTCCCCAAAAATTTACTCAGTCCGATGTTATTGTTGCAGTGATTTTGTTTTATATATTAAAACATAACAAATTATTGAAATAAAAATGGAAGCAACATTATGAACCGGTGGTAACGCAAAAATATTGTTATTTTTTTAGGGAATGTTACTTTTGTGCTCAATTCGTTACTTTTTCAGCAGCTTTGCGTTACTTTTGACTATCGGGCACTGGCAACACTGTTTGGTAGTGCTGAAGTGAACTGTCAAAAAATTACTTGTTTTAGGAATTCTGTACCGAAATAATTATTAAAATTTTAACGTTTTTGTAAATTATTATGCATCTGTAAATTCTTTATAACAAGATCAATCGTTTAAAATTGTCAGGAGTGGTATAAAATGTTGTTTTGTTCTAAAGAAACGCGGTGAATGGGACACGAACGAAATGAGTTCGAAAACAACAATATATCATGAAAAACAAGTTAAAGAGTTGTGCGCCTTGCACGCACTCAATAACTTATTTCAGGTAATTATTGTATTCATATGACGGTTGCTGTATTACGTCAGTCTTGACCGTGAAGGTTGTTTAGAGTCGTTATGTGTACCAAAGTTAAACTATTCGTTATGTTGACTATTCGTGGTTTAGGCCTCGATTCCTGTGTCTAATTGGTTTTGCCTTGATTCCAGACACGTGGTACATTTTCGAAGTCTGAACTGGATGTAATATGTAGCAGGCTGTCACCAAATGTGTGGATCAACCCACACCGTTCAATGCTGGGGCTAGGGAACTATGATATTAATGTGATCATGGCTGCACTACAGAAAAAAGGCTGCGAAGCTGTTTGGTTCGACAAGAGGAAGTATGTTTATAATTGTGTTAAACTATGAAAATATTAAAATAGTCTTGCTTGTGGTTAAAAATGTGTGTAACCACATCTTTAAAACTCAATTAAAATTCAAGGTTCTTTAATAATTAGTTCTGCTTTAGAGTTGTTTGTTTGAATTACCTATTGTTTTTACAAGGATTTTTACTGATTCATATGAAAATGTAGTCATGTGAGTGCTTAGCCTAGGAATTAAATAATATGCTGCTGACAAGCTTTGGAATTGAATTAATAATAATAATATCCTGGGACATTTTTTACACACGGTTACCTGATCCCATACTAAGCAGAGCTTGTACTATGGAAACCAGATAACTGATATTACTACATATACTACTTTTTTATTTGTAAATACATACTTAATATACATATACACCCAGACTCGGGACATACAGACATGTTCATGCACACAAATGCATGTCCTGGGTAGGAATCGAACCTAAGACCTGCAGCGTGAAAGGTGCCATCATGCCAGCAGGCCGTCAACATAACATAACATTCAATATTCAGAATGATACCATTTGCAATTCTATTTTATATACTGATACTAAGTTTAATATTTTGTCAATAGAGACCCGGGATGTTTGGATCTGTCAAATATTTGTGGCTTCATCCTCAACGTGCCATCTGATTACAAGCTGGGGTTTGTGATGCTGCCGCTGCGGCGCCGGCACTGGATCGCCATCCGGCAGATCCAGGGGAACTTCTACAATCTCGACTCAAAGTTGGAAGCACCGCAGCTGATAGGAAGAGTAATATTTTTTTATATTTTCAGTTCCACTAGTTTATTAGGGTTCTGTACCCAAAGGGTGCCAACGGGACCCTATTACTAAGCCTACGCTGTCCGTCTGTCTGTCTATCCATCTGTCTGTCAGCGAGCTGTATCTTACAAACAGTAATAGGTAGAGAGTTGAAATTTTCACAGAATGCGTATTTCTGTTGCCGCTACAACACCAAATATTAAAAATAAAATTTAAAAATAAAGGCTTATGACTTATTGTTTTATGGTCGGTTTCCATATAAAAGACTTCAATGTGTGACTCTAAATATCACCATTTTTGGGGATGTCTCTTTATATTCTATGGTGTTACGGAACCATTTATGTGCGAGTCCGACATGCACTTGGCCGGTTTTTTTATGTTGAGTGGATAAGAATTCTTTAATAAGGTTGTCATAATAACAAACAAAATTATTTTTATAAAAATAATATTATTTTTTTTAATTTCAGAGCAGTGATCTGATAGCTTACTTAAAAGATCAGCTGGACAGTAAGGAGAAGGAACTATTTGTTGTGGTGAGCAAAGAGGTGGAAGAGAAACAGCTGTGGATGCACCAGTACGCACTGCAGGACAACCATCACAACACACAGAGCTCCGCCGCGGCCCTGCCGCACACAAACCACTGTGACAGCCCCGTTGACAGCATATCTTCCTTATCACAATATGACTACCGAAACCGTGACGCCCAGTGCCTCAAAGTAACGGAAGTGAGGAATTGTGTTGTCAGTAGAGAAAACAATTTTTAAAGAGTGTAATTTTTTTAAATGGCAATACTTTCCACAGACTTTGTGACTGCATAGTAATTTTATGTGTTCACGGATTTTCATTGTGTGTTGTGTATTGATGAAATGTTTTTAAAAGCTGTTCTATTTTTGGAAGGTATAAGTTCGTAATAGTTAATAGATTCAGACAGCACAGTAAAGGATATAATTGTTGAAGTACTTAAAAAAGTATTGCAATATTTTAGAAATTAATTTATTGAACTTAAATTATATTTTGTTTTTATACTGCACTTTTGTTTTGCATTTTTGTTGAATTGCAGCATATTGTTATATTTTTGTTTAATATATGCCTAGGATTGCAACTAATATAAATATAGTGTTAGGTCTTGCCTTTTCTGAACAGTTACAGCAATATATCTAAGACTAACTGTTAGTCATTCATTCTCCATAGTGGAATTCGAGTCTTTTAGCTGTTCTCCACATGTTTCCTACTTAAATTATAGCTTAGAGGCAGTTCTGATAATGATCATTACGATCGAACAGTAAGGATGTGATGTTGATACTATGCCAAATATAATAACCAAACTGTTGCATTCTTGATAACAAACAAATTCAGCCAAATAATTAGAGTACATAATATAATATTGAAGATGACTTAAAAATTGTTTCATTCCAATAAAAAGTAATAATTTAAACGCGTATATTAAGTTGTTAGCACAATTTTGTTTTAAGTTTTTATTTAAATTATTACTTGTCATCACATGGCTTCGTTTATAGGTACAAATTGCGGTGTTGTATTATATTTTACAAGGGGCCATTCATTAATTACGTCACACGAATTTCATGATTTTAGACCCCTCCCCCCCTTGTCACAGCTGGTCACATTTGCGAGACCCCCCCTCACTGTGTGACGTCACATTTTTTTTATAAATTTCAGAAATTTTCAAAAATGTTCGTTAAAAATTCAAATTTCGGTTTTAATACTTACATATATTAGATTTTTAAATGTGACGTCACAAAACTTAGGACCCCTCCCACCCCCTTGTCACACAATGTCACATTTCGTCGACCCCCTCCCCCCCCTTTACGTGTGACGTAATTAATGGATGGCCCCCATACATGCTTGGTTTGCGTAGATTCTGTATAGTGAGGAAGGGTCACTAACGCGAACGGTACGACATCTTTCATTATCATGTTCGTAATGTCTCACGAGATTACATTTTTACTATGTGAAACTTTTACTGTAAATATTAAGATATTTTTTCAAAAAAATAGAAAGTGTGATGATGGACTTCTGTTTTTTATTTCGATTCTGTTTTATTTTACATACTATTAATTTAGAAGACTATTCAGTACTATTCTGTTGTTACCTACTTAAGTACATCCAAATGTAGTAAGTACATAAATGCTCTTTGGGTATATTAGTAATCATGTTATTAGTAACTCAAATGCTCAGATACAATTTTTTTTAGCATTATCTATCTACCATAAATATTATAATCAAGGGGTCAGCCATGAAATAATATTCTTATATAGGTATAATAATTTATTCTGAGTACTTATCACTCCATAGTGACCTACCCTATTTCATCATCATCTCAGCCGAAAGATGTCCACTGCTGGACATAGGCCTCCCCAAGGTTCGCCACAATGACCGGTCTTGCGCTGTCCGCATCCAGCGTATTCCTATACCTTCACCAGGTCGTCGGTCCACCTTGTGGGAGGCCTACCCACGCTACGCTTTCCGGTGCGCGGCCGCCACTCGAGAACTTTTCGGCCCCATCGGCCATCCGTTCTACGAGGAATGTGCCCTGCCCACTGCCACTTAAGTTTTGAAATCCTACGGGCTATGTCGGTTACCTTTACCCAGTTAGGAAGCTTCAATTCCGTATGGTGTAATACGTTCTTTATTGTATAATTAACAACTGATAGGTAAGTAATAATAAGAGTGCGTTATTAGCATCTAATTTATTGCATTAATATGTAGGTCTGTGCAGTTGTAGTTCTTGGAGATGATGAGCCGGTCGGGGTCTAACCGCAGCTCCTCCATGATGGCGTAGATGTGCGCGCGCACGCCCGCCTCGATCTCGCGCCGCCGACCCAGCACCCAGATGTGATCTAACAAAATATACATACAGAACATAGAACCTCCTCCTTTTTTGAAGTCTGTTAACAAATAAGTAATGATTAGCAGCTAACCAACCTTTCAGAAACAAGTAGATGATTGCAGAGAGAGTGTAGAAGATGCATTGAAAAAATATTAGTCGCCAAATTTATAGAGATTGTTAGCCAGTTTACAATGGCTTTACAAAGCATTTCTAGGAACAAAAGTGATTTGTAATGCCTGTGTAAGTCCATCATTACTTTCTATAAATTTGGGGGCTAGTGTTTTCCCAAAACGATTGCCCAAAAATACGCCAGGCACGACGGCCTATATTGGCCGCCTTCAGTTAAGTTGTAAGATACCTACGAAAAGACCTCGGTGGGAAGTTCCCACTGTTCCCACTGGGAACCCACGGTCAGGTCGCCTAATTAGTTCGGGGACAAATAATTACTATTTGAGTTGATGAGCTTTATAGCAGGTATTAATCGCGAGATTTAGCCATCTATCGGCAGTGATGTGGTATTTATATATTAGGCTATGGGGACGACACACGGACACGGTCCGCCTGAAGGTAATTGGTAACTGCCCCGCCCAGGACAACTGTAACTTAAGGGGAGTAGACGCGGTGCCGACCTTTTAAGGACCTGTAAACATGCCCTTTGAAGAACGCCTGTGGTAGTGCAAAGGAAATACTTCAGGAGGGAGATCATTCCACTACTTGCGCGTGTGCGGAAGGAAAGCTCGCGCATGCATCTCTTTCTACCATCACCAACCTGAATGCGCAACGCTGAAGCTGGAGCAGGACCACACGATGGCGAACTGGTCGTAGTCGGTGAAGAGCACGTTGTACTGTCCCGCGCCGGGCATCATGCGCCCGATGACGTACGGCACGCGGTTGTTCAGCTTGTACCGGAACATCGACGAGCCGTTGAAGCTCGGGATCCCCAGCCCGTACGTCGTTGAGGGACTGCCGGTCCTGGGATATAATAGATTTATAGGCACCTATTTACCTACATTATAAAGTCATGGAACAACTAGACCCTGCATTTCTAATTCAGACATTAAAAGTATTACAAGTTACATCATACATCGGATTCTCAATATTGCGTAAATTTTATAAAAGCGTGAAGTAAACAATTGAATGGCGTATCTTATGTAATTTATTTGAAATATTTTTTTAGGTTTCAGCTTAGGGTGAGGCCCCATTAGCGCGTTGCGTTGCGTCGTCGCAAGATTTTGTACTGGCGACGAAGATTCATTATGATATATAAGAGAATTTCAATCGGTAAAGAATTAGCAGACGGGACCCTGGTTTGGAGTCGTGCTAGGTGTCCTTACCATCTGTTGAGGCTGTTGATGGTGAGGAGCAGGTGTCCTCGCTCGTTGAGTGCCATGTCGATCTTGACGCAGCTGGAGGCTATCTCCACCAGGTAGAACGAGCGCTCCACCTCGTACCATGTGCCAGATATCTGGGGACGCATTAGCGAAAACCTAAGTCTAAGAGTCTGGGTGTAATTATGTATATAAAGTACTAGCTTCTGCCCACGTCTTTAACTTTAAAATCCCACGGGAACCTGACATTTTACCGGGATAAAAAGTAGCGTGCTATTCCCTACTATAATCTATCTCTGTGCCAAATTTCATCCAGATACGTTCAGCCGTTCGGGCGTGATTGAGTAACAAACATCCATCCATCCAAACTTTCAGTTTTAAGATTTTCAAAGAACACGGCAAAGGGTGTTCTTAATAATAGTGTCGTTGTGGCCGATAGGTCTAATCGGCGTGAAGGTAATAAAAATGGAATGTAGCCAGACCGACACACCTAATTGTACATATGGTCACAAACCCAGTGGTCAAATTACGAAAAGGCCGTTTTCGAAATATGCCTCTGGCGATAACCGAATCCGCAGCCATCCGATGCGCCAAGCGGTCGTCATAATGGGGCCATCAGCGGATGATCATGTAAGCAGTGTATGGTGCACGGTTATGTTCATCGACATCGAAGTAACCGATTGTTAACTACCATCTATTACATGATATTTGGCACGCATGTTTTGTGAAATTATCTTTAGGTACACTAAGGTACGGAAGATTCAACTGTAAATTAAGACCTAAACCTAAACAGTCTACCACTCAACAGTAAAAGTAGGTAACGTGTAGTAGGCAAGGCTGAGTTTAGACTTTAGGTGTTAACTTGCTTCCGATTCAAACTGCAAGGTGATTATGATAATCGTATGCAACACTTGGACTTGCACCCGGGCGAGGTGGCGGTTTGCAACAATCGATTGTCATTGAGACGATGCGTTCAATGCGCAACAATGTCAATTGTGTGGTATGGTTAATACCTAAGTAGGTACCTACTTAACTGTTGATACAAAGGCTACAAACGCAAAATGCCTAGTATGACTTTCCTCCTACCAGCTTTATGGTCCCACCACCCAGTGCATCTTGCAAGGTTCTATCTTTTTGTTTATAGGACTGCGGTGGCAAAAAAGCTTACGGCCCGCCTGATGCTAAGCAGTTACCGTAGCCTATAGATGTTTACAATACCAAAGGCATTGCTCGCACATTGCCGACCTGAAGGGGAGTGGGATGGAGGGAGGAGGAGGGGGGGTGGGTTTACGGCTCTCTCACTCGTCGAACGAAACGCAGCTGTAATAGCTGCTTTACGCCAATTTTCTGTGAGAGGGTGGTCTATCTACTTTAGTAGTACTCCGGACTCGGGAGTATTTAATTTATGAATACCAATCCTCGACGGTTTTTGTCATTGGGAATAACAACAGATGGTGGTTGCTAAATTAAGTTTTCAGGAGCATTCTATAGCAATATCTAGGTACTTGCAATACTGCCAAACTGCGTTGCGATTTCATAAGGGTCTATCGACGAACTTTGATCGGATAAGAACAGATAAGACGGCAAATGCTAGAACGAATCTCCGCAAGTAATTTTTTCTATAAATCTGTAATAGGTATGGCTAAATGTAAGAGTTTGAATAAAACGTACCTATGCACGTTTAATCGAACGTGTTTGTAGTTTTTACGTTCACAACACCACACAGTTGTGGAACAGTGTACACTTGAATTTTAATAAATCTGTCCTTAATGAAATCAACGGCTAAAACGATTTACCTACTAAGGTAATAAGTTTGCCACTTTCTCCAATTCTAAATTGGATATGTCCATTGTTCTAACACCTCGGATAAACCAAATTGAGCGAAACGTCAAAGTCAAAGTCAAAAGGTTTTTATTCATGTAAGCTCATTAGAGCATTTATAAATAGTCAATATAAACAATATTTTAGCGTTACCACCGATCGACCGACCAAACGATCTATATTACAACACGTATCTGGTACATGGATCACATTTTCAATTATTTTCAGCGGACCTAATACGGTCGCTATGCAATATTGCTAATGAATTGCATTTCCAATTCATTAGATGAATCATTTTGCATTTCATCTAAAATTTCCGTAAGGTGGTCGCTAAGCAAGCAATACCTATTGCTAATGAATTGCTTCCAATTCATACCTATCTAGAGATGAGTCGTATTTACTAGAACAGGTCCGAAGAACAGGTATTTTATGAGACTAGGCGGCACCTATTCCAATTTTGACAGTACTTAGTCCACCTAGTATTAGGGGCCATCCATAAATTACGTCACACGTCAAGGAGGGGGAGGGGGTCGACGAAATGTGACATTGTGTGACAAGGGGGTAGAGGGGTCCTAAGTTTTGTGATGTCAGATTTAAAAATCTAATATATCTATTATCTAATATATGTATTAAAACCGAAATTTGAATTTTTTACAATTTTTTTTGAAAAATATCTTAAAAATGAAAAAATATGTGACGTCATACAGGGAGGGGGAGAGTCTTGCAAATGTGACCAGCTGTGACAAGGGGGGGAGGGGTCTAAAAATCATGAAATTCGTGTGACGTAATTTATGGATGGCCCCTTAGCGCTCACCCGTAAGCGGAGATCGCGTATTATTATGGGTATTGCTTAGTCTACATAGTATGGTACCTAGCTAACTAGTCTTCCAGTCCAAGTAATTGACATTGACAATTTGCAACATTGCAATTCATCTTTCTTCGTGGACCATATTACCAATTCCCTAAACTGTTAAATAGATGATCGCTATTCATAATATGAATTGCTTTTAGGTGACCATCTTACGATTTCGGTGAATCATATTATGATCATAAAGTGATTCATTTTTGTGACGGGATTAGCCCCACAGGTCTACCTATCTAAGGAGGAAAGGATTAGTCTTGATGACTAGCATGGACCTCGAGTCTCTAACAATTGTCCATTGAGAAACCACTGGTCTCTATTATCATCGTGAATTCTTCATTATTAACGTACAATCTTGGCGGTCGACATGTCAGCCATTAGCGTTCCTCTGACCGACAACATGCCGACCACCAAGAAATTGCGATTTACAATGGAGTATCCACGAAGATTATATTAGAGACTAGTAGTTTCGCAATGGACAATTGTCAAGAGACTCGAGTCCCAAATGGTTGTAAGAGATCTTGAATTAACTTTGAAAGTACACATGCGTACGAATGAGTCAACAACTAATGTATTTCTCTGTAGACACCTACCTACTTGCTGTAGGTGATTAAAGTGTCGTTCACAATTTTATTGCGGTGTTCACTCACCCTTTGTATATCGAAGTTGGGTAGCGGCGGGTAGACGGGGCACTTGCCGAGCCCCGTGCTCACCACCGCGCGGATGAGCGTGCAGAACACCACGCAGTACACCCGCGACGCGCTCCACACTCTCAAGTCCCCCATCTCACTACACCGACTACTTACTAATGTCCGATTCAGTACTAGATTGTTATGTAAACACCAAACATTATTTGTTCAACATGGAGATTGGTGACCGTACAACGCCCGGTCGCGGCGCGCACTAACGGCCGATCGGCTTGAATTTGATTATTCACTGAAAACTCCTGTATACAGGGAGGGACGGCGGCGGGACGCGCACGGCGACGTGACGTGACGTAACCCAGAGTTTCCTCCCGAGCGGCAGAAATCAGGATAAACCCATGAGCCATAAAGAGAGACTGAGTGATAAGAATGAAAGAGGCAGTAGACGTACGTCTTATTTATTCTTATAGCTTTGTCTCACTTTGTTGATTATAGTTTAACAGTCACGTGGTCGACGCGGATCGCCCGCGCGGACCATCCGCATCATATTCTATTTCGAAAGTCGCGTATAACCGGCCTAAGAATGCTGATTTCCGAATATACGAAGTGATTAGCAACGGTTTGTTAAATTTTAGCCTTTTAAATTGAAAGTTATGAGGCATTTATAAAGTGTTACATGAACCATCGTTTGGTAAACCTAGCTTAATTGAGCGTAGCGATGGACGTACCAGATTATATTTATGAAAGTCGTTTTTAAGTATCTATTTCTATTTTCAGTTTTAGATGGGACCACTTATTATATAGCATTTAACATATTGAGATAAGTATCATCATCATCATCCGCCTATTGCTATCCACTACTGGACATAGGCCTAGTATCCTATCCTACTCATAATATAAATGCGAAAGTAAGGTGTGTGAATGTTTGTTACCACGTATCTCCATAGCTCCAAAACCGATATTAATGAAATTTTCAACGTAGATAGCCTAGAGCCTGGAATAAGACATAGGCTAATCTCACATATAAATTTCCACGCGGGCGAAGCCTCGGGGCACAGGTAGTATTCTATAGCATATAGGCAGTGGCGTAGCTTGTCTTAGATGGACCCTGTATCAAAATTTGTTGGGGGCCCGAATGAAGGGTTAAGAATTTTCACACACGTTCGGGGCCCCTGTAGCCCGGGGGCCCCGTATCATTGATGCGGCTCATACGGTGGTAGATACGCCCCTGCATATAGGTAGAAAGCTCGCCGCGTAGGTCGTGAAATGTAAAAGTTGAAAAAATCAAAAGGAACTCTCAATTCCGTAAGTGACAGTGCATAAGTCGTTGCGTTCGGTCGCGCCCCGCGAGGTCAGCGCTTCAATTATATACGACGATTAAATATTTATTGATTGGCTTGCGTATGGTAATCGCGGCGGAGGACATAAACACACCGTTTTCCAAACAATTATATTGTTCCAACACTGTTCTTACATATTTTATATTTACACCAATTATACAATAATATACTATCACAACGTAACTTATAGCTAACAACTGGAACTTAACATTACCTATTACCTAATATATTTCTTATATAGGATTGGATCCCGATGGGATTTCTATACATACTTTCATCCACTAGTTAAACCCCTTATGAGATGATATTTAAAAAAAATCTTTCTGAGTACTTAAAGCTCCTGTACAAAATCTAATGCTTCTAGACCCACGGGTTTAGATTATGCGATGTATGCCAAGCAATGACCTAAGAGATGCCAAGTCAGTCATTAGAATGTATGCAATTGACATCACAGAAACTTCATGATAACATTACATTCTGCAACATGAGAAGACAGGGGAGCGAGATATTCCTAGCGGAGCTTGCATAAAGGCCTTCACACATATAAAGGCATACGTGTCGTGGTAATGCGAAAACGGCTGAAGAATTGAACTACTTATACTTAGTATGTGCTTATATCTAGGTACATAAGATTCGGAAGACCTACCTAACCTTAACACAATGTTGTGTGTTGTCATTCTTTAGAGCCTGGTCGCATAGCGAATAAAAATCGCGCGGTTTATTTACCGCACCGCACCTTGTCAAAGTGCGCGGTTTTAAAACCGCAAATGCGGATACATCCATATGATTTCATGGGTTACAGAATTGCGGGAAAAAACCGCGCGGTTTTTATTCGCAATGCGGGCTAGGCCTTAATGATAGTAAAGTATGAGCGAGACGCACATACTTATCTTTACTTCTAGATGTAACGTCGCCAATGACATATCCAAGTTTGCTTTCAGAGTTGAGATAGATGTACTAACACTACCAACAGAGAGTGGCATTGGCATCTTCACAAAAACGAAGGGCGGCAATATACGTGCGACTTTATGTCAGATAGTCCATTCAGACAGAAAGTCGGACGCACCATTACCGCTAGGGTTGCCACCTGTTTCTATTGCGCTAATATAGTACCAATCTCAGACACATAGGGTGACAAGTGTCTTTCCCTAAGCAACTAGGGCCGAGTTTATGCAGATAACATTAACTAGAATCATGTTTTTTTTTCTCAAAAAATACAGGGTTATTGATAAAACACTAACAACCTTGCAGGGGCGTATTGACATCAAAAACAACAACTTTTGTTCTATGTCTTTTTACAAAAAAAAATAATATAAAAAAACACTTTCTAAAATGTATGATTTTTTTTTCTCATCTAGAGGAAAGCCATGGTACGTGGTTGTATTCCACTTTGCCCTAAAGTACCTACGTACCACGGCTATTCGGTACCTAAATATAGTAGAAGTGGCAACCCTAATTGTAAAGTTTCACCACTTGAAAAATTCGGTACCTAAATTTAGTAGAGGTGGCAACCCTAAAACATCACCACTTGATATTGAGTGCGATGTCTGACTTCTCGACCGCGTGGTATGTGGTGTGCAGCACGGCGCGCGCCTTGTCCGAGTCGCGGCCCAGCAGCCACTCGGCGTACAGGCGCCGCAGCAGCCCCCCTCCCCCTCCCCCTCCCCCTCCCCCGCCGGGCACCGCCAGCGGCAGCGCGCCGTACATGGCCTCCAGCTGCGCGACCAGCTCGCGACCGCTCTCCCCGGACACTGGTCGCACTTGCGCACCGCCGTTGAGGCACCCTGGAACATTACGTATGTTAGGAATAGGTATATGGAAAAGCGATTTCCATGGAAGTAAAAAATTGTGTAAACACAATTACCACTACTACTCCACCAAGCCAACTAGAAGCTCGGATGGAATGCGGCTTCCCCGCCCGCCACACCCGCCACCGCCTGCGGCTTCCCGCCCGCCACATCGAGCGCACACCGCCACCGCATTATTGTGCGGGTGACGTCACATTTGACACGCTACTATACTCCATTCATTATAACATTAGAAATAAGAGGCTCGTAGAAGCAGGGATGCAAAACATTTAATTTAAAAGTCAAATAGCTCCAAAACAATGCTAAATACTTCGATAAACAAAACAAAAGTACTTCTTATAGTATGTTTTATTTAATTATAACATCTTATCACACATTTTAAACATTAAAAATGAAGGTGAACGAATAAATTACTAACACCGACAGCACATTATTTACGTCAATTTCATAGACAACATAATCCGACAAAATTAGAAATACCCTGCTGTCATAACCACTGAAGGGATTAGGTAACATTTTAGATTTGTTGGGATTATAGTGGAACGAAAAACATTCCCGGTATTGTCACCCCTGCTTCTTTTTGGTTTTTAGCATTGACACTAATTTTAAATTAGACTGAAATGATATTATTTAAATGAAAGGCAATTTATTTTATGAGATAAATAATTAAAATGATTAAAGTTAGGTGTGACAAGCTGGTATATAAATAGATTATAATAAATTCGACGTCAATCGTAACTGTAACATGTTAATTATACTTTTGTTACAAAGTGGACATTAAAAATAACCTTTTTTAACTTCTGTCTAATGCTATAACGAATGCAGTATAATTGGCTTGGTGGAGTAGTAGTACAATTTTACATATCCATGTAAATAATTCTAATAGTGAGCCGCTCATAGCCAGTTGCAATCACTCATCGGTAAAAGATTGCAGGTTAAGAAACGCTTGGCAAGGTCAGTCAGAGATGGGTGCCCATTTAGTGACATTTGAACTGAGCGTCTTCGTGCTCCGGAGGGCACGTAAAAAGTCAGTCCCGGTTATTCTCATGTAGGCAGCAATCGTTAAGCCTTGTCAGATGCCTTCGGGCGGCTTGAACATTGTCACCAGGTTGGCCACTAACCATACGATAAGAAGAAGATTCTAATAGTGAGATCCACCCGGAGAAGCAAGGAAGAACCTTTGCTCAGAGTGAGACACAAAAATAGTCCAGGACAACAGAATAGTGCAATTAGTTGGACTCCTTTACAGGTAATATTTGCTCATCAAAACATACAAACAGCTATTAGCCCCGCCACATACATACGGTATTACCGTACGGAATTCCCTTTCGAAATATCGAATCGGGGATTCTGAACGCAGTAAACCCATCCAAATGTATGGACGTATCGCGTTCGGAAACCCCGATTCGATATTTCTAAAGGGAATTCCGTACGGAAATTCCGTATGTATGTGGCGGGCCCTAAAATGATACATTGGTGAAATGCAAATGCACTACTTCTGGCAGGGTTATCACATGGTAAAACAACTGGCACTGTGTAAAGTTACCTGAAGGGCACGCCATCACCTCCACGTAGTGGTAGGGGGACTTGCCCCGCTTCAGCTTCTGCACCAAGTTCTGTATGTTCCGGAAGCCGTTGGCGATCGCGAACTTGAGCACCTCCTTGCCGTCCTTCTCTAGCGTCACCTCCCGAAAGTCAGGATTTCTGTGTGAATAAAACTTGTGAAGACGTGTGAAGTTCACTAGCCTGTAGTGGAATTCCCCTCGCAATGAGGTGTACCCGGCATAATGGAAATAAGTCCGCCCACTATTACATTGGAATCAAAATTACGGCAATATGGGTGCAATGCTGTACGTACACTTCGTCTGGCCTTATCATCCTCCTTTAGGGCCACCGCAGACATGCTACTTTTTGCATCGGCAATCGGCGATGAAGTCGCTTTTAGCATCGGAGCAGTCGCTGCGTCCGACCGCAGACAGTCGCCAAAATGCGATGCAGTCGCAAAATCGCCGATCGCCGATGCAAAAAGTAGCATGTCTGCGGTGGCCCTGAGGGTATATGTTCCAATTCTCTTTTACTCAATATAATGTAGTCCTACCAATCGGCATATTCATAGACAAGGTCGATCTCCCGACCCTACAGACTAATCAAAGTGGACCATTTGGACCTTACCTCAGATTCTTATACACCAATGGAGCGTCGGTTTCCCCGAACAGGTGTTGTGCGGCGAACAGGAACAGGTGGTCGGCGTACCCGCCGGAGCCCGAGCCGGCGTGGCGGCGCAGCGCCGGCGACTCCCCCGCCGCGCTCCACGGCCAGTCCAGCGAGCCGGCCGGCACCTCGCTTAAACACTTGTTGCTGTTCGCCAGCATTTGCTCCAGTTCGACTTTTAGACAAAAAAAAAAATTGTTGCTTTTGATTCTATTTAGTATTGAATCCCTCGCCACCAGCATGCTAAGAGCTGTGCCAACCAGCGCTTTAAATGTTAAACAAACTATACACTTCCAACACACAACTAAACTATAGTATAACCCCCTAATTTATAGAAAGTTATGGTGGACTTACACTGGCATTACAAATCACTTTTGTTCCTAGAAATTCTTTTCAAAACCATTGTAAACTGGCTAAAATCTCTATAAATTTGCCTTAACTATTACTAAAGATTTTCAAAGCAGCTTATTATCCAAAGCTGCTTTCAAAATCTTTAGTAAACAAACACTTACTGGCAGTAATAACGCAATCCACATCGTGACAGCTCAGCAGTTCACTGTAGAAGTCTTCTCTGGAGGCCTCCAGCTTCTTGTCGTAGCATGGCATGAAGGTGACGTGGTACACCTCGCCAGGGGCCACCTCGCGGCTCCTGGACAGGTACTGCTTCACCAGCGAGCCCATGATCTGTTGCGGCGACTTGGTAGTCGAAATGTAGGGCAGGATGAAGTTGCCGTGGGTCTTCTCGGCGTAGCATACCCAACCTGGGTGATGCGTGGATGTTATCGACAATGGATTTGGCTGTTTTAGAACCTGAGGTTGAGATTACAAAGGGCGAGGCGGGACAGCCACATTCAGTTGTAATGTAACTAAACCTCAGTGTAAATAAGAATGAAAGTTTAAACTATAGCTTTATAGACTAAGAGCCCAGAGCTGTAAGACATAACTTACTTTCAGAAGGATGAAACTTTAGGCTCTCAGTAGTATCTCATGTGCTTTGAATACCTGCACAATTTAGGGACTTCCCTGGGTCGCCTTGGCTGCTGAGACAAGTAACTAACAATAAGAGTTACTTAAGTTCGGTTCGTGAGATATAGCCCGCTGACAGACGGACAGACGTACAGACGAACCGTAATAGGTAGACGTGAAATTTTCACAGAATATGTATTTCTGTTGCCGCTACAACAAAAATACTAAAAATAAAATAACATTTTAAAAGTAAGTTTAAAAACTAAAACCCGACTACGGAAAAAACGCGCTCTAAAAAGTATGCAACAAGAAAATATTCTCATCTAGAGGATAGCCGTGGTCCGTGTGGGTCTTTTATGGTCAAATGGCACATGACCACGGACCACGGCTATCCTCTAGATGAGAATATTTTCTTGTTTCATACTTTTTAGAGCGCGTTTTTTCCGTAGTCGGGTTTTAGTTTTTAAACTTACTTTTTATTTAATTATTTTGGAGTTATAGGTACAATATATATATTTTTGAAATGTGCTCATCAAGCTCTTTCATTTGATACCCCACACGGTTTCATTAAAAAATGTTTTTTTTTAGTTCATGACATTATGTCCTCTAGAGGGCGCCATATACAATTTTATGTGACGTCACACACCCTATAACCAGCGCGCCATTAAGCCGCTTCTGACGATACCTCATTTGTCACATTACGACAAGTAGTTTGGAAGTTAGGTGGGAACAGATGCACATACATACATCCATACATATATACATACCGGTCAAAATCATAAGGATCTTTAAAGCGTCTGATAAAAGTTCTGGTCCGTGGAAAGTGTCTGATACTGTTTCGCCATCGAGGCTCGAGTGCGATAATAGATACCAATTTTCGACTGACTTGGGAGGACATTTCGTCGCCAATATACTTCCTCTTTGACTTCCAGTTTAAAATCCCGTCTTTCAAAATTGACGGCATAGGGAAATTTAGAAAGAATTTTAACAGCTTTTTGTGCTATAGGTACCTATACCCATTACTTTGGCAGGTACTGAGGCAGTGGTTAGTGCTTAGATCTGGTTTAATGAGATCTTCATTTATTTTGGTGCACCTGTAAGAAGCTTTTCACGTATTTTTTTCATTTTTTCAGCCTGTAATGCATACCGGGACAGGAACTGGCGAGCATGGGCAGGTTATTAGATGTGGGATCGTTCTGTTGGTTCTGGTAGCGCTGAAGGAATTCCTGCTCGGCCTCCAGCAGTGAGAAGTCTTCGGCTATTGTCATGTCCAGCACCAGATCTGCACCTAGGCTTTTGAAATAACCTGCGCCAAATTATTTTTAATGTTATTAACTTTGCTATTTATTGCAATTATGATTTAGTATTGAGTTGATGTGCACTTGGGAAAGTTATTTAAAAAAATCGAATAATGCTCTTTTGGTTTTCATCAAAATCAGCGACAGGGGTCTTTTGAGCATTTTCCCCTACTTTTCATAGACGCGAGTTCGAGAAATTCATCCTGTAATCTGTATTATTATATTTTCCCTATATTAGACCCGCGAAACGTCCATACATTTGGATGGATTTACTGCGTTCGGAATCCCAGATTCGATATTTCGAAACGGTATTCCGTACGGAAATTTCCGTATGTATGTGACGGCCTTATTATGTTTTATTAAGAGAATGGTAACCTGATAGTTTTTCAGTGGCCTCCTCGGGTGAGAGCTTGTACCGCGCCGCGAGGGAGAGCACCGGCTGCGGCGACAGGGAGATCACGATGAGACTCACATCCTTTGTCACGCCTTTGCTGTCTGTGTACTTCCTTTCAGAAAATACTCTACAACAAAATAACAGAAAAAAATATAAAATACATATAATGAAAAAGTTATGCAAATTTTATTTGCATGTCCATGATGGATGTAACATGAAATAGCATCATTATCTTGCATCATCTATTCTATATGGTCGACTTTATCTTGAACATGTCATGTGATAAGCCCAATATGTGGCACATAATACTCAATATGTCCAGAAATAAGTAATGCTATGATAAAAAAGTGGACCATCTCGCAACCTACCTTACCTACATATCTATTCAAAATACAAACTCCTGGAATGCTAACTAGCATGCCCTAAAATAGTACTATGTCAATTCGCCTGTTTGTCCTCTTAGCTCTTCTAAACTACTCAACACTTTTTATGTGATTTTCAAGATCATTTAGACAATTTATTCAGGAAAGTTTATACCCATAATGCATTCTAACTAAATTTAGAAATTGTAGAGCATAGCCATGCAAAGCCAGGGTGGCTTGCTAGTGCATAATAAATGCTTTTTTCCTTAATGGCCTCGTTCTATTGTGTCGGGCCCTGTGTGATTCTACTAATGTCAACGAAGTGGCGAAGACACAAAGACTATTATTATTATCTTATAGGACTGAGGTGGCAAACAAGCATACGGACCGCCTGATGTTAAGCAGTTACTGTAGCCTATAGATGCTTGCAATACCAAAGGCATTGCTCATTGGATTGAATTATTGGTAATGTTTCACCTAAACCAATTTTTCTTTAGATCCTAAGATTGCCTGGTAGAGATCACTATTAGTGATAAGGCCGCCCATTTTCCACTTTCTGTGTAATTCATGTCTTTATAAATGTTTGTTTCTTGCCTAGTGGTGGATTAATAAAGAGTTATCTATCTATCTAAACCAAAATTAAATAAAATAAATGTAACTAACCTGAGCAGCTCCTCCTGGCTCTGGCGCGTGACCAGCACGCTCTCGGCGGAGGTGATGCACCCGCTGCACGCCAGGCAGTCCGCCAGCGTGATCTCCACTTTCTGCAGCTTCTGTTCCCTCCCACTCGACACATCGAAGTATCCATCCTCGCCAATCTTGATCTTAGCACCCGTTTTACTTTTCGTCTTCTCGATTTTAACTGGTTTTATACATTCCTGTACAAAAATAACGTCAGCGAACAATGTCAATGATGTATAAGTCAAGAAAATACACAATGTTTACATAAGCATATTTACAAAGGACGGGAAAGTTAACTGATATTGTTTTGACATTGAAACAAAGATATTCAAAATAGACAATTTATACGAATAGAAAAGTATGCGTATTGTGTGTGTTAGTACATTCTAGCGTTATTTATTGTTTGCGATAATGTTTAGGTTACTCACTTGTGATGGTGTGATAAAATCATCAAGGTCTGTTAGCTGCAAGGCACCGCTAAACCGCGAAGCCATTATTTTCACTTAATATTATGCAAAAGAAACTAAATTAGATAAATAATTCAGTAAAAAATGTTACAATGTGTGTAAATATTCGCGAAAGCACTCAGCTTGCACTGCTTGCAGCCAGCTGACTTTGGCATAATTGAATTGACACTATTGACAGCTTCGTTTGACAGATAATTTTTTTGGTTAGTAGAATTAATCGGCCTTAGGTACAAGCTTTTTGGATCTTAGCTTATGGGCATGTAAATTAAACAGCGATATATGCGCGATAGCTAAATTAAATATGTCCGCGCATGCATATGACTATGAAAATAGCTAGCTCAACAGTATCTTACGAATAAATGATGTGTAGCCTAGACTAACTTTACATTAATTACTACCATTATAGTAGATTACTGGGCAATGACTCTGGCTGGCTGACTGCAATCGGACCGTTGTCTGCGTTGAGTGAGAAAAATCAATCAGAATCTTCCCGCCTCCGTCGGTAACCACGGCAACGAGTAAACAGTGGGGAGACGTTTCACCGAGCGGTCCACTGAGTTCGTGCGTGTATTTCTTTGATTATTATTTTGGACTCGTGGTGTGTTCTAATTTGTAATAATTGGTGAATTTTATGGACGATGGCGGAAGAAGCGGCGGCTCCAGGCGCGGCCGCTGACAAAGTAATACACACGTACCCTCTCATTCGGGTGAGTATGGCTATGCTAGGTTTGCGTCTTATAGAGTTGCGAATTAATACACGGACTTGTTACACGTTCGTTACCTACAAACGGTGGTCAAATTATCAGTAGTTCCTCATGTCCACTACTAAACCGTCCCCCAGTGGTGGACAACAGATTTTGCTTAACTTACCTACCTACTCCAGCGACTGTACCTGCCTTATGCACAGTAAACAATAGGCACTCAGCAGCAGGTAATTCAATTCCTAAAGCGTGCCAATTCCTTGCTCAGTCTTCATTCCATGCTAAACTTTATAAAACCTGCCACTCTTACCTACCTACTCGTAATGTAGGTACCTACTACTCGTAATCCTCAAAATCTCGTACTTACTTGAATTTACTCACTAGAGTTATTGCGTGTTCGTGCGTATACGTATAAGTACTAAGGTAGGTATAGTACCTACTTACTAAGGGCAGTTAAGTTTGTGTCGAGATGGTGGTGTGGGTGTCGGGTACCAAAATTTGGCGGAGTCAAGGTCCGCAAGTGACATGGCTGGCGCAGCGCGGCATCGGCCAACCGGAACACGCAACCGTGTCGAGTTACCGATGTCCAATCTACCAGTCGATACAATATAAAAAATGTTCTTAAGTTACATTAGTACCTATCTATTTTTTTTCTCACAACTGTGTAGGTATTTTTTATAGGACTGAGCTCACTGAGGTGGGAATCAAGCGTATGGCGCGCCTAATGTTAAGCAGTTACCGGAGCCTATAGATGCTTGTGCAATACCAAAGGCATTGGGGACCTGATTGGACGTGATTGGACCTGAAGGGACCTGATTGGACCTGAAGGGGAGTGGGACGGAAGAAAGGGAATGGGGTGGTTGGGCTGGGTTATCCTTACCTAAGTATCATAATGGTCATACCTATAATTTTTGCCAGACAAACCTCAACTTTGGTATGGTCCCAAACTATACAGCGCTTGTATAGTGTACGGACTACCGTAAAATGGACTGGGGGTATCTCAATTAGGTACGTACACCCAGACGAGAGTATATTGTAAAAATACCATTTCCGAAATCGAACCCGCAACGGCCGCAACCACCCAGAGGGGCCAGAATCTCTCACAATTGTCCATTGCGAAACCACTGGTCTATTTTATTATCTTAGTGAATTCTTCATTGTAATTGTAGAGTTACATTTTTGGCAGTCGGCATGTTGTCGGTCAGAGGTCTGCTAACAGATGGGCTGTTAAGGGGGCGTCCATAAATGTCGTGAGGTGATTTTTGAGATTATTCAACAATTGCGTCGTCGCAACGGATCAAAGGGTCGACGGGCGAGAGACGAAGCGGGGGAAGGTGATACGTCAGTACAAAATCTTGCGACGACGCAACGCAACGCGCTAATGGAGCCCGGCCCATAGTCGTCGCTTTCCCACTTCCGTTTTGCTTTTCTACTTTGGTCACAAGCATAACTGGATTGATGCGTACACCCTATTCTAAAGTGGTCTACAGCCAAACGACGTCGAAGGAAGCTTGTTGATACAAAATTCTTAAAACGAATAGTTTGCTTACAATATCGTTTCTCGGTCATTGACGCATAGTGTAACTAATTAGGACTGAAACAGATGAACGTAACAAACTTCTTGCGGCTATTACACTACCCGATATTAAGGGTCCCCTAGGGCCGGATTTAGGGGAGGGTATTCGGGGCAAGTACCCCGGGCCTCCACAAAAGAGGGGCCCCAACAAAAGATTCCGAAAAAAAAAAACAGTCATAAAATTTTAAAATGTAAATTATAAAAAAATAAGCAAAACCGTCTATCAAAGCTATCTCTCCTGAGCATTCAAAGTATTTAAAAGTGAAGTGATTTTCTTCAGGAACTGTATTTCAGCGAAATCATAAACAATTTTCTGTCGAAAAAAGCTTGGAAGGTTCCGTTCGTTAACGCTTAAATTTAATTTCAGATAATTCTTGTTTTTAAATATATTGATTGTGCGTTGTTCCAAAAATTCACTTGGTTTCACAATAAATTATTTATTGAAAAACTCGACTGAAAAAATTGATAATTTTATTTGGAAAATTAATAGGGTCCAGGGGCCTCCACTTTTTTGTTGCCCCAGGGCCTCCAGACCTCTAAATCCGGCCCTGGGGTCCCCAACTCTAACTCTAAAAACGAGTCTGTAACTCTTATTACACCTCCCTGATAAAAAGGAAAAGGAAAGGAAGGAAAGGGAAAGGGTCCCTTAATATCGGGTGGCTTGATATCTACGCCATTAACAAAACAATGCAGCGTTTTCCGCTCTATAGAACGAAAACCATTTCTCAGAACTAGCTCATGCTTCATTAGCAATCAGCATGACATCGTTCACTTGATTTCTTTATACTTAAATGGTTATATTGGTATTGGTATAACTTCACGACTTTTATCCCCATTCGGGGGTAGTCAGAGGCATGAGTGGCCATACACCACCACATTGTGGAGGTATTAAGTCCACTCAAACTCAAATGGTTATATTATAACGTAACGTTATTGGTGGTAGAAACTGTAGCCAATTGACTGCAGCTCATAAGTATGGGCTGGCTCGACCGGGAGCACAGAAAAGTCGGGAGTTCCACACACACAGAAGGTCGGCGTAAAGTAGTTATTACAGCTGCTTCTCGTACGATGAGTGAGAGAGCCGGAAGCCCAACCCCTCTTCTGACCCACTCCCCTTCAGGTTAACAACGTGCGAGCGTTGCCTTTGGTATTGCAAGTATCTATAGGCTACGGTAACTGCTTAACACCGGACGGTCCGTACGCTTGTTTGCAACCTTAATAATAATAATATCCTGGGACATTTAATTGACACACGGCTACCTGATCCCAAACTAAGCAGAGCTTGTACTATGGAAACCAGATAACTGATATTACTACATATAATACTTTTTTATTTGTAAATACATACTTAATATACATATACACCCAGACTCGGGACATACAGACATGTTCATGCACACAAATGCATGTCCCGGGTAGGAATCGAACCTACGACCTGCAGCGTGAAAGGCGCCATTACGCCAACCACGCCAACGGGCAACCTTAATCACATATAAATAAAAACATTTATATCATAAGGGGTGGCGTTAGAGATACGAATATCCCCGTCATCTCCCGTCGTGGGCCACATCCACGTTCTTCTCGTGTTTGTTTTGGCAGATGGATGCAACGCGCGGGCGAGCCGACGTCCATTTATACGTGTTTGGATAATCGATTTCGTAAAGCATTGTGTGTTTTCAAATGTATTTGCGTATTATTAGAATTCGAAAGCTGTGAATAGATGCTCTTACGCGTTTCATACGCACAAACTCTCAAAGCGTTTTGTGAGAGTGATGACTTGAATTTATTTCTCTACTAAGGACTACGTTGGAAAACTGTACGTCTCCATAGGCTTCCTTGATAAGTTCTTCATATCTTAACACTAACAGATCTTTCTTCCACAGCATTCGGACATGTCAGAGGAGATGCGCGTGGAAGCAGTGGAGTTATCAGTGACGGCTTGCGAAAAATTCTCCCAGAATAATGAGTTAGCCGCGCGTATGGTCAAGGAGTCGATGGACAAGAAGTTCGGGCCCGCCTTCCACGTGGTGGTGGGGGAGAGCTACGGGTTCGAAGTCACGTACGAATGCACCACGATATGCTACATGTATTTCGGAGGAAACCAAGCTATCTGCATATGGAAATGCTCTTGAAATCTGTAACCTTACCCAACCTAATGATCTACTTATATTATGTTTAAGTTTTGTAAATGATATTATTTGAAAGGAATCGATATAATCGGACAGGGCTTCTTGTTTTAAATATGATTCACTTTCGTATTAGATTTTCCGGGTACCTTTATTTCAAAACTTAGTAAAAAGTATACATCTACTTATACACTATCAGGCGCTATGGCTATGTTAAACTGTTCCAGAAAGTTAAAAGCATTTAAAAATAAAACAATAGCGTCGTCGTGCCGTGTTTCATATGTAAAACAGTTTTCAACACGCGAGTGAAGTTTTTATTCCATAAACAATTCGAAGTGATTATCATAAACGCGGAAAACAGCGATGTGGTTCCGTTAAAGGGTTCTTTCTAACGGAATCGGACCACTACTGTAACGTTCGTGCGGAATTTTAAACACATTTTTAAATTAACTACACTTGTTAGATACGACTTTAAAAAAACAGGTACGGATCTAGCCATATGCAGTAGAAAAATGTTCCAGCTAGCTAGACTATTGACCTGAAACTCCTAGGTATCATAAATGGAAGAAATTTCCCGTTAAGTTGAAGGGTATCCCTGCACGATACCCACATATTACACTGACTAGGTATAGCAATCTAACGGGTACTATAGTCTGATTTTTAATTAGACGAAGTAAACTGACAGGTTCAAATGTCACGTTTCGATATAAATAGAACAAATAAGGTTCAAATTCATAGAACAATGACATTTTCAGCTGTCAGTTTACTTCGTTTAATTAAAAATCGGACTATAGCAATCGAATAAAAATGCGTTTGTATTCCCCTATGCACAAAGGGGGTTCGCGAGGATTGGTCCCTATTCTAAACACCCAAGTAAGCAGATATACTCGTCTTCACTAATGTTTAACGCTAACAGAGATATTGACCATGTAAGTAGCAGACTTACCTATTACTTATAGGTATGTGTAATAGTTTAGTAGTTACGCAAGCATACTATTCATAAAGGATTAAATATAAATGGGGTCAATGCTGCAAAACAAACCAAAAGAAGTGTGTTTGCTTAACATACGTACGAAACTATTAATTAATAAGGTACCTCCTAACTTAGTTCGTTAGCTGTATAAAATTCCTGGAATATCCTGGAACATTATTTTTACACACGGCTACCAGAGGGCTTACCACGACCTCTTATCGCGATTCAAATATAGGAACGTTTTAACGTTTCAGCGACTTTTTGTGCAATGACGTACCTTATTGTCATGACAATAAGAAACGTCATTGCACAAAAAGTCGCTGAAACGTTAAAACAGTACTGCTATAAGAGGTAGTGGTAGGGCCCCTGAACCCAAACTAAGCAGAGCTTGTACTATGGAAACCAGATAACTGATATTACTACTTATTACTTTTTGTTTGTAAATACATACTTAATATACCTACATAATTACACCCAGACTTGGGACATACAGACATGTTCATGCACACAAATGCATGTCCCGGGTAGGAATCGAACCTACGACCTGCATCGTGATAGGCGGAATCTTACCAACCACGCCAACGGGCTCGTCAATTCAATTCAACAAATAAATAAATAAATTCGTCAATTGTTCAATAGGTTCGTTCGAAATCTATTAGGATCTTTAGGTAAAACAGCTCACCTATTTAAGTGCGCACCTAGGTACGGAGCACGTACATAGTGTTTCTGATTTCAATTGCATTTGAAACTATAGGAATTATATTATTATGCCAACTATTGCCTACCTCAAACTGCTAATGCATTTAATTTATAGTACTTTTTTATATTTGTCCTATTTGGTAAGCAAAGATGGCGTCCAGCGGGGCGATTGCGTAACTTTTTGTCAATGTTTCAATAAGTTTCGTATATAATTGACACAGGATGAACGAAACCAATTGAAACATTGACAAAAAAGTTACGCAATCGCCCCGCTGGACGCTATCTTTGCTTACCAAATAGGACAAGTATAAAAAAACGTAATATAGATAAAGTACTTACACTTAGTACTTACGCTTGTTGCATTGCGATACATAGATAACATTATTATTTCGCCTGATATTTGGACAAACTAAGTAGAGTGCGTTATTTTTTTACAATTCACTGCCATATATTTATTACAAGGCCATGGTCAAGCACGGTACCTACTTCATAATGATTTTAATATCAAGTTATTTATATTAACAATGTATCAATTTAACGCTACAATACAGTTTTAAATTCACGTAAGTTAGGTACAGCGTGGGAGGTACCATTTATTTTTTGTTAATTATCTCGCCGAGCCTTGAGATTATACTTGAGTTGTCCGAACGGACGAATCCAATTGTTCATTGAGTCACACAACTTGGGTAATGAGAACGACTCGAGCTATTTACAGAAACATTTTGTCAATTATACATTTTTTTCTAGTAATTACTCGTGATTTAGAACGAAGCTAAGTACCTACTTTTCGTGTTTTTGTTGCCACTGCGTACAAAATCGAGGCCATAGTATAGTAGGTATTTACCTACTCTGTCAGACTTAACCATGGAGAGAACGTAATTATGTATCTATTGTAATAATAACTTATTCTTAAAATAAAGTATTATGAGGACGTGTGAAAATTTTATAATGGAATAAAGAATATTTTGTAATATTGTTGTTTTAATCGTGATACGTATAGTGCTTATTATTTAAGGCCCCGCATAAGCCCTTCTGGAAGTATGACACGCACTGTTTGCACTTGCGCATACGGTTTGCCGATACGCCCTCAATGGTAGAGAGACACATCGCTGTTACCGTCGGGAAACCTACGCCAAAAGTTGCAATGAACAGCGCACTCAACTCCCAACAGTTTGGAAAAAAATTACCTCCAGCTATCCACTGGCTTTGCCTCCAGTTAAATCAAATATCCAGCAGAGTAGCAGGCATCTGAGGCGAATTTTTATTCCACTTTGATCACCTGGGCAAATCACCTGGGTGTTCAAATTCGCCAGGTGATCAAAGGCGACTTTTTCGTCCACTTTGATCACCCAGGTGATCAAAGTGGAATAAACCGAGTCGTTTCTATAAACAAAACATTCCATAAGATTAAAGACAGTACGAAGTGTCCCGTCCCTGAAAGTCAGAATGGCGGACACTAATTTGCGAAATATTTCTGATATTTTTATTTAGGTAATATCGAAAATCATGTAATATAAATTAATTAGGCACATACAAAATGCAACGGGTTCTATGTCACGGGGTCAACTCGCTATTCCTATATTCATTGAACAGTCCTGAAGCGTATACAAATTACCAACATAAAATACGGATATGCCCTCTCACTTCCTGTTGACACTCCTGTCCTTGCATGCCAAAGTCCTCTGTACGATAAAGTGCATGCGTTTGCGTATAAAGCAGCTTGCTTTAAGCAGGTTAAGGTCTGCGGGGCGAAGGTGGCCCGCGACGCAGTAGTGCGCGTCACAGCGGCTGCGCACGCCCTCACGCACACGCCCACCCGCTCGGCGAATACGAGCGTGACACCGGTGACACTGCATAATGTATTGTAATCGAGACTCCTTGCTCAGAGCCACCTTGAACAACCTTGGAGGAAACATTATGATTACGTATTCTCACTTTTTTTTAGAAAAGTCAGTAAGTAATTAGGTAGTAACGTAGTCTATATCTGCCAAATTTATAAAGATTTTAGCCAGTTACAATGGTTTTACAAAGCGTTTCTAGGGTTCAAAAGCAATCTGGAATGCAAGTGTTAATAAATTTATCACTACTTTCTATAAATTTGGAGTATTTGTCCACCTTGAAATCTAACAGCGCCCCTAGCGGACGATATTAAAAACTAAAATTTCTAAACATTGTGGACCAATATGAAGACTAGGCATATTACATGTAAATTAAACTAATTATTAATTCCAAAATTAATATATATTTTTATAATGTTAAACGTTAAAAATTCAATAAATTTCATACGAATCAGCTTGAGATCATGTTTCCGTAGCGCGCTCAATATAGTGTTCTATGTGATTTATTCCAAGTGTATAGATAGAATACATAAATAAATATTGTATTTTATAATTTAGAATATGTCGTTACTGTAGTTAATGAGTGAGACAATTGGTGCTAATTTTGTTGGCACACGAACTAAACTAAATATATTACCATCCTCATATCGTTATGTATGAGCTAGATATAAATAATTTTGGTTACGTCAATTTAGTTTTTTCGTTATTTGGCGACAACAAAATTTGTATCATTGAGATACAAAGAGGTATGACAAGCATAGAGGCCGTGCATTAATTTAATTGAACATTCACAATATATCGGATAGTATCCTTCTGATTTACTTTGCAACACGAGGGACAGAGTCAGAAGTACATAGTCAAACCTTTCTTGAAATGACAATTTAAGCCTATTTTCTTTCTTTTCTGTAGTTATACACTCGTCGTATACACTCTCGTAGCACTAGGTCACCACAGTGGTAAAAACCCGGTTTCACAGTTTTCATGATTCATTGTGTTGTATAGCTATCTCTTTTTGTCAGTCGAGTTTCAGTAGTAAGTAAATACATTTAAAAAAAAATACATGAGCTCCATGGTTGTCATAACTCTTTATTGAGATGGGATCTTCAATCGCAATGTCCAGTGAGCACAATGGGCTACCTTCCTTATCTATAATAGTAGTGGGGTGAATAAATACAGAAACAGGATCCCATCATAATTATGTTATATCAGTATCTAATCTAGGTCTTTTACATAAACATTGGCACATAAAGTGATCACATAATACTCATACGTATATTGAAACATACCTATACATAGTACGAAAGCTAATATCGTCATATATATCCACGATAGTAAAATCCACCGTTATAACTATACAAATACCTAACAACGTAGTATAGATTATTATGAAACGCTCATATAAAATCTACAAAACCGATAAACGATATCTAGGTCATTCTAACAAATGTATGAATATAAAATTTTTAGGCACAATTTTCATCAATGTCAGTGTGTACTGGGTAGTAACGAGCACTGCAGTGGGCGGGATGGGGAACTATTACGACAAGCACCACTATAGATCTAAACTATCGGGTATGGGAGCTACGATAATGCATCACCCACGTACACATACTGTTATAGTGGCAGAAGAGGTGACCTGCCCCCTAGCCAAGTGGCTTCGTCAACAAGCGTTTCTACTAATCGCTACGCTTAAAAGTATGGAAATGACAGTACAAGTCGATAAGTAGATCACGTGACTTATGGTCATTTCCATACATAAAGCGTAGCGATTTGTAGAAACGCTAGTTGACGAAGCCACTTGGCTAGGGGGCTGTAGTTCTACCATGAGTTCATGTTTCGCTGGGAGTCGCCATTCGCTATCGACTAAGTTCTAGTATATTCGTGTGGCTAGTTCCTTGGTTAACCGATATGCGCGCGTTGTAAAACTCGTGGTTGAGCTACTATCAGTAAAAATGCTATTATAGGACTTATATGGGTGAATAAGAATCTACCGCAGCTGGTCACGTGGGCGAGATCCAGTAAGCCTTCAACTAATACATTTTCTCGTAAATATAAGAGATTTGATAATAATTGTACATTTTCGAATTATTAAATTACGTGTTACATACAACAATGTTTTACCTAATCACCTAAGTAAAATACTGAATTATAAAATTAAAATAGAAATCGAAGCGTTATATTCATCTAGAGACAATACTTTATACAAGAACACATCGAATGGAATGACACAGTGTACGAGTAGAGAAATGCAGGTTTGTGACGGTACAATAGTATTAATGTAGGTACGTGTGTGAACTGTTGAAATAAAATCAACTTTACTTCTATGTTATTATGATTTTAATTTCCCTGACGGTTAACACCATCGTCATGTGACAAAAGGCAGCAAGATTCCTTACTCATAACAGTTTGCTCTTGTTTCTAGCCTAAGAGCCCGGCCACGACTTCGCGCGACGGCGACGGGCGACAGCGTTTTTTGCTAAAATGTTGCATGACGCCACGAGCTGCCGATCTAGGCGGCCACGTGCGCGATGCAACATTTTAGCGAAAAGCCGGGCTATAAGGCGTCATCCTAATTGGCAATCGCATCGTGGATCGCACGATCATACGATGCGATTTCGTCGCACGACGACATTGGACACATACATTTCTTTAGTGTCCTAATTGAGCTTGCAATTCATCGCGCGAGTACAGGAACACATTTTTATCGCGCGATGAAATCGCATCGTTTGATCGTGCGATCGTTTACCAATTAGGACGAGGCTTAAAAACAAGTTAGTGCAAGGCCGTAAAATTGATTTTATTTCAACAAAAAAGTATAATTGTATAGAAAATTACAAGTAAAATTAACTAAATTACACAAACAAAGCTTTGGTCACACCAATTTGAACGAGCGATATTAATTTGTTAACACCCACCGCGACGGGCATGGCACTTGGGTCTACGTACGATCACAACAAACGTTTCAATGCACCCCGACTGCGTAACATAGTCGTCTAAAAGGCTGTGGCGTTAATAACTCAAATGTGAACCTAATGTCCACAGACGAAGCTTCGAAATCAATAATCATGGGAGAGTCATCATCGAGACGATATTGCGTAAACTTGGAACAAAGGTATCTCTTGCACTTTTTTTTTTTTTTTTTTGGTTACGACGCAATATGTAAATGCCATTTGACCTCGATCCCTTTTGTTTGCACGGACGAGTAGAACTGTGCGAGGGAGACAAAACGAGATGGCACACCATATGCAATACAATTCTTTATTGCCTGTTAAATAGTCACGCAGTCGAGGGAATAACAACTATGTATTATAATTCTACTTCCAACCTTTACATAACAACCAACTTAATGAACGGAAAATAATCTTCATCTTGACGTTACATTGAACATGTTGCTTAATACTTATAAAATGTAATCACTAACATTATCTTTACTCTACCTAGCATTGTACTACTAGGTCTTGAACATTCACTTTTCGACCTTATATCGTGGTGCTAGAGTTGAATATAGCACATTTTGTTTTTATGTCACAATTTTTTATTAAGCTACATGTCCACCTAAGATAAGCGAAGTAGAGCACTTAAAAAGTTAATTCATTATACTCGAAAAATTTAGAAATTCGATTTTATTTTTTTATTGCTCTCTTGCTGCCTTTACCGTTCACGAGCAGAGCTTCAGTGGTCATGTAGCCTAATGTTTTAACAATATAATTGTGCTAGCTAATAAGCGACGCAGTAATAAAGTACACCGAAAGCTCCTATTAGGTACCCGCGCCGATTAAGAATACTATCAAAACAAACATTATGACCGACTTCGTTCTCTTTCACTCACACGTACGAGCTGAACTGTGAAAACGAGACGGAACTATAATGTTTCATTTAAGGGGCTATGCACGCACAGATTGCGGCAACTGGCAACTCGCAACAAGCTGTTTTCATATAAAACAATTGCGAAAAAATTGCGACAATCGCAGCAACTGATGCTGCAACTGGCAATTGTTTGCTGCAACTGCCAAAAAACTATTAAAAAGTTAATAGTTTCGGCAACTAAGTTGCTAGTTTCGGCAACTAAAGTTGCCCCGTGTGCATAGCCTCTTACTCTTCATTGGCGCGTGTGTATGAAACATGGAAATTACTACAGTGTAATATTTAAATATTTGCATTTGATAACCCCGCTTCAATATGTCTATCTATTGGAATATTTACAGAAATGTATCATCACTTCATGAGGTCAAACATAAACTCGCGATGTTTAAGCTAAGTTTACATTACGCCAGCAGCTCGGCCGAGCAAACTGGGCCCAGTTACTCGGGCATTACTCGACTCGCCTTCCACCATTTACATTGGTAAAGTAACTGGGCCCAGTAGCTTCTGGTAAAAGTACTGGGCCCAGTTGGTCTATGTAACATTCAACTCGCTTTCCGACTGAGTCGACGGTTTACACTGGGCGAGTAAGCAGGTCGAGTCAAGTAAAATAGGTGGTGAGGGAACAACTGGGCCGAGCAACTACGCTCCGCGCGCGACCACTCGACTCGCCCAGTATTCGGCCCAGTTTACTCGCCCTTGCGTTTACATTGGTCGAGTTCGCCTGCTTTTGACGCCTGCTTGACCAATGTAAACTAGGCTTTAGTGCATAAGCACTAAACGTTTCCCGCCATTGTGAATGCATGGCGGTATACAACCATTTATTTAGGAAGACGCAAAATCAAATAATACTAACGACAAAAGTCATACAATTAAATTATTACAAAGTATGGAGGATAGGTGGAGAGCCAATATAGTCTCATTGATTGTGGAAGTTGACACAAGATAGAGGTTCCTCGCAGTTGCCATACACATATTCACTCAAAATTGACATCATTGTTAACAACCAAACATTTTAAAATAATCCTAACATTACTTCTATCATCATAATTATTGAACCTTCCTACTTATAGCACATTAGCGATCACTATCAACAACACCGCGTTTTTGTACACATCATGCTCCCGGCATCCAACCGATCGGTCGATAAGTCCGGCAACTGGTCGTGCGACACGATACACCTTTTTTATTTATAGCACAGTAGCGATCACTATCAACAACACCGCGTTTTTGTACAAATCATGCTCCCGTCGTCCAACCGATCGGTGGATAAGTCCGGCAACTGGTCGTGCGACACGATACACCTTTTTTTATTTATAGCACAGTAGCGATCACTATCAACAACACCGCGTTTTTGTACACATCATGCTCCCGTCGTCCAACCGATCGGTCGATAAGTCCGGCAACTGGTCGTGCGACACGATACACCTTTTTTATTTATAGCACATTAGCGATCACTATCAACAACACCGCGTTTTTGTACAAATCATGCTCCCGTCGTCCAACCGATCGGTCGATAAGTCCAGCAACTAGTCGTGCGACACGAGGCACTCGAGCACGCCACTACGCCCTACACGGTAGTGTAGTAGCAGAGAGGCGATCGCTATGAGTCGGGCTGGAAGTGCGTGACCAGGAGCTTGGTGGCCTTGGCCAGGTCATACGCGGCGGCCCGCACCTCGTTGAGCGGCGACGGCGCGGAACACGCCAGCGCCACCTCTTCACTGGCCGCCCGCAGCTCGCCCAGGACTAGGTTCAGTTCTCGTTCGCTGCATGTCTGGTAGAAAGAGTCGGTTTTTAACTTGTAGCCGAGTCATTTAAAAATATTTTTGAGCGGAGGTAGATTGAGAACACGGCGTGCATAAAGTTTAAAGCATATTAAAGGCGACAAGAGACGCTGACGGGGGTATTTTCAATCTTTCCTGATCAACCCGTTGCGCCCATAGTGACAGGCCGCTTGGCCGCGCAAAGCACCGTACGTAGTGTTCGCCGTCCGGTACTAAGATGAGTGGACCATATACGAAACATAGTAGAGGTCTAGAAGTAATCAGCACACTCGCTAATGCCCGATGGACGACTCAGCGCAAGCGGCGTCGCAATTCGTTTTCGTACTAAAATCTTGTACTGCGACGCGCTCGAAACCAACTACAGAGTGGTCATTAAAATTTTCGAGTACTGTAGAGATGGCGGTATTGAAAAGACATACTCCTATTACGGTAGGTATTCTCTCCCCACGATCGCCTTGGTCTAAGCACTTGGTCAGACTTGGTCTAAGCACCCGGGTCCGAAGACTCCACTAGGCCCGTGACGTCATCACAGTAGGAGTACCTGTGGAAACATGGCGAGTAGCGCCCGCACTGCGTGGCGGATGGCTTCAGCCCGCTCGGCGAGGCTGGGGCGGCGGTGCTGCGCGGCGGCCCACAAGTCCTGTATGGCTCGCGTGACTGCCTCCGCGCGGCGCTGCACCATTTCCGCGCTGGGCAGGGCTTCGCCCGCTGTCTCGAGCACGCCCGCCGTCAGCGACCGGTCCAGGCTCGACAGCGTCGTCAACTGCAATTGGACAACCCGACCACTATACATTTTGAAAATTCGCAGCCAATTGCAATTGATCGGTAAATGACCGGAGGTTAAGCAACGCTTGACAAGGTCCGAGAGATGGGTAACCATTAAGGTCCGACCGAGATCTCGGTCTAGGCCGAGTATGGCCGAGACGTTCTCGGCTAAAATTTACGTCTCGGTCTCGTCGAATATGTTGGGAGAATCTCAGCCATGGCAGACTGCGTATGACTGGAGAATTTGAATTTGTATTCGATTGTGATCAGCTTAAAACCTTAACGGCCTAGCTAGCATCGTACGGCGGCACAAAGTAAAACCTTTTTTTTAATATTTTAATAGTACGTGACTTGGCCGCCTTATTTTTATTTTATAATGTTGGCATCACTAACCAATCCCATAGAGGACTAAAAAAACAAATTGTCGGGTGGTGACATTTTCAACATTTGACATGTTACTCGGACATTTCTCGGTCTCGGCCGTGAATTTATCTTATTCTCGGTCTCGGTCGGCCGAGATAAAAAAACAAGTCTCGGTCGGACCTTAGTAACCTTTATTTTATTGCTGGTAGAGCCAAGACGTCCCAATTTAATCAACGATTTTTTATGTGGGTGGTCAGACTTGCAATACGAGATACAATAATTAATTTTCCTTGGGCGAATGATATGAAAACACTCCCCTACTAGGTCAAGAAAGGTTAACATTCTATAAATCCGAGATTCACAGATAAAGTAGGTACTATGCTAATCCAGCAAAATGTAAACTCAAATATTCAAATCACCAACTACGTTCAATATGAAAATGTTAGGTAAACCTACAGTTAGAATATTAAACTTACTCCGTCATTAATAATTACGATACTGAAAGTTAATGTCTACTACTCGACACCTCTATTAGTATCTACAAAATTAGTATTAATATAGATTAGTACCTGATGTTTAGTAACCTGCCAGTTATTCTTTGGTCCCTCTCTAGTCTCATACATACTGACCGGTCGCTGCGCGGTTTTAACCGACTGTTTCACGTCGGAGTCTTCCGACAGTTGCGTCAGATGCTCAGTCTCGAGACTCTTCCCGCGCTCCTGGGCTTTAGAGACTATGTCTAACGCGGTGGAACAGCACTCGTTCATTGAGTTCTGTGACGTCATACTCTGGTCGTCATCAACACTGCTGGTCGTTTTCAAAACGCTGTTCTCCTTTGTAAGTTGCTCGACTATCGTTTGTAGGCTTCTGAGTTGGCTTTTGAGTTCGGTGATGGTGGAATCTTTGGTGTGGAGTTCCTTCTTGAGCGTTTCGATTTCGTCCTTCTGTTCGGGTATGGCGAGCGCGAGGCTGGTGGGCGAGTGCGTGCGGCGCGGGTCGAGGGTGAAGTGGTCGGGCAGCGACGGGTTGTATGTGGACGATACCGTCTCGCCGGGCCGCGGGACCACGGACAACTGTCGAACGAAATAAGAGTGTTATGGAACCTTCTATCTGTTCTACACTCACTGAGAACGTAGAAAAAAGGTAAATGAGACTATTCATATAACTTTTAGGAGATATTCAAATTTCTGCCTATAAGTTTAATTTTTAATCCAATGTAACTAAAAAGTGTAGTTTTACACTTCTTCTTGCGATCATCCTAGTATTCATCGTAGAAATCGAGAATCTTATTTTTGTGGCTTGTCGCTTTGTTTAGCAGTCTAGGCAAGCGTCGCCTTTACGACTTTTCTCTATTCACACAAACTTAATTAATCGGTATGATACAGATTACAGTGACACTATTATTATCAACTATGACTAATAATAAAAAGAGTATTTTGTGGGTAAAACCCACAATTAGTATTATTACTAACGTCGAGGTCGATGGGCGCGAGCGCGGCGTAGTCGTCGTCGGAGGCGACGGAGTCGTACAGCGGCTCGTCGTCCGACATCTGCGACACGTGCTTCAGGTGGCTCGCCGACAGCAGCGGGTTCACACCACCCGCACCCGCACCCGCACTCGTCGGCGCTGGACCATACAACACAATGACGATGAGGTACTATCCCAACTCCACCAAGCCAAGTAGGCGCCTGTCAAATGTGACGTCACCGGCACCGCGGCAGCGGTGGCGGGTTTGCGGGCGGTACGCGGCCGGGGAAGCCGCATTCCATCCGAGCGTCTTATTGGCTTGGTGGAGTAGTAAATAAGGGGGCGTCCATAAATTACGTGAGGCATTTAAGGGGGGAGGGGGTCGAGCAAAATCTTACGTGGGGGTGAGGGGGGGGTCTCGGCAAATCTTACGTATTTTTTTTACTGCAAGAAACAGTGTAAAATTGCAAGAAAACTGGGTTAAATTAAGTAAACCAGGTTTCTCTTCTAGAATATAGCTTTTGAAAAATCTCACGTGAGATTAAAGGTGGGGGTCGAGCAAAATCTCACCAAGGGGGGGGGGGGAGGGTCGAAAAATCACCTCACGTTATTTATGGACGCACCCTAACCCATAATACAGCCTCTATTTACGAAAAAACGGGGAATCTGAATTATCCAATTATTGATGGGTATTCAGTAAATAAATAATTCAATTTAATAGAAATTTTGCATACGTTGGCAACGGCTATAAAGTATTTAATAATTAATTCCAAAACAAGAATTCTGCCCTCCACGTCAGAAGATCAGTGGCAGATTAAGCAAGAAATAAACCTCTGGGGTGTAGTGTGGCGATGTGTTGTCGGCGCGCGGCGTCGGCGAGCACGTCGCGCAGCAGCGCGGCCAGCTCGGCCGCCGACAGCCGCGCCAGCTTCTGTCGGCCCTGGTTGCGCGGCGCCGACAGCGCCGGGTTCACCGGCAGGAACGCCACGCCGCTGCGCTCCAGACCGCACGCGCTCGTCTGCCATACTGCACACATCACACGACAAGTCACATTTCACACGACGCTACGCGTGTTATTACCAACCAAATAAACACGATATAAAAACTAAATATGAAAACTTTTAGACTGCGTTTCCACTGACACAATTAAGAGACAATTCCCAAAAGTAGTGGATATGTCGCCGCCAACTGGTTTAATACGCCAATCAGTTGGGCAGCTAGGCCGTTCATTAAACGCCGGCACTCAATACAATGGCTAAAGGACGCTTAGGCAAATTGTTGAATGCAACGTTTAATAAAGGGGCTGAACGTTGCTTAGCCGCTTGGGTGAATGACATTTGTGTATATTATTAGGGTGACCATGACGTCTATGACAAAGTCGACTTTTTCTGGGTTCGGGGTCACCAGTAACCTAACACGAAGGAAATGACGGGGATTTCCTTCGAACCTAACCCAGCCAAGTCGAGTGCCCCAAAGTCCCGAGCTCGCTTCGCTCGCTCACGCGTGCAAAATGTAAAACGTTTTCATTCTAAACATTGTTTTACTAAGGTATCCAGATGATGAAATGACATCCAGTAATCCTGCATAAGCGTCCGTATGCTTTTAGAATAATTCATGGTCACCTTAGCCTTTCGAACATCGTTGATAACCTCAATTAGTTTAAATTCGGTTCCGTCTCATTATTCGTAGTTAAATCCATGTAATAGTCTTGGTTTACTATTAGTAATTATCAATTGAACTTTTTAACACACTATAAAACCACTAAACACGGTAATTCGACAAAAAAACAACACGCATTTAATCAGCTGTTGACAAATAGGGACGCCATATTTGTTAGATGACTACTGGCGCTGCAGTGGCGGAAAAAGAAATTAAATTTAAATGACCCGGTGGCTTATATTTCAGCCTTCTCCAAAAGGCTAGCTTTCAACCAGCCAACTCGTTGGATGTTTTGCTATATGTGTCAATTCAACGAACGGCCTAGGCGTCCAATTGAGTGTCGGCGTTTAATGAACGGCCTAGCCGCCCAATTGAATAGCGTATTAAACCAGTTGGCGGCGACAGATATATACATATATTCCAAACAGATGAGCAAGAGTGACAATAAAAAAAGTAGTATGTATTAGTAGTTCCATAGTTGAACTGCGAAAGTGACAGGTAAAACTAAATCAGTACTTACTTGCTTCGGTTTCTCTGCGATCTATTTCATCATAGATGTCCATAACTAACTCTTCGAAAAGGTGGTTCGGCAGCTGAAACGGAAATAAAAATTACGGCATTTCATCATCGAAGTAGACTTTCATCTAAATCTAAATCTTTTTTTTTCCAAATTTATTTTTAGGTAAACATTAGTTAAGGTGGGAGTTGGTTGCGGGCGGCACGACGGCCGACGGCAGTTGTCGTCGTCAGTTTCATAGAAATTGGTGCCGTCGTGCCGTCGCAGCACATGTCATCGTGACAATTTTGTATAAACTGACGGAGACAACTGCCGTCGGCCGTCTTGCCGCCCGCAACCCACTCCCACCTTAACTAATGTTTACCTAAAAATAAATTTGGAAAAAAGAACATATATCATATTGTCATAAGCAGTTTTAGTTGTATTATGCTAGTATATATTCTGACCAGTTGCAGCTTGCCCCTGGCGGCCTTGGCGACGTCGGTCATCTCGTGCGAATCGTGCGCGCGCGGCAGCACGTAGTGGCGCGCGGCGAGCGGGCCGCGGGCCGCGCGCTCGGGCCGCGCGCCCGTCAGGAACCACACGATGCGGTCCGTGGCCTCGTGCACCAGCTCCGCCACGCGCTCCGACAGATCGCCGTGACCGCCTTGCCTATAACAACAACAAACTTTTTGTTCTTCGTCATCGCCTCGCGGGCCATCTTTAAATTACGTCACACGAATTTCATGATTTTTTTACCCCTTTGTCACAGCTGGTCACATTTGTGACTTCCCCCTACGACGACACAATTTTTTTTCAATTTTCAGAATTTTTCTAATTTCGGTTTTAATACTTAGATAAATTAGATTTTTAAATGTGACATCACGAAACTTAGGAACCCTCCCACGACTTCCACCCCTTGTCACACAATGTCACATTTCATCGACCCCCTCCAACGAATCAAGGTAAAACATAACCATCGCAATCCAGATTAATTGTGTATGAAGTATGCGACAATATGACTTGGGTGATCCCACTGGGGATTTGCGAGCGTGTTTTCAGCGGGCCAATCCACCAACTGTTAGAACAGACTCACAGCGCGTGCTTATGTGTGCATGGCTAGATCGTGTATGCAAATGTCTGTCGGGTGCACTACCTCAGGGGAACCTAACTTCTTCGCATCAGTTCAGACACAGCGGAAAAATGCGCGAGCAATTTACAGGCTCCATTTAAAATAGGGCCGTATTACCATAGCCTAAAGTCGGCTCTGTCGCGAGCATGCTAGCGCATTTTTCCGCTGTCTGAACTGACCCTTCCAGTCGTATGATAGATACTGTTACCACCAGTAGAACTCCAGAAATTACCTAATATGTCAACTTCTTACATACATACATACATACATATAATCACGCCTGTTTCCCGTAGGGGTAGGCAGAGACCACTTCTTTCCACTTGCTACGATCCTTACATACTTGTTTCGCTTCGTCCACTTTCATTCTTCCCTTCATACATGCTCTTCGGTTTAGGGTACTCTTGACACTTCTCTTGAACTTCTTACATGTGCCGATCATATGAATTGCAATATTATCAACCCATTTACTTGCATTTACGTGCAAAGTAAATACGCTACCGACACGATAACAATCTAGGACAAAGCTTCCTTATCATGAGTTATTGCTACCAGCGTCTCATCACCTACCAGTTTACAAACATTAACATCATTATAACAGTAGATTTAAGGTTGGCACTCATGTATCAACTCGGCACCCGACCAGCACCACCTCGCCGCTAGGCGTCCATTCGTTGTCGTTGTGGTCCGCGGGCGGACGCTGCTTTTACACCATAAATGTCACGTGATCACCCAGTGGACCGCGCGTGGTCAACGAGTGAACGCCGCGTGGTCAGCGCGGGGTCCACTTTTTTCCGGCTCAGTTAGTGGATGCCGACCGACGAGGCGATGCTGGTCGGGTGCCGAGTTGATAGATGAGTGCCAACCTTTATTACACCATCTTATCTATGAATGCACAATAACATAACTATTTAAATACCCAGTTAACCACACATTTTCTGTAGGTGTTAATCTGCGCCGGAAGACCTTGTTTCGCCTTATCGATGCTTAAACCAAAGGTTACAGGTAACCAGCTATACTCAATAAGTATTACGGTGTCATGGAGCATTGAAACAAAACAGATCTCACCGACGTCTGCGCTAATATCGCGTGCATTGTGGCCGACTCGACCTATAAATCGTGCTATCTTGTTACGAGAATAGCTATTGCGCGGATTATTTAACAAGTTTTACGTATTAATAGCGGTTAGGTCATACTGTAAGCGATACAGAATGCGAGGATAGATAAATATTATACCTGTAGAACAGAACATTACTTTTAAGCTGGAACGATGGTGTAACATTCCAAAAACTACTTTGTTCCCTCAATGTTAGAAAGACGGGCCCGTTAGCGTGGTTGGCGCGGAGGCGCCTTTCACGCTGCAGGTCGTAGGTTCGATTCCTACTCGAGACATGCATTTGTGTGCATGAACATGTCTGTATGTCCGGAGTCTGGGTGTATATGTATATTAAGTATGTATTTACAAATAAAAAAGTAGTATACGTAGTAATATCAGTTATCTGGTTTCCATAGTACAAGCTCTGCTTAGTTTGGGATCAGGTAGCCGTGTGTACAAAAATGTCCCAGGATATTATTATTATTATTACTTTCTTCAACAAACCTTGTTGCAAAAGAACTTCAAACCTGGGGTGCTACCACGGTTTGCGAAACGCAACTTACGTTAACGAACGATATTCAATCCGAAATTTTGCTAATTTGCTACTCTTGTTCTTTTGCGGATGGGCACACGAAGTACGGATCCATAGACAATTTTCGTGAACGAATGGGACGAGCAAAATAGTGTGGTTGCTTTTTGACGTCAACTTCGGTAAATTACGGTTTTTACTTTATCTTGAAATAATTAAACTAGGTAGCTTTATTTTTAAATTTTACGTATAGTATGTGGTAAATCAAGCATTACTTGTAATATTCATGCAGAAAATATTAATATATGGGTAAAAATTTATATTTTGAACAAAAAATACCATAGACAGTATAATTCTCTATAGTGTTTATGGTGTTCCCTTTTACGGACATTGTTAACCAACTAAATTGAAGAGTACTATTTCTTGCGAACGATTGGTAGTAACGTATGACAATCAAAATTATCCGTATATTCACACTCTGTCAGTCAATGTTTATGTTGTGAGATTTTTCGTTTGAATTAATTGATGTTTTCTGAAGTTAGTTTCTCAAGTGTTGTATTAATAAATGATGTTTCCAAGTGCTTCTTACATACTTCGGAATCGTGATACACATTCCGTATAAAAGCTTCAAGCCATTTTGTCGGCATTTTGGGTCTCCAAAAGTTTGTCTTCCAAAACATGTAAGTAAACATTATAAATATACATAGTAATTAGTTATTTCACTAAATATATCTCATTTCCTTAATAATAACAATGCATATCTACATCTTTTCAGTTTAAAATGGCTACACAAACGGGTTATGGGGAATGTAGAAATCCGCCACGAAACCACGAGCCACTTAGAACCCCCGAGTCTACCACCGATGTGACAAGAATCCCGGACCTCCAGAAGTTGTGAGTATTTGTTAATGGTATTTTCAGTAATGCTATCATAAATATTTTAGTACATGATGGATTTGTATGAAATATCTTTCATAAGTCATTTCAGCCAAAGGCCGTCCACTGCTGGACATAGTAGGTACCCTTAAGCATAATCAGGGCAACTATTTAACTTAGTAAAAAGTGTCCATTTAGTTAAAATTATTTTTCTAAACCCGTTAAGTGTCCGAGGCATTTTTTGTTGAAGTATTTAAATTGGAATGTTGTTTTGCAGACTCACAACCTACACATACCAGAAGGAAAAGGCAATCAACTGCTGGCTGTGATGTCAGAAGCTTGATACAATTGGAAGAGGACCGTGCAGAGAGATAAACAGTCAGGAACACCGAGCTCGCAGGCATCAGGGGCTGCCCTATTACAGCTGTGTGGACTTCTTAGAGAATAGTAATTAAGATACTTAGAATTAGATGAGTTACATTCAGCAATTAAGTCCTGTCTATCATGGGAGATGGGTTTGTTGGACGCCTTACTATAGCCAGAGTGTCAGCCTTTAGTGAGGAAGTCATTCTTCAAATCTCATCAAATAATTCTACATCTTTGTTGTTAAAATATTTCTTCAACGATAATTGATGTCATTATAAAGATGAATTTTTATGTAAGAATTTAAATCTATTTTAAATTAAATCCATCAAATCTCATTTGATTACAATATGTCATGATTCTATTAGCTATTAAATTTGCTTTATTTTCAGACCAATCAACCAACGCCATCCACATCCAGTCAAACAAGCCAACCACCGAGCTTCCCACAGCCTCAGTTTGTTTCAAGATTTGCCTGAAGTCATGTAGTTTGCCGTATACAGCCAGGAAGCGTCTAGTCACTCCACACAGCATGTACACTGTTATTGTTATTTACCATGACGTTTGTAGGTAGGGGTTAGAATAAATAAAACTATTATAATAAGGGTTTTTTTTTATTTTACCTTAAGGTACCGATTTCCCTAGCTATGCATAAATATTGTACCTAGTAATATGTAATGCTGAATAGAGAAAATAAAATCGTAGAAATTCCTACGTCAATGGATATAGGTACAAACTTCTATACATGCTTAGGGCAGTAATTACTGTTATTTACCATGAACTTTGTAGGTAGGGGTTAGAATAAATAAAACTATTATAATAAGGCATTTATTTTTATTTTACCTTAAAGTACAACTTTTTATAAGTTTGAAAGGTGTAGCTGTTGAAAAGAAACGGGGCAGGAAGCGCTTGGCATTTTTTTCACATCTCCTAAAACAAAGTAAAAATAAATTAAAGTAAATGAATTATATTTATACATAACTTATGTAAAACACAGCAGGCTATTATAATTTTACCTGCTGTTTCAGGACAGTAATGTAGTGCGAGCTGCCGAGCTGCCAAAAGACATCTCCATCGACCTTTCAATATGCCAAATGTGCGTTCTATGGTGGTGCGTGCACTCTTTTGGACAGAGTTGTATCTTCCCTCAGGAGAGTCTTCAACAGCATTATCTATAGGTATCATCATATGCTCCCTTTGAGCGTAACGAGAATCGCCTAAAATTTTAAAATAAATATTAATGTGAGTTACATTACATACATTATTATATTATATTTTTACACAAATAAATCAATTCAAACATGCCTAATAGATAAACTATTTCACTCTGGAGACCCTCCATGTGGGTTCTTATGTCACACTCTCTCCAAATATATGCATCATGTGTTCTCCACAAAATGAAGCGTCCACATTATAGCACCCACTGTCGCATATCTAGAAAAGAAAGTTATTCAATGTAATATACATAAATAGAAGGTAAGTATAGAGATTAATGGGAATCATATACAACAGTACCTAGATCTTACACCAACAACATTCAAACAATAATTAATATTTGGTCTTATACTCAAAACTTGAGTATTAATTGAATGAAAATGTTTTCAATTAAAATATTTTTCCTCTTCCTGCGAAGGTGCAACAATAATTGCAATATGAGTGCAATCAATGCACCCAATCACACCCGGAAGCCCATATTTTTCATTAAATATGGAACATTATGATATCACATTTATTCAAAACACACTAAGCCAATATTAATAATAAAACTTAGATACATGTTAGCTAGGTACTCACCGCCGCTTAATGAGATGCCTTTCATTAATATTTTGCGGGAATTTTATGTATTTCCTTAGTATATGGAGTGCATTGAGGGCAGTCGTAACCTCCTGCATACAACAAGTCACAGTCTGTTGTGCCATGGGCCCGTCTAGGTTTTGTCCCACAGATCCTTGGTAACTGCCTCAGGCATAAAAATTCAAGGCCGTAAGGACCTGAAAAAAAGATGAGGATTATGAACAGAGAAATGCCAATATTTATTTAAGAAAACGATAAAAAATATACACCACCTTAGTTGTGAGGTCGATTCCATAACACCTCCGAAGTGGAGGTAACAACGGCACTATTTCCTTACACAACTCCTCAAATTATTGCCGACTGAGTCTGTAATTTCCCACAAACTCTTTGAGTCAAGAATTTGGCTAACATTTAATTGATTCCGCAGGCGACGCCGACTTCTTCTACGCTCTAAACGTTCCTTACATAGAGCAGCCTCGATTAAAACTAATCTTGCAGCCATTTTAATACAATTTTCTAATAAAATCAACACAAACGATAATCAAACGATAACACTTTTGGTTTCGTCGATTTTGAGGTTAATATCGCGAAAATCATCTGTCAAAATCAAATTTTCGTTCGGAACATTTACCAATTAGAGTAGGTTTAGAGAAACGATCCGTCAAACAATTTGCGTTCGGAAGAAATTTCGGAACGGATGAGAACCGTGGTAGGAAACACGCGAAATATCGTCCGCAATATCGTTTTCGTTTGAAAGCGAGTAGCACCCCTGTACTGAATTTGAGACCTTGAATTTCGATCAAAAACATCACAGAACACTAGGGGTATTCACATTTGACGTAAAGTTTCCTTTAACTAATAGCAGCCTACTTTTTTCTCCTTCCAAAGCAATTTCTGACGCTCGAAACGTTTCCGCGAGCAATCAGCTGACGGAAAAACCTACTTCACGGATTCCGTGTGTCAGAAATTTCTTTAAAAAGAGAAATAATCGGCTGCTACAGTTGACGGAAACTGTCCATCCGTGAATGTGGGGGTATTCAGTTCTCGTAAAGAGGGAATGCAGGATTTTTATGCCAATATACACTAAAGTGTTGTAGGGACGTTAAAGTGTGTACACATCTGAGGGTGTGTGTGTAGGTATTTGTAGTGATACTCACAGAAGTGAACTGACCGATAACGTCGCCCAATCTAATCAAGCGACTTCTGAATGGTTAGCACACGCACTAAGACAAGACTTCTGTCACGCATTATGTCGCAATCAGTCGCTCTCTCTCTTAAATTGCCCGTGAGAGAATGAGCCGAAACCGATTTATGTCTTGTCACGGCCGGTTGTGCTGCCAATGCTGTGGAGTTTTATATTGTTTTATACCACATACCTGGCGCAGTCGGCGGGCGTGAGTCCCGCGTGGTCGCGGGCCGTGGGGTCTGCGCCCCACGCCACCAGCAGCTCGGCCTGCGCCGGCTGCCCCGCGCGGCACGCCACGTGCAGGCACGACGAGCCCTTCTCCTGCACAACACATAACTATGTTAGGGACTTTGATCGACCAAACCGAACCGCCTGTCTAGTTCAGAAAAAGAGGCTTTACTCAAGTCTTGAAATGAAACAAAACTTCTGGTCCATGTAATTTGGCCATACACCATAATTTATTGTGAAATTGGGTGATGAGAATGGTTTTAAATTGCGTTTTTTTACGTACATTTAATTGATGTTCTTATCACTAAAATAAAACCTTTCTTATCTCATGGAGTCATAACAATTTACTATCAACCAAAATAGAAAGTGGGTGACAGTATTGATAAAAAAGATAGCAATTTTAGCTGCCTACAAAAAAACTCCTTAGCTTATCAATAAGAAATCCAGGGCTTTAATTTGGAGTCATTTAAGAAACACCAGCTCTACTGACTTCTATTTCAACAATGCCCACACTATTGTATACGAAACCCTGGCTGTAATGAACACAGCTAGTACTAGTCGTGAAGGGTAAGGTAGTGAATGGTAAGGTAGTGACGGGTAAGGTAGTGAAGGGTAAGGTCGTGAAGGGTAAGGTAACGAATGGTAAGGTCGTGAATGGTAAGGTCGTGAAGGGTAAGGTAGCGAAACTAGTGCATGGTAAGGTCCTGAATGGTAAGGTAGCGAATGGTAAGGTAGTGAATGGTAAGATCGTGAATGGTAAGGTCGTGAATGGTAAGGTAGCGAATGGTAAGGTATGAAACTAGTGAATGGTAAGTTCGTGAATGGTAAGGTAGTGAATGGTAAGATCGTGAATGGTAAGGTCGTGAATGGTAAGGTAGTGAAACTAGTGAATGGTAAGTTCGTGAATTGTAAGGTAGTGAATGGTAAGATCGTGAATGGTAAGGTAGCGAATGGTAAGGTAGTGAAACTAGTGAATGGTAAGTTCGTGAATGATAAGGTAGTGAATGGTAAGATCGTGAATGGTAAGGTCGTGAATGGTTAGGTAGCGAATGGTAAGGTAGTGAAACTAGTGAATGGTAAGGTAGTGAATGGTAAGGTACCTGATTATAGTAGTTGGGGTCTGCGCCCTGCGCCAGCAGCCGCATGGCGGTGTCGAGCGAGCCGCTGCGCACGGCGCTGTGCAGCTGGCGGCCCAGCTCGCCCGGCGGCTCGTCGCGCCGCGCGCGCAGCACGTACGCCAACCTCAGGTGTTTTGCTAAGATGAATTCTGATTTCACTGGGCTACAATACACAATCAGAATATTGCTTTATTACTGTTAATATAATATACTTAAATATAATAAGACTTACAGGGTAAAAAAATAATAAAACTGGGTTGTGAATGTACATTTAATATTTTTATTTAATGCCATTGTAAGCATTATCAAAAAGAAAACGAAAACTGTTACGTTTTGCCTGCTTGAATTTGCATTTGCAAAAACTACTGGTCAGATTTTTAATGGTGGGGACTGTGGAGATAGCTTTTGTCCCAGTTTAACAACTAAGTTACTAAGGCATACAAAGAATTGCTGGCACACCATAAAGAATGGAAGAATACTTCATGGTTGTCCTGTTCACATACTCTACAAACTATCATCATAAGTATGATAACCTGTATATTGCTATAAATAGTATTATATTTTTGAGTCAGAAGAGACTATGACATCAAGAGGAAAATTAAGTAAAATAATAAATAAATATGGTGTAACTGACACATTATAATATTTAAATAAAAAACACATTTGATTTTAAAAGAAACTATCATTTTTAGATCAGCTTCTCAAGAGTTGGTACTGGGTTTGACTGGTTGGTTCCACAATGCTATGGTATAGCATAAATATGTTTACCAAAAAAACTGAAAATTGTGTAAAAGTTTTATCATGCCTGATTATAGGTACCTACTTATTATTTATGTAAAAAAAGTTCAATATGTAATTTATATAAAAAGTATAATGTGTTAAAACCTACTCTTATAGTCAAGTAATTTCAAAAATAGTTTCATACCTGAACTAATCAATTAATTAGTTTTGATAGTAATATACTTAAATATAATAAGACTTACAGGGTAAAAAAATAATAAAACTGGGTTGTGAATGTACATTTAATATTTTTATTTAATGCCATTGTAAGCATTATCAAAAAGAAAACGAAAACTGTTACGTTTTGCCTGCTTGAATTTGCATTTGCAAAAACTACTGGTCAGATTTTTAATGGTGGGGACTGTGGAGATAGCTTTTGTCCCAGTTTAACAACTAAGTTACTAAGGCATACAAAGAATTGCTGGCACACCATAAAGAATGGAAGAATACTTCATGGTTGTCCTGTTCACATACTCTACAAACTATCATCATAAGTATGATAACCTGTATATTGCTATAAATAGTATTATATTTTTGAGTCAGAAGAGACTATGACATCAAGAGGAAAATTAAGTAAAATAATAAATAAATATGGTGTAACTGACACATTATAATATTTAAATAAAAAACACATTTGATTTTAAAAGAAACTATCATTTTTAGATCAGCTTCTCAAGAGTTGGTACTGGGTTTGACTGGTTGGTTCCACAATGCTATGGTATAGCATAAATATGTTTACCAAAAAAACTGAAAATTGTGTAAAAGTTTTATCATGCCTGATTATAGGTACCTACTTATTATTTATGTAAAAAAAGTTCAATATGTAATTTATATAAAAAGTATAATGTGTTAAAACCTACTCTTATAGTCAAGTAATTTCAAAAATAGTTTCATACCTGAACTAATCAATTAATTAGTTTTGATAGTTACTCATGTACATCATAAAGGGGAAAAAATAATAAATATACTTTTACTAAATTTCTATCTTAGTTATTTTAAATATTAAATTTTGAGTCCTTACTGCAATGGGTCTTTGGGTTGTGGTTTCTTCCTCAAGTGCTTGGGTGCTGATGTGTCCAGTAGCGAATGCTCCCATATGCTGTTCACATTCTGTGCGGTGAGTGCGTGCACCATCTGGTCCATAGATGTACGTAAACCAGTTTGTATTATTATACATGAAATTGGGGACAACTTTTTCTATAGTATAAATTTTTATCAAGCTTTTGCTACCAATCTCTTGGACTTATTAGCAAATTGTGTATAATATAATATATCCTGGGACATTTTTCACACATGGCTACCTGATCCCAAACTATGCAGAGCTTGTACTATGGCAACCAGATAGCTGATATTACTACATATACTACTTTTTTATTTGTAAATACATACTTAATATACATATACACCCAGACTCGGGACATACAGACATGTTCATGCACACAAATGCTTGTCCCGGGTAGGAATCGAACCTGCGACCTGCAGTGTGAAAGGCGCCTCCGCGCCAACCACGCTAACAGGCCTGTCAGTATATTATTATTTGCATTTTTTTGTGTTCCATCATTCACCAACCTATCTAGAATGTCAAGGATTGTGGGACAATAGTCAATCATTTTATTTATTTTTCTGTATTTTATACCTTGGCTCTTAGCTAGGCATTTGGCTGAGTTGTCTCAAGCGCACTTTGACCCTATAGGATCTGGTGCTGAGTACTGTCCTAATTAGATAAAGAATAAAATAAGTATTATTACTTTGTCGGGCACTATATTTTTAAGTCTTTACAGTTATCATGTAGGGTACTCGTTACAATTAAGTCTCATCAATTTATAGAGCATTTTCTGTGTCATGTAGCTAATTACTCACCATAATCAACAAGCAGCCATCTATTTGTTCAATTAAAACAAATTAATGTCAACTAGGATGACTAACCACAGAAACAGCATGATTTAAGTCCATTTCTAAAAGACACTGGGAATGAGAGGAACATATTTGGGTTCTAGAATCATGTAGGTACTTACAGCCAGTAATGAAGGTGGCCATGAGCCCTGCCGCAAAGATTTAACGTGTGATATATGGCGTCCCATGCTGCGGTGGACGCTACAGCACTCGGCGCACAGCAGCAGCCCGCGGTTGATCGACGCCCACGACGGGTCTGCGCCCACCAAGCATAAGAAAAAGCACTCAGAAATTGCCAGAGAAACAATCAGAACCGCTATCTAAAACTAGAATATCGTCCTGACCTGATGCACCGCAATCCGCGCATACGTCCACCGTAGAGCGGTGTTTAGACCGCGATATTATCATTTTAGTAACACCTAAGGAAGACAATTAGTCGCAACCACAACACTGCACGATTTTCTACACTTATTTAGCTAGTTTCATGAGCAGATTTTCGATACAAAAATAAATCATTTTATGAAACGTCAATCAAAATAAATTGACGACGCCACAGAATAAAAAATATCACTGCTGCCAACTGCAGAAAAAATCTAGACGTAAAAATAGGTAGGTATCTATGGATTGGATTCCACGTGGTATCTGGCACAGCCTTAACAAGTGTTGCCATTTTCTAGATAATTTCAGCAAAATAATAGCAAAATGTCAAAATTATAGTCTATGGATTGTGGGTTTCACGTACACGTCATTCATTGTTTGTGAGGTTATTTGTAGCGAAATAAAAATGAAGATTTCTTTAATTTTAGCAATAACGGCGTGCTTTTCGTTTGCATTAGCCGAGCAAGAAACATTAGTCCTAGTTGATAATCTAAATGTAAGGGAAACTCATTCACAATTCTTCAAATCTTTGCAAGGTAAGCAATGTCTACGTCGGCGAAGCCGGTATTATATGCCTATATGTCCTCTAAATGTAATGACTATCAAATTCCTATATAGAACGCGGCTACACCCTCACCTACAAGCTAGCCGACGATGCTAACCTGGTGCTGTCCAAATATGGGGAATATCTGTACAAGAACCTGATCGTGTTCTCGCCGTCCGTGCTGGAGTTCGGCGGGCAGATCGACACGGAGGCCATCACCAAGTTCATCGACGATGGCGGCAATCTCCTCATGGCCGGTAACGCGGCTGCCGGGGATGTGTACAGGGAAATTGCTTCTGAATGCGGGTTTGAGGTAAACTTACTCAGTCTTTTTAGTTCAAGTCATTGAGCAATTCAGTCAATGGATAAATTTAATGTTGCCTACCTACATCTACTTTATTGAAACTAATAAAAATAATGTATGTAACATATTTTCTATGTATTTTTTTAAACAATAATATCATCATCATCATCATCTGCCTATAGCTGTCCACTGCTGTACATAGGCCTCCCCCTACATATAGTCATTAAAAAAAATAAAAAATAGGCATCCCCCAATGCAGGCGTGCATACTACAATAGTATACTTAGCAGGAAATATAATAAAATGCATTATTAAAATAAGTAACATTCTCAATTTATTTCAGTTAAAAATACAATGTCAATTTACACAGCTCACACATTATTTCTCCTCCCCAGATGGATGAAGAGTCAGCAGCAGTGATAGACCACTTCAACTATGACCAGTCAGACGATGGTGAGCACACCAGGGTCGTGGTGTCTCCCAAGAACCTGATCAAGTCGTCCACCATAGTGGGTGATCAGAACACCAAGCCCCTGCTATTCGAGGGCACTAGCCTCATCCTGGATAAGGATAACAGCTTGGTGCTCCCCATCCTGTCTGCAGACTCCACCGCTTACAGTTACAATCCTAAGAGCCAGGTTTGTTCAATGAATACATTATTTGATTAGTTGCTGTTGGCCACAATTCTGTTCAAACCCATATTTTCCAATATCTGTGGTGAATTTATGTTGAAAAGAAGATACATGTATGCATAGGCCATTCCTTGAATTTGTATTTATGTGACTTATAGGAAAATATGTTCATTTATTTTATTATACATACATACACATACTCAATTGGCACACCAATTAAATTTAAATATGGTTTTTAATGTTGTAATGTATTATCAATTAAGATAGCAATATGCATAACATTGTTTTATCATAATTAAAACACAATATTAGTTGCCATGTATGATTGCTTGAGACTACAGAATAACCCATTGTCATTATTTCCATATTACACTAGGTGAAAGAGTACCCTCACGCCGTAGGCCGCAAGACAGTTCTGATCGCCGCGCTGCAGGCCAGGAATAACGCGCGCATCGTCTTCAGTGGATCTCTCTTCTTCTTCTCCGACGAAGCTTTCAACTCGGCTGTCTCTAAAGTCCATGTAAGTTTATCTTCATATTGTATTTACATTGTATGCTTATTTTTAAACTAAAAATAAGTTGCGCTCTAATTGCACCCTCAATTTAGTTACTCAATTCTTGGTTATCCATGAAGAAAATAATATTTTTTCTAAGAATTTGTTCTGCATGGTGCCATTAAAATTATAGGGTGACAAAGTGAAGTCGGACGTGTCCGGCAACAAGGACCTGGCCGTCCGCCTCAGCGAGTGGGTGTTCGGAGAGCGCGGCCGCTTGCGCGTGCGCAGCGTCAACCACAACAGGCAGGGCGAGAAGGAGTCCTCCAACACATACACCATCACTGACACTGTAGTATGTATAGCATTTATTACAGTTTCAGAATGCCAATAGAGGTATAAGGAGATAGGAATGTAGAAGCAGAATGGTAAGCTTCCTTGACTGCTAATATCAGCCAGGGACGCATTGCGCCGACCACATAGGTGGATAAAGATAGGCAAAAAAAATATAAAAAAAATACGGTCGAATTGAGAAACCTCCTCCTTTTTGAAGTCGGTTTAAAAAGGGTTATGACTATAAAAATAAAGTTATGTACCCTTTTACTATAAAAAAAAACAATGTAAAAAAGACAAGCCTGCTGAGTTTCTTGCCGGATCTTCTGTCGAGGTCGCATTTCCGATCCGGCAGTAGAATTTAAGGAAAAAATGAAAAATGACAATTTGTATGTGCCCCCGTAGGCCTAAACAAAATAAACGCTTTGACTTTGAGTATGCAATTCAAACCTAAAAATTCTTAAACTACCTAAATTAGATAAATTGTTATTGCAACCAATTCTTACTGAAATAATGACCTTGTTTCGATCATAATTACTCATACCCGGATTAACACAATCTACATAATTTACACAGGTGTACAGAATTGAAATTGAAGAGCTCAAGAACGGCAAATGGCAACCATTCGAGGCTACCGACATCCAGCTGGAGTTCGTCCGTATCGACCCGTTCATTCGCACCACGCTGCAGAAGAAATCCAATGGGGTGTATGAAGCGGTGTTCAAGGTGCCCGATGTCTGGGGCGTGTACCAGTTCAAGATAGATTACGATAGAGTTGGATACACTAGGCTCTATCACTCTACGCAGGTGGGTGATAAGATTAATTGAAAGGCGTCAAATGTGTATACAGCGGTAGCGAAAAAAATAAAATAAAATAATATAAATATAACGTCACGACTTTTATCCCCATTCGGGGGGTAGTCAGAGGCTTGAGTGGCCATACCACCACATTGTGGAGGTATTAAGCCAACTCAAAGCCCACGTTTCACCAGATAGTCAGAACCCAACGTGACAGGTGGTGAACCTTGTCGCCGTGTATACAGGAACTGACTATTACCTAATCCCGAGGGATATGTAGGCCAAGTAGTCCAAGTCTGGTTTACAAGGCCACAAATTTATCTGACCCAGTGGTTAAAAAAGGAACTAAAATTTGCAATAGAGAAATGTCATATTTCGGCAGTTTTGTATTGACATTAGAGACGCTCTCGGCTGGCCAGCAGATTAGTTTTTCGAACTATATCAGCCAGAACTCCTCTGCCACTTGCAGCCACTGGTTTTATATGACTCTTGTGACAATATTCCAAAAAAAAATGAACATAATATATTTGGAACAGCAACTGTACAATGTACAAGTGCGTGACGCTCATTCCTACAGTCGCCTTCAACATTTATTGGACTGGGAATTGTATTATTCTAACATAGACTACACTACACTACGGGAATCGAGCTCGTTCCTGTGTACAGTGTTATCTAGGTTACCTAAGCCCACATTCTGGAAGTATCTGCCTACCGTTTTGCGGTACAAAGGCGTGAAGGTACTCCTTATTTATATTTGCGTATGTTTGTGTGCAGGTGTCGGTGCGCCCGCTGCAGCACACCCAGTACGAGCGGTTCATTCCGAGCGCGTACCCGTACTACGTGAGCGCGTTCTCCATGATGGTCGGAGTGTTCCTGTTCTCCTTCGTGTTCCTCTACTACAAGGAGGATTCGCCTAAAACTAAGAGCGAATAAAATATTTTTGTTCTCATACCTACCTAATATGTGTGTTTGTAGTATGTGACTTTTTGTGCAATTGGAAGGAGGTATCCTAAAAAATATATAAATGTATTTGATAAAATAAGTTACTGTTCTTTTATTATTCAGTTTTTAGTTGCGAATCTGGAGTATTCCGCGAGTGGGTGAGCCTGCCGCGGGTAGGTAGGTAACCTATATGAAATCCGTGGGGCTACCACAGAAGTATACGCCATAAATTTATAAAAGTACCCACAGTTTCACCAGCACGTATTACGGCTCTCTCTGATTTATATTGGATGCCTTTACTTCTCTTGATTGTTTTCCCATCGATGGGATGTAGGTATCTATGTACACAATACTTTGGCTTGGTTTGTCCCCATTTTATATATCATAGAAAACGAAAATAATATGATAATTGAGCGGCAACATTACTGTAGTGTTACCAACTCTTGCTCTCAATATTTACGAAATCTTCGAAACTAAATAATTATATTTTATAGGTCATTAGGTACCTATTTCCCTTGATATACCCCTATAATCTTTGTTTGTAGTGATTTTTATTCTGCAGGAAAATAATTTCTCTCATATTTTTATGTGAACGCATCTGTTATTATTATATTGACATTCCAGTGGATTATTCTTGAACGCAACGGTTCTAAATGGCAATGGCATGCATGTCATACATGGCTTTTGTAAAAATTAATATCGTAAAAATGGTCTAATTTACGATAATATGTATATAATAGCTCTGTAATTGATCTTATGAATTTAGTTCCGTGCCAAATAACTTTAAAAATTGCGTATAAAGTGTGAATTTTGCGAATAATTAAGTGTTCCTTAGTGAATTGGTGTCGCCGTATTTCTTCATAAATTGCAAACTTTTCACGTTACTTCTTCGCCCAGTGTTGATTAGCATAATTGTGCGATCGTGTCGGGACTTATGACCGATAAGTTGGTGATAGTGCGCGTTGCAGTGATGTGTTTACATCTGTAACTGTCCCAGTAAGTATGCTATGATGTCATTGTAGTGACTATACCATAAAAAAACTGTTGGCTTTGTGCCCACCCGTTTTCCTGGTGCATGTGACTCCAATACGGATTTGAGGAAATGTCCACGCGGGAAAAGCTCAATGAACCCTTTAGGTTATAGCCAACCTGTTGTTGTTATTTTATTATATCATTGTGATCATTACAGTTCTCCACTATAGGGCGTGAATGTCTTGTTTTTAAATATTTTTTTATAATTGTGACAGCATATTAATTACACATATTTTTATTCTTAGAGCCACATAATTATGTGAGCAATGTTAAGTGAAATGTTAAAAAAGGTATTGTACAAAATGACTACCTCCTTTATTCTGTAAACAAACATATTTGTAAAAAATAAAGGAGCAGTACTAAATTATCAACACTACTAACATTGAAAGTTAAGCATACTGCATATTCTTGCACAGCAATGTTATCTGTAGGTAAACTTAACAAGCTTATCAATCAATCAATGTTGCTTATTAACAGATCAATGAAACAATTAATTGAATGTTTAACATCTCAAAGCACACAGCACCCACAGAGTAAAGACTAAAGAAAGAGGTGCCCTTATTAGATATTTGTATGAAAAAAACGCGGTCATTGTTTTTTCATTTTCATTTTACTATTTACCGGTAAATAGTTGAACTACTCGCTTCGTTTTATGTAGATGTTAGTACTAGGCCAACCACTCGGCCTACTTGCTTAGGGCCAGTCCCCTTAGTAACTGGTCCATGACAGCACCCAATTGTTATTGTCTACAAGTTTTGAAAAACACATTACAATTTATTGTTTACATTTTCCAAACAAGTTACCTCCTATGCAAGCGATAACCTTGTTAGCTGCCACCACAGAGATGATAAGACATGCACATCTGCCAGTTTTGCAACAACAATTAATCCAAGGTTATGTCACTTGCGGCATGCCGTCACAAGCTACTTATCAGTACTACAAGCAATTAAGTACAGAGAATTTTATCTAAATGTTTAAACCATTAGAAACATTTACCTAATTTGTTTTCTAATTAAAATAAGTTCAATAAGATTATACCTTCAGTTTCTACCAAAAATTTTTTTTTATTTTAAACTTATAAATTGTATGAATTTACGGATGTTAATTGATACAATTTATACCTAATGGTTATACAAATCAGGAGACCCAAGTATGGAATGCAAAAATATCTATCTGTGGATGGATTGTTAAAATGCCTTCAAAAGTTTCCAAATACAGGTTACTCAGAACAAATATATAAAATCTAAATGTACATCACCTATAGTCTGATTTTTAATTAGACGAAGCCAACTGACAGCTGAAAATGTCACTGCTCTATGAATTTGAACCTTATTTGTTCTATTTATATTGAAAAGTGACATAAGTACCTGTCAGCCCACTTCGTCTAATTAAAAATCAGACTATAGTAAAGTATGTGTTAATCAAAATATATTTATAAATTACATAATTCAAGTTTCCTGTTTGTATAACAATCGTTAGAGCAGTCCGGTTACAATACTCATACGAATTGGAAGTTATTACTTCAATTGTATATTAATTGTTAATTTGTTGGCAGATAGTGAAGTGATAGTGTGGAGATGGATCCGTCGCGGCGGCAGCGCACACAGACCAAGGCCACTGCGGAGGAGCAGGCCCTCGACCAGATCGCGAGAGAGGTCAGTCAATTTATGACAACGTTTAGTCTATCCCATGGCTGGGCAAAGCTATCTCACTGCTGGGCGAAGTTTTAACCTCCATGCCTTTTAGAGAAGGTACATCTTAATTTTTTTTATCACACAAACAGGATAACAAAATTCTAGAGATACTCAATATATATTCCTAATACGGGTGACAAATGTATAATGTTTTTCCTTAACTACCTTTTTCCGTGCAGTATCCAGTTCATCTAATTAAACAAGTGGAATATTATTCAGTCACAAGTTATATAGCCTGCTGCCTTGACCGAGGTAGTACCATCCTCTCACAGAAGATTGGCGTAAAGTAGCTATTTATCTGAGTTTCATATAATGAGTGAGGGAGCTGCAAGCCCGATCCTCCCTTCCCTGCCCTCTGTCCCACTCCCCTTGAGGTCAGCAATGTGCCAACTATGCTGTTGGTATTGCAAGCATCTATAGGCCACGGCTTCTGACCATACAACATTTGTATTGTAGAACATATGACTAATACAGGTTAATCAACTTAATGAATGTCAGGAAAATATAAATAGGCAATGTCATGACTTATTCTAGCCAGACACGGTGGCCATTCTACTTTAATTATAATGGTTAAGGTCACAAAAATTTGCTAGCATAGGTCATTTGGTGTCAATTCTGTCATCAACTACATTAGCATGGTTTCCAAGAGCCAAGAGCCTATTTATTTCTCTTTTCCCATCACCAATGCCAATAGATGGCGCACTATGCAGACAAGCATATAAATATTCGGTACACAAATATTTGTTACATAATTTGTTTGGTCTTTTCCATAGAGGGCGCTTAAATTGCTTACTCCGTTTTTAACCCTTATTTAGCAATGGTTCAAATAGTTCTAGTACTTACAATAGTAAGGTGGTTAGATAATAATAAGTATATCTGCACAATACCAGGTATACTGATCTTCCATGAAACACTAAAGTGAATATAAATTAATCAGTTATTGGAGTTAACTCATGATAAGATTGCTAATCAATAAGCACTTCATATCAATACAATAAATAATAATAATATCCTGGGACATTTTTTACACACGGCTACTGATCCCAAACCAAGCAGAGCTTGTACTAATGGAAACCAGATTACTGATATTACTACATATACTACTTTTTTATTTGTAAATACATACTTAATATACATATACACCCAGACTCGGGACATACAGACATGTTCATGCACACAAATGCATGTCCCGGGTAGGAATCGAATCTACGACCTGCAGCGTGAAAGGCGCCATCACGCCAACCACGCTAACGGGCCCGTCAAATATCATAAATCGTCAAGTTTCGTATGGTATAAAGATACAATGCTTGTATGAGGGGTAATATACCCAATTAATGGCACCATATAAAATTAATCCCTTCTCAAAATATTTCAACAAATTTCTTTACCCTAGCTAATTATTAATGCAATAGCACGTACTCTAGTTAATGACTTTGTTATAATTAGTCATAGATAAGGTGTTTGAAACGACATGTTAATGTATTTAGTCACACAATATTATGCACTCACCTGCGTTCCTGTGTCGCCGGTTCTGTTTGATACACTGTTGGATGTCGGGCGGGCTCGCTGGCTCCACGTCCAAAAGTGCGCACAGTGTGGTGACTGCACTATTATTAATGCTACAGAAAAATACGTGAAGATAACTCTTTGTCAAAGTTTTGAGTCCCGTTTTTTCTCAGGTTATTCTTGGCATACTTTAAGTAGACATTGTAAAGTTCTCGCATATGTTTTTCGTTGGTTAATGATCAAACTTTTGTTGAAAAATAAATCTTAAGACTTAAACGTTTTACAATGGTGGAGCCAAACTGTAGCCAATTGACTGCAGCTATACTGTCTGGCTCGAACGGGGGTTACTACCCTCTTACAGAAGATCGGCGTAGAATAGATATTTTAGTTGCGTTTCATACGATGAGTGAGAAAACCGGAAGCCAAACCTCTGCCTTTCCCTCCCTCTGTTCCATTTCCCTTCCGGTCCGCAACGTGCGAGGGTCGCCTTTCATGTTGCGAGCATCGATAGGCTACGGTAATTGCTTTACATCAAGCGGGACGTACGCTTGTTTACCGTCTTAGTTGTATAATGTATATGAAAAAGATCTCGAAAGGAAACTAAAAAGGGCTTATAAGCTTTGCATTTGCTAAAGCCAGATATTGCTTAAATTGTTCCATTAACTAATTTCTTTATAAACCAATGGGTGAGGACATAGCACTGTGCAATTGGCTACCTGTTAATAGTCGCTATAACATAATACACGATCGAAAATAGACTTCCGTATGCAGCGGCTCACAGGTCAGCTGACTTGATGATGTCGCCTTTGATGTTGATGAATATTGGACACAACAGCTATGAGCTCAATGAAAAGAGGCCATTAGGATATAGCTATGAGACGAGATTCGAGTGAGGCAAAAAACTGATCATAAAATTCGTGTTTTCTGAATAAAATTAGTTCTGAACGTGTGCTTTTTGATGTTCGAGTTAGATTTTTAGAACGTTCTTAATTCAACATTTACGGAATTACATTATTTCAATGCGTTTTTTTATTAATGATTTCAAAAAGTCTGAAGCAACCCTAGCTGATGATCTATTTATGCGCAAGCGCATACGGCGTGCAACGCGGCGCGCGATGCGAAACAAAACGACAGAGTGCGTGGAAATAGAAGCTCCCAGCGCCATGCTCGCGCTATTTACGAGCTTGGACCCTTCGCGACACTGCATCGCGCTGACACCGCGCAGTCAGCATTGTGGCGCCAAGGTTGACTGATAATGTACAGTTATTTCTGGCGACCGCTTGCCGCAGTGGTTCCAGCGTTGGCCGCTCGGCTCACTACGTTGGATGGTTGCGGGGTCCATTCGCGCCACAGGCAATTTCGAGAATGGCCTTTACGTAATTTTCCCTTGTCTGGGTGTCACTGGGATCGCCCCCAGTCCACTGTATTGCAATTAATTATTTTTTTCCCAACTCTGACTGTATTGTAGCCATAGTACAAGCATTGCTTACTATGGGACCATACAGTTGTTGTGATAGTGTGACGATATTTCTTTTGTCCAGAAATTCTTAAGTACAGCAAGTTGTGTGCTTGATTCTAAATCAATATTTGGCAGTATTTTTGATATCAAGGCTATGACTGAGCGATTCAATAACAGGCGAGGCATTCACGAAATAGATGTTTTCAACCGGTGCAACTTTTCGTGCAATTTTACATCTGTCAAAATAATTGCTGCTGCCACTTTTGAAAATGTTTTCATCCTAAAATACTTTTTTGTTTCTCCGCTCCACCAGTAGCTCTTTCGACAAATTTTGCAATCGGCTATTCTCTGGGATTCCAAAAATGTAAAATGTAAATGTAACGTCACGACTTTTAACTATTAACCAAATCAAAGCCCACGTTTCACCAGATAGTCAGAACCCAACGTGACAGGTGGTGAACCTTGTCGCCGTGTATACAGGAACTGACTATTATCTAATCCCGAGGGATAGGTAGGTTTCCTCACGATGTTTTCCCTCACCGTCAGCGAACTGTAAATTATGCACATAGATGAAAATTCATCCATTGGATCTGGGATTCTGGGATTCCATTCTTCCCAATTATGAGTCCGCTCGGATGAACTCCGGTAAATGGCCACTTAGCAACCCTGTGTCGCGACTCGCGACTGCAAGTGGGCTGGCGCGTCACAGTTGTTGCTAATTGCGTCTGGTATGCCACAGGAATGCATCAACATGAGCTCATGCTCAGTGATCTGTCTCTCGGCGGATTTACTCGTTTTAAAGTTCTACAGACGGTGTTATATCGTGATCGACTGCCGCTTTCCGAAGGTATCTTGACCTTGATCGTGTTAAGTATTTATGAGGAAGAAGATGATGAAAAGCGGATAACAGTTGCGACTAGATTATAAGATAGGGCGTTTTAAAATGGTTGAAGATACCTCGGATTCAACGTTTTAATTTTAGCAGTGACCACAGAACAATTCTAATGAGTGTCCCACCGAGTTTTACGTAATTTATTTGTCGAATGGACCAGATTCGAGAATGCTCTTAACAGTTTTTGTAATAGTTCAGTAAACAAACAATTTAATATTTGTATTTGGGGACAGGGATGAGTTGAGGACCTATTATAAGTTAAGATCGAATCTTGGCAGGTAATCTGTGATTGATTGATACTGTTTTGCAATTAAAGCATTTAGATCATGCAAATATTATTTTGTATAGGTATTTCAACTGACATATTAAATTTTCAATCCAGAAGATTTGACCTTTTATAACATTTTATACCAGACCAATTTATGCATTAAAATGATAATATTGAATGTACTTAATGAAACATTTGTACAAGAGCATCACTTGTTACTTCATCAGGATTCTTGTATCTGTTCATAATATTTTTATTAATAGTTTTATAACAGTTAGGAGGAATGTGCCATTGTTGCAGAAAGTATATAGGGCACTGTATCGGTGGATCTGGATGTAATCGCTCGGGGTCTGCGCGTACGGGAAATTATTGCAGGTCAATTGTTTCCGCGAGCTAACGGGCGCGTTTGGCACGTGCCTCATCTCGCTGCACTCTGCATAATCCGACTTTTCACGAGCTCGCTACGTTTTGGCGGAATTTCAATTAGGTCACAACTCACGAGTTCACAGCTCTCGTTATTCACAATGCATAGTAATGTTCACCACATTTACTACTGTCATTGACGACTTTCTTTTGGTAAATAGATACGTTATTGCATGGTCTTAAGATTAATACCCTATCTGATCTCTACTACTTATTATTTTGTATTTTACTTGACGAAAGATGATTTATAAGCTGTTTTGAAAAATATCAGTTAGATGTTCTCGGATATATGACATTTCACTTCTAACAAAGCTATAGCAATGGTAGGTAATCAACCATGTCTAGCGGAAGTTCATAATAAATCTTAAAAGGGGAATAAACCTACTATGGAGTTAATCCATCTTGACATTTCCAAGTATAGTGAAAACAGGTTCACATATATATTTGCACGTCAATGTCTTCGGCTTGTGTATGTGCGAAATGATTTACACGTTCAAAAGGAACCACTTAAACCATTTATCTGATCAAATAAACTAAATTTATAGTACGTTTTTTATACTTGCCCTATTTGGTAAGCAACCAGTCCAGCGGGGCGATTGCGTAACTTTTTGTCAATGTTTCAATTGGTTTCGTATATAATTGACACAGGATGAACGAAACCAATTGAAACATTGACAAAAAAGTTACGCAATCGCCCCGTTGGACGCCATCTTTGCTAACCAAATAGGACAAGTATAAAAAAACGTACTATAGTTACTTGAAATGTTTGGATGTTATGTGAAAAGACATCGATTTATTGACGTTGTTACAAGTAAACTGTTATAGTTAAGTACTGAGAGTATCTGAAATTATTAAACTTTAGGATTCAACATCGTACACATGTTAATTTGTAGCTTGTGAATTTGTCCGATTAATCTTCGTCTTTATTTGATATGTTGTTTGTATTAAAATCTGCGTCGCAGATGGTTACGCAGGCGCACGTTTGCAACAAATGTGTCATGGTAATATAACATAATGTATACATATGTTACATGAAAACTGCTAACAGCAAGCGTAAAATCCGTATTAACGGAATTTTATAGTAAACCTCTGAAGTGCATTACCGGGTAGTGCGCGAAACAAATATAGGTCAGTTGGCAGCTGGTGAGCTGAGGTCGTCGCCCCTTGATCGATCGGTGTCCCACTTCTACACAGCCTTCCGATAGCCTGCCTGCCTGCCGGGAACCTGCCCACGTCCTGGCGCATTATGTAAGGACCGGTTTGTCAGTGGAAGGAAACACAAAAACCTTCCATATTGAAAAGCCTAAGGAATTTTGAATTGGATAAATTCAACGCAAGTTTCTTGATACGGAATGAAAATGATTAATCAAGGACAATTAATAATTCAAGGAGAGACAATCCTTTAGTAGTTTCCCATAGTGGTTTCGTATTTGTAATGATTTCGCAAGAAAAGATCAATAAAAAGCACCTCTAAACAACCTTTGGGGAAAGGGTATCCGTATTGATTTGGCTATAAAACAAAATCGAACTATATATATTTCTGAAATGTCTAGCTAGACCGAATACATGTATTGCCGTGTTGGAACGCCCCCGAGTCTGGGCTCTGACGTAAGCCACATCGATCTGTCTGCGCCCCAACCCCCACTGCCTCCCGATTTTGGCTGATGCAATTCTGGGATGTTTTGCGACTACGCTTAAATAATAAAGCTTTGAATCCCGTAAGCTTTATGCAGGGGTCGGGTTCAAAAACCGTTGCATTCATCGATCCGCAGGCCCTGGCGCAGTTCACGCCTCCCGACCAATCCTGTTTTGCCATATTCTGCAAGTTCCGCTATGCACCCGCATTTGCTGTTGTGATTCACGCCCCCTATAAGGAATTTAATTTTCTCCTATACATAATTTTAACTTCCTACGTCTCCAGTTCCACAAATATTATTGATTCTCAATCTGAATTATAGGTACCTATTGAATATAGAAGAACTTTTATTGGGTCTACAGAAGAAAACAACAAACTTTATCAAGAATTGCTGCTATCTCGTTTTTATTCTAATGAAGTTTATTTTAGTGCCACAAGTTGTATGCCATATTTCCAAGCGTTGCTTTTGTTCATTAAATTGAGTGAGCACTATTTATTGCCCATAATACGACCATTGCATACATGTCTGACCCAGTTTACGACACGAGATTGCGCTAACGGTACTGAAAGTTAATCATTTCGCGGCAGAGAGCGTATTCGACAAGTCTATTTGAAATAAAACCAAACACATACAGCTTCCATATTTTCATTTCAAAGAAACTCATTCGCCGTGCAGTCATTTCGCGCGATATTCTCTCGCACACAGGACCAGGGGGGTTGTTCCTTTTGGGCGGGCGGCTGGAGGGGAGCCCTGGGCGGCACGGAGGAGGGGAACTCCAGCGTCAACGACCGCCACTAGTCTGTCTGCGAGCGCGAGGGAACACCGTCCCATGCTGCACCCGGACAATTCAACTTTCAACTTGGCGTTTACAAAGTTTTACGGATCGTAGGATTTTACCGACTCGTATCGTGTGCTCCGCGCCCCGGGCGCGTCGTGAAGCAACCGCGCCGGTCGTCTGTGAACATTACGCGAGAGGATTGCGAACACTCTCGGTTGTCATGACGTGATTAGTGACCGCGGTGCTGCCTGTGCGTCGGTGTCCGTCCACTGTCGTTTGGCATGCGAACAACTTTTGGGGGTCTCCCTTAATAATGTTAACGTGGATTATAGACATCTTTTGGCACGTGCGTGTGATGTCGGAGCGGCTGCACGTTGACGGATAATCCGCGGCGTCCGCCCGCGCCGGTCTCGGTGACACATTACCGGTGTGAAAGTGTGTGACACTGCATCGATCTAAAATAGACGGTTTTTATTTACGAACAATGCGTCGTTAGACGCCAGGCACTTCCTAGTGCAGCGACGGGGATATTGAACTATGTTGTTGTGAGGCTGTTTTTGGACCGACATAGTGCATTCGTTTGACGAGATGGTCCGGTTGGGATTAGCGATGGTGGTGGGAGTGGCCCCGGCGCTGGTGTCGTGGTGGCGCGGCCAGGGCTCGTGGCTGCCGCCGCCGCTGCTCACGCCGTCCCCGTGCACGGAGAAAGCTCCCAAATCGTGGCCGCCACGACGTTCGCCATCTCTGTCTGACTGCCTAGAGAGTAGCAGCGACGAGGAGTCAGCTCGATCGATTGTTTGCCTAGTCAGACCGAAATTAGTGAGTACACACCTAGCCTAGAAGTTAATGGTCTAGCGTTTGCACCATATTTATTGAATTTAGCGCTACCATATACTTGTATGTCAACGATGTATGTAATATTAATATCTACTATAATACATAATACTTCCGAGCTGTCTGCAGACTTGTCAACTTATCATCACATTAACGTAACATACCGGTTTATGTTGAAACTAAAAGAAAGCCTCCGCAGATTATGTCGGCCACACAAAGATGCTGATAATCTGCGGATGTAGTCAACTGTGCAGAATCACGACCGGTTCCGAGTGAAAGCGGATTATTTGCATAATATGGTACATTTTTGTACAACTTATGGCTCGTTGGGAATGTTTTTGTAGACACACACGCGTGTGGCCACACAGACGGTCCCGCTCGTGAATCACGCAGGACACTTCAATAATGTCTAAAAATACGCAACCGTCGTAAAACTCCCCTATCGTTGCTTTTGATTTAGAGCCAAATGATAGTTGTGTTAATTGACTGCGCTTGTCTTCCTCCGGTAAAATATTATCTTTAAAACGGAAGGCTTATGACATTTTACGTTATTATGTTGTTTTGTTAAACTGACGGATTGTTTATTTATGTATTCCTGTGATTCAACTATAAACTTGGTAAATAGTGAATACTAGTTAAAACCCTGCAAGTAACTCGATTCATCCATTCTGTCTCAATTTTGATATTATATTCGTGGAAATTCATCTATGACTTCTTGTTAAAATGTAATCCAATCTTTAACTTCATACACTATAAGTAAGATACACGCTATAATTTATAGCCCTTGCGAAAACTACATGACCCAACATGTTCTAATTTATGGTCGGAATATTTAAGATATATCATCACCAAGTAGATCGCATCGATCATTCACCTTTGCTATTACGAAAGCGTATCTCACGTGCGTTGGCCAACTCTCTGCTGCATAGCAGATGCGTCGCAAATGTCACGGATATTTAGGTCCGCACAGCGACGCGTGCGCATCTCGCGTACATCGATCCCGTTTGATTTCCGAACAGTTAATCGTCCGCGTTCCGTTTTTACATGGCTCCGAATGGACTGTCGCGTGGTAGCTACCTTTATCATGGAGGTTGCGTGTGCGCAGGTTTTGCGGCGCGTCATACATATTAGTCTCCGTTCCAAGTTCTTGTCAATCAGTGTTTGTCGGTTAGACGTCCGGTTTGGTGCGTCCCGTTGTAACGTCTCCTAGGACTATCAAATCAGTTTTAATTATTTCAGTAGCAACGGCTCCTATCATGCGAGTTTATTGACACGGACCGGTTAATTTATTTGCATTCTGTTAGTTGACATATACTTGCCCAGTGATGTATAATTATGATTAATCCTTATAATTGACCTATAACCAAGTATTTATTTTCAATTCTTTTCTAACGACTTATATACAACGCGGATATCATTATTGATTAGCTGTCGTAATCACTGGATAAAAAATTTGCCTTAACTTGTTAAAAATCACGGTAACAAACAGCCCAACTGCAGTCACGCAAGTGCTATTGGTTTCACATTATTACAAATTCTTTGTTGGATTCTGTGCTACGATATCTAATGTTTTATGGGTTCCATTTATTATAGCGAATAACGAAGTTGTCCCTATATTTCACATTCTTACCAGTTTCCACCTTCCCAATGCTTTATATTTGCTGACGGTGAAACAGCTGTTAGTTATGGGATTATACAATGCAGCATTGTTGAGTGGTCGCTAGCCGTGACGTCCTTGCACCTTTGTCTAGGGTCCGTTGTGTGACCGAGATCAAGTACACGCGAGTGCGTATGAGCAGGAAATGTGACAGGCTAGAGAAATCCTATTTCAATTTGCATAAACGATATATCTATTTCTTTTATGATGTATGTCTGAGAGTATTTGTTGCTGATTAGATTAGATTATTTCAGTTGTCCCTTAATCCTGTTTTATCCTGTCCTCTGCTTTTTTCTTCCGCTTTGACATTTTCATCAGCATGCGCTATCCAAATCAAATGACCAATCATCTTTTCTCTTCAGGTCTCTGCAGTGATTTTCAGTTCACACACTTTAAAGATTTTTTTTTTTTTAACCTATGCTGTCCCACTGCTGGGCAAAGGTCTCCCCCAATACACTCCACAGGTCTCTATTTGAGGCCGCTTCCATCCATCCCTCCAGATAATAGTCGAGGTCATCACGCCACGCCATTAAAGATAATATAATAATACTTGTGTGTAAAGGCTACAAATATATTCAAATAATAATTTCGTCATTCGCTAAAATTAACTACCTAAGGCGTGCCGAAGCGCCTTTCAGGTTTCTCAACGCAAAAACCACACCACAAATCGTAAAAAACCCACTGCAATAAAAACTGTCGTATCTGGAAATCGGTATACTCTATTTCGGTTTCAATAACCGCAGCAGACACTATTTGGTCTGACAGAGTCACAGAACACGAAAAGTGAGCAGATACCAACACACAGTTTTATATTATGTGAAAGCATGTGGCATTGGATTTGAAAACATGTCCGATATGAATAAGGCAATAAGCAATAATGGCAATAAGGTTGCTCCCTAAGATGAAATACCATGCCTGTCATAGCATAGCTACTTCTTCAGGGAGTATCTTCCCCAAGTCATGGTATTCGCAATTGATCTGCATGTACTCTTTCGGTGATTGCAACTTTATTATACGTTGCAGTTTAAGTTATTATTGGCACTGAATAGGCTGGAGCAATCAGGGCTAACTGTTTGATTGCAACGTGATTGAGCCAGATTGACTAACGATGCATCGCTTTTGCAGACATTAGAAGAAGAATAGAAGATGTTTGTATTTGTAACAAGCATAATAAAATGCTGTAATTTGATGTGACAAATAAAACTCAAAAAGATACTTAATTATACTACAACAGATAATTTATTTAGGGACTCCACAAAATACACTACGTACCATTGGAAAAGTTAATTGGTCTCTCCTGCATTCTGCAATCTCATTGCACGTCGATTGCACATATCTGAATTAATTTATGCTAGACTTATTTTGATAACTAGTCATGCTTGAAATTGCAATGCAGAGCTTTTCGTAACTTTCAGATGAAATGCAACGATTTTTGCCTGGCGGCATCTCAGCTGCAGAGGCAAAAACAAGCTTCTACAAAAACTAAATTTCAATTTTACAACACAAACCTTTTTGACTCGTTTGATTGGTATTTGCGAAATCGTCGCCGCTCGACCCGCTTCCCGGACGATGCAATTATTTCCGATAGGTTTTGTTACCCCCTTGTGCATTGACTCGCAAATTCTTGAGCCTTGTTGTATAAAATTATTTCTTTCTTACGGGAATTTAATTTAACATCATGCGTTAATCCAAACCATGATGCATGTTTGTGCTTTGAAGAGTTCATCCATAGCGACTCCAAGTAGGTAGTACCAACCGGGTCTCCTATTTTTATCAATGAACCATATAATTAAATCTCATCAATTGCGTAAATGACCTTTATCTATAGCTAACATGAGGTAGGTATAACATTATAAAAATAACAGTTACGCCATCCTGGTTTTATCAGCGTGTATAATACGGCACATGTTTTCCTGTGATGTGATAATTTTAATATCAATATTGATTACTTTATAATATTTTTCTGCATAGCATGGGATAAATGAGAGTTCAGTCATTTTATTGTCAATGAAGGCAATACATATTATAAGTAATATCATATTTTAATTATTTGCCGTTTAATATTTTCCTCAATGACACCGCCCGCCGCTATTAAAATGTATCCGTATCGGAATAAAAATGTAAAGACTATTACGATTGTTGTTTATCGCTTGCCGGAAAAGCATTCACTAGAGTGTACGTTTACGTATCCATAATAGCGTTTCCTCACTGATATAGGTCTAGCGGGGCAAAACAATGCGTAATTAATCAATGCACGAGTCGCACTACCCGAATAAGCTCGTGTTGTCTGCGCGCAGCATTCGCGTGACTGTGAAATGATTCACTGGTTTAATGTCATTAGGAAATGATACTTGAAGAATTAATCTAATGAATATCGAGTCTAGATTTGATTTGACAGTGATTCAACACCGTGCCAAAGTTAGGCAACATAGAGACTGCATCTGTAGTAATTATTGCTTAGATTTTTTTATACAATTTGCTAGAACCCATAACGCCACCATATATGCAACCCGCTTCCGTGTGCATTTCGTTCTCGCGTTTTGCCGTAACGGTGCGGTTCAATTACGAAAGCGATAGCTTACAGTACGGTGTGACGTGCGGCTCAAGCACTGGCGGCACTGGCGGTCACTCGCAGTCGTCCGCAGACGTCGCCGCACACGCACGCGTGGCTGTACCTTAAAATTAAAATTATATCCGCGATCGTGTCACAAGACCTTACATTTTTCTAATGACTCGATTGTATTGTTCTTTAACATACGTGCTTACAAACAAATTTTCGATGTGATAAGTGCCGCTCTCCACACTGATCATCGCCATCAAAGTAAATAACATCTTTGCTTGTGTTAACTAAAACAAAGAATGTTGGTCAAGGAGCGTTTAATAAAGTGGAAAACATCGTCGATAAGATAAAGTACCGTGACAATAAATGTTATCGCAATTCGTTATAGAGTGCAGTTCGAGAAGCCGGTGCAAAAATTGCTCCCTCCCATCCGCTCGGGCGACGGAGACGATGCTGCAATCTAGTCGGCGGCACAGCGGCTCCAGTGCTTGTTGACACACGCCACAAATGCGAGAATTCCAAAACAGTGCGCGAGACTGTTTGTTTGTATTCTACGAATAAGTGCTACAATAGCAGCCAATAATTCGTGTCGTTAATCATGGTGCATCGGTCCGAGATGGCCACGCCTGACAATAGCGACGAGGAGAGCGGTGACGCCTTCACCGACGGTGATTTTGGAGATTCTGATGATGAAACCATAGTGGAGCGTGGTGATGAAGCCAAACCTTCGCTTATTCCCCTCAACGAAACCGTCAACGAAGAAGTGCAGAAAACAAATCTAACAACTAACGGCCATTCTCTCGGTAATGGTTTAGATGAAAAGCAGAATGAGCCACCTAAACTTAATGGACGAAAATATAGTGAGAATCAATCAAGTGACGTAGAGAACCAGAGTTTTGTTATATCGGATCTACGGAGAGACTCTCACAGCGAACAAAATCCTTCCATAGTTGGAATTCTCGGCGATCAACAAAACCACGTACGTATAGTACCTGAATTGTTTCGTGTTGACCTCAGAGACCTTCTTTAGAATTTTGCATTGTGTCATACTAAAATGTTGAATCCGCAATTTTCGAGTCAATCCATATTGATTCACTGGATGAGTCATATTTGCCATCTGCTAACCCCGAAGTCCCTTTCCCTTTAGCTACCGCATGAACGTGTGTGGCTAATTTCAAAGGTTGTATTAGTTATATTATCTTATCTCTTCATATTCCACTACGTTCGGCGTGATTTCGAGGCCACAGTCTATAAAGTTGTTTCAGGTGAATACTGTTTGCTTTAGTCATCAGTCCTTTCAAAAGATTCTGTACAGGTGTATTTCTACAAAAATGCCAATATTGTGACATGTTCGTGACTGTCTGATTTAAATGTAGCTCGGTTGATTGATGTGGTCAAGTTAGGTGAACAGTGTGAGACCGGCATGTTCATTGGAATCGCGTGTGCGCTGCGGTGAGATGACCTCGTGACGATATATTGCATCGATATGAAGTTCCCGGAGAGCTTGTTAGCACTCGCCCGTAGACTCTTCGTCCTGTATGTAAGTCACTTGTCCAAGTATCTTAACGCACTATCGGCGAAGCGAAAGAGATGCTTCGAATAGTGATGAGAATTTAAATAGTATTTTATCTTCCTTGTGCTATTGGAATAAATATGCAATTATTGTTAGCACAATACTTACCTGCCAGTAGCAGTGCGACTACAGTTATGAACACTTGTGCCGTATTGAAATGGTGGTATCCTCAGTGACCTCATCGATAGTCACACTCTCGCCATGACAACGCCAGAGTTATTTTTCCACCTCGCTGTCCGCGTTTTGATACTCTACGTGAGTAGATTACCACTTTATTATCTGAATGTCTATATGAACTAGTTTTGCACGGACATATTAATTACGGATATAGGTATCTTGTAGTTATTCATTCGCCACAAATGTCCTTTTATTTACGTCATTGCCTGTCCATATTATTACTTCTTACGGAATACAATGTCATGAATTAAATATTCAGTAACTCATCAAAACAAGTCGCATCTCGATGATGAGTTCACCAATCTAGAATGTGGGTGTTTATTTTAACTACAAGTCTATTGTGTCACTGCATGTTTTGAATGGAAAAACTCGGATGTTTTCATTTAGCACGTGGACCATTATTTTTGATATAATGTTGATGATGAATCTTGCTTTGCATTTGCTGTTCATCTGTTTTCAACACATCCTTGAGCGAGCGTCTGGTAGTTATCACTGCTAAACAATATTGCTCATTTGTCACACTGTTCTCGTTATGTTCACGAGTTTGACAGCAATTTGCCGCGGTCAGGTGACTTCAATAGCAGAATATTAACATACACTCCAAAATGTCTGATCAATACACCCAATGAACTTCACGTATTTTTATTTCGCTTATACTTGTGGCATTTTAAGCAAATATTTGATAGCAACAGGTGATAGTAATGAGTTGAACATCTAGCTAAGTTGAGTAATCGAAAATTTACAATTACCGGAACTGAATACACCGTTTCAAACGAGGCAACAAATTGTTGGTCAAATTGTATTTGATCAGCGTTACGCGACGACTCTGTCAAAATAATACAATTGTTCGTGATAGGCTATTAACGGCAAATAGAATGGAACCAAACGTTTATCTCTCAATAAGTTTGAAGTGCACTAATAAAAGTGTCGAAGGATTTGTAAACACTGGAGATTGCATTGTGCGCGGTGCTGCGGTGCGCTCCGCCGAGATTATCGCCCTTTAACTGGATTACCGCAGTATATCCTTGCGAGGCGATTTTTTTTTATTGTAACGTACACGCCTTATACGTTATTCTTTTATCATCACTATCAGAAATCCTGAATGACCATTCCAACCATATTCGAACTGTGCCTAACGTCACCTTACTTTGTCTATTGAATTTTCTAAAGTTCTATCGAGCGTTTTTCTCCATTTTGGACTAGGCCCGCCACACACTCCCACCACTTATACCCCGTTTTTCCTTAAATGACTTAAATGGTAAACAAAGATGGCGTCCTAGTAACCAAAGACAATTGATAGTGTTGGGACATTATCGAATGAACAAGTGAACAAATATACTCAGGAAGCTTGTACTGAATGATTTTCATGATGTGAGATTTCCTGACAATGTGGTTATGACTATGGGAATTAATAGCGTTGACAGTAATATTTTTGTAGTAAGCTGCCAGAATATCCTTCATTATCATGATCAAAGAAATAATTTCTCAAAACAATCTTAGCCAACATAAAGAAATAAAACGACAAGATATTTTTATCTTTTTTATTAATTAGATTCACTACAAGTTACTTCACTCGAGTCTTCTGTTTCGGATACGTGAACAATAAAACTGGGGGTCGGCGCGTCTGATGCAGCATCTATTAATCCGTCAAGCTGCATCATTTTATCTCCTTCTTTTATTATATGACTAATGCAGTTGTTCCAGGACACCTACCAATTTGGCTTAAGCCTTCTTTGATCAATTCCTTGACTTCAGCCATTTTGAAGGTTTTATTATTTTTGCCAACATGAGTTTTTAACTGTGACCATATTAATTCGATCGGATTTAATTCGCAATGATAGGGCGGAAGGCGTAAAACAATAATATTTTTGCGGGCTGCCATTTCGTCCACAACTTTTTTATTATAATTGTTTTTGCTAAATTTACTTAAAAGTTGCGCTTTTATTTCTTTTTCTTCGAAATTAATTTTTATTATTGTTCTAAAAATTATAGGTACAGTTCACTCACACTGTTCGAATCATTCATCCGCTTATCGCATCACTGCAATCCAAAGACAAACTCGCATTTAGAAATGTCAAGTTGTGATGATCATTTTTAATCTGTTGAAATGGATTCTGATATTTTTTTGATTTTATGAAAATTAATGTGTTTGAATAGTTAATTTGAAGCAGTTTTTGGTGTAATTCATACCATATGTGTTTCTTCTAATTATCAAGACGTTCATAACTTAGGTAAAGGTTGTGATTTATGCCAAAACTCATGATTTTCGTAACCAGGACGGTTTGTTATGAGTTTAAGACATTTTAGAAAAAACAGACTGTACTTCTGTAAGCCTGTTTTTCTCCATTTGGTGTGATAGCCTCAACAAAAGTCCATAGGATTAAGGACCGGCGGCGCCTGGGGAATGACCTTCGTATCCTTCACGCATTGTGTCCAACGATGATGTCACCACCAACGGCTCAGACTTTATTTGCTTTGAGCCAAGCTCGCCATATGTTGTGAATCACATATTTCGTACATGTTTTCTTGCAAATATTTTAAGCTAGTTTTAAAGTATCATAAAGACACATTGAAAAACCATAATGTTTTTATCGCATTTTTCTGTTATCATACTCCGGTGAGCTCATACTGTAATCTATTCTAGCATTAAGCCATTGTGATATCTCTTTGTTTTTGAGATTTTTTGTTTCAGTTTATCTATGGTTTACTTCTAGCAACGTATTATTGTTTACCTTTGTTTATTTATTTATAACATTATTCGTATATTCGTCTATAGTTCACAGATCTCATGCTCAGTTTAACCCGTTATTTATCTGACGTTTCTTGTCTGGCACGATCATCAGACTACTGGATTACCTTTACCTATCTTGCATTTTCCTGTAACTTATTTATTTAGTTAATATCTTTATCGCAGATTTCAACGCTATGTTCCACAATCCTGTCAATATGAATTTACATCAAGTAATTTTCTTTAGGAGCGATAAGAAAGTATCAATGAAACTGAAGATAATGCGTTATTGTGATGTTTAACATCCATAGTCCGTTACAGTTCTTGTTCTTGATCGACAAGACAATATTCCAGTAACAGTAGCGTCATTCCGATGCATGTAAGAAAGGATCGGTTTTCGCATATTACGACATCGCCACTTCCCGTCGCCCGCATTTAACGGTTTCTATTTAGCTTCACGCCCGCATCGGTTTTAAGGCCGATTGCGTATAATTTCTACGTGCTTGTAACCAACGTGTTCGATACTTTAATTCTAAAGACCCATAACTATCAATGTAAGCTTTTCAGGATTCATTTTAATAGACATATCATCACACATGTTCGATCTTCTGTAAAATTTTATGATTAAGAAAAAACGTGTAAATTATGAACAGCCTTATTTATCTCTTATAGGACATCGACAGTTAGGTTTTTTGGCTTTGATTTCAGGTTTAAATTTTTTAGCACACTATTATTTTTTTACAAGCGAACAATTTACCCCATTTGTCATAATTATCGCGTCTAGACGAGGGGTTCCCCAATGTGAGCCAGTGAGATATAGACACGCGAAACCATTATTCAGTCTGGTTAGACCTAGCGGGACGGGCCCACGCCCACGTGTGGGGCGCGGTGCTTTATTACCCACTATTGTGCCACCGCCACATTACTCGCCACCTTAATTAACTTTTGCCTAAAAATTCTATTTAATGGCATTACTGATTGCTATTAGAAACTAAAGACTAACTCTGAAGTATTTTAATCGCTTTATTTTGGCACAACTTCTTAACCCAGATATTTATATTCATTAACTCCCTAGAATTACCGTCGCTGTATCAATTTAAATGGCATATGTAAGACCTTACATCCTTTTGATTCAAAGACGCTATTGAGGTTCCTCTACCTTATGTACGTCATTTCATATTGTCTGTCTACTTAATACGTTATCCTTCTGCAATCTGTGTAAACACTTGCCAAGTCCACGTGCGCGACTGCCCGTGTGACGTGCGTCATCGTCAACTGCTGCAACAATGAGGTACCTTTAAGTACTCGCGCATCTGACGTGAATATGTCCGCGCCTACCGGATCTTACACGAAGAGCAATCGCGTTGATGGTTCACTTTAGATGTCTACTGCATTAATGTTATCCGTATATATTAATGTATTACGATGGGTAGGTCCGCGGGGAATTGGGCCAGCGGACTTTGTTCTTATTTGTGTTTGATCGGTAAATGCATGCATGGTTGAATGAGTTGATTGATTGTTGTGACATTGATTAAGAAAATTACATGTAGAGATTATCTAAACTATTTTTTGTCCGCTTTTCCTTATAGTCGTGTATCTATAATATCAGTAATTTAACTATCACAAACTATGCAGTTATTATGAAAATAAGCAACTTGTAGCGATGATGTGCCACCCACATGCGTTTGCGCAACTATGCCATCGCACTGCTCTTTGGCAACACCTTGTATACTAACATTTTAATTAATCACTAGTTAAAATACACTTTTCGAGTCCATTTATCTTGTATTCCCTTCAGTTCGATATTCATTGCCAATTGAAGCATCATCAGTCTGAATCACAAGATTAATATTGATCTCATCTACAAAGTCACGCTCAGTAGTCTGCGCAGGCCTCACAGACGTGTTGACGTTTACCCGTTAATTAGCGAATTTAAATTTGTGTGTTTTTATTCTAAAGTGAGTGAACGTACTTAGTTCCATAAAAACGTAATTTGAGTGTATGGAAAGAAGATATAAAATGTAATTGATGTTGCAGGCAGAGCAGCGGCTGGCGGCGCGGCGCGCGGCTCGAGCGGAGGCGCGTGAGATACGCATGCGCGAGCTAGAGAGGCAGCAGCGCGAGCAGGAGGACCATGCCGACAAGGCGTACGACATGTATGCAGGTGAGCACTCCAACACACATCAATGCCGACTCTGTAGGTGCTCGGGACTCTAGCGCCCACGAGAAGTACTCTCGCACTTTGCCAGGGACATTTCGCGACCGGGACATTTGGCAAAAAGGCCAATTTTTACTACGGGACATTTAGCGAAAGGAACAATACGAATCCGTTCTTTTACTAGTTATCAAATGAACATGAGCACCCGACAGGTTTTCTATAAGTCGACGCTCCTGACCATAGGTTGAAGAGATGTGCCCATGACACTATTGCCTCTTTAGTAACAGCGCACGTTTTGAAGTTGAGTTTCACATAATTCTCCTGCACCTTTAGGTGCTTAGCAAGAAATCTTGATGTATATTTACCATGACAATTTATTTCGAATCGTATGTACCCTAGTCGTGCATTAGGCAATCTACTATGCCTCATTAGCACACTCTTCTCACCTCTCATCTGAGGTGAAGCAATACACACATACCTGTCTTCAGTGCTAGATTTTAATTTAATCTTATTGCCTGAATAGACATGTACAGAACGGTTTAGCACTCCTCGTACCTTTACGTGGGTAGTCTGAATCGTTAGCCAAGGGCCTATTGTGTTGTTCATTAGGTACTTCTGTTTTCATTTGTAAGATCTAATAAATTCAACAAGCTCTACCACATTAAGATAGTATCTGTTTAATTTGGAGCCATTATTTCGTGTGATCCTACATTATATCGAACAAAAAGTAACTGTAGTTGCTATGTAAATGGATTACAACTAAGAGGTACAATTTCACCGTAAGCGGCAGACAGCAGACGTCAGTCGGTCTCGTACAAATTGTGGCGATGACATGTGCCGCGACGGCAGACGGCATTGAGACCGATAGACGTCTGCTGTGTGTCGCGTTCAGCGAAATCGTACCTTTAGATGGATTCCCACACATTAGCATTGTCAAAAGTAGCAGCTATTTTGGTAAGCGCCGATGTATCCGTTTGATAAAATGTTATATTACGATGGGTTTCTTTGATAAATGTTCTTTTGCTGTGTTATAACTAGTTGCATTTATTATGAGCAGACGACTTCAACAAATATTATCTTTATAGCTGCTTAACGGTGGTAGAGCACAGCTATAGCCCAGACTGCAGCTCATATACCGGCTGGCTCGACCGGGGTAGAACCCTCTCACGGAAGATCGACGCAAATTAGGTTTTCTGGGCTCTGTTTAATAAGGCGTGTGTTCCAGAGACGGTGGGCCGGCGCGGCGGCACGCGGCTGGCGTCGCTGGGCCCGGTCGGCGTGCACTCGCCGCGCCGCAGCTCCGAGGACTCGGCCGACGACACCTTCAGCGTCAAGGAGCTTAGGGTCAGTATCTGTACCGTCTACTGTACTTCATCACAACACCCATCATCATCATTCATCGACCGCCGACATCGATCCTATAAATCGATCCTATAAATGCTATAAACATTGTTTGCTTCTGGAGAGGTGGGCGTTGGCTTTGTTACACAATTTTTTAAAAACTTTTGCATTAAGTCAACTATTTTCATTTTTGTACCATTGCCTGTTCCGTTTTTTTTTTTTTATAAAATCTAATAATTTGTATAAACGTTAAACCTGCGTTTTTAAAATTGACCCCTGCTTGGAGGTAAATGATGGGAATGGTTTTTCGGTTGTTTTATCTTCTTCGTTAATTATTGCTGTCTCGTCGTTTTCTATATTATAGGTATACTATTTATTATCCAGCCATCTTCCGGCTGAATCCAGTGCTTGAACGGCTTCCTAAAGGCATTTTACACGATTCGGTCCGTTGCCACTCGCATCCACCGGTTGCCGCCGTCCCACACTACCAACTTGTGGTCACTGTCTAAATGAATAGTTACAATATTCGCCACTTTGTTTGTTTTCTGCATCGTACTATGGTTGCGTTACACCAATTACTATATGTTTTAGACCATATTTGTGTGAATTAATTAATCGCAGCGTACTGCGTACACTGGATATGTAAATGTAATAAACCAGTTGTTATTGTTAGCTATGCTAGGTTTCACTTCTGGGAATCCCATCCGAAGGGTATTATCCGAACAGTCCGTAGTCACCCACCATTCTAGAAGCTTGTTGCCTTAGCGGCCATTGGCTCTTTGAGGCCTCCAGTCAGTAAAAATTAACGATTGTGACGTTTCGTAGTATAACCGAAGTAGTGTAATGCGCAATACGCACTGAAGCCGCCGACAGTCGGCGGCTTTAGCGCTTAGCAACATCCTACAATATAACCCGCCGAGGTTTGTCGGCTGGCAGGCGACTTTAGTGTGTATTGCGCTTAAGATATTAGTCGTTCGAGTAACTCATACGGTTTTTTGCATATTCTACAGCACGAGTTGAAGGAGCTCGAAGAGAAGTTCCGGAAGGCGATGATCCTGAACGCGCAAATGGACAACGACAAGGCGGCGCTCGGCTACCAGCTGGAGCTGCTCAAGGACCGCATAGAGGAGCTCCACGAGGAGCACGTCCAGCTGCAGGTGAGCCGCCGCCGTTTTTATTACACATTACAGCCAAAGGGGCGTCCATAAATTACGTGAAGCGTTTAGGGGGGAGGGGGTCCAGCCAAATCTCACCAAATCGCACGAGGGGGAGAGGGGGGTCTCGGCAAATATCACGTAAATTTTTTTTACCGCAAGAAACAGTGTAAAATTGCGATAAAACTGGGTTAAATTAAGTAAAACATGTTTCTCCACTAGAATATGGCTTTTGAAATCTCACGTGAGATTAGAGGTCGGGGATAAATCGTCAGTATAATGATATCACAATGGGGAAACCCCCGAGGTTTACTGATTCCTTCCTCCTCTTCATTGATTTATTAGTACGTTAGTAAATGTTTTGTTTACCATTATTTACGGGTATGCTTACAACCTGTGATTCCAACAGTCACTGTTATTTCATCAGTCGCTATCTCGCTATTTGCGGTCGTCGATCGCCCCAATGATACATAGTAATCCCACAGCGCGAACACCGGGAGAAATGCTCGTCGTACGAACGTTTAAAACGCGAGCACGAGTCGGTGACGCGCGAGCTGAGCGCGGCGCGCGACGCGGTGCGCGCGCGCGACGCGGCGGCCGCGGCCGCGGGCTTCGCGTTCGTGGACGCCGCCGAGCTGGACGCCGCGCACGCCGCGCACGAGCCGCACGTCGGCGCCGTGCCGCCGCTCGCGCTCGTCTCGCACTCCGCGGAGAAACTGCTCAACGACGCCGGCGAGGGCACGCTAGGTGATATACTAAGAGATTATATACTCAACAATATAAAATATATTTCGTTTGAAGGTGATACAAATGTGTAGCAAACCGCTAGAGCTTTAATATTGAAGTAAGACCGAAGTGGTTTACCGGGATATCAATTCTGGGAAGTGTATTGATCTTCAGCATTATTTTAGCGATAGCGAAAAAATTTAGTATTAATTTGAAAGTATTACCCTCCTCAGCTACTTTGAATTAAATTCGGCGTGAACATGTTCAGGTTTTTAGTCAACATAATAAAACCTATTCTCAGTTGAGCCCATGGACCAATTACTAAGGGGACTGGCCCTAAGCAACTTGGCCGAGTGGTCGGCCTAGTACTAACATCGACATAAAACGAAGCGAGTAGTTCAACTATTTACCGGTAAATAGAACAATGAAAATGAAAAAACAATGACTATGTTTTTTTTCATACATATATCTAATAAGGGCACCTCTTTCTTTAGTCTTTACTCTGTGGTTGAGCCTATGAAACTAATGATAATAATTTTGTTCGACAGACGTCCGGTTGCAGAAGCTGCTGAGCTCGAAGCAAGGGCTGGAGTCTGAGGTGCGCAAGCTGAAGCTGCAGCTGAACGAGGAGCGCGCCGCGCGGCAGAACGGCGTCGCGAACCATCACGACGACGAGTACGAGAATGAAAGTGAGTGCGCCGATGTTATTACTCCACCAAGATCCATGCCACCAAGCCAACTAGGAACTCGGATGGAATGCGGCTTCCCCGGCCGCATACCGAGCGAGCACCGCCACCGCCGCAAGGTGCGGGTGACGTCACAATTGACAGGTTACTAGTTAGCTTGGTGGAGTAGTAGGGATTTTTCATCACATCGATGGAAAAAGTGACTACTTCTACTTTATTCTTTAATATAAAAATAAGTCACTCTCTATCGCAGAGGCTCGCGTTTACTATACACGTAACATTACGGAATCGACACAAAAATATTCGCTCGACATCGATCTTGCGGTGCGGATATGTAGTGTGTGTCGGTTTATATTAAGCGATCCGATTTTTTTTTCTGTGCGGTGCGATCCGTGCGAGGTCAATTCGCGTCTGCTCCCTTTAGTTGCAGATGACGTAAGCGGTTACCACTTGTCTTGAATCGTACGTCCGTGTGCCTTCGTGGGCAATATACAATACACAGTATACAATACAGTGGGCAATATATAATAACAAAATGTGAATGTTGTGCAGTGGAATCGCTGCGCAAGTCGTGCGGCGAGGCTCGTGCGCGGGCGGCGCGCGCCGAGGCGGAGGCGGCGCTGCAGGCGGGCCAGCTGGCGCGGCTCGAGGCGCAGGTGGCGCGGCTGCGCGCGCGCCAGGACCACCAGGACGACCACGAGGAGCAGCTCAAGCAGGAGCGCCGCCGCCTGCAGCGAGAGGTAACCACCTCATCACACACACACACACACACAACAAACGGTCTTTCACACCCACCAAATGCATATACAGGGTGGTGACGACATAATGACAATAATTGAAACCACATACGGGGTATCACATTAGTAGTTCGCACATAAAATATTATTAAATTATATTCAAAGCTATTGCCACGGGATTGCTTTTTTATTTTCACTATTTTAACTTTACGCCTACAAAGATACCGCTAAAAACACCGACACCGAAGCGATGTTGCCACGCTTGTACTTACACGTCAGTCTATGAGGTCGATAGACGTGTATAAAGGTTGTGGTGTTTCGTTTAGACTATTTTCGCATTTAATTAGAAAATTTGAAATTTTGGACTTTTATGTAAACCTAATTTTATAATTTTAATGTATTGTGATTGACTAGCAGGGATCGTGTTTTAATTGATTGTCACTATGTCGTCACCACCCTGTATACACATACACACACCAAACGGACCCACACGCACACACGCACACCAGGATATATGCAGACGAACTACAAACATAGATTCGTTTGCACTACCAGCAGACTGCCCAATCATTCGAAAGTTTTGGTGCAGTTATATCGACTGCACTTAAACCGCGTCCAAACTGCAATTTTGCCACCAGCTCGTCTGAGTAGAGTCAGCCGTATAGGTTTATACCGAGTACACTACCTCGATGCGAAGAGTATCCATGATAATGAAGTAAACAGAGGCTTCTAAACTGTCAAAAATGTCCCATTCAACCGACCGTTCCGAATGTGGTTCTTATTAAATTCGAAGTTTTATTAAAATAAAACATATGAAGACAATGATTTAAATCATGTACCGTTATGGTGGATGTCTGGAGACGTATTTTTAGATTATACATCATATAATTTGATTTTCAGGAAGTCGTTGACTTCTGGGCCGATATCAATAATGGCGATAGCTAACGGTACAGTGGCGGCACCCATTCCCCACGCGTGACCCTGATCATACGTACTTAAACAGAGCCCTTTGTTCCTAAACCGTGTGCCAACCAATCAGCTTCATGTTTAACATTTATGTAAATATTTTACCAGACTGTCCTAGCTCCTAGGTCGCTTACAAAACCTTATAATAATAATAATAATTTAGCCCTTTTAACGTCCCACTGATGGGCACGGGCTTCCCCTCAATGCGAGGGGGATTTAGGCCATAATCCACCACGCTGGCCCAGTGCGGGTTGGTGGATTTCACATGTCTAAAGACATGCAGGTTTCCTCATGATGTTTTCCTTCACTGCAAGCAAGTGATAATCATATTAAAGTTATGATTCACACATAGATTTCGAAAACCTACACCGATTTTTCGATTACAAAACCTTAGATACGAATATTGGATCTAGATTTAACCTATAAGGCGAAACATCGCTACAACATTACAAAATCTCTATTCAAACGACAGGTTTTGTATAACCTTACAAGTACTATCGTTGCCTGATCGATACTGATTTTACGACAGTGACGCAACTAGTAAAGTTACAACTCCGTTTTAACGATCCGCCGCAGTGTCTGTGATGTTTTTACCTTACCCTTACTGCATGCAATGTATAAATATGTACATACTCCTCTGTTTAATCCAACTTATGCCCGATTTACACGATCCATGACTGACAAGTTGACAAGTAGAGTGCAATAACCTGTCAGCTTGCGAGCTTACCAAGCTCAACGGAAGGCGAGTTAAACAGACATGTTTCTTGTCAACTTGCCAATTGTACCGTGTAAACTGGACATGTTAGATATCCCATTCTTATCAATAATCGTACGTCAACAGGCTCGAGAGGCCCTCAACCGAGTGGAAGAGTTGGAGACGGAAAACAGCCACCTGACGAAACGACTCGACAAGCTCAAGAACGCCAAGTCCGCGCTTCTAAAGGACCTGTGACACAACTGAACGCGATGCAACTGATACAATGCTGAGTATTGAAGCCGCCGAGCGTCCGACAATGGGACAAAACCAGCCGTGTATAGTGAGACACGTCTATATGCCGTTTGTATCGAAATACTGGGACCGCAATGAATTTGCGATCGGTTAGAGGATTTTACAAATGGATGGTCCACTAGTATCGATGTACTTGACGTGGTTTTGACATAATAAAGATTAATAACTATTTTCCTTTTAAACATAACTTATTAAATTTTTCCAGACTTAACAATATGACATAATATTAAAACAGTTTTATTTTGTTTTAATTTAACATTATCAGTTTGATTTGATTTAATGTAGCTGTCAGTTTTGTGATAGCTATAGCACTGTTTTAAATAGTTTAAAAATATTTTATCCGTTGCGAAGATTTGTGGAACAACTAATAGTGGGGACATAAGTATAATACATAACACAATGAAGGACAACCTTCGGGTTAGTTTTACAACAAAACGCTGGCATTTCTTAAATGTTCTAGTAATGAGAGGGCGCGGTGATGTTATCGTCATGTGTAAGATAGATTAAATCAGTTGAGACGGGACTGGGACGGATCGCACACAATAGTATCATTTATACACTTCCAAATGTAGGTAGTTAATTCCCGCTGATCCGGCCCATTCCTGACTCAACTAGCTTGGTGACAGTTGTATGTTTTCTAACTGATGTCAGATACTGAACTAGTCGTTAGAAAACATATAATTGGAGGTTCATCAGTGTAATGCAAATAATAGGGTTGTATGTATAACCGTTATATAACTTGTAAATCGCTTTGTAATTAAATATTCCCTGTAAATTATGATTATTGTAAAATTAATGTTTTGTTTTAATATTAATAAATAATTATTTATTTTAACTATGTTCGTATTTTTCTGTATAGTTATCGTATGTAAGTTTTAATTAGCTTGCCGATTTAATTTCGCTTTCTTACTAATCATTATTGGAGTGATCGATTTGTTACTTGCCATCGGTATCACAACATTGATTAATTAAGTTACGCAGTGTGTAACGTTATATCGATTTTAGTTTATTTTAGCGCTTGTAACTTTAATATGATTGCTCAAAATTGTAATCCCATGAATAATGTGATAATGGTTGAGAATATAAACGTCCAATAGGATAAGCACCCGAGACGGTGAGCTGTCGTGGGACTGACCCGTGTTTTTATATTTCGAGATTTTTATTCACGATTCTACATAGTTACCATGCTGTTTTAAATATTTTTATTGCGTTCTTTTTATTATTCTTATTTCGATCTCGGAATTTATTTGGATATAAACTAAACAAAATTGGTGTTGTAGTATTGGAAGATGTACAGGATATAATTGGAACTTATCGCTTTTATAATATAAAATAAAATATAGTTGTTTAGTGATGCTCACTTAATACAGTGCCATGGCGCACCAAAATGTATTAGTAATACAATAAAGCGTGTATGTAGTAAGATGTAGCGAATTCGAGAATGCGGGTAGTGGTTAGTGCGGTGTGGCGCGATCGTCTGATATTTATATGTCTATCGTATGAGAATGATGATTTTAATGTGTAGATTACCAAGTTATTCACCAACATAAACAACAACAGTAGTGTAAAGTATAAAATAACATATAGGTTTTGCAATTTTTAACAATGATAGGTGTGAATTGTAAAAAAACTTTCAAACCACCGAATAAAATAGAGAGCCTTTCACTACTATACTTGAAATGTATTGGTCATAAGTTTTATTACATATTGTATGATGGTCCCGAAAAATTGTTTCTATGTTACTATTCTTGTAAAATACACCGATACTGGATACTATAATGTAACACAGATGGGTATAGAATAAAACCAACCTCTACTTGTAAGTACGTAGCAAATTCTAGTTTCCGGCAGTCGTGAGATGTAGTAATGTAGAATTGAAGGCGCGTTGGTCTGTTGCTGTTGCAAGCCTGTCGTAGACCGGCAGGCCCGGCCGACCCTGCCAGCCTTCCCTATCAACCAGCGCATATGAACATCGATGTCAGTATAATTTCTAAGTAGGATTGTATAATTTTTACGATTGTATTCTGGTGCTGCATTACTAATTTATTTTGTTTTCAATTTGACTATGAATGACCAACTGTCTTTTTATAAGAAGCGAAAACAGACTTAATGTATAAATTTGGATATTTTGAATAAATTTCGCTCTGTAAGGGTTGTTTTATTTACTTACATCGTGAAACAGCATAACTGAAGAATCAACAATCAACGACGCAACAATTACCTATAATTACGGGGATATGCTAGTTTGGTAACTAGCGAACGTATAGAATCAAATTAATAATCAAAGAGAATCATGATAGAACACAAGCAGGCGCAAATACTGGGAGAGTGGAGTGGGTTGTAAGGGGTACAATTAAAATTGACCACAAAACTACTGAATTAGGGAAACTGACCGCATAAAGAATTTGACTCTTCTACTGGGGCAACACGGTTAGTAAATCCCATTTTAATAATAAATATCGCCAGACGCACACCAAGGCCGTTTCCGAAATTTACTTCTGGTGGGAGTCGAAACCACAACCACCCGATGCAGTGAGCCGAGCAGCTTACGCTCGAATCACTGCGCTAAGTGGTACATATGATTAATCAACAAGACTGTTGCAGACGACAAAGAGATTGTAATTGTGGCATCTACCCGCTGAAAAACTCATTTAAGTTGGTATTATCTTACAATACTGGAAGTCGGTTTCAAGGGCGTCACGTTACATGATAAGTACAAAACGCGTTTTACGACTTACGACGTCTCTTAAGCCCATTTCGAAGCCATAAAGATTGATGCGAGCTGTATAATAAATGAAATTATAATATGAAAAATCTAAAACATTAGTGCGTTTTGTTAAGCCGAACCCACCGTGGCGCACGGAGAAGCCACGCACGTGGGTCAAGCTTCGCTTTGCAAGAAAATGTATGCAATCGTGTCCACCGCGGCGCACGGAGAGGCTACGCACGAAATGACGTCATTCATACATTTTCTTGCAAAGCGGTGCGTGGCCTCTCCGTGCGCCGCGGTGGGTTTCCGGCTTAACAAAACGCACTAATGTTTTAGATTTTTCATATTATAATTTCAAGTTTAGTGTATTATACAACTTCACCTAAGTGTCCCACTAATATTATAAATGTGAAAGTTTAGATGGATGGATGGATGGATGTTTGTTACTCAATCACGCCAGAATGGCTGAACGGATCTACATGAAATTTGGCACAGAGATAGATTATAGTCTGGAATAGCATATAGGCTACTTTTTATCCCGGTAAAATGTATGGTTCCCGTGGGATAAATAATGCGCGGACGAAGTTGGGGGCAGAAGCTAGTATTCTATAAGTAGCATACTAGCTTCTGCCCCCAAAATGCATAGAATTGTCTGGAACATGAAGAACTCACAAAATTTGTCAATTCAAGGATATTATATTATTCATAAACAGCGAAATAAAAACATCAATTAACATTCTATCAAATTTATTACGTGTCTATGAGAATGGTACCTCTTACAAATTAAGTTAAAACAAAAAATGTATATTTACAGTGATTCATGGGGTTTTGAATGTATGAAATGAAATAACTAACGAAATGGTGAACACGATATCCTAATTATTATTACTGTATGAATATTATAACTTAATTTAGAGTCAAGCCCAAAGAGATGACAATGAATACCGACCAATAGACACAGGAATAGGTACATCAAGTGAGATAAGATACGAGAATTCCTGTTATTGAGCAAGTCGTATTTTTTATTCATGGCGCAAAATAGTTACCTAATCGGTATTTCCGTAATAATATTTGGCAAAACATATTATTTACCTTCTATTTAGTGTAACTGCTTATGTAAAGTTTTAAGTTAGCTGTTTAATTTAAGTATTTTAATTTAATTATCTCGACTCCAAAATGCTTATATAGATTTACAATGATGTTATTATCATTAATTTAATAAGTACTTACATATCTAGAGATTTTAACCAGCTTACAATGGTTTTACAAAGCATTTCTAGGAACAAAAGTGATTTGTAAAGCCATTGTAAGTCAATTATAACTTTCTATAAAATTGGCGTTTAGACATATTCTCTTGTTACATGCTACATTAACTTACTCTCCATTATATGCAGGCCTTTTATGCGCAAAGAGGAAAACATAAGTTTATTCATCGTATGAGTACAATATTAGTACGAGATTTGACACAAACTGAAATAATTAAATATAAACTGCTGTAACACAATGGCGACACGGCAAATCAATCTAACTGGAGCAACATCCCCCATCTCAAGCCGAATCTATATCCCAGCAAGATGATACAAAGAGTACACTAGGAATAGGGTGTTAAAGCTCTAAAGGCACAAAACATAATACATATGTTCAAAGTTTTCATAAGGCCATGTAGCCAATAAATGTCTAATTTGAAACAGAATTGGGGTCTTAATTTGGCAGTCTCTTTGGGCTCAATAAACGTATCCTTATGAGCTAGTTGCCAGGCTACGGCGGCGGGTGCTGGCTGGGCGTGAGCCCGCCGTGCTCCGGGCTGTGTTTCTGTTTTTTTCGTTTCTTCTCTTTTTTCCGTTTCTTGCGCTCCTTATCATCATCATGACGTTTTTGCTTTTTGTGTTTCTTCTCATATGTGTCAGGGTTTGAAGAGTCTGTAGAAACACAAGTTTTGTTATGTTATTATAAAAGTAAAGATGGAGCCTTTCACCCTGCAGGTCGTAGGTTCGATTCCTACCCGGGACATGCATTTGTGTGCATGAACATGTCTGTATGTCCCGTGTCTGGGTGTATATTATATTAAGTATGTATTTACAAACAAAAAAGTAGTATATGTAGTAATATCAGTTATCTGGTTTCCATAGTACAAGCTCTGCTCAGTTTGGGATCAGGTAGCCGTGTGTAGAAAATGTCCCAGGACATTATTATAAGATTTAATGGAAATGTGTCTACCAAATACTGCTAGTACTTTTTTGTGCAAATACTAAACACATGTGATGTTAAGTTGATCATATTCAACAGAAATTACCTTGCAAGGGAGTCTCTTGACCGGGTGGAACTCCATCTTTATGCTTATGCTTCTTGTGCTTGGTCTTATGTCGCTTTGGTGGAGTCGCACTGACGTATCGGTACTGTTCGGGCAGTGGCCCCGGGTGGAGCCGGAACCCCGCTAGCTGCGCGCTCGTCAGCGGCAGCAACTCCTTACCGCCGATGGGCCTCTTGGCCATCACCGACCCCAAGGTGCTGTTGTCTTCCTGCCCTGGCCCGTCCAGTATGCCAGGCAGATGAGGAAGGAATGATGACAAGGATTCCTTAAGTTTTTTCCCGTTAAATTTACTATACGAGTGCTCCAGCCCATAGTATGCCATTAAATTCGTCGCTCCTGTGAGGTCACATTCTCCTGCAAATGTATGTAGGTATTGTAGCAACATGAACAACTTCTCAATACTACCTATTTTTAAGCTGAAAAAAATATGATACATACCTTGAGGTTCTTTCATCAAATAGAATGGTCCGCTATGCACTATGGAGGGGTTCTTGCCCAGTGAGATGGTAGTCTTGAGCGTTCCAGTGGAGTCCTGACGAGAGACCACTGGTGACCTCGCGCCTCGCGGCGAGGACTTCGGTGAATAGGGTTCTACTTTCCTAAACTGATCAGACATCATCTTGCATCTGCATTGTCTACATAACAAACACAAAGAAATTAATTTCACTAAATAAAACGATAAAAACTTAAAACAACACCCCCGTCCTCAAAGTGCTTTTTGACAAATCTGCAAAAAATATATATTTTGGCGTAGGATAGGGTAGTGAATGTAGTAGAATGAGTGGTATCGATTGGTTTGTTTTAATATTTTAGTCGATTAGTATAATTTTAATATACAAAAGGCGAGCTGGTATTTTTCACCGGCGATAAAGTCTGCCTATACACCTTAGATAGATTAGCTATTAAAGTTTGCTAAAATGACTTCGTAAAGTATATGTATAACGTCATACCTCCGTACCTGAGTAGCTAGCTAGACCTATTTTAGTTTTCACAAGACATGCTTTGCGAAATAATTATAATGGAAATAAATTGGCAAATTGTGCCGATATTTGAAAATACAGATACCTAAGTGAAGACTGAGGGTAAAAGATAATTTATTTGAATAAACACATTTTCATTGACGCGAATATTTATCACTAATATAGGATAATAATTGAGTCGATTATATTTCTATCACGCCCGCCACATTCCATAGGCTGTTCACTACCGCAAGCGATGCAGCGGACCGTGCATTCTGTGTCCGCCTTAAGCCGGGTCCAGACATGTATCATTTGCCCGATCCGATCACCGTATCCTTATCGCCCGAAGCGTATCATGATCGCATATGTGGACGGGTGATGATACGCGTATCATGATACGCGATCTCGATACGCCGTTATGATACGGCCCGAACCATGTCGTGTCGGATTTTGTCCGATCATCAAAGGTGATACAGATACGGGCGTCGGTCAGTCTGGACGCGTTCATCATTCGCGTTGCACGCTCGATTGCGGTTGCACGTGCGCGTCATTTTTATTCAGTCCTTGCATGGTAAAACAATGAATTGGAACAATGAAATGTTGCTAAATTCTCGTACATTTCAACCAACGGGGACAACATTTGATCGAGGGCTGACACAGAACTGGGCAATTTGATACGCGATCATGACTATTGTGAAGATATGGATACGGAGTGAATTGAGGCGTCCACAACTTGATACGGGGCTTGATACGTGATACGCTGATACGGATACGGTGATCGGATCAGGCAAATGATACATGTCTGGACCCGGCTTTAGGCTCCGATTAACCGATTCTAATTTTCTCAATTGAGTAGTCGCGAGAATAGTCGATTAAATGCGTTTTGTCAATCACTAACTATAGAAGTGAAAGGAAAGAAATACTTGGAGATTCGGATACACAATTATTTTTTAGTAGGTAAGATATAGAGTGAATGATTTGGGGAGTGATTTAGTGAGAAGGGGATCACTTGGGATCATCATAAACATTTAAAAACTATTATAAAAGAAAAGATTACAAATTACCCAAATTAAACGAAGACCTAAATATAATAATAGTACCTATTTTTCACTAAAATTATGTATCTATGGTCAAAAACCACGTGTTCACGTTTAGCGCCAAAGTTTTAAAAAAATAAATTTTAAGAAGTAAAAACATTGTTTATGGTTCATGAATTAGCTTCTCGTAATACGCTACGATTTTTGATAATGTGTTTGGAAATAAACAGTTTATCGGGATTTATTTGATTCAGTTTGTGTATATTAGTGATAAATAATACGTTTAAAATGTTTGTGAACTGTGATTTGTGTGGTATCAACGCTTTTGATATTGCCATTCTTCGCTCTACAAAGTGACGCCATTTTACGGGAATGATCAGCCCGCGGCTGCCTCATACTGAGCCTGATGTAAGGATTACTCTGCTAAAACGGATGCATGGAAACGAATCTTTATTCTTGCACTCGTGCTGGACGGACGATTTCCGAGGTGAGGATCGTAATATTTATATTATTGTTATTACTATAGTATAGATGATAATAATTCAAATTATGTTTCGATTTCCTCTTGTTTGAGCGTCTTTTGTTTCCTAGTACTCAAAAGCACGTGTTTTTATTTTTCCAGAAAACTATGGAAGATGGTAATAATGTCAATACAAAAGATGACAATATCACTACAACATCATTGACAAACTTGTACGGAGAACGCCCCTCAAAATTAACCGCCAATGGGCACGAACTCGCTGGCGAGTCCTCAAGTCCGCCTGGCGAGCAGTGCCGGCCCACCGCCGACGCCTGCACCGACGACAAGTACAAAAAACGCATCAATCCTCTAAGAATACATCTTGGGAAGAGACCATTTGTAGATAATTCACTTCAATATTACAGCACAAGCAAGAAACGCAAGCCAACATCCAATAAACCTTCTGATAACAGTAATCCAGCTAACTATGCGCCCAGAGTTCCCAAACTAATACCCAAACATATAGACCGTAGCCAGTTTCACAATGTTACATCACAGGCAGGCAATGATATCAATGAGCGCGATAAACCTGTGCCTCGGCTCGTGCCTAAAAGCCAATTACAACAGTTCAAAAAGGGTAAAGCTGAAAAGGGACCCCAGTTGAAAGAATATGCACAAAGTTTGGGGCTTCAGCCCATGGTAAAATTCAAATGCCGAAAGTGTTGTTCCATGTCCTTTAAAACCTTGGCTATGTTAAAAGAACACCAATTGGTTTGCCGAGCCCAAGCCAAAGAGCCGGCTCTGAGTCCAGAAGTAGCTCCAAGTACAGAAACTAATACTGGTGGACCATCCAGAGTGACTCGGAAAGTATACTTGTGCTCAGCATGTGGGACATACTATGAAAACTGGAATCTATTCTTGCACATGAGAGAAGTACACAATAGACATATTTGCTTGTTTTGCCTCGGAATGTTTTCAAAAGCAGAAAAATTATCATCACACTTAACAAATAAACATAATGTGAAGGAGTTTAACTATGAGAGTAAGGAAGAATTCTTTAATGTGTACAGTGGGACGTTTTACCTTATGTGCTGTTCATGTGATGAAATCTGCAGTGAACAGGATGACTTTTTCAATCATGACTGTAATAATGTTAAGCCAAAGCCTGTGCCTGTACTCATTAGTAAAAATGCTGTTAAGCCTAATAGTGTAAAGAGTGTTACTAAAAGTTACAGTGATGTATCAGCAAATGGTCCGAAGAGTATAGCTAGGGATGGAATTAAACCAATTAGTGACAAAAAAGACATTAATGGAGGAAAACAAGAGACAGTCACATCTCAAATAAACAAAACTGGACCTGACACAATCAACAGTGAGCCAGCAATTAATGATACTAGTATAAGTTCTAATAATTCATCAACTACAAATAAAGATACAAGCAATACAGTTGACTCTGGAATGGAACTGGAAAGTTCAGATCCCAAGCCTGTATGTAGTCCTATACTAAAGAAGCCCTTTAGTCCTGAAGGATGTGGACAAATACTACCAAATGGTGATGAGAGCTTAGAAAATTCAACTGATGAAAGTGATTCACCAATTTCTGATGAAAATCTTGAACCTGTTAAAGTTGCTTCACCCAAGAAACCCGAAGAGACAATCTGTCCTCCAGTTGAAAAGGAGAAAGAGGGTGGTATTAAATTAAAACTAAGTTTGAATAATGCCAATTCACCAGTTATCATAAACTCTACTGTGGATCCTACAATTGGACAGCAAAAAGTCCATAAACCTCCACCACGAGTTAGAAGGCCACCAAAACGTTATGTAAATAATACACCCCCTGAACCACTACCAACTACTATACAGGCTCCACCAAAAACACCATCCATCAAAATGACAATCTGTGACAGAGCTGACAGTCCTTTTGTTAAAACCACAATATATGAGAACAACAAGGAGACCACATTGAAGACACTATTGAACAATAATTTAGAATCATCAGCAAAAGTGCTGGAACCCAAAACTGAAAATCCAATAAAAACAACAATTTATGATAACAAGTTGGAAGATATTAATACATTGAACAGAGTACCGAAATTGACAGTGAGGGTTCCTAAAGAACTGTTGGATAAGGATTCCTCTAGCGATTATTCATCTGATAGTGATGTCAGTGATAAACTAACAGTAGATGAAAACAATGTAACTGTTGAGGAGCCAGAACAACCTAAACCAGAATCACCCACCTTGCAACATGTAACAGAACCTACTTCACCTTTAGCTGAAGTAAAAAATGAAGAGGTACAACAAATTGAAGAAACTGTAAATGTAACTGATGATGACCCTAAAACAGAACCAAAGACTGAACTTGTAACTGAACAAGAAGAGAAGCCTGTTGAGTCAGTAGTGGAAGAACCATCTATCCCTGTAACAGAGCTGTCTTTGGATAGGCCATTAGATAAATATCCTTTGAAAGACCTCTTGAAAGTATTCTTGGCCTCAACAGTTTACAATTGCATTTATTGTAATCATGTTCGCAAGATAGCAGTTAATTGTGAGCAGCTCGCATTACACATGGTTACACAGCACCGCTTCTCTGCAACTGTTGACAGCATCACGGCCGAGGAATTGATGCCAGAGACAATTACAGCCAAGCTAATGACCGGCGCCCCAGAGCTAAATTCAGTTTTTATCAATTTGGACTCTTATGACAGTGTAGAGAAGTGTGAAACTGTACAATATGACTATATGTTTGAGTGTTTTCAGTGTTATTTTAAAACTGCGATCCATAAAGATCTCTATTTACATAATCGTAAAATGCATCAAAAAACCATCTTATTGTGTGTAATGTGTAAATCAAATTTTTATAGTTATAGTGAATTATTATGTCATTTATGCCCTGGAACATATGATTCAGAATTTGAAATTAAGTTTAGATGCTGTCTGTGCAATGTAGACTCTATACCATCACCATTTAGATTAATGGTTCATCTGCGAAAGACCCACCACACATGTGATGTGTGCTTAGAAATGTGCCACAATCAGGCACGTCTATCCAACCATGTCTGGAAACACAAACTGCACCATTTATGCTACAGGTGTGGCATTGCTTATAGAAACAAACCAGATATAACAAATCATTTATTCTGGAAACATGGTACAGAGAGTGTGTTGTGCAAAAGATGTTTGCAAAAAAAATGGCCGCATGTTTATCATTTCTGCACGCCTCCCGCGATATTTATCTGTGATGAATGTAGTCTCCAATTTACGAGAGCTGTGTACTTAAAAGTACACAAAAGGTTTCATTCTGGCAATTATCCACATACATGTACAGAAGAAGACTGCACTGAGAAATTTGTTTCCAAAAAACTCCTTGACAAACATTTGGATGATCATAGAAGAAAATTATTGACAGAAAGCTTAAATGAAGAAAAGCCTAGCATAGTGAGTGAAGCACTCCCTGAAGCATCTAAAGAACCCATTCCCATTATTGATTTGGTAGACGATAAACCACAAGAGGAGGCTGGTTCCTCTGATAAGAAAGCTGAGTCTGGTACTGAGCAGCTTACCAAAAAAGAAAAGAAAAAGAAATTAAAAGATAAAGATGCCCTGTTGCTTGATGTTAATTTACCAGCACTTAATCTGTCAGAGAGTGATAGTAGTGATGAATCGGACAGTGGAATACCACCTGCTACTAAAGAAGAAAAGCTTGATGAGAAGCCAAAGGAGGAAGTGCTCCCTAAAATTGAGTGCATTGAAACAAATAAAGCCGAAATTGTTGAGACACCTAAGGTTGAAGATAAACCTGTTCCAACAGATGATAAACCAAATGAACAGCAAGTCTTGGACATTTGGGATAATTTCAAGAAGTATCAAGCAAAAGTGGAAAAACATAAAGAGAAAACACCTCCATTAGTACCTATCAGGAAGCATGTATGCGAATCTGATCATGATTATTGCTTGATACCTACAGATATGAATGGAGATGATGACATGTTTAGTTCAGATAAAAAGAAAAACAAGAAATCTCCGAAAAAACAACGGGGTGACTTATCCTCTTCAAGTAGCAGCAGCAGCGACAGTGATTCGAGCTGTTCTTGTGGCTCCAATTGTAGTTGCTCATCGAGCAGTGGATCATCTTCATCTAGCTCTTCTGACTCTGATTCATCTGATGATTCAGGAAATGAAAAGAAAAAGAAAATCAAGCGCCTAAAGAAAACACTTCCTAATAGAAGGCTTAGCACAGGTTCCAATGTGGATGTCATGGGTATGTCTGAGACTCCGATTTTAATTCCGGAAAAAACTGAACCACCTATTGCAGAAACTGATCTAGAGACAAATGAAAGTGAAACAGATGAAGAGTTTTACGACAAAAACCCACAAAGAATAGCTAACAAACTCCAGGAAGAAAAACGAAATCAGTCAATGCTCGCGTCGTCGGTGGCACCATCCGATGGTGGTTCTATTTCTAGAGATATTAGTAGACCCTGTACACCAGTCAAAGCAGAACAGGAAGTAAATACGGCTGAGCCTGAGCCTGAGCCTGAGCCTGAACCTGAGCATGAACGTGAAACAAAAGTAAAATCCTCAAGCGCTAAAAAGAAAAGTAAAAAGAAAAAGAAGTCGAAGAATTCCAAAAAGCATGGGCCTATAAAAATTAACATTCCTAAAGATGTAATTTTGAAATCAGAAGCACCGGAAACGATTCCACCATTACCTCCCAATAAAATAACAATTTCTTTACACTCTAATACAGTTCAAATACCTGAAGCCCCGAAACCGCTGCCCATCGTAACCGATGCCAATAAACCAGTGACATCGACGGAAAATAAGCGGGCGTCGAAACGGAGAAGAGTTCGTAACAAATTTTATGGATACTCTAGTGATGAAGAAACGCCTCAAACTCCCACTTCCGCGCTAAAACCTCAACTACCCCCAAAACTAGAATGGAGGAAAGAAGATTTGCCTTCCCCAGTGACTCATAAGGCAAAGAAAGAAGTTCCTTCCACTGTGATACCCAGTAGACTGTATAACTATACAGATCCAATTAGATTGACTGCCCCTATACCAGACCCTGAGCCACCGCGTATTTTAATGAATACAGAGTCTATGGATTCAAGCGATTCTGATTCGAGTGATGAAGGGAATTTGGAAATATATCAGCCGAACAGTCAGAATTACGTGCCGCCACCACCAACATATTTGAATTCGGGCACTTCCAGTCTGCCGTATAACTTCCAAAGGCGTACGGTGCGAGAGGCGCGGGAGGGCGAGAGTGTGTACTGCTACTGCCGCTGTCCCTATGATGAGGTGTCGGAGATGATCGCGTGCGACGCAGAAGGTTGCCCCATAGAATGGTTCCACTTCGAATGTGTCGGTATCATGGTACCGCCTAAAGGCAAATGGTACTGCCCTGAATGTAGGAAAAATCAAAGTTTCTCAGGTTACAGATAATTTTAATTAAAATTTAAGTGTATATAACATTACTGTATTGTTATTATTGTATATAACTTATTGACGATTGTAGATAATTTAGGCTTTACCTGTATATCTTTGTAGGTAGTTTAGTTTCTGTAAGTTTAGGCTATTAGGTCTGAAGAAATGTATCATTGTTATAAAAGTACACACGTTATGCTTGATACCGGCTGTGCGGCCAATACTGTAACCTGGCAAATTGTTAATAATTAACCTACTGCAGCAAACGGAAATATAAATCCGATTTTTGATACCAATTCATGCAGTCTTATTTTCTCGCGTCGTATCCAATTCTAGTGGTGGTTCTCTTTACCGCCTTAGGAGCTTTGAAATGTCTGGCCATGGCCAAAAGGCAAGTCATGACTCCAAACATAGCCACCTATGGGCCACTATGCTGCCGCACAATTTATAAATTTATAAACGCAGTAGATACCAAAGCAGATAGTGGTACTTACTGCGTTTATACATTGTGCGGCAGTATGTACCTATAGATTTTGAAATTTTATTGAAATTTTTCTACTGTCTTATTATTTACCACAGCAAACAAACAGACCAAACACATGCGCAGCAGTTTGCTTATTTCACCATTACGAGCGGTTCGAGCCTTCAGACCTCAATCCGCGATGGCGATGATGGTATATTTCTCCGCTCTGTGGTCTCCCCTCTTAAGCCTGTACACATAACGTTATTACTCGGGCGGGGACAAACCAAGTGTTATATTAGCAAGTTAGTAGAGACCGCGAAACTATAAATAAAAACCGGCCAAGTGCGTGTTGGACTCGCACTTAAAGGGCACCGTACCACAGTAGAATATAAACACCTCCCCAAAATTGTGATATTTAGAGTCACACGTTGAAGACCGAAACCGACCATAAGTTAAAAATATTAAGTTTTTTGTATGGGGGACCCCCTTTATTTTTAAGTTTTATTTTTAGAGTTAGAACTCGCGCCCTGAGGGTTCCGTACAAATTTTATTATGTTTGTAGATAAGTAGACATCACTTTACTCATCTTCAAACATAATTAAAATGTGTACGGAACCCGCAGGGCGCGAGTCCTACTCGAACTTGCCAGTTTTTTTTATTTGTAATGAGTAGCCTAAATACCTTTCTATGATCGTTGCCTAAATACATTTTTTTGTCTAGCTTCAAAAAAATTGACCCCTATACAAACTTCCACCCCTTATTTTACCCCCTTAAGGGTGGGATTTTCAAAAAATCCTCCCTATAATCTTCTACGCTATAAAAGTTAATTACTGTTAAAATTTCATGTTTCTAATCCCAGCGGTTTAGGCTGTGGACGTCTTGACAGACAGACAGACGGACAACAAAGTGAACCTATAAGCTACATTCTCCTTGCCTATAAGGGTTCAGTTTTTTCCTTTTAAGATACGGAACCCAAATATTGTTTCTATGCATTAGAAACAGTTTCAACTTTCAAAAGAAATATCGAACGGATTCGAACGTAATTTTGGACTGCTTTACTTTGATTAAATTCATAATCAATACAGAAATACAAGAAGCCATCAGCAAAATACCGGTTTATTCCATTAAATTAGTAAAGGCCGAGTTCACCGATCGCCTGTGATCACCTCTGAATCAAAACACCCAGGTGAACAGTGGCGACACATAACCGTAGTGGCGACTCCTATACATCCACTCCACCAGCTCATTAGTGGTTTTCAATTTTCATAAAATATGCCCCTCACGCCTCCACGCGCCGACAGCCCATATTTAGATCTAAGGGGGCGTCCATAAATTACGTAAGGCATTTAGGGGGGGAGGGGGTCGAGCCAAATTTAACGTAATTGTTTTTTACCGCAAGAAATGTTGTAAAATTGCAAGAAATCTGGTTAAATTAAGCAAAACAAGTTTCTCCTCTAGAATATGGTTTATGAAAAATCTCACGTGAGATTAGAGGGGGAGGGAGGGGGTCGAGCAAAATCTCACGACATCTCACCACGGGGGGAGGGGGGGGGGGGTCGAAAAAGCTCAAAAATCACCTCACGTAATTTATGGACGCCCCCTAAGTAGATATATAAATTAGTGATCGATCTTTTTTATTTAAACTTTTGGCAGTGCCCATTTATTTATGGTGCCCTATTGACTTTGACTGTTGATAAGCGTCATTCACACAATCCGCGAACCGAGGTCCGAGGTGTGGTGCCTTGTGCTAAATTTTGTGTATGTATTTACGATGGTGGATCTAGCAGGTTTATGTCCTTACAAAGATGAATGCAACAAATTTGGTAAGGCCCAGTTCTTGCCGTGTCTGGCAATGTATTAAATAATTAGAAGTTCCTAACACTAATCGCTGGGGCATAACAGTCGACTAGCCGGATGATCTTGCCTTTATCGGCAATAGCTGAGAATGTATGTTTTTTTGATAATAGTAACTTTATCGTGAAAATGATAGGTAGTTTAACCGAAGTTACAGTTCTCACACATTAACATCGAAGTGCCTGATATATTCCGTGAAGCAAAGTTGCGTTCCTGCGTTGCATACCTGTGCTGTGCGTTGCATTTGACTGATAGCGGATTAGCGAATAGTCTGCTGTTTAAAACCTTAATATTCTAGGCAATGCAACAAAAGAAAAACCGATGAAAATAAAGACATCGTTATCAAAAACTTGCAAGAGACCGTGGGAGGGTAAGTTCCTACTTACTACATAGTATTGCGGTAATGGTAAAGGTTCTGTATTTTTTTAATTCAAAACGGTCGGGTTACGCTATGAAAGACTGAGTAGCTTCCTATATATTTGAAATAAAACACTTAATTATAACCCAAAAGTATGTAATATTTTTGTTATACCTATCAATAATAACTTACAACAAAATTACCAAGGCAGTATGGTGCCATCATATTGCAGGAATTTCCCAGTGTCTGCCTCGCCGAGTTTGCCTATGGTATCGAATATTCCACTGATGCTGGAATCGATATCGAGCGGCGCGTTCTTACCGCCCATGTCTGTTTTCACCCAGCCGGGATGGATTGCAGCCACCAATATGTTGTCTTTTTTCAAATCCACGCTCATCGACTTTGTTGCTGCATTCAATGCAGCCTGTAATGAACACAAAACAACTTTATTCATAAAAAAGCTAAACTTAGAAGAAAAAAAAACGTTAATAGGTACTTTTGTGAGTGGCGTACCTTCGAACATCGATATGGATAGAAACCTCCTTGATCATTCTGGGCAATAGAGCCGAGAATGGAGCTCAAGTTGATGACCGCGGCGCGCTGTACACCTACGGGCTTGTCGGTGTTTGAGTTTGCGGCTTCCTTTAGTAATGGCAGCAGATTCTGAGGAAGACAAGGCATTCTATACAATCGGGTGGTTAGAGCCGGTCCATCGATCGCCCCGCTGGGAACATGCTTGCAAATACAAACCGCTATTGGGGTATAAAGCCCTTAATTCCTCGAGTGGCCGATGAGGGCGCTGCACAGTGTTTTTTTTACCCCAAAAAAGTGACGTCGTTGTTTTATTCATGAAATCTACTGAGCCAAGCATTTTGAATGCTAGAGTAGAACACCCGGATTTCAATTCCACTTAGTTTATCCCATAACGATTTTTAAAGTTTGCTTGATGTGAGCTCAAAAATTGAAAAAAAAATATATATATAAAAATAACCGTGCACAAATGCTGGTTTATTCTGTTCAAGGCTTATGAAGCTACTTGATGGAAACACGTGTAGGTACTAACCTTCGTCAGCATAATCGGCGCAACAGTGTTAACGGTGAGATTTTCCAAGAGTTGTTCAGCCTTCACCATACCAAGTTTGGTGAATTTCGAGGCGACTCCAGCATTGTTTATCAATAAATTAAGTCCTCCGACGCTTATAACTTTGGACAACTGGGATGTGAATTCGCCAAAACTCGCAGTATTTGTGAGATCTAAAATTTGAGAGATTTATATAAGTAATTATAGTAAAAGTATCTATCTATAGAATTACATACCTACCTGCTACATAGGTAGTACTAGGGATTATTTTTTAATTATGAACTCCATCAGTGCATTTAAGTTGGAAACGGTCATTATGTAAAACGGTAACAATCGCTGCGACAGACATGTAGTAGACCTATAAGCGCGTTCACGTAGCTAGTTATGAAATTAATAAATTACTAACCCAAATTAAAAATAATAAGGTTTTTATGCGCCTCCGACAGTGTTTTCAGTTCCTGAAAAAGGCAAAAAGTATTAATGCGGGTATTAAAATAATAAATTTATTATTTAATAATAATATAATATAATATAATATTTAATAATTTTATTATTATTATTTTAGGGACCCTAACACACACTTCAGTGGGTATGCGATGACTAATTTATAGCTATTTGCTATTCATACAAACATGACAACATTCACCTATTCGTTGTATCTAACCATACAATGACTTAATAGGACCACGGTAAAGATCTATACTGTGGTAGGACGTAGGTACTATGATTAGTACTTGGTACTATGTCTCAGTGCAGCGCGTTCGATTAATATCGGGACAGGTTTAAATAATATGTTTTCGTAATTTCCCGGATGGTACAATCAATCAACGACCGCTTGGCGCAGTGGTTTGAGCGTTGGCCGCTCGGCTCACTGCATCGGGTGGTTGCAGGTTCGATTCCCGCCAGAGGCAAATTTCGGAAACGGCCTTTTCGTAATTTGCCCTGGTCTGGGTGTCACTGGGATCGCCCCCAGTCCAATGTATGGTAGCCATAGTACAAGCGTTGCTTAGTTTGGTTGGGACCATACAGTTGGTGTGTTGGTCTGGCGATTTATTTAATTATTTATTTATCAAACGTATCAGTTGCCGTATGTATATTAATTACTATATTATTAGAGGAATTTAAATTTAAAAAAAAACAAAATGTTCATTTTGTTTAGGCCTACGGGGACACTTAGGGGCCATCCATAAATTACGTCACACGAATTTCATGATTTTTAGACCCCTCCCCCCTTGTCACAGCTGGTCACATTTGCGAGACTCCCTGTGTGACGTCACATATTTTAACAATTCTCAGAATTTTTCGTTAACACTTCGAATTTCGGTTTTAATATTCAATTCAATTCAATTCTTTATTAGTGTGATTTTTGGGTGGTACAAAAGATCTTAAAACTAAAGTTTATTTATGATCCTCAAAAACCTGCCTTGATTGGCTTACACTTCGTTCTATCGATTACAGAATGTCAGTTTTAAATAATTTTTACATTTCCATTATAAAAAACAAACAAAAACAGACTAACAGTTAATAATGTCAATAAAAAAAAATCATAATGTCAATAAAAAAAAAAAAAAAAAAATCATAATGTCATACATAAAGCAAACCAACCAAAGCGAACTAACCAAACTACCCACCTTGTTTTATAAATTTATCATCCAGGTATTCAATTACGCTATAATATGCCTTGTTCAACAGAAACTGTTTTAATTTATATTTGAAGGTATCTATGCTGGAACAATTTAATATTTCTTTTGGCAAGTGATTATAAATGCGAGGAGCCATACAAAAGACACTTTTATTAAACTGTGCAGTTCTGTTAGGTGGGTAACAAATCTCCTGATTGTGGCGTTTGCTTTTCAATTTTTGGAACAACATCATATTGGATGCCACGAACACGGAAATCTCATAGATGTAAATACACGGTAGGGTCAACAACTTAAGATTAATGAAGTATGGCTTACAACTATCTGTGGGTTTAAGTCTACAAATTGCTCTCACGCACCTCTTTTGTGCCCTAAATATGGATTCCTTGGTAACCGAATTTCCCCAAAAAATTATGCTGAATACTAGAATATATTCGATTTTTAAATGTGATGTCACTTAACTTAGGACCCCTATCCTCCCCCCCCTTGTCACACCATGTCACATTTCTGGTGCGTTCCATTCACTGTTAATTTTGTAAATTTCGTTATTTTCGTTCGTAAATCTAATTCCACTCGAACAAACTTGTACTGAAAGTGATCATTATTATCGTTTTTATCAGTTTTTACCCGACTACGGCGGAGGGTTATGATTTTGACCGGTATGTATGTATGTATGTATGTATGTATGTATGTATGTGCATCTGTTCCCACCTAACTTCCAAACTACTTGTCGTAATTTGACAAATGAGGTATCGTTAGAAGCGGCTTAATGGCGCGCAGGTTATAGGCTATGTGACGTCACATGAAATTGCATATGGCGCCCTCTAGAGGACATAATGTCATGAACTAAAAAAAAATCATTTTTTAATAAAACCGTGTGGGGTATCAAATGAAAGAGCTTGATGAGCACATTTCAAAAATATATATATTGGTACCTATAACTCCAAAATAGTTAAATAAAAAGTAAGTTTAAAAACTAAAACCCGACTACTAAAAAATCGCGCTCTAAAAAGTATGAAACAAGAAAATATTATCATCTAGAGGATAGCCGTGGTCCGTGTTCATATGCCATTTGGCCCTAAATGACCTACACGGACCACGGCTATCCTCTAGATGATAATATTTTCTTGTTTCATACTTTTTAGAGCGCGATTTTTCAGTAGTCGGGTTTTAGTTTTTAAACTTACTTTTTTGTGGTCGAAAATAACAAAATTAACAGTGAATGGAACGCACCATTCGACGACCACCTCCCTCCCCCTTTACGTGTGACGTAATTTATGGATGGCCCCTTACAAATTGTAATTTTACATTTTTTTCCTTTAATTCTACCACTGCCAGAGCTGCCCCACAAATTAAATTGAATACCATTTATAATAGTTGGTTGGTTTGGTTCATGTTCATGCTCGTGTTCATGATGTTCATAAATGGTGACATCACTACTTTGTTTTATCCAAGGAAGTTTAAGTCTCTAACACCTGGAATGCGGACTTGGCAGCAAAAGTGAAGCCGACAGCGAGATACCATACTGAAAGTTGTTTCCTTTGCCAACAAGAGTGACCATAATATTTTGAAATTTTGAGAACGTCCCCATGGACATCTGGTGAAAACGTGCTTTTGTTCCGAGATTGTTATGATAGGAAAATAATAAAATAAGGAAAGGGATGTTTATTTTCTTAAGAACATGAGTAGGTACAATAAATAAGTCTGCGGTGGCCAAACTACGCGAGTGCCTGTCTGTATCTTGGCAACCCAAATGGAGATACAAAATAGTATTTAAGATCGTAGATTTTGCCACTTTGTAATATAAAGTAACATGACACTTCACACGCTTGGACGTTTTCTAGGCTCTCCATATCTATGGTTTTTCCTATACTTACTCTTTTTCTATGCTATAAAAGGTACCTACTACTGTTAACATGTTATGTTTGATTTGGGCTGTGCAAGTTGTGACAGACGGACATAGAGACAGACAGACGGACAACGAAGTTATCATATTAGGGTTTAGTTTTTTTCCTTATTAGGTACGGTACCCTAAGAATATCTAACTAATTAGACCATAAGACAAAATTAAAGGACAATGGGCAAAACTGTATGGGACTTGGTCCAAATATCCACCACTGACGAGACCTACGTAACCCGATAGACCACTAAATACTGAGTAACTTTTACAAAGACAGTTCAACAAAATAAGCTGTAAGTAAAAAAATACGGGTAGTTTAAAAAAATATATGATTTCACCATTAGTATTATGTTTATACATTTTTTTCGAAAGGCAACAATATAAATACTCTTACTAACATTAAATAAAAATAAAATAAGCTGTCAGAAAGCAAAAAATGCCGTGAAAAGTTTTTATTATTATTTTTGTTACCTGATGAAAAGTGAACAACAAGCGCTTCTATAAAATAAATAAGCAGGTACCTTCTATGCGTTACCTTACTTTTTCACTTATCATCAGGTAACAAAAATAATAATAAAATATGTTTCACGGCATTTTTTGCTTTCTGACAGCTTATTTTATTTTTATTTAATGTTAGAAAGTGTATTTATATTGTTGCCTTTCGAAAAAAATGTATAAGACATAACACTGGTGGTGCGTTCCATTCACTGTTAATTTTGTTATTTTCGATATTTTTGTCCACAAATCACGTTCCACTCGCACTAACTTGTACTGAAAGTTATCATTATTATCGTTTTTAACACTTTTTGTGGACGAAAATAACAAAAATTACGGTGAATGGAACGCAGCATAAGTGTGAAATTAAAAAAAAATATTTTTTTAAACTACTCATTTTTTTTTACTGACAGCCTATTTTGTTAAACTGCCTTTGCAAAAGTTACTCAGTATGTAGTGGTCTATCGAGTGACGTAGGTCTCGGAAGTGGTGGCCATTTGGACGATTTTTGCCCATTGTCCTTTGTGCTAACGAAAAGGAACAGTGAGGGCAGGGCATTTTCCTTTAAAACTCGTTGTGTTAAATTAGGGACATAATCTGTCGGCTTAAAATGCTTGCTGTATATGACGGAATTTTGGGTAATTTTTCTGTAGCCAATAGGTATTTGTTGTAACCAATTTACACGCCTGGGATCTGTAAAAGACAAAATTGTTTTTTTGTTTTTTATTGCTTAGGAGTAATCGGGAAGTGTAAAGTCAAAAGTCGTCCCAATTGCAAACAATTTCAATCGACAAACCATCGGTCTCGGCCTTTATTTTATATTGTCCATCAAGGGTTGCAATGCTGACCGCGCTGTGGAGGCCTGGAGCTGCGCTGCGCCGCGCTTTCGGCCATCAACAACGCGCCCAGCAACACACTCATTACAGACCGTGGCACTAATGTACTATTAAAAAGTAACAAAAGGGTAAAGGAAAGGGGCCCCGAGAATTACATTGCCTGAAATGGTTAATCTGGCCCTAGACGTGCGCGTTCCTCGAGCGTGTGAACGACGCGAACGCCGTGTGCGAGCCCGGCGAGCCGTGACAACGCGGCGTGAGCGTCGCGTTTTACCAGCGTGTGGTCTGTCGCGCGCTGCAAATGCGACCGACTTCAAAAAGTAGCGATGTAGTCGTGCGGCAACGTAAAGCGCGACTTTATCGCTGCAAACAGTTCCCGTGGACGATATTCCTCAGTTAACACAGACACATAATAAGATTTATATTATAGTCCTTTTTACTAGCGAAATTTATGTCACCCGAACATCTAAAATGTACTTAACGTGGAAAACATAGTTACCCACTTACCTATGTTAAGATAATCCTTAATTCGGATAATATTCGCTTTTACACCCTTCCATTACGCATATTCTACCCATTTTTATGAGAAAATTCAGCACAATCCTCTAGATTTAAAATTAGCTGAAAATGTCGTGTGTCACGCAAATTGACGTTCTGTGTTTCAAGTTTTTAATTTTATTTCTGCTACGATTCCTATAGACATCACGGAACTGACAATTACAAGCGAATTATTAAAGAAGGTAAGTACTTATTTCCAGATATTTATTTATATTTGAAATTTTAATCTTAGGATATATTCTTATACTTTACCATAGGTATTTCATTAATCGACTTTATTGTTTATTATTCTTAACTTGAAAATGTACCAAGTTTAAGGTGATCGAATAAATATTAACTGGCAACACAAGGGATGAAAGGTTGTACTGGGCTTTTTGGCGGGAAGTGGAAAAGTCATGTTGTCATTTTTGTTTTAATTTCTAAAACTTGTGTTTTCGTGTATTATAGTGTGTAATATTGGTGGAATATTAACCATTATATGGTCATAAATGTGCGTGAGTGTGGGCAATTGGAACAAAAGTGATGAAACATGATTTTCGGCTTCTCACAAGAAGTCTAGTAATTTGTCAGTAAAGTATCCGCCACTTTACTGATAGGGTTTGGGGGGGTAGAAATAAGGTAGTTATAAGGTAGATTTAAGGTAGTTATAATGTAGAATTAAGAAAAAAATGTAATAAAAGTATACTGATGTTAGGCTCCAAAGGGCTAGTTCCCAGGGGCCGTAAAACTAATCTTATAAAAAAAAAAAAAAAGGTTGTACTGTTACCCCGCGTTTCCATTGCGCAAAAACATGTTGATTTTCAACAAAATTCAACAGATCTCACGACATGTATAGAGTTGCGTTTCCATTGACGGACAATCAACATGTCGCGTGACTTGTTGTCACTACAAGTATTACGACATGTTTAATGTTGATTGTGTGGAATGCGTTTCCACTGGTGAATAGCTTGTTACGAGACAAAGCGTTCAGAGACGCTGACGATTTTTTTTTAACACCAGAATATTTGTCTATCTGCTCTGTGGATACTTTCAAAGAACGAACGAACGAAGAAAGTAGCTAAAATTGCTACTTTATGCCGATTTACTGTGAGAGGGTGGTATTACCCCGGTCGGGCCAGCCTGAATGGGCCTCATTCATGATTTCATTCTATGGAAAAATATTTACTTACTACTCTATACCGATTGCTACTTTACGCCGATTTACTGTGAGAGGGTGGTATTACCCCGATCGGGCCAGCCTGAATGGGCCTCATTCATGATTTCATTATAGGGAAAAATATTTACTTACTACTCTATACCGATTGCTACTTTACGCCGATTTACTGTGAGAGGGTGGTACTACTCCGGTCGGCCCGGCCCGAATGGGCCTCGTTCATGATTTCATTATAGGGAAAAATATTTACTTACTACTATATACCGATTGCTACTTTACGCCGATTTACTGTGAGAGGGTGGTATTACCCCGATCGGGCCAGCCTGAATGGGCCTCATTCATGATTTCATTATAGGGAAAAATATTTACTTACTACTCTATACCGATTGCTACTTTACGCCGATTTACTGTGAGAGGGTGGTACTACTCCGGTCGGCCCGGCCCGAATGGGCCTCGTTCATGATTTCATTATAGGGAAAAATATTTACTTACTACTATATACCGATTGCTACTTTACGCCGATTTTCTGTGAGAGGGTGGTATTACCCCGGTCGGACCAGCCTGAATGGGCCTCGTTCATGATTTCATTATAGGGAAAAATATTTACTCTCTACCGAGATATATTCTCTATGGATTTTCACAACAACGAAATGTCTACGCACATTTTCGGATAACAGCATTTATGGCAAATAATCTGTTGATAATACAAGTCTTAATACATGTTGAGTGGCAGTGGAAACGAAAACCTTAACAAGTCTACCGACATGCCGACATACATGTTGAGACTTCAGGCAGTGGAAACGCTACCCTCAACAATACATGTTACGCGACATGTCGGGCTCATCATGTCGCGATACATGTATGCCGACATGTTTTTAGGTGGAAACGCACGGTTAGAAAGGGAAAGAAGGCGCAGTTATAGGTATCTGGCTCGGACCGGTTTTTATAATGCGTGCATCGTGGGCGTTAAGTCCGTCACATAAGGATTATTTTTGATTAAATGAATGGAAAATAAAGTTTGTAGTCCACAGTCATGTTCAATGGTATTACGTCGATGGTTTTATCTGCTTACGTCATTGCATTTTTAAATGTCATCGACGTCATGAATCCTCTGACAGCTTCAGTCACGAGCTGTCACGACGATCTACTTCTCTCTCTTTCATTTACGATACCGCCCGTCCCGTCGTCGTATACAAAAAGCACTCGCCTTTCCATAAAGTGCATTCTTATTGTGATATCATATTCAGAATAACGTCACGTTATTAACGTGAGGTGTTTTATACAATTTAGTGTCGAATTTAGCGACTTTTGGAGCCATGGCACCTATAGGTAAGTCACAACAATACTATGTAGGTACATACCTCTGACACTGTTCGGCACGTCGCGATTATTTTCTGTGCGTCGCTTTTCTTAGTGAGATATTTCACCATCCCGAGGCCCAGGCCCCTGTTGGCACCGGTGATCAACACAGAATTCATCCTTACCAGGTGTTTCACAGTAAACTTCTAGATAAATGCTGTGACTTTTGATAGAGAAAGTTTTTATACAACCCTCCTTTTATCAGTTCGTGTCCGTGAGTTTTCTTTTCTTGTCTCTGACACGGTATACGTCAAAAATGACAATACTGAGTAATTTTGTAAGGATAAATAATTTATTGAAATCTCACAAATTGACCGAAAATGTGTTGATATTGGCTCGAAGGACGTTCAGTGCTAGTGAGTACAATATACTTACTTACTTCGTGCTAACCTTGAAGTGCAGATAATGGTCTAACCTCACTCTCGGTTGGGCAACACAGAACCTAGTTTTTGTGATTATTTCTGATTAGTAAATTCCTTAAATGTTTGGTAATTATCAGTATTGGCTGCTATTATGAGTGTTTAGGTTGGTGCCTACCTGCTAAGTATCATAACTTCTTGGGATGGTGGAATAAATACATTTCAAAACTAGTGTCATTCTTATTCATTGCATATTTTATCCCCATTCATTATAGTTTTCCTTGGTTGATTCTGAGAACATTTTTTTGTGTTGTTATAAGTACCTAACCATCATTGTTCTAGAAATTACTTGGAACAAATGAATTATTACCCACCAATTCTCTATGCTAAACAAGGATCTCATTAGTATTTAGTCAGTTATTATATTACTGATATGTTGTTTGGTCATGTCAGGCGGCTGGATGTGTTGTAGCCGTAAGGCCCAGTCGGTGGCCCCCATAGACAATACCATTGAAGGTATGAACACTGACAAACATTCTGTAAATGTATATTTGTTGTGCACATCATACTATTTATATGGTTCTACAAATAAAGTGCTTAATATTGCAAGGGTTGGCTTGAGGCAGGGTACAGGATGCACTCAGTATCACAAGTTTACACTGTTAACGACATGGACAGTTTGTTTTTAGTTAAATCATTTTAATTGATCTGTCTGCGTTGTTTAACATGTTAGACAACGCAAAGAAGGTGGTTAATAAGTACTTACCTATTATTTTTTTAAAGCAACCAGTTGTACTGGTCTTGGCATGTGATGAGAAAACATAGAAACATGCAAAATACAAAGCAACTTTATGTATGAATGTGGGTAAAGAATGAGTGGAAGACCATAGAAAAGATGGGTGGATGGTCCGTGTTATAGGAAATTATAAAATATAACAGGAAAAAGGTGAGGTTATACCTACCTAATGGTGATACAGATTGTTACAATTATTATTTTGTACTTAAAATTGGTATACATAATAGCATAAACTTGTGAACTATACTAATAGCTGGATACTCTTTATTATTAATAACAAATCACTTAGGTATACATATTGCGCATAATTAATAAGGATAAAGTACCATATTCATGATTAATAGACTGCATCGAATATGTGAGAAACAGCAGCCAATACTCATCAGGGTTGCCACTGGCTAGTTATAAAGTGGCAAGTTACCACTGGGTATTATTTACTAAATAACCGTTTGTTGTTTGTGATACATTGTCTGCACTTTCATTGATAGCAAGGTATTGTCGTTTTAAGACATGGGGCGAGGTTTCATACTGCTTTAAAGTCAACATGGCTTTATCAAACTTAAACTAAGGCATAATTTGGCTTATTGGGCTTATTTGAATTGGGCATAATTTAGCTGTTCTATCTTCCTGTGACACCCCTTGATATGAAGATGGTATAATCAAGTTGTGCCTGGTTGTTCTAATATTTGTCTATTTTTTATGACAAGCTCTTAATTGTAAGCATTTAGGTGCATTGTGTTGTATATTTGTGTGGGGAAAAAATATAATGTACTGTCCATCTCTCAAGCCTATAACGAAGGTTCTATTGCCTGTTACCTTCCTAATAAATCCCAGCTAACAACCATCAAAGTTGCATCTTGGATGAGATTAGCATAAAAACTTTATATTTCTTGTCACCTGCCTGTGAACCTGCAAAGGTCGGGAAAACTTTTAACTGGTAAAAGTGGCCCATAGAAAGGCCAGTTACGTTACGTTCACAAGTCAATGGCCAAGGCGAGAGGCCCTTAACCCGTCATATTGACATTATTTAATAGGGGGTGACTGTACCCATTATATTGACGTTAATTAATAGGGGCTGACTGTAACAACTTAAATGCACGTTATAGATGGAAATTTCGACTATGACCTGGCGGTCATCGGTGGTGGGTCGGGTGGGCTCGCGTGCGCCAAAGAGGCGGTGAACCAAGGCGCGCGTGTCGCGGTCCTCGACTACGTGACTCCCTCGCCGCAGGGCACCAAGTGGGGGTTGGGGGGCACATGCGTTAACGTCGGCTGCATACCCAAGAAACTGATGCACCAGGCTGCCATACTCGGGGAGAGCATTCACGTGAGTTTATCATTATTTAATGATTGCTTATCATAAGTGTGGCAACATTTATCGTAATAATAACCCAATTTTATTAGTGTTCAATGTGATAAAAGAGATTGGCTAGACATGATTGTCTCGATGATTATACAGTATCTAGTAACTGTATAAGTTATTCATTTACCACAAAACTGCACTGAATGTCTAGGCAACTCTGTTATAGACAAAAATAATAAGTTAAGGTACCTAATTCTTATTGTCTGAGGTTACAAGTTACCTAAGCTTGAATGAAATGTATGTATTATCTATATCAAAAGGTTAAATTAAGAATAAGTATTGCCGCATAAAAATATTTGCAATATTTAAAAAGTAGTTTCAGATTAGGTCACTTTGGTACATGTATCCTCTTTATTACAGAAATTGGTAAGTTGCTCCCTCCCGGCACCTTTCCCCGGATCCTATCCATCCCTCACCACTGCACATTGATACTTTGAAACTTGGATTATACTTGGCTGAAATGGTTACCTATTTTTTTTTCATAGTTGTAGTTCATTAACAATTTAGAAACCATAATTATCACAGTTCTATCTGACGGTAGTACCACTACTAACGATTTAGATATTCTTATTGTATGAAAAGAAATGTAATTAGGAAGTTTTAATTAAAATAAATGATGATTTACGTGAAAGCTAAGGTTTTTAGACTTCGTGTCGCACATACCATACTGACATAACTTAAATCCTATAATTAGTATTCACCTACAAACCTAAGTATTTTCTAGCATGTTTTATTGCTAGCAATTGTTCTTAGCAAAAGTTAGTTGTCACGCTGCGTGTCTTATCACCCCATCTATCGCTTGCTCGTCTCATGTGCCGTAGTTGTGAATTATTTACTTCGTCATCGTTTCACTAAAACGGATAGGAATGTTTCATATATTACTCACGAACTCGTCGTGGTAGGAGTTCTTTGGCCTATCAGACTATCAGGGCTTGGTCATTAGTCTCAGACTAGTAATAGCTTGGCCTGGGTCTGCTGAATATGCTTGTTAATCCTAGCAACAATTCAATACGCGTAACATGAAGGATTCGTTGACGTTGATCGACGCAGTTTTGCAAACATGGAGATGCGATTTTTAAAATTTGTTTTGACCACTCTTATCTAATATACGACAATCCTTACTTTAATTCCATTACTTTTACAAGCATTCCGTCCAATATTCTATTTACGTCGACTAAGCTTGGAGATCACGTCAACGAGAACGTTGTTTGAAATGTTACAAATCAGTGGACGTCATGCGGGAAAAATAATGGCACCTACATATTTCATAGGTACCTGATTTATATTATAATAATAATTAATAACCCATAGCAGAGAGTATCCTGTTGTTTTATATTATGCAGATAAATATTCCTTCCTGTTTTTGGGTTTACCCATGTCTTTGCATGTAGTAAAATAGGTACCTTTAATAACAACTAACAATTTATAAATTATAACAGCAGTAGATAATCACTGCATTAGGTATTATGCCTATAGTGGGAAACCACCAGCCGTTATGATAACAATGTTAAGAAATTTCTTATTTTATTAGTTCAAAAATCAGGTGACAGAATCGTTCCTTCGCTTGTAGGTATGAGCTAGTAGCCAACTCTGGTGCCGGAGTTTTCAGGCCGCCGGAAGGCCTCCGACATGGCTATTGAGATAACCTTCACCGACAGCTTAACGTTCCGTCCGAAGCACGAACGGAAGCGGTCAATTGTAAATGCCACTTGCGGTCACCCAACCAGGTGTTTACCGCTACGAGTGCGTTTAATTTGGGAACGGGGTATGCGCACATAGATTTGAGACAAGTCCATTGGTGCACGTCCACTACCCGGATTTGAACCTATAACTTTCGTAATGGAAGCCGAGACCATTCCCACTGAGCTAGCACGACCCTTAGGGTGCGTTTCCACTGACGCGGAGCTGGGTGGAGCGGAGCGGCGGACTGTGATTGGCCAACTGTTATGGGCCAAGAGCGGAGTGGAGATTTCGAGCACTGTGATTGGCAATTTCACGGTCCGCTTCGCCCAGCTCCGCGTCAGTGGAAACGCACCCTTACACACGGGATAGGTAGTGTGCAGTATGGTAGGCAGTTCATTCACCTCGAGCAATCAGGTCAAAGAGCAAAAGCCTCAATATTAGGTAACATCAATATATCCTTGGCGGCCCGAAAGTCAATTACAATTATGTGTGGACTGGGAAGCATAAATATAATCGTTATTAGTGGGCAGGGAGTGGTTAGGGCTTGTCCTACTTCACAGGCCGACTTTATTGTTTTTGTAGCATCCATAATTAAACCATCAGTAATGTACAAGAGTTGTATAACAAAGAGCTTCAGTCACGCGCATTTCAAGGTTGCTACTGTTCCTTCATCATTTAGGTACCGTACTGTTACGCATCACTAAATGCAAGATCGACGTCTTCTTGAACAGGACTTTAATATGTAAGCCAGAAAAGCACTTACGAATAGTCCGATTCTACTATCGGTTCAAAATGCTTTTTCCACTGAAAAAGCCAGCAAGAAACTTAATATTACTCTTCTGAATATAAAAAAATATATGTACTTTCAGAAACAGCAACGCAATGTGACCAGGTAGTACCGACCATCTTTCAAGTTGCCGCGCCGATCAATACGGAATCCTACGTAGGACTAAACACTGCGTTCACCTTGAGAAATGCGTGATTAGCTTGCTAACATTTCGTACATGTTAAGCTATGTTCTCTAGGTTGCGTGTTTTTATCCATAAAATCTAAAGAGCACACCTTCGTCAGGATAGGAGTTAAAGCGGTCTGGATTGGCATAATCATCAAAATCTAAAAGAGTTTTTATAAACAGCAATCATATCTTTCCAAACTTGGTAATTCAATTTTTTGCCAAAATTGCATGTTGGGGAACTTCAGACGTGTCGTGTGATACTAGTAAGTCTGTCATGACATACATGCAGCTTACGACAGATGTATGGTATGCTTCAAGTGGCATTTTACGACTTCCATAAAAGAGTGGGATTGTTGCTGTCACCCAGCTTCACTGGGTTACTTTATGTAAAGAGAAAGACGTAGAAAATCGAATACAGATAGCAACCTGGGATATTTTGCTACGTAGGAAAAACTTAGGGAAGTTGTGTGTGCGTGCGACCGCGTCATTGGATTAACAGTCACCCAATTCGCAGAACACTAATTAATTTACGAGAAACGCTTCAGCCTACGCCTCGCATCTTTTTCCATATACCTGTTCCTGTACTATTTCTGGGCAGGTATTACCTACTCGCAAAGGTGACCAAATCGTCCGGCCATCCTCTCTGTTGGTTTGTTTGCGACAAACATTTAATATGGCTAAATTAATTTCCCTAAAATGATTAATCTCTTGAGGAAAGTGAGTAGCCGGCTATGAGTAAAATAGGGTAACCGAGTGACGTAAGCAACCCACAACCTGCAAGTCATCGTATTTTTTATTGAAAAACGATACGTTTCGAGAACAAGGCATTTGAAGTTGGTACGCTGTCGGCCGGCGTTGCTTAACATTGCGCAATCATTTAGTTAACAGTCATGGACACATTTAATCGACAAAGTGTAACTTGTTACCAGACTTATTGTTACTACTTACCTGCTAAATGCTAAGGGAATGTGGAGCAGTGGAATGAATATCTTTGCCTAATAAACCCATAAAAAGTTATATCGTCGGCGTATCCTTGAATTTATCAGAATAGAGATAATTGATTAAAAGAAAAATGTGATGTTTCGGTTAAACTAACACAATCTTGGTACATATTTTGATTTCGTGGAATTGATAGTAAATAGACAGTTTTTTTGCGGTGTCGTAAATGGTAAAATACAAATGATAAAAACATTAATCACGTCACTAGAATCCATTATCTCGATCTCCCATTTCGCACTGGGCCTGCGTGGTAGATGAACTGAACCTTTCGCATTATGAGAACCTGTTCACGTACTTTAACAGATGATTGATAAATTCTCAAAACTATCCAAGCCAAATTATGCCAAGAATAATCCAGGTTTCCTCGTCAAAGAATCAGGATCAATATCATGTATCAATATCCATTTGAGTAAAAATGTACTAGCATCCTCGGCGTGCATTAAGCAAGGGGGATGAGACACGTCATGATTCTAATTACCCCCAAACACGATTACAGGAAGCGGTAGCATACGGTTGGCAAGTGCCATCACTGGACGCCGTCAAAATCAGCTGGCCAGCGCTCACAGAGGCCGTCCAGAACCACATCAAATCAGTCAACTGGGTCACGAGGGTCGACTTGAGGGACAAGAAGATCGACTATATAAACGGGTTGGGGGAGTTCAAGGATGCGCACACGATCATAGCGACGATGAAGAACGGGAGCAAGAAGGAGCTGACGGCGAAGCACGTGGTGATCGCGGTGGGCGGGCGGCCGCACTACCCGGACATACCGGGCGTGCTCGAGTACTGCATCAGCAGCGACGACGTGTTCAGTCTGGGACACCCGCCCGGGAAGACGCTCGTTGTTGGCGCTGGATGTATCCTTTTTTAAATACTATATTTTAAGATTGACGGTTATTCAGTCAATATTAACGGAACAATCAAGAAAGTTTCGTGAGGAGTATCCATGAACCCTTTTGTTAGCAATATTTTAAAGTTACATAAAACATCTGATTGCAAATTGCTTATACATTTATCGTGTAACTGTAGATTAAAAAGTACTTAAATTGTTAAAGTAAGATAGCCACACTTAAGTAGGTACAATCTGTGAAAATGATTGGCATTTTTTTTTGTTTTCTGAACCTTTCACACTTCGTAGTCACATTCACAGTTCTAGTTATCTACCTAAACATTGTAAATAGGTCCTTTTCTAAAGTTACTGTAGATGATGCATAGTTATTTGTTTGTAATACTACTGAATACTTGTACTTGAATTTAGAAATAGACGGTAAGGGAACGTACCCATATTAGGTGACCCATTTTTTCAATTTTTTACCCCCTCCCCCCCGCGGTGACCACCCGTAGTATATTCTAAACCCCCCCTCTCCCTCTAGTTTTCATGTAGTAATTCATAAATGTAGTTTACAATAATTTTTGTAAACCACATTAAATAAAAATACATAAAAGTAAAAAATACAATAAAACCACATAAAAGTAAAAAATAAAAATGTACGTGATTTTTTTGGAAAAAGCGCGAGATTTCCATAAGGATATGGACTACGTGCCGAAAATTAAACCCCCTCCCTCGCCCCTGTGAACATGCGTGGTATTTTGAAGACCCCCCCTCCCCCCCTCAACGGGTCACGTAGTATGGGTACGTTCCCTAACACAAAGATATACAAGGAATCCGTACTATATCAAACCTTTTCTATTGCAATGGTTCCCTCAACTCAGTCGCACAGACATCGGTCTGGAGTGCGCCGGCTTCCTGAACGCGATGGGGTTCCCGGCCACGGTGCTGATCCGGTCGGTGCCGCTGCGCGGGTTCGACCAGCAGATGGCGCGCATGATCGTCAACGAGATGGAGGAGAAGGGCGTCAAGTTCCACCACAAGTGTGTCCCGCTCTCCGTCGAGAAGCTCGAGTCGGGACAGCTCAAGGCGCGCTGGATGAACAACGAGCTCCAGCAGCAGTGAGTTCACATTTTCAGCCTTACTACTCCACCAAGCCAACTAGGAGCCTGTCAAATGTGTCACCAGCACAAAGAGGCTGTGGCGGTGTGCGGGAGGTGTGTGGGGGGGGGGGAAGCCGCATTCCATCCGAGCACCTAGTTGGCTTGGTGGAGTAATATATGTTGTTTAGCAACGTTTGAGTTTTACTGTCAGGATCATAACTGAATGGATATGTTTAAGGTCATTTTCGAATAGATCAGTAATTTTAAGTTTCTTGCTGTACTTATTGGTGGACAGCCATCCTAGATATGCGAAGATGTGAACGAAGAGGATTTGAAATATTTGTTGGTGCATAATTAATATTGCCGCACATCAACTAAAGCGGTGTACGATAATAAATCGCACTGCATCTAACGCCAGCTCGAAAAATCGATGAGAGTCGGCTAGATTTCGATTTCTTTCCATCTGATTAGGTTAGGGCTGTATTCTTTGCGCTATAAAACTAGGTTGTAACTAACGGTATTCATAGTATGTTTTGCAATGTTTCAGGTTCGAGGATGTGTTTGACACAGTTCTAATAGCGACCGGTCGCTACGCGCTCACGAAAGCGCTCAACCTGGAGGCAGCCGGGGTCACTGTAAGTGTATTATTGTCACTTCACTTGCCCGCTGCGGTGTCGATAAACTGTGATAATATGATAAATCTATTATTATGAAAACCGATTGGCGCAGTGGTTTCAGCGTTGGCCGCTCGGCTCACTGCATCGGGTGATTGCGAGTTCGATTCCCGCCAGAGGCAAATTTCGGGAACGACCTTCTCGTAATGTGCCCTGGTGTGGGTGTCACTGGGATCGCCCCCAGTCCATTGTATGGTAGCCATAGTACAAGCGTTGCTTAGTTTGGGACCATACAGTTGGTGTAAGTCTGGCGATATCAAATTGATTTTTTTGTGTAGTCGATTCAAAACGAGTTCTAATATAATGATTAACAGTAAACTAAGTAGCAAACGGGTTTTCCTGTTTATTTTGCAAATAAATGTGGGAAAACCGCCATGCCAAAAGGTTAACATAAACAGCCTATCGCGCCGTATGACGCCATTTAATAACCATTTGTCTAATAAATTAGGTATGTTATTCTTTCCTGATATGATTAAGCTTAGTTTACTATGCCAGCGCTCACATACTTATATTAGAACTGTTCCTCAAATATGATTTTTGGAAATGGAACGACGAAATGGGTTACCCGAAAATAATTGGTTAATTTTAGATACCGGTTTTGTATGTAACTGGTTAATTTGAGTAATGATATTTTTTTAAAATGTTAATGTTGCTCAATTAAATCTCTGCTATTGTTCAGATAATCAGAGAAGACGAGGTGGGCCGCACAAATTAACCAGTTACTGCGGTTTTATAAAAAAAATAATGTTTACTTCATTACCCCACCAATAATATAAAAGTCTTATTGATAATTTTCTTGTTTCATACACCGCTCGTATGCTAGAAAATCCGGGCTCGTATCTTAGGCACGCCGCATACATACGGAATTTTCGTACGGAATTCCGTTTCGAAATATCGAATCGGAGTTTCCGAACGCGATACGTCCATACATTTGGATGGATTTACTGCGTTCGGAATCCCCGATTCGATATTTCGAAACGGAATTCCGTTCGTAATATGTATGTGGCGGGCTTTAAATACATCGTTCGTTTCAGTGCGTGACGGAGAGCGGCAAGATAGTTGCGGACACGGAGCAGACGAACGTGCCGCACATCTACGCTGTGGGCGACGTGCTGGAGGGCCGGCCCGAGCTCACGCCCGTGGCCATCCACGCCGGCCGCCTGCTCGCGCGCCGCGTCTTCGCGGGCGCAGCGCAGCACATGGACTACGACAACGTGGCCACCACCGTCTTCACGCCGCTCGAATACGGCTGCGTCGGCCTCAGCGAGGAGGTCGCCACAGAAAGGTCAGCGCCCGTTCACGGACTATTACAACGCTACTTTAGGCCCGCCACATACACACGGAATTTTCCGTACGGAATGCCGTTTCGAAATATCGAATCGTGGATTCCGAACGCAGTAAATACATCCAAATGTATGGACGTATCGCGTTCGGAAACCCCGATTCGATATTTCGAAACGGAATTCCGTACGGAAATTCCGTATGTATGTGGTGGGCCTTATTCTGGTTATGGGACTTTTCTCTTAGATAAGACCGGGAAAACAACAAGTTACTATAGTTATAATTTACCTTATTGAACTAATATATTAATGGGTAGTGGTCGTAAGTTATCACAGAAAAACCGTTTAAAAACGGACAGCTTGTAAATTGGTACTAATTCTGAAAAAAAAAAACAAAAAAAAACAATCAGACATCATATTCCCACTTTAGGGGTTCGCTTCCTACTTGGCCAAACTGAAATTTAATGTTACTGGGATCAAGGGTCGTCCTCATTCGTATGGTATTCATAGTACAAGCGTTGCTTAGTATTGGAACCATGCAGTTTATTGTATGTGCGGCTGTAGTTACTAGTTAGCAAGGTTGTGATGTTCCGTGCAGGCACGGCGCGGACAGCATCGAGGTGTACCACGCGTTCTACAAGCCGACGGAGTTCTTCATCCCGCAGCGCAACATCCGCAACTGCTACCTGAAGGCGGTGGCGCTGCGCGCCGCGCCGCAGCAGGTGCTCGGCCTGCACTTCGTGGGACCCGTCGCCGGCGAGGTCATACAAGGCTTCGCCGTCGCCATCAAGTCAGTTGCCACTTTTTTAACCTTTTATGTCCTACTAGCTTTTGCCCGGGACTTCATCGGCGCAAATTTTTTTAAAATAAAGGAACCTATGTGCTATTCCAGACTATAATCTATCTCTATGCCAAAATTCATCCAGATCCATTCAGCCGTTCTGGCGTGATTGAGTAACAAACATCCATCCATCCATCTAAACTTTCACATTTATAATATTAGTGGGATTACTGCTGGGCAAAGGTCTTCCTATCTTCTTTAACCCCTCACGGTCTTGGGCGTACCACCCGTCTAGATGAGCGTCAATGTCATGGCGCCACCGCTATTTTGGTCGTACTCGGCAACGACGATCGTGCTCTGGGTTTCTTTTCCCCACCTTTCTGGGTTCATTCGGCTTAGGTGACCGCTCAGGCCCTGTTACACGAACTTTCGTGTCTACTATGATAAACGGACGGAAGGGGTAGTGTAGTTAGTAACTGTTATTGCATGGGTGTAATGGGCTAGGCTTCTGAATTTCCAAACCATTATGTCTAAATCTCAATTCAGACTTGAGCTCGAAATCCGTGGTGTAATTTGTTGTGTTACACGCTCACTTAAGAGCTTCTGGAATTGCACATATTAAAATGAAGCTTTTATAATAATATGAGTTGTGTATGCCAGATGCGGACTCACAATGGAACACCTAATGAACACGGTGGGCATCCACCCGACGGTGGCCGAGGAGTTCACGCGCCTCAACATCACCAAGCGCTCCGGCCGGGACCCCAACCCCGCGTCCTGCTGCAGCTAAACGCACCACACTACAGAGCTGCACCGATTGCACAAGACATGGCCACATCCGACGAGGACTATCGGTACTACCGATATTTTAATTGCCCTATTTTGCCCCTAAAGTGCCAGCCTGTATACGAGCAGTGTCGATGTCCGATTATATCGGCTACTTCTATCGATAACGATAATCTACTCGAATGATATGCCCAGTGATGTTTTATTTTAGTGTAAATTGTTCGATCTTGCCCATTCGACTTTTTTATCGTTATCGATGATTGTAATGTGCGATGTATCGATTGTTCTCGGTGTGTTGTTGCTCTTGTTTTTGGATACTCTCCAAGATATTAGTGAATTATACACTTCCTAGTGAGGTCCTTCGATGTCTATTGAACTAATTATTGACTTTATTTATGTATGATCGGAGTGGCGACTCTGTTCTAAACGTTTATATCGTTTAAATTTGATATGAACAAAACTATTTCTTATTTGATTGGGTTAAGGCAAGGTGATATATCACGTTCCAATGATGCGGTAGACAGTTTTCTCACTTCGATAGCATACATCACTATCATCAATTGTTTAAACATGTCATTTCATGGAACTGGCATGTAGCATTTAGATAAATAACACTACTTGACATCACTCATCGTTCGGTGCTTACTCCAAGACTCGATTACTTTCAACTTTCATAGTACAAATAAATTATTTAAACAAATCTATATAAAATTTATCGTCTCAAAATTATGTATGAACAAGTAGTGAAATATTACGATGGTACTTACAGTATTATATTGTTATCAGTTGAACATAATGTTTATCAGTCTGTCGGTCGATCACATTCCGGCGATAACTATGCAGAGACAATTTGTACCGCAGCTAATGTTTAATTTGTGTTTTTGAACTCTTTAATAAAGTGATATATTTTTATTTAAATTCTGTTTTATTATCTACAATATTTATAACTACGCTAATTATAACACAATTGGAACATGTCAAACATTGATTCATAAAGGCAAGATTATTGTACCCATTAATCATTATATCAGTCTCTAGCCCAGCAGAGAAATAAATGAATGATGCTATTATAAACACAATGACGCACAAGCGTTTAACGACGCAGGCAGACTAGATAGGGGAAATAACATCGCCTACATATGCTACTTTACTACGTGCGGTCTCCCTAGTAGGCCTAGTAGTAATAATGGGTTTCCGTAACGAATTTAGTTGAGAACGCAGATTTATAGAGCTAAGAAATCCATAACATGCAGTGCAAAAATTTTTGGTCTATGACAAAAATTTACGAAGCTGTGACCAAATTACTAGCGAAGTTCGCGCGCGGTTGTAGTGATGTTACCCCGTGCGCGCTTTGTAATGAACGGCGGCGCGAGCCGGCGCGACCGGCGCTGGTACAACGCGCCTTCAATCCGACGGTCCTGCGTGACGTCACACGCACATGCCGCACATTATATAAAATGTGTTAAAAATCGCAACGGATGGACCGATTTCGATGATTTCAAAACTATATTGATAAGAAAGCTTAGTTTTAACTATAGTGTTGGTTGTGAGTTGATTTCTTGACCTAGTATTGATTCCCATTGGATGTTCTGAAGAGGTACTAGGGCAGTATAAGAATATAGAAAGCACCATGTTTTGCATGCACATCGATAGTGCATTAGTAATTATAGACTTAAGTTAGTTAGTACTAGGTTGAGGGTCACGGTCCATCGTTGGTGATGTAGCGGTCCGTGTCGGGCGAGGGCTCGCACGCGAACCAGATCTGCGCGGTGGGCAGCGGGTAGTACGCGTGCGCGCGCACCAGCGTGTTGTCGAACCGCCAGAACCGGGGGCCTTGGAAGAAGTACGTGTCTGGAAAACATACGTTACTTATTACAGTTATTGAGAAACACTCGCTTGCGTTTATTTTTAAAAAGCTATAACACTTTCTATAGGCGATCTTAAAACTCACAATTGCAACGGACTAACAGCCCGGCCACGACTTCGCGCGACGGCGACGGGCAACAGCGTTTTTAGCAAAAAACTGTCGCCCGTCGCCGTCGCGCGAAATCGTGGCCGGGCCCTAAGGGAGCGCTACAAGAGCGTTTGTGCTTTGATTGCGGATGTTCGCAGTATTCTTAGGGGGAATTTCGTTCCCAATAGTCCTTCCTTCCCAGTTGCGTTCTTTTTGAGTAACACCGTGGACGAGCTACGCGCGACTAGCGTCATCAATTAGTAACTTATCGTATGGTTTGGGTCAGTTCAGAGAGAGCGGAAAATGCGCGAGCAATTTACTGGCTTCATTGAAAAAAAAAAAACAACCCTCCGCCGTAGTCGGGTAAATAGGACCGCATTACCAAATCTTAAAGGTCGCGAGCATTCGCGAGCCGACTTTAGGCTTAGTGGTCATAACCTAGTTGTTGAAGTCGTCCTAAGTTGGTCCTAAGGCCTTTGACGTGAGTTAGTAAGTTTAATTACTAACTAGTTCAGATTCTTCTGAGTAGCGCTGTGGACGGATAGCCTAATAGTAGAGCTAGTTGAGGGTGGCTACCTCCTCTCCAAATGATGGCGGCGTTGACGGGGTAAGGCACGTGTCGCCAGGCCGCCATGCTGCGCGGGCAGCCGGCGTCCAGCGCCGCCGCCGCTTCATCCAGCCGCCAGTACCTCTCTTCTTCGATGAGGTACGTCTTGTTGTTGTAGTTGGACAGGAACACGGTGCTTAACTCGCTCACCGACTCCGGGATCAGGTAGTCCGAAAGATTCCCCTTCTTTATCAGGTGGAAGCTTGGGTCGAACTCCCAGTAGTCCCTGTCTGGAAGATAAATAAAATTGTCCGTAGCGTTCCGCAGTGTACTATTTAGGATCTACGATTTTTTAGAACCGGGGCAGAAACTTAATAGCGTTTGAGATAAATTACTTAAAAAAAGTCACGAATCTAGGCGTTTTGTGGAGCAAGTTTTTTATTTTTAATCATACTATATTATGATTTTGGCGCCCCCTGATACTGCCGCCCGGAGCGGGTGCCCCCGCCAGACCCCCCCCTAGATCCGGGGTGAGTACTGTTTTCTGCTGATCTCTTGTGCTACTTGGCAGTGATATCTCAGCAGCCGAACGCGTCCTTTTGAATAGGTGTTCGATTTCAAATCACGGATCGCACCTTCGGGATTTCCGAAATTTGCCTCTAGCGGGAATAGAACCCGTAACCACCCGATGAAGTGAGCCAAGCGGCCCTCGCTCGAACAACTGCGCCAAGCGGTCGTCTAATTATTATTTATGAAATAAGATCCCCATTTGCGCGAAATGTCGAGTTACCTTTAAATATGACGACGTTGCCATTCTGCCTCTCGTAGATGGTCTTGATGAAGGTGACGTCGCTCGGCAGTCCGATGAACACCTCGTGGAACCGCCGCGGGTGGCTGTCACCCACCACGTTCCTGCTCGGCAGTATCCACACCCACTGGGCACATAGAACAAAAAATAGGGTAGCTTGATTAGCATCTGAAATTAGCAGTGGGAAGGTTGCTTTTATACACCTCCAAGGGACCTTGTTGTATGACATTTTAACTTGATAATTAATTGTAAGGGTCAGTTCAGACAACAAAAATACGCGAGTAAATTGCTCGCGCATTTTCCACTCTCTGAACTGACCCTTAGGGTTCGTTTCCACTGACGCGGAGCTGGGCGGAGTGGACTGTGATTTGGCCAATCACAGTGCTCGAAATCTCCACTCCGCTCTTGGCCCATCACAGTTGGCCAATGATAGTCCGTCGCTCCGCTCCACTCCGCCCAGCTCCGCTTCAGTGGAAACGCACCCTTACCGTTCCTGAGAAAAATAATCTCGGCTCGCGCATGCTCGCGAAGTCGCGACGAGGCGAGCTAACTGTGACGATATTTATACAAATTTCTACTTTAAGCTTTGGTAATAAGGTCCTATTTTCAATGAAGCCAGTAAATTGCTCGGGCATTTTTCCGTTCTGTCTGAACTGACCCTAAAGGTCTAATACATCTTTGGTGTGAATGGCGTACCTCTTCTTCGAACACGTAGATCTGTCCGTGCAGCACCTGCAGCGTGTCGTAGTTGGCCATGCACAGGTCGGGCGTGTAGTTCTCCTCCTCCTCGCTGTCCGGCTTCGTGAAGCTCGGCACCAGCGACGAGTGCGACGCCGAGCTCTGCGTGCTCTCCCCCCACTCAACTGGCTCTTCCGGGAGCTCCTCTTTCACTGCAGTTGGAGAGTACAGTTCCGAATATCGATTCCCAAATAGATCACGGATTATCGATCACGACTAAATCCTAATTCCCTGCTAAAGAGCTTATTACACTTGGCTAAATTTAGAAGCCTAAATTCAGTAGGGGAAACCCTAGGTGCATGGGGCCCTAATGCGCGGCTCCTTTTCAAGGAGATTGCGGCGCGTCTGTCTGCCGCCTCAAATGACCGGCGGGCTGGCCTTTATTTCGCGCAACGTATAAGCATAGCTATACAGCGCGGAAATGCGGCCAGCCTGCTGGGCACTTTTAGCATCGACGACGACGTGGAGTCCCTTTTTGTATATATAATTTTGTATTATTATTTTTCTTTTTTTTAATTATATATTTATCTTTAGTTTTTTTATCTAGGTTAGTGTGTGTAAATATTTAGATCTTTACTTCATCGTCACTTCAATAAAGTACCTACCTACCTACAGAAGCTTCTAAATATTTAAACCATTCTAGCTTCTGAATAGCTTGTTGAATGCTAAATTCACTTGCCTAAATTCAGTAACGACTAAATTAAGTTGCCTAAATTTAGTTAAATAACCCCTTAAGGGTGAGGCCCCATCTGGCGTTGCGTTGCGTCGTCGCAACCGATCAACGCATTGTATCACCAGCGCATCACCCCCCGCTTCGTTTCTCGCCCGTCGAGCCCTTGATCCGTCGCGACGACGCAACGCAACGCACTAATGGGGCCTCACCCTAAGGAGGAAGCTTTTTAGGTGGGTTTACGTAGCTGAAGATCGAACTCAGCGGCGTGCATTGGGGGAGGCTTATGTCCAGCAGTGGACAGCAATAGGCTGATGATTGATGATACTTAGGTACTTAGGGACCTTTATCTATTGGCTTTTGGAGTAAAAAATCTTAAAACATTTTCCAGTCTAAAACAGTCTTTACTGTTTTTTGTGACTGCACGATTTTGTTCGTGAGGCTGCAACATTGGTGCTACAGCCCCCCTTACGTAGGTACCTATACAAACTTACTTTTCTGCAGTATAAATAAGCAAGCATAAATGATTCTTGAAGTAAGTTGTTCGTTACGATACAGGGGCGTAGCTACCGCATCAGCCGTATCAATGATATGGGGCCCCCGGGCAACAGGGGCCCCAAACGTGTGTGGAGATTATTTACGCTTCACTTGTGAAAACCTTACCCTTCATTTGGGCCCCCTAACAAATTTTGATACAGGTCCTATCTCAGCTACGCCACTGTTATGCCGTGTGTCCACTGGCAAGTAACTTCCGCAATTTCCTGCAGAAGTAACTTGCCGTCGTGTTTCCACTGACTGCAATTTTACACAACCGCGTACATGTGGGACTTGCAGCAAGTTCGGCAAGTCGCAGAAGTCCACTTGCGTGAGTGTTTACACATAGGAGATCGCTTGCGCAATTAAACTTGTGCAAGTTTTCATGCCAGTGGACACTCGGCATTAGAACTTGAAGCAATAGATGTGCAAGTTCAACTTACGGTACAACTCTTGCATGCCCAAAATGTCATCGGTATGCAGCCTCTCCACCGGCACTTGGTAATAAGGGTACATGACCGACGCCTTCACGTTTGAGTGCGAGAGCCCGAGCGCGTGGCCGATCTCGTGGATGGCCACCGCGAAGAAGTCGGTGACGTCCTCCTCGTCCTCGTCCGGGTTGTCGCCCCACACCTCGTCATCGTCGAAGTGCATCGCGCCGTGCGGCGGCGGGAACGCGTGCGCGACCACACGCCCCGGCCCGTCGAATGGGAACCTTTGGGAAAGGGTTGAGGGCTCACTCATTTACCTCTCTACAGTGGCTATATATGCTATATGAGAGGGATGATAAGAGGATGCAGTCTAGTGGTCTGATGAGCATAGCGCAGGTACTAGATTGGGTAGTTTACAAGAGGACAAATTTCGCAAATTGTCTTTTAGTATTTTTCTTAATTTGGGTGCACACCATACAATGCATTCTGTGTTTATGTCATTAATATGGCAAACAAGCCTACGATCCGCCTGATTTCAAGCAGTATACCTTCGCACATAGATGTTTGCAACACGAAATGTATCATTCGGCAACGTGCGAGTGATGCCTTTCGTTTTGCAAGCATCTATAGGTTGCAGTAGCTGCTTTACATCAGGGCCTCGGGTACGCTAACAATTAACAGTTAAATGACACCAGACTCGACACCCAAGCGGGCCGTACGCTTGCTTGCCACCTTAGATAATAAAAAATCGGCAATTCGAGCTAATTCCCTTACGGTAGTCTTGAACACGGCCACACAAAACGCTATTATGTAAAACGTCACGACTTTTATCCCCATTCGGGGGTAGTCAGAAGCTTGAGTGGCCATACACCACCACATTGTGGAGGTATTAACCAACTCAAAGCCCACGTTTCACCAGATAGTCAGAACCCAACGTGACTGGTGGTGAACCCAGTCGCTAAAACGCTATTAATGTGGCCAAATACTTTGTAAGGTCTAACCATGGACCAATTACTAAGGGGACTGGCCCTAAGCAAGTCGGCCGAGTGGTCGGCCTAGTACTAACATCGACATAAAACGAAGCGAGTAGTTCAACTATTTACCGGTAGATAGAACAATGAAAATGAAAAAACAATGACCACGTTTTTTTTCATACATATATCTAATAAGGGCACCTCTTTCTTTAGTCTTTACTCTGTGGGTCTAACCATTGTAGAGTAGAACTGTTAACACGGAAAGAAGAAGAAAAAGGAACTACAGGTAACCCTAGTGTCGTGTCACTCACCCGTCGCGGTGGTCCCCGACGACGAAGGCGATCTGTATGTCGGCGCGGCCTTCTTCCTGCCGCCGGAAGCGCAGGTTGCCGTGCGGCGCCCACACCGCCAGCCCCAGCGCCATCAGCTCCTCCACGTGCGACTTCTCTAGGGTACTCGACCCGTTTACCACCCTGCAACAACCCGACCATACCTTACCATTCCTAAAATCTTTCGACATACCTACTTAATAATAATAATATTTTAATATTAAAAGCAGCAATAATAATATTAATATTTGAAGCAGTGGTAGCCGATTGATTAAGCACGCGTCTTGCGGGCTTAAGGTCCTGGGTTCAAACCCTGGCTCACACCTCTGGATTTTCGAAATCTATGTGTGAATCATCATAACTTTAATATGATTATCACTTGCTTACGGTGACGGAAAACATCGTGAGGAAACCTGCATGTCTTTAGACATGTGAAATCCACCAACCCGCATTGGGCCAGCGTGGTGGATTATGGCCTGAATCCCCCTCGCATTGAGGGGAGGCCCGTGCCCAGCAGTGGGACGTTAAAAGGGCTAAATTATTATTATTATTAATATTAATATTAAAAACCCAAAAACACTTCTACATCTATGGTGAATCCTAATAAACGAGAAAAAATAAACTGAAAAGAAACGCGCCTTTTTAAAATAGTCGGAGCGACCGAACCATTAAAACACGGAAGCTTTGGAATTTGAGTTAAAAGAAGTGAATAAAACCCCTATTGTTTAGGTAACCTACTATATCAGCTGAGTACGGCCTTACCTGTAGCTGATGCTTCGTTTGGTCCATCCTTGTTGTACAATGTACCTCCGATTTCTAGCAGTGGCGGAGGAGCTCTCTATGTCTTTCACTCCACAGCGCTTTTTGGTGAACAACTGCAAATAAAATAAGTTAAACACACATTAAATTAAATACACATTATGATTGTAATTTTGAGGGTAGTCGTGACTAGTAATGGCCGTCAACCTGTCAAAAACAACAACTGTTTCGTAATGACCATTTGACTAATGACCCTAAGTTCCAGTTTTGGCCGCCTGTCTAACTCATAAGGGGGTGACCCATTTGCGAACAAAACTGCCGGTACGCCAACGAACTCGCGAGCCAAAGGTTTAAACCGCCAATGGAGCACCTAAAAGTCTCCGGACTTTAAACCGGCAGATTTGTTCGCTGGCTCGCTGTGCATGTTTGAAATTTTATGCCCGCGGTGTAAAAAACCGCCGAAAAACTTTTGCTCGCCAATGGATCACCAACAAAAGCCAATCGCAAATGGATCACCCCTATAGGTAAACTGGCTGGTGGCGCTGTAGGGAATGACGTAATTTAAGCCCACCCCACAGGCTTAATTTATTTTCGCTGCGTTGCCTACCCTCACCTTTTCAAACGAAGAAAGGTACCGATATAAGTTTCGCAGTGATTACCTTTTTGGTCTCGGGGTCTAAGGAGCCGGTCTCCGGCAGACCCGCGAAGGCCTGCATCTTCCTCAACGCCTCGGATATCGCATGCTCCGAGTACGCGTAGTCCGCATCCACTTGCCCCTCTGGTATGTACCCATATTTCTTTAGAAAAGCTACCTGTGAATAGTGTAACCAATTGAGTAATGTAGCTTATAGGAATGAGTAAATTCATTGGAAGTAGTGCATTTATCCTTAATTAAGTTCAGCATCGTAATTACGTAAACAATACAATAGTACCAAAAACCAATGTTAATTTAATACAGATTGATAGGTACTGAAATCTAGGTATGACTCTGAATTTAATATTTGTCACTTTCTATGAATGAGGACCTTCTTCAAAAATGTACCTATAATACTTACTTAATGCAAATAAACAAAGACAAATCACATGGCATATTTTGCAAAAAAACAAAACCACTACAATTCAAAACAATCTTAGGGAATTGTAGATAGCACTTACTTACCTCTTCATTCGTAGCTTCCGCGTTCAGTTCCAAAAATATAGTTCTACACGCCACACCACTGAAGCAAATTAAGTTAAGCACGCAAACAAATCGCCTCATGCTAAACATGATGGCGTTTGAGTAACAATGACGGAGATAATGTTGTGTTGAGCACTGGGCTGACCTTTGACTCGAGATAAATTGTGGACGTCTCGTGTGATCTGGTTAACGACCTTCGGCGGAAGATTAAGTAAATATAGGACACCGCCATGACGATGCATTATCTGACCTACTCTTTGTTGTATTTGAAAGTGAATCATCGAATTTTGTTCTCATTGTATTGCATTTCAGAGAGTGCATAATTGCATGTAACTGGCAATAAATCTTCTAACATTGCTGGCAGCCCTTTGCTTTTTGAATTTAAAAAAATATTGACGATACCAGCTAGCTACAATGAGTTTTTAATTCTCACCATATTCTACCTTATTTGTTATTTAACGATTTAAAATTATTATTTATGGTTGTTTGATTACCAATGTCAATATCAGTGGCATTTATATGCATTTTGCAAAAACACAATAATTTACAATAATTACGTTTTAGCATTTATTATAATTACTTGCTTTAAGTTTTGCTTAATCATTTCCTTGTTAAATAATTGTATATAGAACACATCGACCATGTCTCAGTCACTCCCAAATATACGAAAGAGCAATAGCGGGGAAATAAGCGTGGCACATATGTACAGTTTGTCTCTATCGGAGATCAAAAGACATAGCGAATTTGCCGATTATCATCACAAGCCGGCGCCTTTCGTAAGCTTTTGAATACAGATGGCTAAATCTCAATCGGCTCAAACATCAACCTACAGCTTCAGTTATTCTATAGAACCTCCGCTGGATCCACGGCTACAACTCCAAGGTTGGCGTGATCAATCTAAACGAGAACGGTAGTACCATCGCATTCTACGCGGCCTCCAACTGCGCGGTTTTGTACAACTGGACCACCAACCAGATGAAGATATTGCAAGGACATGTAACATACACCTACCTACTATATACAGTTTATATCTATTTCTTCTTCTCTGTCGTTAAACCCTTGCTGAACGGTCGTGATCATCACTTAGGCGTTAGTAGTACGATTGACAATTCGTTGCCACTCCTCATGTACCTACTGCAGACCTTCTGGAACTTACACTCATATCTTAGTCCAATAAAAAAAATGGGAACGAGAAATCGTTCTTGCGATATGAAGTAACTTTTAACGGTCATCGGTACATTCTTGAGTATGTAGATAGGTAACAAAGGTACCTACGCAGTTGTATAAATTGATTGTATTACAGCTAGTTAGTGCCTGACTATCAAGGGCAGTTGGAGACGTTTGTCCACAACTCATTAGATATTTTGAAGTGCGCAAGTTTCCATACATTAGGTAATTGATCTTCCAGAGACACATGATCACATGCCTTGCCGCGGACTCAGAAGGTAGATGGATCGTCACAGCTGACTCCGGTCAGGAGAACTCCATCATAATCTGGGCCACCAGCGATTACTTCCCGCAGCGAACTATGTTCTCACCCCACGGGGCCGCGAAGCTTGCCAAAGTGGCCATAAGCGCTGACGCAAAGTACCTGTTAACTTTGGCGTACCCTGAGAAAGCGATGCTGTATTGGTGGATATGGTCTTTTGGGGAAGAGGAGCCGCACGGTGGGTTGTGTTAATACTGCTGATTTATTCTGTAGCCTCAATTTTCTTTGCGAGGTACTTATATGACTCATTGCTAAAATTCCAGCGAAAGTAAGTGTTGACTTGCCACGGGATTCCGTGATCGAAATGGGCTTCAATCCGCACGATTCGACTCAGTTTCTGTTTTTAACCAAGAATGACATTTGGATCGGAAAGTCTGGCGTTAGTACTGTCTAAATAAATAAACTTAATTTACATGAAGTAATCCTGAAATAAGGTAAGTAAGTATTACACAAAAGCTATTTTCTCTAACAGAAAATATTCTTACTGGAAAGGGGTCTGATCAAGGAGACGGACCAGTACGAGCTTAAAGTCCGGGTTCCCGAAAGGAAAGTGAATCCGGAACACGGCAAGTTGGTTGCCTACACGTTCGTGGGCAGGACCTCGCAGATACTGGTGGTGACGAGCCGGGGCTCTATCTTGGTATATGGGTATACTATTGAACACCAAGTGAACGTGGACGCGTCTAACATTGAAAACTTGAAATATATCAAAGCGTTAAAAATGGAAAAGCACAGGATCAATGTGATTAAGGATGTTGATGGGTTAGTTTGGATAGTTGTCTGCCATTGTTCCCAAATCCCAATATGCTACAATAGTTATTTATTTGATTCAGCGTAATAGTGACCGGCAACAACGCTGGTGAGCTGCACTTTTATGACGACCAGCTGAAGATGCTGTACTGGGTCCACGGCTTCCAGGTGGATAGCGTCAAGGGACTCAGCTTAAATGTGTCGCCTCGCAGCTACATGTTATTGGACCCTAAATGTGAGGCAAACATGACACATTTTATTTGGGTCTTTGACACCTTTTTTTAAGCTTTTGGCTTAGCTTCACATCAATTAATAAATCATCGGCCTTACCTTTTCCCATTATCTGAGGTCGACGCAGTGTTTTTCCATTAATCGTGTTTTGCTGTTATACCTTATTCATGTCAGTCTTAATGCAATCCATCCATCTTTTCTTGGGTCTTCCTCTCGATCTGTATCAATCCACATGGCGTCGAAATCCTAAGCATTATATTATCTTTGATTGTCTGAATAGGCTTCAATTCTACTTGCTACTACTTTATATTATAGGTGAGTCCTTTTCAATTTGTGTAGGCAAGAAGCATTGTCTTTGCTGGGAGAGGGTCGTGGCGAAGGTGGACCCATTGACGGGCCGCACCGTTCAGAAGCTGATGAAGTCCAAACTTCCCACCGATGCAACCACTGGCGGCAAGCCCTTTATCGTTAGGGATTTTATAGTTTGTGAGTCCGAGTCATTATGAAATATACCAACCTACCTCGTAATTTGTATATACCTACCCGTGGTATGAGAAATGGTTCCATCATTTCAGGTACACAGAACCAGGGCGTCGGTTTCGTGGACTTCGTAACCGAGAAACTTCAAACTATAGTGGACAGCAAAATCTCTCCTGTGCTTACAATATCAGTACACCCGCATAAGTAAGAGGCTTTACGGTTTCGCTACATTGCTTATTACCGCTAGGTGAATCACTCGAAGTGAGTCGTAATCTGAGCAAAGCTGTTCGCTCAGAGATAGTTAAATACGGACTGAGGAATATGTAGGTACTTTCTTTGGTTAATTAGAAATACGAAGAACTTGAACAAAACGGCAGCTGAAGGATGAAGGCTGCCAATCGCTTTTCTGCCAAGCTGGTGACTTTACATAAATGCCACATACCCTAAAAATATGAATGCTTGGGAGTTCTTACTCGTTTCCAGGCACCTCGTAGCTATCGGCTACGCTGACGGAATAGTGGAGGTGTTCAACTTCGTACAGCGTAATATCTTCATGAGGCGGCACTTGAGGGAGCACTTCAAGATTGTGATACCGCCAAACAAGGACTCCATCAACGGCAACTTCGAGATCACAATACCGCCGTATTCCGTCACTTGCCTCAAGTATTCGCCATCAGGTTGGAAAACAGAAATAAATAAAAACATACCCATTCAATAGACGATTGTATATTCCCAAAACGAGCAATGCTTGTAAGGTAAGGGTGTCATAGCATGGACTAGGAGTGATCCCAGTCCCAGACACCCAGATTAATACCTAGCAGGCTTACAATAAGTACTATTTCCAAATTGCGTTGACTGGGTTAGAAATGTTTTATCCAGTTCTCAATCCCATTGTATGTTATCTAGGCATGCACCTAGCTTGCGGTTTAAACACTGGCGAGCTCCTGTTCCTGGACCCCACCACTATTGATATCCTCACCAAGAAGCCGTTCAAGGACACCACTTATGATATTACGCGAATCAACTACAGCCCCGATTCGCTGACCATGGCTATGGCTGTAAGTTGCTTTTACACTTTTTATGGAGGTAGCTCGGGAACAGTGCAGCCTGCATCCACGAAAAGATATTTCTGTTCAGTATTTTGCCTCTTGGAAGTTTGGAAGCTCTACCTGCTTAACTGTGGAGTCACATAGCTAGGTCTGAGAATATCTATGATCTACCTTCATAACAAATATAGGAGGCCTTTACAACTTTTTCCAATTGAACCCTATCAAATAAAAAATAAATGATATAATATATTAAACAATTTTATTTTCAACCAGGATGCCGGTAAAACTGTCTGCGTTTACAAATACAACTGCGACAACTTCGTCTGGACTTTCCTTGGCAAACATCGAGCTCACTACAAGGATATCACTGCTGTCTTCTTCCTACCAGCTAAGAACAAGGATGGAGAGTACAAGCTCGTGTCTTTAGGAGCTGACAGGTGTATGGTGGAGTATGACATTGGCTCCAGTTCCGACGAATACTTGGAGATTCAGAGTCTGGATAGAGTGGATCAGACCGCGGTACCGCTCACTGGTATCCCGTGGCCGACACCAAAGTATGTCGACTCTGAGGAGTGTAGGACTGATCTGCCGATGATACTTATGACGAACAATGAGGTTCGTATTGGTTGCAAAATTCTCTGTTGGCAAACCGACTGAAAAGTACCAATCATAGTTTAAAAAAAAGATACGTTTGTCCTGTGTGTGGGTAGTTTAGTACTAACCATACAAGATAGGCATACGTGCACAATAGACTCTGCAACTTCTAGCTAAGCCGCTCAATGCTCAGACTAGTTTGAACTCCTTAAATTTAGTACTCGTTGCAGTACAAATACAAAATAATGAACTACTCCACCACGATGACCCTCGCCACGGTGCTCGGGCCTCGCTACGAGAGCCCGGTGCGCAAAGTGGTGCTGGTGAACCGGCATGAGGATGGCGAGGACCGCTCCTACATGTTGTTCGCCACCAATGACGTCATCGGCATACAGAAGCTACCGCTGGATGGTAACCCGTGGAAGCATGTCGGCTTGCTCGGACATCCTCTAAAGGTATCTTACGAAATATATCTACAAGATATCTTTAACTTTATCTTACCTTTAATTTTTTTTGTAACTCGAAAGTTCAGGGTTCTTTTTCATCACATGCTGGTTGCGGTATACATAACCTTCATAGGTACTCCTCATGTGGGCTTTTTGCACGCAGGTCTTAGATATGTGTTTCCGCGAAGACCTAGGGATGCTCTTCACTATTGGCGCCAAAGATACTACAATGTTCCAATGGGCTGCTAATTACAGGTACCAAGCTATAACTAAATATCTACTACAAATTACGTATGTCGTAACTACTTATATGCAATGCCTTATCTACTTACTTCAGTAGGTTCTTGGTATGTGCGGCATGTGACTTCACCTCTTGGCTGTCTAAAATATTTCGATGTTTCGATGATTCCATGATACAGATCTGTGGAAGCCACAACGCGTCTGGGTGGCACGGAACTGGACCCATACTACTGCCTCGTAGACAACGGTCGGCCAGGATGGCTGTTTCAGGAAGTCCGGGACCTGTTCTACTACATCCAGATTCTGTGCCAGGGTACCTTCTCGCCAGCGATGAGGCGTGTTAAGGACTACATACCGATAGATTCCTTACCCGATCTCATGAGGGCGCTGGGGTTCTTTCCGTCGGAGTATGAGGTGTGTTGGATTTTCCAGGTATCAAGGTCTGAGCAAGTTATGCAATAGTAAGCAAGGATGAGCCAGAGATCGCCCTTCCTGTAGAAATCTACACTAATATTATAAAAAGAAAAGATTTGTATTTTTGTATGTTTGTAACGATTAAACTCAAAAACCGACCGATTTAAAACATTCTTTCCCCATTAGAATGCTACATTATCCCTGAGTAACATAGGCTATATTTTTTGGGATCCGGGATATCCGGACTACGGGATTCGAGATCCGGTAAAAACGGGAAATGGGACCAGAGATCCGATTTTTTTTAATTTAAATTCTATGCGAACGAAGTCGCGGGGAAAGGCTAGTACCATATAATTCCCCAACATTGAGCGGAAATACGGCTGCAGAAATAGGTTACGCTAGCCATTTTAGCGCACATTAGAGGGTGATTAGTTCCGAGACCAAAAGCAGCCGCTACAGCTGGAACGACTGAGATGAATAGGAAGACACAATTAAACAAGCTCAAATATCATTCCATGTTATCCAAGATTGCGTTACACTTACCTGTGAGCAGGATAGATTCAATTTACCGCAGTCATCCGTTTGGATCGTACCTTAATTTCTGCTTGTGATCAGCAGATTTCCATTTAACATTTTCTTCCACCAGGTAGAAAACCTGTTAGTGGAAGCAAAATACAAGGCCTACTTACGCAAGCCAGTGACGGAGATAGACTTCGAGGAGTTTGTGAAACTGTACTTGAACCACCGGCCGGCGTTCGGCGAGGACTACAAGCGCGTGCAGAACGCCTTCAACAACTTCGCCTCCATGAGCAAGGGCATCTTCATGATGCGCAGGGACGAGTTCATCGACTTGCTCACGGAATATGGTAGGGACAACGTCCTGCCGGTCATTCCCAGTTGCCCCCACTGGCGACGCCACCACTGGTGGCAATTGGGATTTTTTTTTTAAAACATCCCATTTGTCACCAGTGGTGGCGTCGCCAGTGGGGGCAATTGGGAATGATCACTTTTTTTGTTCCCAGTTGCCACCAGGGGTGACAGATGGGAAAAATAAATTGCGGTTATTCCCAGTTGCCCCCACTGGGGACACATGGGATTTTTTTCTAGTAGAGTTATAGATGTACAGCGGGTGCGGTGCCGCGCCTTGGGTATGCGCGGGGAGGTGGGAGGGTGGCACGGCGAGAGCGATGACGTGTGGTGGAGTGGGACGGCGTGAGCGATGAGCCCCCCCGTCTCGCCGCTCGCGTACCTTAGGCGCGGTACGGCTCCTGCGGTTTACCTATAGAGCTGAATATATGGTGATGTGAAATTATTTTTCACGAATTATGTTATCATCTCTCTCAACCGAAAATGTTAAATGAATTATTATTCGTGACATAATTATTATACTTCTTCGTACATGTCAGATGCCTCATTTTAAACTGTGGTCTTTGATAACAGGTATTATGCGAACTCATTATAAAATTTATAATCCAACAGGAATTATACTGATGGGTTACTTCACTGGTCTATGAACCGAGAACAGCATAGTAGAGGGGGTTGATCGACAGGATCGCGGAAGGTATTCATGACTATTTAATTATAAATTTACATAAACCGCGACTGTAGCCTAGGGGTGAACGGTTGGCCTAGCAATCAGGAGGTCCCAGGCTCGAACCCCGGTGGGGCATGCACCAATGGATGAATTTTCATCTATGTGCATAATTTACAGTTCGCTGACGGTGCGGGAAAACCTCGTGAGGAAACCTACCTATCCCTCAGGATTAGGTAATAGTCAGTTCATGTATATTCACCACCTGTCACGTTGGGTTCTGACTATCTGGTTAAACGTGGACTTTAAGTTAGTTAATACCTCCACAATGTGGTGGTGTATGGCCACTCAAGCCTCTGACTACCCCCGAATAGGGATAAAAATCGTGACGTTACATTCTTTTTGTTACATTTTTACATAAATAGTCATAATTCCATGCGTTGATTAATAATAAAATATAACATCTTTTTAACATAATCATTCGTGAAAAAAATAAATTCACATCACCATATATTCAGCTCTAACTCTATTAAAAAAAAATCCCATGTGTCCCCAGTGGGGGCAACTGGGAATAACCGCAATTTATTTTTCCCATCTGTCACCCCTGGTGTCAACTGGGAACAAAAAAAGTGATCATTCCCAATTGCCCCCACTGGCGACGCCACTACTGGTGACAAATGGGATTTTTTTCCAAAAAAAAACCCATTTGCCACCAGTGGTGGCGTCGCCAGTGGGGGCAACTGGGAATGACCGCGTCCTGCGATCACCAGTAGAACTACGCCAAAGGGTTAATTTAGCGAAGAAATTAGGGGCCATCCATAAATTACGTTACACGATTTTCATGATTTTTTTACCCCTCCCCTCCCCTTGTCACAGCTGGTCACATTTGTGAGACTCCCCACCTCCCTAGTGTGAGGTCACATACTTTTTAAAATTTTCAGAAATATTTCGTTAAGTTCGAATTTCGGTTATACTTAGATTATTAGATTTTTAAATGTGACGTCACAAAACTTAGGACCCCTCCCCCCCTTTACGTGTGACTTAATATATGGATGGCCCCTTAGAAGGATTTAGATATACGCAAAGTGGAGCCATATCCGTTCGTACCCTGAGGCACGACAGCGCACGGGGAAATACAGGAGCTTAGCTCAAGAAAGTCAATTGCAATAAGTTACCTATATTAGTATTCTTTGCTAAATTCAAATCTTTTGACGCAGTCTTGATGGTGAGCGTGGGCCCGTGAACGAATATTTAAGTAAATCATATAGAACTGAGTAACGTAACTTTCAGGCGAACACTTCTCCCGCGAGTTGGCCTGGTACTTGCTGTCCATACTCTCCGGGCACAGCTTCGAAGACAGAGCCGTCATGGCCGAAAATGACTTCTCGTTTTTACCACCGGTACATATTATTCACTATTAATATTAGGGCGTTTATATACGTCCAACTTGGTATGATCTGATCACACGAACGGGAGTCACTCGTGCTGTACATTTTGTTATACATAATACTCGTCCAATCCGACAGTCGGGTCGGACTTCCGATTAGGATAAATGCGTCAAGCCGTTTACGATTTTACGATCTTCATGGTCATGTTTTAAGGTAGTATTTAAAACAGTCGGTCAGTAAAATCGGATGTGTTGGGAAACGGATGAGTGAATCCGATCAGACAGACCGACCGACCGATCCGTCCGACTTTCTACGTCAGACAGAAAGTCGGACGCATATGGCTGCCTTAGAAAATGTTGCTATTGCCGCCCTTACTGCCCAAATGGACATTAAACCCTGTCTTCAAGAATATAGTCATACACGCCTTACAAATAATTTAATGAATTAAATATTTTCTTTCAGAAATTAACTTTCAGCGAATTCGTGACGAATATAATGGGCATCCAAGAGATAGACAACTTGTCTGAGCAGACGTTCGGCTCGTTCTGCTCGCAGTCTGTGTCCAAGTGCAGCATGGACTCTGAATACAAATATTAAAATACATGTGATTGTGTTATAATAAATCTATACATATAATAAGAATGTAAAATTGGTCGCGTCTGTACATTCGAAATATTTGGAAAAAAAATAGTGGGGGGGACTTAGATTGACCAGCAGAATTCATTTTTATCATTTTTAGAATTTTTGTCTGTGGGTATGTTTGTATGTTTGTATGTTTGCTCAGATTTTCGAAAGAGCACAACTTCGAATCCACCGGATGGATTTCAATGAAATTTAGCATGGATATGACTAATAGTCTAACTTAACATCTAGGATACTTTTTTTTTCGAAAATGTTTAACGTTGCCACAGAAAATTCAAAAAACTACTTAAAAATTCTAAATGTTTGAAAGAGCACAACTTTGAATCCACCGGATTAATTTCAATGAAATTTGGCATGGATATGACTAATAGTCTAACTTAACATCTAGCATTTTTTTTTTTTTCGGTAAAGTTTAGGGTTGCCACAAAACATTCAAAAACTACCTAAATATTCGAACACGCACAACTTCGAATCCAGTGGATTGATTTCAATGAAATTTGGCATGGATATGACTAATAGTCCAACTTAACATCTAGGATATTTTTTTATAAAATATTAGATTGTAAATTTTTATGACCACACGGAAATTCTAGCCAACAATAAGTTTTAGTTATTGAAATACGTCTATTTAGAGCGGAGCCCTACGGAGCCCTACGTTGTGTGTGATCCGACACTATTTGGAATACATAATCTTAATTTTAATAATAATAATAAATATTTTATTGCTGCGTTCTACCATCTTAAGTTTCGTTTTTCTTAACTAGATGTCGCTATACTTAAAATCAGACAATACCTGCCTTGCACCACATGTCAAAATTTAATATCTTCCTTGCTTCAAGAAATTTAGTTTTTTTATTCCTAATTACGTATAAAAAATATTAAGCGGGTCTTTGTATCACGCGGAATCTTAGACGTTAACTCTGGAATTCATCTCCACAGTACTAATGCCATAGGGAAGCTACCTACCTAAGAAGTAAGTCTAGAGGACCTGCTGATTTTGAATTAAGTAGTAATAGAAACACAGACATTGAACTCTGAACTCCAACCCCTCAGGAATGATGCTGCTGGGTAACTGCCTGCTTAAACCATAAATCTGGAGGACCTGCTAACTTTGAATTAGCAATGTGGGTATCAAGTAGAAACTTCTCAGGCGAGGTCGCGTTTCCGATCCGGCGCTAGAATTTAAGGAATAATAATAAGGAAAGGAAAATAATAAACGCTTTGACTATTGACTTAGACGATAAACTCCGGACTCTAACTTTTTAAGCACGATGTTGCGCAGTGACTCTTACCTAAGCCGTGAGTCTGGAGCACTCACTCACTGGCTGGGTTGCGCTTCCGGCTCTCTCCCTCATCATACGAAACGAAGGTAAATTAGCTACTTGAATGCCGATCTCCACCTTACTGGTCAGACTCTACCACCTTACTGGTATAGACTGGTACAGATAGACAGCCACGGACAGACGAACTCAGACTGATGCAGACTGACGTAATACAGATTAGACGATAGACAAAATTATATTTAAGGGCTTCACCGACTGGACGCGGACGGAGTCGCGGGCACAGCTAGTTATTAAATAAATCCTTTAACTATGCATACTATTTCGTTATCATTGATTGTACCCCACCAACAAATAATGTGGTATAATTTAAAACTAATGATAAAAACATATTTCCAATTCCAATTTTTATAATTTGCACTGCAAAGTCATCAAAATTTAATATGGATGTGAAACTCGCGAAATCATTTCATAATATCAAATATACATTTGTGTCACACATCGCATTATATCCACCCACAATAACAGTAATTCCTGCCAATCATTATTAAATTATCGCTAAACTTATCAAATAATTATAATTCTAGTCTTAATTAAGTCACATTTGAAATATGGAATAGAAATAATATTTACAATAGAAAGTTTTACATAAACATTTGCTTTGAAGGCATTCAACAAACAATATCAATAAAAAATAAAGACAGACACATGGAGGTTTAGGGTCCGTTTACACAGAACCGGCTCAGAGAGCAGAGTACATTTTTATCGCGTTTAAAAGAGTTTTGCGTCATTGAAATAAGGTTGAGTTTTTCATACCCTAAGTGGCTATGCACACGGAGCAACTTAAGTTGCCGAAACTATCAAAATTTTAATGGTTATTTGGCAGTTACAGCAAGTTTCCGCGATTGTTTTATATGAAAACAGCTAGTTGCGAGTTGCCAGTTACCGCAAAAGTTGCCAGTGTGCATAGCCCCTAAGACCCAACACTCTTTTTTAAACGCGATATAAATGTGCTCTCCTCTCCAAGCTGGTCTGTGTGAACGGACGCTTATGTGCAAGCCTTGCCTCTTCAGACTTCACATCTACATAATAATTTGTGCAGAAACTTATTCAACTATGTTCTGATAGAGATAAACCACACTTGCCCAAAGGAGTAGACATGGTTTAATCCAAATCAATGAAACATGGAGTCATCGTAACTCCTATGCTGTCCTTTACCAAAAAGGCTATTTCATGAAATTAACCTAAATAATTAAAATGCATTTAAAATTCAAATTAATCAAGCTATAAGTAATATTAATTAATAAAATTTGAAAAATAACATCCTAAATAATGACTTGAAGAAATAAATTAATTGGACTTAAAATTGAAATTTGAACTTAAATCTTCTCTTGAAATAAAATATATCAGCATAAGCACCATTATGCAATAGTTTCACTGAAATTGTTTTTCATGGATGAGAAAAAAGTCCTGGACAGCTGCAGATGCAAATTAATGTTAGACCATGAGTGACCCATGGTTGTTGCAGCAAGCTGAATACAGTTCCATTTTAGGTAACTTATAGGAGTCAACCTTTTTAGTATTTCCCCAAGAGCTTAAGTAAAGCAAGTATTATATTATCCAATTTGGAGATAGCTAAGTTGAATGGTTTAAAGGCAGTTAGTGATCCAAATCTAGTACAATCTCACACTGCAGCACTAGTTTATCACTCTGCAATTTGGATAATGTAATGCCCGCTTAAGAGAATACATTTTTAATGACGTTCCAGTGAATACCATAAGTGTATCAAATTGCTAACATCACTTTACCAAGCTGTCTAAGGCCAGCATATTATGCTACAACCAGAATTTTTCTTGAAGCAAGGCCTATGCTCTATACATTTTATGAGTAAAAGCTATGGCATAACAGTGCTTGCTGTAATGTCATTTCACTAAAACACTAGACGCAGTTCATTAGGCTCATATCACACCCTGGAGGGTTTGTACTGGGAGCCTCAGTCACTTTTTAACCGCTTCGCAGGAGTGATAGTACCGCTACTCTGTGAGTTGGAGTCCTCGGAGAAGTTCATTGATGTCGATGTGAACTCAGTTGGCCCTTGGGAATCACTTACTGTTGAAAAACCTGAAATATCACAATGATTGTTAGGATTAAAAATATAAATTATCACAACATCAACAACATGGTGCCATATAATATGTGGATGTGGACTAAGCCAGTTTTCAGCCTTGACCTACTCTCAACACCTTCATTTTCTGCTTTCGGCGTAGGTAAGTACAAGGTCATGCAGGTATGTTGAAGTAAACACGGAACTGACAAACTCACATGTGTTGGAATCCTCGGCCATGCCGAAGTTGGAGTTGGAAGAGTCGTGCACCTTCTTAGGCGTGTTCTCCTTATTCTCTCGTTTAGCCGCGTGTTTCTTTTTCTGTTCATTCGTAGATATTGGCACCCATTTGTAAATTTTCATAGTAGTTTCACCAATTGTCACCCATTTTTTCTCCCTATAAATTAATATCACATTACATTGATCCAGTGTTATTTTAAAACTCGGTTAAAATCTTCTCAAAATGATACGTACCAATGGCGAACTTTTTCCACAGCTTGCATGACTCTTTTGATATCATCTTTTACACGATTTCTAGTTTCCGCGCGGACAGAGCGAGACATTTTTTAATTAAAGAGGAAGCTTTGGCAATTAATGGTATTTATAAAATTCAGTAAAAGAGTGCACAAACCAAACAGATAAAAAGTTTAAAACTTTAATTTCGATTCTAGCGGCGTTGTAGCTTTTCATCCGCCATTGGCCACTTTGACAGTTCTCTTCTCTCTCTTCTCTTCTGTGTAGCGTTTTATTACTTCCATATTGATTCGCAGTGTTTCTTCTATCTGCGATATCTGTTATAACCAAACTAATTAAATGATAATTACTGAACATTTTATTATTTGATAGCGAAACTGAAAAGTTATCAATGAAGCCAATGTCCAAAAAAACAATTTTAGTAGTACAAAGAACAAACTATATAAACGAAGTGTATTGAAACAAAACGCATTCTTGTTATTTGTTTTTTTTTACTTCGACAACCAACTTTATTGGTACTTGCGATTTGATACGTTTAGTTTATAGACAAAATTTTTTAAATATAATTTTATTTGGCGTTCTGTGGGATTCCTACTGCATACATAGTATTACGTGAGTATTACTTACTAATTACAAGAATAATATTGTTATGATTTTAAATAAATTTGTAAAGATCATTCATTTATCTTTGTACTAAATTATAAAACAACACGGAAAACAAAAAACGTTTCTATTTGCTGCATGCATAGTAATACTCGTGATTGATTGGTTACAATTAGTATAGAGTCGTATTGACCAATGATAAAGCAGGAAATAGAAATAATAGAAAATAGAGAACAAAATGATCTTTCAGTGCATGAAAAATTGAAAATTGAAAACGGGGAAAAAATCCATCAAAATTTTTATTGCTACCTTTTGCCGATATAATTCGTAAATAAGGAGTAAAATGTTGGCAATTATATTATAAAGCACAGGTGAGACATTCAATGCGTTTCTAATGTTACTAAGTGGTCTTTTCAATGGATACCCAAAAGTGTATTTTATCACGAGTCAAATTTGACTTTATATTTAGCGGCTGTCAGTTGTTTTACGTCTCATCGTGAGCGGTTCAGTGTGATATTTCGATATTCCTATTCCTCAAGTGCATCAATTTTTCACGCGGCCTAATCAGCAGGGATGTGCACCGCTTGCGATGATGCAACGAGACGATAAGGTGCAAATGATAATGCATACGTATTACGCTTATTATTGATATTTTGTTTTTTCTTCACTGTCCTACATATATTGGATAATAGGCTCGTTAAAATTCAAGTTCCACTTGATGGAGCCTCCAACATAACCTCTAAACGAATGAAATAGCCCAGAATCTTGAGTCTATACTGGTACTTGTTATGTCAGTAAGTACCTACCTAAGGCTAGAGAAAATTTCTCAAGATGTGTTTATTGTCATCGTTTTGACTAGGTTTCACTCTAGGAATTAGCCTTTATTGATAAATAAGTTACAAAGTTTATTTTTATTTTGTAATGTAGTCTATAGGACCACTGGTTTGCCTTCACTCTATTGTTTTGTGATTAAAGTTTAAAGCCTAGGCCGCACAGCGGTTATAACCACTCCGTTAAAACCGCATCCTATGGAATCATATGAACCGCAAGTGCAGATAGGTTCATATGATTCCATAGGACATAGATTTAACGCGGTTTTAACAGTGCAGATATAACCGCGGTGCGGCCTAGGCCTAAATATTTTAGTTCATGTGTCCGTCTTCCTTCACCATCCCATTACATTGCTTTACTTTGCACATTGATATGCTTTTTTATTATTTTGTTGCAGTTTCACATTGCATGTATTGTTCTAACAGAACTGGTACAGTGACTATATTGTTGGCATTGTCCGCCATAAGGTCCACCTAACGACAACCGTGCATCTTTCCTTCCCGTATGGCTGCGTATGTTAACCGTACAATATCAATGATGGCTGGCGACGGGCCCCACAACGTTGCGATGCTGAACAATGGCGGTGTTCGTGTGAACATGTCCAACGTGGACTCACCGCTCCAGATATTTGTGAGAGCCAAGAAGAAGATCAATGATATATTCGTTGAGATTGATGACTATGTTAAAGATGCGGTCACTTTCATGCACGGTGAGTCAACACACAGTTTTGTGTATTTTGTATTCAAATAATCAATAGTTGTGAGTAAACAAATGGATCATTAGCATACATTTCTATAAAATATTTAATGTTACTATAACTAGAACACAGTTTAAGCACTTTAAATTTATCCTGTTAATTGAAACTAGAAATAATAAAGGAGCAGTATCTCATTTTAATAATGATGTTTTTATTGTATAGTTATTGGCCTACTAGGAGTCATAGTTGTTCAAGCAACTCAAAGGCCTCTGAAACTGCTTAATTACTGCTGTCTAGATGACACCAAGTGGGACAAACAACCTATACTTAAATGCAACCATATGATATAAATTCAATGGAAATGGTTATAAGTGTAAATAAGTTTTGTTTGTTATGTTTCACATAACATAACTGTTATATAACAGGTGCATAGTTAATGATAGTAGACAACATATTGTCTGTTATCTAATTGACAAATCAGGTGTTTGCTTTTATCTGCAATATGTATGAAGGCCGCATTTGAATTTATTTGTTTAAAGGTCATTGTCATTAAGTTTTATTGATCACATTAATGTATTGTGCTTAAGTATGCCAGAGGCAAAGTAATATTCATCATGTGTGGCTTTTAAACAAGCCACTGAATTGAATGACAGATGTGTGATGCTACTAATGTTATAAGGAAAACAAAAGGATGCAGTTCTAAAATAGTTCAAGCAATGAACATTTGCAATAGGCTTAGGTGTATCCACAAGTCCCGAACAGCCTCGCTTGAGCAATCAGTGAGCAACATCAACAGTTTTTTATGTTGCCCTGCACGCGTGGGCGCCACTATTGGCTTGCCTGGGTAGCTGAACAGATTATTGGCTATTTTTAAAGTGCTCCCCAGGACTTGTCGAGGGTCACATTTTGGCGTTATCATTGGACACCATTGTCGATCCTGGCTTACAGGTGTATCAGTAGTGGTAGCAGAGTTGCAAAAAATCTGGAAATTTAAAATGAAACCTGTTTAAATCATTGTTTAAAACATTGATTTAAATCAGAAGGAATAAATCACCGTGTTTAAATAATGTTTAAAACATGTTTTAAACACGGTGTTTAAAACAAGGTGATTTTTTCGTAACAACCCTGAGTGGTAGTAGTGGACCTAGTCCCAATAAAAATCGCTGAAGTGCTGCTGAAAATATGAGTGGCCTTAAACCTGTAATTTGATTTACAATGCTAATACACTGTTTAGAATATGTTCTCCATAGGTCAAGGTTGTACCATTTCTTCATAGGATAAAATTACTTGCATATTAATACTACACTGGCAGGGCTCCAACTTAACATTTGTAATAGACTGACACCCTAAATTACTGGCTATACATACATAGTTTGGAAGAATTACTGCTACTGAAAAGCTTTCACAAATTCACATGCTCCTTATATGTGGCCAGTTTCTAGAAATAGACTATTTTGCTCATGCGACTATTTGATGCTTGTTGACTGGCTATTCCAGTTGTCTATGCTCTGCCGTTGTTCGCTCGTAAATTCGAGGAAGTTTATCGCCAAATTTGTATAATACTTTATATACTCTGTAGTTATATCAAAGTAAAATCCTTATTACATCATCCTGAATTAAAGCTGCTGAAAAACAGCACCCCTTCCAAAGGCTAGTTAGAAGCGTTGGGAAACCCGAAATCGAAGTTCTTAACTGTATCTAGCTTGTTCCCTTGCAGCTGTGTCTGGGGAGAATGGCATTGCATCAACCCAGGACCTGGCCAATGTGGAGGCGTATGTGTCTAAAGTGCAGGCCATACGGGAGGTGCTCAAGCGAGATCACATGAAGGTGGCTTTCTTTGGCAGGTCAGTACTACAGCACACTCCAGTAGTGCCAGAATTATACTTTTCTTAGGTAAAGACTTATTATGCTGCACCTCTCCCGCTTTCCTACCTATATTAATCATTCACTTGTATCTATTCACATAGGCCTTTATAAGGCCCGCCACATACATACGGAATTCCGTTTCGAAATATCGAATCGGGGTTTCCGAACTCGATACGTCCATACATTTGGATGGATTTACTGCGTTCGGAATCCCTGATTTGATATTTCGAAACGGAATTCCGTATGTATGTGGCGGGCTTAAGGTAACAAACATTCGAACGAGCAAACGAGCGCTCTCTGAAATCTGCCGCTTATAAGCCTATGCGGTTTTTTATGAAATCCAGTATTGCTCTTACTATGCATAACCCCTTCCCCCAAAAGATGCCATCCATAAATTACGTCACACGTGAAGGGGGGGAGGGGGTCGACGAAATGTGACATTTTGTGACAAGGGGTGGGAGGGGTCCTAAGTTTTGTGACATCAAATTTAAAAATCTAATTTATCTAAGTATTTAAACCGAAATTTGGATTGTTAACGAAACATTTTGAAAATTGTAAACAACATGTAACATCACACAGGGAGGGGGGGGAGTCTCGCAAATGTGACCAGCTGTGACAAGGGAGGAGGGGTCTAAAAATCGTGAAATTCGTGTGTCGTAATTTATGGATGGCCCCAAAATACCTTCTGCAAATGGGTTTATTTTTGATCATGACTCTTACTCTAACTCTAGCGGGTTTTCTGTTGGTTAAGGACAAGCAACGGCAAGAGCACGGTGATAAACGCGATGCTGCACGACAAGATCCTGCCGAGCGGCATCGGGCACACCACCAACTGCTTCCTGCAGGTGGAGGGCTCCGACACCGACGAGGCCTTCCTGCGCACCGACGGCTCCGAGGAGAAGCTCAACGTGCAGGTACACCTGGGGCCCAAGTCGCTTAGCCATTGTGGCGCCACTGCGGCGTTTTGATATACCTATATGATGGACCCTCTGAACCGTTGGTTGATTCTGACCGACCAATCAGAGGGTCTATCACTATAGCAGCTCAATGGCAATGGCTAAGTGACTTGGGGGCCTGACCGAACTTGGCGAGTTCTGACCAAGCCGCCTAGCCAAGTGGATTTGTCTACAAATTGTTTTGTTATTTACTATAATATCCCTACCGCACCTTATGTTCTTCAAGTTGCCCCTAAGTGTGGAGGTGAGATTTTTTTTTTGCTCTACCACCTTTAAAACTCCACCTGATTGATTGGATTGGCTGATTTAAACCATTGGTTTTGAAGGGGTTTTGAATAAAAAAGGTTATAGAGTTATGAAATCTTTGAACAGCTATATGCTTGTCCCTGCAGTACCTTTTGTTATTCAAGTGTGGAGAAGGTGTGATGAATGTATATGTGTGTTGTGTGGGGTCAGTCGGTGTCGCAGCTTGGGCACGCGCTGTGCGCGACGCGGCTGCAGGAGTGCTCGCTGGTGCACGTGTACTGATGTATATGTGTGTTGTGTGGGGTCAGTCGGTGTCGCAGCTGGGGCACGCGCTGTGCGCGACGCGGCTGCAGGAGTGCTCGCTGGTGCACGTGTACTGATGTATATGTGTGTTGTGTGGGGTCAGTCGGTGTCGCAGCTGGGGCACGCGCTGTGCGCGACGCGGCTGCAGGAGTGCTCGCTGGTGCACGTGTACTGATGTATATGTGTGTTGTGTGGGGTCAGTCGGTGTCGCAGCTGGGGCACGCGCTGTGCGCGACGCGGCTGCAGGAGTGCTCGCTGGTGCACGTGTACTGATGTATATGTGTGTTGTGTGGGGTCAGTCGGTGTCGCAGCTGGGGCACGCGCTGTGCGCGACGCGGCTGCAGGAGTGCTCGCTGGTGCACGTGTACTGATGTATATGTGTGTTGTGTGGGGTCAGTCGGTGTCGCAGCTGGGGCACGCGCTGTGCGCGACGCGGCTGCAGGAGTGCTCGCTGGTGCACGTGTACTGATGTATATGTGTGTTGTGTGGGGTCAGTCGGTGTCGCAGCTGGGGCACGCGCTGTGCGCGACGCGGCTGCAGGAGTGCTCGCTGGTGCACGTGTACTGATGTATATGTGTGTTGTGTGGGGTCAGTCGGTGTCGCAGCTGGGGCACGCGCTGTGCGCGACGCGGCTGCAGGAGTGCTCGCTGGTGCACGTGTACTGATGTATATGTGTGTTGTGTGGGGTCAGTCGGTGTCGCAGCTGGGGCACGCGCTGTGCGCGACGCGGCTGCAGGAGTGCTCGCTGGTGCACGTGTACTGATGTATATGTGTGTTGTGTGGGGTCAGTCGGTGTCGCAGCTGGGGCACGCGCTGTGCGCGACGCGGCTGCAGGAGTGCTCGCTGGTGCACGTGTACTGATGTATATGTGTGTTGTGTGGGGTCAGTCGGTGTCGCAGCTGGGGCACGCGCTGTGCGCGACGCGGCTGCAGGAGTGCTCGCTGGTGCACGTGTACTGATGTATATGTGTGTTGTGTGGGGTCAGTCGGTGTCGCAGCTGGGGCACGCGCTGTGCGCGACGCGGCTGCAGGAGTGCTCGCTGGTGCACGTGTACTGATGTATATGTGTGTTGTGTGGGGTCAGTCGGTGTCGCAGCTGGGGCACGCGCTGTGCGCGACGCGGCTGCAGGAGTGCTCGCTGGTGCACGTGTACTGATGTATATGTGTGTTGTGTGGGGTCAGTCGGTGTCGCAGCTGGGGCACGCGCTGTGCGCGACGCGGCTGCAGGAGTGCTCGCTGGTGCACGTGTACTGATGTATATGTGTGTTGTGTGGGGTCAGTCGGTGTCGCAGCTGGGGCACGCGCTGTGCGCGACGCGGCTGCAGGAGTGCTCGCTGGTGCACGTGTACTGATGTATATGTGTGTTGTGTGGGGTCAGTCGGTGTCGCAGCTGGGGCACGCGCTGTGCGCGACGCGGCTGCAGGAGTGCTCGCTGGTGCACGTGTACTGATGTATATGTGTGTTGTGTGGGGTCAGTCGGTGTCGCAGCTGGGGCACGCGCTGTGCGCGACGCGGCTGCAGGAGTGCTCGCTGGTGCACGTGTACTGATGTATATGTGTGTTGTGTGGGGTCAGTCGGTGTCGCAGCTGGGGCACGCGCTGTGCGCGACGCGGCTGCAGGAGTGCTCGCTGGTGCACGTGTACTGATGTATATGTGTGTTGTGTGGGGTCAGTCGGTGTCGCAGCTGGGGCACGCGCTGTGCGCGACGCGGCTGCAGGAGTGCTCGCTGGTGCACGTGTACTGATGTATATGTGTGTTGTGTGGGGTCAGTCGGTGTCGCAGCTGGGGCACGCGCTGTGCGCGACGCGGCTGCAGGAGTGCTCGCTGGTGCACGTGTACTGATGTATATGTGTGTTGTGTGGGGTCAGTCGGTGTCGCAGCTGGGGCACGCGCTGTGCGCGACGCGGCTGCAGGAGTGCTCGCTGGTGCACGTGTACTGATGTATATGTGTGTTGTGTGGGGTCAGTCGGTGTCGCAGCTGGGGCACGCGCTGTGCGCGACGCGGCTGCAGGAGTGCTCGCTGGTGCACGTGTACTGATGTATATGTGTGTTGTGTGGGGTCAGTCGGTGTCGCAGCTGGGACACGCGCTGTGCGCGACGCGGCTGCAGGAGTGCTCGCTGGTGCACGTGTACTGATGTATATGTGTGTTGTGTGGGGTCAGTCGGTGTCGCAGCTGGGGCACGCGCTGTGCGCGACGCGGCTGCAGGAGTGCTCGCTGGTGCACGTGTACTGGCCGCGCGAGCTGTGCGCGCTGCTGCGCGACGACGTGGTGCTGGTGGACAGCCCCGGCGTCGACGTCACGCCCAACCTCGACGAGTGGATCGACAAGTACTGCCTCGACGCGGACGTGTTCGTGCTCGTCGCCAACGCAGAGTCCACGCTCATGGTCACCGTGAGTACATGCCTTTGTAGCGAGGACATTCCTTTACATACGCTCGACCGACCGCCTGATAAGGAGAGAGAAAAAAATGGACATATTAAACTGCCCCTTTTTTCTCATAGTCCCTGCCGTTGATCCGATAGTGGAACTACCCTAGACTGAAAAAAAAACATCATTGGTCATAGACAGATGACCAGATTTAACGGATGTTTTATGGCCCGGCCACGACTTCGCGCTTCAGCGACGGGCGACGGCGCGGGGGCACCAAAATGTTGCATCACGCCACGAGCAGCCGCTCTCAGCGGCAGCGCGCGCGATGCATCATTTTAGCACCCCCGCGCTGTCGCCCGTCGCTGAAGCGCGAAGTCGTGGCCGGGCCATAAAACATCCACTTTTCGATGCTGTTTTTGACAGATGTTCAATATATTAAACGTCAAAACTGCATCTTAAGATTGATCTCAACTTTGAGATGCATTTATTAATACGAGCCTTCATCACATAGAGGGTAACTGAAGAAGCCATGTACACAGAAATAGGAGATTGAAGAATGATTCTCTTTCGCAGGAGAAGAACTTCTTTCACAAAGTATCGACAAAAATATCGCAACCGAACATATTCATACTGAACAATCGATGGGACGCCTCCGCCTCCGAACCGGAATACTTGGACCAGGTAACTGCACCGTTTGGTTTTTTGTGGGGCTATGTTTGTGTGTTTTGTATACCATATGAAATAAATAAAAATAAAAACCAATGAATTAACATATCACGGGTAGTGAAAAGTGCTTTATGTGGACTGCATGAGGTCGTCCATAAAATTTCTGTCATTTTTTTTACCTTCATCATCGGCCGCACATATGTAATTAGAAACGAAGGTTTCTAATGATGTGTGTGTAATTGTATTGAAGATGTCAATCAGTGACATAACGTACTACACCAAGCCAACCAAGCGCTCGGATGGAGTGCGGCTTCTCCGCCCGTCACACTTCCCGCACACCGCCACCGCATCGTGCGGGTGAGGTCACATTTGACAGGCGCCTAGTTGGCTTGGTGGAGTAAGAAAGTCGTGGGCAGGGAATGTCTGGTTTCCTAGTACCATGGTGTACAGGTCATGTAATGTAAGTGTGTGTGTGTGGTGTGTAGGTCCGCACGCAGCACGCCAACCGCTGCGTGGACTTCCTGTCGCGCGAGCTGCGCGTGTGCACGCCCAAGGAGGCGGAGGAGCGCATCTTCTTCATCTCCGCCAAGGAGGCGCTGCTCACGCGCATGCGCGAGCGGGAGAAGCCCGTCTCCTGTGAGTACTCTACAATGCAATTAAAATAATAATAAGACGCGCTCTCGGCCCACTTCAATCATATAAAGTACTGTACTTATGACTGAAGTTAGCCGAGAGTTGTAACATTTCCGGTTGTGACGTCACAACGTGGCGCTAGGCTGGTCTTATTCTGATTTTAATCGCATAGTACACTAAACACCCGCCCCCGCAACTACTACATAATCGCTGGATTTTTTTAATGTCACTAATGAGGCAAACAAGTCTTCTGACCGCCTGATTTTAAGAAGTTACTGTATCCTATAGACGTTTGCAATACTAACACGTTGCGAACTTGAAGGGGAGTGGCACAGAGAGAGAAGAGGGGGTTTGGGCTTCCGGCTTTCACTCGTCGCTCGATACGCAGCTCTAATAGCTACTTTACGCCGATCTTGTGTGAGAGGGTGGTACTACCCCGGTCGAGCAGACAATTGACTACAGCTTGGCTCTACCACCAATAATAAATATGATCCATGAATACGACCACTGTTCGAGAAATGCTCTCAAAATGAGCACAATATTGATATAAACATGATTTTTAATATGTATCGTTGGTCTCCAGCCCCGATCCTGGTAGAAGGCCACCAGGTCCGATACTTCGAGTTCGTGGATTTCGAGCGTCGGTTCGAGGAGTGCATCAGCCAGTCGGCCGTCAGGACCAAGTTCGCGCAGCACTCGCGCCGCGGCAAGAACATCGCCGCTGAGGTCATGGCCGCCTTGGAACAGGTTCGTCAACACTCTACAACATTGCCTGTGTTTTTATGCCAAAAATATCGTGACCCGTTTCTAGATTGTTTTGACTTATTTTTTCCGTCAAAAAACTCAATACTTTTAAGTGGTAAATGCATCGTAGAGGTAATCCCCACTATATTTGATGATGGTCAGGTGACCGCTACTCTGTTTGATGAGGGTCTCGGTTGACCGCTGCTCTGCTTGATGAGGGTCACAGGTGACCGCCGCTCTAATAAGTGGGCGTCAGTCGTGACCGCCAGTCTCTCTGATCGGGGTGACGGGTGGCCAGTGTACTACTACTACACATAGCCAAATAGAAGCTCGGATGGAATGTGGCTGCTCCGCTCGCATACCGCCACCGCCTTGTTTTGAGGGTGACGTCACTTTTGGCAGGCGCCTAGTTGGATTGGTAGAGCAGTACTAATGAGTGTGTACTGGGCAGGTGTACAACACGGCGACGGAGCAGAAGGCGGCCAAGGTGGAGAAGCAGCGCGTGCTGCACGAGCAGCTCTCCGCCATCGAGGACCAGCTCACCACCATCACGCGCCAGATGAAGGACAAGATCAACCGCATGGTCGAGAGCGTCGAACACAAGGTTACAATCACATACGATTGTCTTATCTACCGCTCAAAATATTACCAAATAAAAACTCACTGCTATACAATTAATATTAGTATGTTCGAAGATTTAGGGAACTATTCTTTGAGAACTTTGGATAATCTATTTATAAAATATTTATGAATGAAGTTTCGAAAATGTATGGTCTGTGCTCGCGTGGATTGGGTATGGTCGCAAACGCAATTTACATCCTCTCGTCCAAAGTTGGTATGCGGTAAGACCATGAACCTAATACTAAAAGGACTGGGTCTGAGCAGCTCGGCCGCGTTGCTTAAACATCGCACAACTGGGCCGGTGACGTCATCACAGTAGGCGTGGCTTAAGTCAGTGTGCTGTTGGCGTTCGTCCTATACAGACGTCTTGCCAACGTTTGCATCCCAAATATAATTATATTCGACACAAGATGGCGTGCCTTTGTACGTAATTTTTATTCGTGATCATACACTTAGTGACTTCTAGTGCAAAAAGTTAAACCCGCGCCATCCCGCGCAAACTACCACGTGTTGTTTCATAGAGATAGCTACTAAGAACGTCTGTTCTAATTAAATTCTGGTGATTTTTCAACTTCCTCCCCTCTTGGGGAGTGTCGTGAAATTTGGCTCTACCACTCTCTCCCCCCCCCCCCCCCCCCCCAACGCCTCACGTAACTAATAGATGCCCACTTATTGGTTTGTGGTCTCGGTACACGCCGGTCGAAAACTGACTGCTGTCGGCTTAGAGGCTAGTGGTATGGAGTATGTATAAGGTTTATAACCGTGTTGTGTTGTGTTAGGTGTCGCTGACGCTGAGCCAGGAGATCCGGCGGCTGTCGGCGCTGGTGGACGAGTACGACACGCCGTTCCGCGGCGAGCGCGCGGCGCTGGACCAGTACAAGCGCGCGCTGCACCGCCACGTGGAGGCCGGCCTCGGCTCGCGGCTCAAGAAGCGCCTCTCCACCGACATCGGCAACGAGATGGACCAGGCGCAGAAGGAGATGGCCGGTACATACACACCATACAACAGATAAATATCACTATTCTTCGTCCAACCATTTATTTAACTTTTGACATTAAGACTTTCAAAGAAAAATAAATCTTATTGCAACAGAATAAGGCTTATCAGTCAAATCTATGGTTAATTGCATAATAATAAGATGAACCATAATGTAAAGAAATAAGATTCATTTTTCTTTGACAATCTGTAGTGTCAAAAGTAAAATAAATGGTTGGTCGAAGTATTATGACAACTTTCGCTTCTATATTAGTACTTGTGGATGGAATAACGGTTTCATGAGCCATGTTAAACATGAGGCCCGCGAGCCGCATGCGGCCCACTGAGCATTTTCCTGCGGCCCGAATCAATTTTGAAAACAGACAGATAATGCGGCCCGCGAGCGTGTTAAAAACTGTTTTTGAAACCGGGCACGCTGAAACTTAATTAAAGACAAAAGATGTCAAATATCTGACAAAAGAAGTAATGTTTGTAGTTTTTTGTAGTGTCCATTTTATTGGAAAATATACTTGTTCTATAATAGCTTTTTTTTTTCATTAAGATTTTCAGTAGTTTGTCTTCTTTAAGATTGGTTTTGTGGCCGCGGTGACTTTGACTATCAGTTTTCAAGGGCATGCGGATGAGCCTATCCAAAACTATAGGCAATGTCGAAACTGCTCAAAGGAGTCTCGGCCGATTGCTCCAGCCGACAATGTCTCTTCCAAGAATAAAATTCTGGGAAGTAATGTCTTTTGTCAAACAAAAATTTGACGGGCCCGTTAGCGTGGTTGGCGCGGAGGCGCCTTTCACGCTGCAGGTCGTAGGTTCGATTCCTACCCGGGACATGCATTTGTGTGCATGAATATGTCTGTATGTCCCGAGTCTGGGTGTATATGTATATTAAGTATGTATTTACAAATAAAAAAGTAGTATATGTAGTAATATCAGTTATCTGGTTTCCATAGTACAAGCTCTGCTTAGTTTGGTGTCAGGTAAACGTGTATAAAAATTGTCAAAAAAAAAAAAAAACTTAAATATGGTGTAATTTGATCGTTGCACAATGTGTGAAGTGTATAATGGTGATTTGTTATGTCGGCAGAGCGCATGTACCAGATCCTGCCGCTGCACAAGCGCGCTGCGGCCGCCAGCTACATCGTGCCGCACCAGCAGCCCTTCGAGGTGCTGTACCGGCTCAACTGCGACAACCTCTGCGCAGACTTCCAGGAGGACCTCTCCTTCCGCTTCTCGTACGGCATCACCGCGCTCATCCAGCGCTTCCAGGGCAAGAACACCAACAAGATCGCGCTCAAGAACCCGCCGCAATACACGCAGGTATACTCAACATACACTTACACTTCATATACCAAGAACCCAACATTTTTCAAGCGTGCGTGGATGGCCAAATCCGAAACTATGAGGAATAGCGAAAAGTACTCAAAGGAAGACTCCTTTTGGGGCCGATTTTGATGAAAACTAAAACTGCATCATTGGATTTTTTATTTTGCTCAAGTTTGCCGTATGTCATTAGTTCCCAGAATTCGTTCCTTATCAGCGGCACTATCGAATGATGTAATAATACAGTATGTTTTTTTTTTTTTCAAAATCAACTAGTTCCGATTCCTGTTATTTTTCCAAAATCCAATGATGCAGATTTAGTTTTAATCATAATTAAAAATTTAATAAAGCCCCGACAAAAAAAACCTCTAAAAAGAAAAGGGTCATAATCTACGGGTTACTCTGATGTAATGTCCTTAGCGGTCCCCGACGCAACGACGCTTGGGTGAAAATATTCAGATATTATGATATTATTATGAAGGTGGTAGAGCCAAGCTGTAGCCAATTGACTGCAGCTCATAAACGGGCTGGCTCGACCGGGGTAGTACCACCCTCTCACAGAAGATCGGCGTAAAGCAGCTATTACAGCTGCGTTTCGTACGATGAGTGAGAGAGCCGTAAGCCCACCCCCCCTCCCCTCCCTCCATCCCACTCCCCTTCAGGTCGGCAATGTGCGAGCAATACCTTTGGTATTGTAAGCATCTATAGGCTACGGTAACTGCTTAACATCAGGCGGGCCGTACGCTTTTTTGCCACCGCAGTCCTATAAAAAAAAAAAAAAAAAAAAAAAAATTATTTTTTTCTTTTTAAAAGTTTTTTTTTTGTCGGGGGTTTATTAAATTTTTAATTTAATTTTTATTTCATGATTTTTAAACTTATATTACCGGTGTACTAACTGCCCAGCTTGTATTAGAATGTGCTCGTCAAAATGCATCGTATGAGCCCAACACAAGGTAGATGCCGTACACCATTGAGGAGTTCTTCTGATGATGCCTGCGCATCAGGTCAAGGTTATCATACTTTGTAATATCATTGACAAGTGACAGGATTTCGAATTTCATATCAATCAGACCTGTGGAAGTTGTTTATATCTTTTCATCAACTAGAAAAGAGCTGATGGTCTTCAAACGGCTGAGCAGATTTTCTTGAAACATAGTCAAAAGTCAAAAGGTTTTTATTCATGTAAGCTCATTAGAGCATTTATAAATAGTCAATATAAACAATATTTTAGCGTTACCACCGGTTCGTAATGTTGCTTCCATTGAGAAGAGCCGGCAAGAAACTCAATGGTTACTCTTTTCAAAAGAATAATTGTATACATTTTCAAACAGTAACGCTATGTGAGCAGGCAGGCATTAACACAGTGTGAGTAAAAAAAAAACAAAATAAGGTATTTAAATAAAAATAAACAAAAACTAGCATAGAAAGCTGTGCATGCCTACTCCCACTTAACAGTCAAACCAAAAGGTGAATATTTAGAACGATTGTTTTGGTGTGATGCCTTCCGTGCTTAGGTCTGGTCTGTAAAAGTTTTGGAACAACGGTGTCAAGTGGAAAATGGGCGGACCAGTCCCCGCAAGCAGCGCCCGGAACCCGAGCATGACTTGAGCAGCGGCATCACCCTCCTCAACCATTTTAGAGGGAAGAGGGTGACCCGCTCCACAGAGCCACCGCAAGCAAGGACATTAGAGTGAGCATGACCGATCCATTAGCGCAGCGACATAGTTCAACAAAGCTAAGTAAGCGTACGGCAAGACAACATCCGCTACAATTGACATACAAATGCTTGTCAATGGCTACATGATACATGATTTCCACAACTTAAAAAGGTGGTAATTGTGACTAATATGTCAATAGCGCTAAATTAAGAGAAGGAAGAGGAAAACAATAAATAAATAAGGAATAAATCAAAACAGAAATTCTGAGGAATTATTCCCGTTCCGGTGGAGCTGGACCAGCACCTAGCCAAGCATCTTTATCTTTCAAATAATCATCTAATGTGTAGTAAGCCCGCTTACAAAGCGTACGCTTTACACAAGTTTTGAATTTAGTTTCACTAAGACTAAGTATGCTTGGTGGTATTTTATTATAAAACTTGACACAGTATCCCATGAAAGATGTGTGAACTTTCGCAAGTCGAAAGTGCGGTTGATCTAATTTGTCTTTATTTCTAGTGTTATATCACATAGCTAAGAACACTCTCGATTAACCCACCTTTCAAACAAAAAAAACCTTAATCCAAATCGGCCCATCCGTTCAGGCGCTATGATGCCACAGACAGACACACAGATACACACTTCGAACTTATAACACCCCTCGTTTTTCGTGGGAGGTTAAAAATCGGCCCCGACACTCCTTTGAGTACTTTTCGCTATTCCTCATAGTTTCGATTTGGCCATCCACGCACACTTGAAAAATTCACCCTGTATTTTTGTTGGCATCCGAAATGGGTCTGAGTCTTGAGTTTGTGAGCTTTGTTAGCAGCAATACAGCTGGTGAACAACTAAGTGACCACCCTCTTAGCGCGACCCACGTTTCATATTCATCGTAAGGGATTATTTTCCTTCCTTGGGAGGCAGTTTCCTTGTCATTTTGGTGAATAATGGTAGTTTTGTTTGGACGAATGTTTGACAGCGTTTTCCAGTCATGCAGTAATGTAACGTTATCTCTTAGATCCCACCATCAGTGAGCACGATCCCGTCGTCGCTAGATGTGTCGCGGGCGGGCGGCGGCGCGGCGCTGGGCGGCGCGGCCGGCATGGGCAGCATGGCCAGCATGGGCCCGCTCAGCGCCGAGGAGTGGGGGCTGGTGTCCAAGTTCGCGCTCGGCGCGCTCACCTCGCAGGGCACCATGGGCGGCCTGCTGCTCTCCGGACTGGTATACTTTAACTATATTGCCACTTTATACACCAAGTAAATGAACAACTACACTCGCTTCACGAGATTTGATCGGATATCTACCCGATTTATTAACACGGAGCTATAGAAAAATATTGTGTCCATCTTCCGATAAGACCGTGTGGAGCGAGTGTTGGGAGCGAATAATAAATAAATATTGCCAGAAAAACACACCAACTGTATGATCCCAAACTAAGCTAAGAGTATACTATGGGTACCATACAATGGACTAGGAGCAACTCCAGTGAAACTCAGACCAGGGCAAATTACGAAAAGACAGTTTCCTAAGTTTGTCTCTGGCGGGAATCGAACTCGCAACCACACGAAGCAGTGAACCGAGAAGCCGACGTTCGAACCACTGCGACAAGCAGTCGTCAAATTAGGGGCATCTGTGATGATGAGTATACAAGGACAAGGTCGCGGTCGACAAAATTATTTGGCGTCCATAAATTACGTGAGGTGATTTTTATTATTTTTCGACCCCTTCCCCCCTTGGTGAGATGTCGTGAGATTTTGCTCGACCCCCTCCCTCCCTCTCTAATCTTACGTGAGGTTTATCAAAAGCCATATTCTGTTGGAGAAACATGTTTTACTTAATTTAACCTAGTTTTCTCGAAATTTTACACTGTTTCTTGCGGTAAAAAAAAATTACGTGTGATTTGCCGAGACCCCCCCCCCCCTAAATGCCCACGCAATTTATGGACGCCCCCTATCTCAAATAACATTTATTAATTATGTCTCCCCGTGACTCGGCAGCTACTGAAGACGGTGGGTTGGCGCATCGTGGCGGTGACGGGCGTGTTGTACGGCGCGCTGTACGCGTACGAGCGGCTCACGTGGACGGCGAAGGCGCAGGAGCGCGTGTTCAAGAAGCAGTACGTGGCGCACGCCAGCAAGAAGCTGCGGCTCATCGTCGACCTCACCTCCGCCAACTGCAGCCATCAGGTCCAACAGTGAGTACTCAGTACACATACATACCTACTGCGATTACTTGGAGCCCCCAAAAAAATTTCACCCAATTAGAGGCTAGGGAACAAATGTCAAACACACACGAAACAAAGAGAACGACAAAACTCATCTGCGCAAATGTTCTAGGGTCAATCATCGCTTAAGTGTTAACTTTTCGGTTTGCTTACTTATCTTATGCGGAAATCTAATCTGTGGTTAATTGCAATTGATCCATCGTGTTTCATTTACAATTAAGATAAGCATTGTTATGAGACCACATCCCCCCGCCCTTCCCCTAACTCCGCCCCACTCCTCTCGAGGTCGGCAACGTGTGAGCAATGCCTTTGGTATTCATAGGATTCCAGCATCTATAGGCTACGGTAACTGCTTAACATCAGGCGGGCCGTACGCTTGATAGCCACCTTAGTGCTATATAAAAAATACTATTTTATTATTCCAAAACTGGCAAAACGACAGTTAACTCCAGAGACTGGTGTATACAAAAAACTATTTGACACTGTGAATGTACAGGGAGTTGTCGACGATGTTCGCGCGGCTGTGCCGGCTGATCGACGAGGCCACGACGGAGATGGACGCGGAGCTGAGCGAGGTGCGCGAGGCCAGCAAGATGCTGGAGCACGCCTCCACCTCCGCCAAGAAGCTGCGCAACAAGGCCAACTACCTGTCGCACGAGCTCGAGCTCTTCGATGACGCCTTCCTCAAGAACAACTAGGAGACGCGCGAGATTAGGTGATACCACCCTCTAATACACTTGAGGCACTCATAACCAGCTGCTATCACTGTTCAGTAAACGATCTGAGGTTAAAAACGCTTGGCAAGTTCAGTCAGCGATGGGTGACCATTTAGTGGCATTTGAACTGAGCGTCTCCGTGCTTCGTAGGGCACGTAAAAAGTCGGTTCCGGTTGTTGTCATCTAGGCAGCAGTCGTTAAGCCTTGCCAGAGGCCTTCTGGCGGTTTTAAAAACTCTGACACCAAGTTGGCCACTAACCATATAAGAAAAATACACTTGTGTATCTGCTAGCAATTAATAACTAACAACAGATTAATACTCTAGCTAGTGGATGGGGATAGATTGCAAAGAAGTAATTACTCGTCATCTTTGGTCAATCAGAATATGGCCGACTTAGGGCGAGGCCCAACTAGCGCGTTGCGCTGCGTCGTCGCAAGATATTGTACTGGCGCATCACCCTCCCCGGCTTCGTCTCTCGCCCGTCGACCCTTTGATCCGTTGCGCCCTTAGTTATCAATAAAACAATGTTGTTACAGTGGAAGGTGTATAAAGTGCCACCGTCACCCAGCACACGCCGCGCGCCGTGCTAGTAGGACGCGGTCTAACCGGCGTCCCGCCCGCCCCGCGGGCTGCTGCTATGCGAACATCATCCGGACTCGCACCTGAGGCCCCCATCGAGTCGCCTTACTACGAGACCTTTGCTGCAATCCTCCGGCAAAACATCGATAAACGCCCGGAAGCATCGACCGGCACATGACGTTTTAATCTCTAGACGAGGCAATACTATAGCACGTTTTGCGCAATACGGCCGGGACGCAGTGCGACAACGGCGCAGCTAGTCGGGGCGTGTGTGGAACTGTGTGTGTGTATGACTGTATTTATAGCGCGCTGTGGAGTGATCGGGCCGCGATGGTGGATTGAAATAGTGGAGTTCAACTGTCGCGAGTAGATAGAGATTATGTATGGACCTTGTTAACCTTAAGAGCAAAATATTGCACGTCGGTTACGCGTATTATAAAGGAAATGTTATTAAAAAATATTATAAAAATTTAAATTTCCCTATTCGATTGGGTCATGCCGGACTATAGGGGCCATCCATAAATTACGTCACACGTAAGGGGGGGAGGGGGTCGACGAGATGTGACATTGTGTGACAAGGGGGGGGGGGGTCCTAAGTTAAGTGACGTCACATTTAATAATCTAATATATCCAAGTATTAAAACCGAAATTTGAACTGTAACACAGGGAGGGGGGGAGTCTCGCAAATGTGACCAGCTGTGACAAGCCTCCCCCTTTAAAAATCATGTATCGTGTGACGTAATTAATGGATGGCCCCTTATTAGTCACGGTCATAGTGGTAGTCTAGCATGGCTCATCGTGGGGCGTAGTGAATGTTGTAATGGAGCTACTATTTCAGTGGGCCGCGGCTGGGCCCGGGCCCGGAGTCCTGCTGACTGACGGCTCGCCACCGACGAACCTCTCGGAAGGTAAACATGTACATTATGATCGTCCATGTACAGTTCGATTTACCTCTCTTGTAAATTAGAGCTTTTGTTGTTGTTTTAAAGTTATTTATCAGTTTTTACGTGTTGTATCTGAATGAAATCACGCGAAGACAATCGTCTAAAAACTTGTTATGACGTTCATTGTTGTATTGAAGTTATTTTAGTTTTGTATAGTTCCTGACGACCTTTTAATTTATTTTAAACGTTTACCTTCCCGTTACGAAGAAACAAAACATCCTGGTGCTACTGTACGGATGTCAAAAAACAGCACAATCGAACAAAGTTTGTACATAAACATTGTATAAACTATTGTTATTATTATGAAATTCTACACGACAAACGAATGAAATATTTACTCCTGTGTTATCCGAAGTGTTATAGCGCTATGTCTGATGCTTTAATATTATCTCTTACTCTTACTTGGAAATATGTTGGCTATTTATAGTGCGAGAATGCGTATATTATTAGGTAGTTATTGGATACCGATTGAAATTTGGCCCATCGTCCGACTCGGGTACTTCTCATCTGTTTAGTTACCATTATAACGACATCTCATAATATTCCGCAATATCGGCTATCACTATTTCTACTAATTTAATTTTGTCTGTGATATATATTTTTCAATTCACAAATTTTGCAAATGGGGACTGTGAAGATATGACCTCAAATTATTGGTGAAGTGTGTTATTCAATTTATATCAATTTGGCACACTGACTGAGGTTTCAATTTCGTGAAAAATGCATATTTTTATCTTTATAACACTAAATAAGCACGATCAAACAATGCATTTAATTTTGCTTCACTCTGATCCATTAATATTAAAATAGTAGCAGCAGCAGTCTAACATTGCGGAGCTCGTTCAATTCACTTATATAATATGTAACGAAACGGAGTGTGGTTCCTGACTGTGAAATGTAGCTAAACATGAAATGTAAAATACTTTGCTGTTCCCGCCATTTGTAGTCAGAATTGCATTGTTAAAGAAATGTATTTTAAATGTTTTCAGAATTATAAATTACAGTAAAAATAGCTTTTGTTTGGATACTCAATTGTCAAACAATTTATATTTCTCTAACAATGTTGACGTAATATCTAGTTTAGAATTTTTACATCATTGTGTTATATTTATAAACACATGTAACGAATTATTTGGTCATACAAGTGACGTTTATATTTAAAAGGTATGCAACAGTAAAATGGAACTACTTGGATATGTGGAGCTATGCAACCATTTGATATTAGATAGATTTTGTTGTCCACTGTAATTAGTTATTGCGTAATTAGGAGAATTTTCTTATGTAAATAAAACAAATAAAGAACTTCTTTGTATAAGTGTAGTTTTATTTGTAACATGATTAATATTATGCAATCACCTAATGAGATCAATTATATGTATATTGGATAAGTACACTTTTTTATTACCTGTACGAACAGAGATATGAGCTTTGACGAGAAGGACACACAAAATTACATAATTATTATTCAAATAAAACATACTTTTAATTTGGTCTTACGTATAGGGAACATTATACACCTGTTTACCCCATCGATCCATCCAGCGCTTACGCATGACATGACGCTGCGTTTGCGTGTACTCTCGACCTATTCTGTGCCCGTAGTAGCGAGTTCAACAACACGAGGGACAGCGGAACATTAGCAATCATATTGCACATTAGTCTTATGTTTGATTTCGTGTATACTAATCATCAGTCATATATGTAAATATATCTTCTATGTTAACGTCGAATATTTTTCTTAGGTCGCGTACTTTGGTTTTAAACTGAAAACGGAAAAAAAAATCACTTTTAAAACTCGCAATAAATTATTGTAACTTGTAGACGTTGTTGTTGTAAGACGGCATTTGCTTTACTTTTGTAATTTAGAAATTTAGCAAGCATTGAAGCCAATGAAGACTCACCAGAACAGTGTCTTCCTTGAAGTCTCCCTTTTCAAATCGCACGGCGTTGCCGTCTACGTTGAGCCCGTAATGCGCACACGCATCTATCGACTCCCATTGGTCGGCGAACCGCAACCAGCGCGTGAGTGCGTCCACAGGCACCGTTAAACGCTTGCTGTTGTATGCGCAGCTCATGACTTGAAGCGCGCGTCTTGAGTAGTCGCAAATTAATAAAAAAAAAGTTATGAATTCAACAAGGATAGAGATAAAAAAAGTACAGGCAAGCTACAGGCTACAGGCCCAGTAGGCCCGGGCCGAGGGCGGCAAACAAACTACCAATCACAGTAGTTAATTTACCCAATCAACCTGTTATTATTATTCCATTATTATTATTAGCGATTCCAGCGATTATAATTGGATGTTGGTTCGGAATTGAGTTCAGATGTGCAGTAATTAGAGTACTACACCGCCAAGCCAACTAGAGACCTGTCAAATGTGACGTCACCCGCACCTTGCGGTGGCGGTGTGGCGGGCGGGAAGACGCAGGCGGTGGCGGGTATGCGGGCGGGGAAGCCGCATTCCATCCGAGTGCCTAGTTGGCTTGGCGGAGTAGAAAGCTAGAGTACTGTTCAGAGGTTAAGTTTACCTTTGTAATGTTGGCAGATAAGTACTTGAGGCACAGTACGTGAGAGGGCACAACTTGTCCATGAGCCTGCACACTTTTACGTAATTACCCGCTAAATTAGCTATTGCTATTTTATATGCTAACTGCAGGGTTGGCGACCTGGAAACAAGTTCAGAGTTAGCGCATGCTATTCAGAAATTTTCAAAGACATTTTAATATAAAATATGGTAAAATGTAACGTCACTACTTTTATCCCCATTCGGGGGTAGTCAGAGGTTTGAGTGGCCATACACCACCACATTGTGGAGGTATTAACCAACTCAAAGCCCACGTTTCACCTGATAAAAAATATGGTCAGTACTCAAAATAGAGTTGGTACCTATAAATAGCCCAAGGCTAATTGGGTTGTCGGTAATAAGTAAAAACATGCGCGCGCGCAAAGTAAAATCCACTGTGGCGAGCACTAAAGGCGGAAAGTAAGTGTGTACCTTTGAAGTCTACACATTGAGGGGCAGGGTACGTCTACATCAGGCGCATGCCTCGCCCGAGCACTCAGTTTTGACGTCGGGACACATAGACATAATGACATAACATGAGTGCTCAGGCGAGGCATCTGGATGCACCAACTCATAATACTATGTGAGTATGTCAGTAAGTCAGCATGTTACCTGTTATTATAAAGAAGAAGAGTGTAATATAATAAATAAGTTTCTTTACCTTTTTAACCTCTTAGATAAATCTGGAAACCTGAAGAGTGGGTGAACATCATCTAAATTGCACAATATGTACAGACTCTCCATGAGCACTCTGTCACACTCCAACCTATCCCCATCCTGCTTGTTCCTGTTAAGATCCAGGGACTCCAACTTATCCTCTAACGTCTGGGCCTTGTCTATGGTGTCACAGCAGTGCAGATACCACTTTATACATTCTAAAAGATACTTCTTGTTGAGCACTGGATCATAATCTTTTACAGGAAGATTTGATAATCTGGAAAAATAAATGTTATTGATGTCATTGGATGCGTATATGAGGCGAGCGGCGCGCCCAAGCAATTATTTTATGTAAATATGTCTATGCAGTCATGATGGGAAGAACAGTATGAAAAAAAATTCTACTTAACATCTGCATTTTCTTGATAACCACAGATCTAGATTATTATTATAATATTGGTCAGTAAAAATTTAATTAAAAAAGGCAAAGTTGAAGAAAAATATTTTAGGGTTAGCCATAGATAGCATGTGTATTAAAGTAAATATTGCTTACCTATAACCAAAGAAGACATAGAACCTGATCATAGGCTCCAGTAGGCGCGCGCACTGCTCTGGGGGCAGCCTCTGGATGGTGGCGTCCTGCCGCACTGCTCGGAGCCGGTCATTAACAAAGTCATACACTATGGGTATGGGGACATCTACTCTTCTTGTTACTCTGAAACATAATGTTAAAAATAATAAAAAGTTTCACATGACCACCCTTGCAGAAACCGAAATTAATCTATGCAATATTGCTCAGTATTAATTTATTTATTTCGGAAGAATTCCATAGCGTGTTAGTAACAATTTTTATCTTATACTATTGTTAGTAGGTAATTATAATAATTAAAACTCTGTGTGGAGTCTCAGCCATATCTGCGACAAGGGAGACTCCCACCGATCTGCGAAAACACTAAAGATAGTGTTGTTAATTTAAGATATAATAAAGGCAAAAATACCCCAGAAAATGTTATTTTATAATTTATAAGGGAATATTATAATAAACATAATCCGGGCCCTACCACCACCTCTTTAGCAGTACCTATTATTTTAACCTTACAGCGACTTTTTGTAATGTCATGACAATAAGGGCTAATAGGGATGTTGGCTTTGAGTTGGTTAATACCTCCACAATGTGGTGGTGTAGCCAATCAAGCCACTTATTACCCCCGAATGGGGATAAAAGTCGTGACGTTACAATAAGGGACGTCAAATTACAAAATGTTGCTGTAAGGTTAAAATAATACTGCTATAAGAGTTGGTGGTATAGGTACAGGAGCAAGAAATAAGTAAAGCTGTACGTTCTAAAAAGTGGATATTCTTACTCAAACAACAAGAATGCTACGGTGTCTGTGAGTACAGGATACGGCCGGAGCAGGTGAGGTCTGGCCATGTTGGAGTCGGCAGCCGAGCGGCTGTAGCTCTTCACCAATCTTCTCGTTGAACCCACCACTTCTAGCATGTGGACAAGGTGTTCCTTTTCGCGCCTAAATTTAAAAAGTAGGTACAAGTCTTTATTAGGTCTTTAGCTTTTGGTAGGTACAAGAATAACTGCAAGTTTTAAGAAGGAGCTAGTGTGCCGAACTGTGCTTGCTTTAGAATGATTAAATTGGGAAATATACCGTGAGACTTACAATTTAACTTCCTCGTCAGGACACATGGAGTAACAGGTACCCCTACTGCAGTCCCCGTCTTGCTGACCGCCTTTATCTATGTGCTTACAGAAGAAATCTAAATACGACGACATTATGGCATTATCGGAAAATATTGATGTAAACAAGATGTAATAAAAATGTGCAAATCTCTGTGTGAGTTTTTAAAAGTTTTGACGTTTTGTTTGATTGATGAAATGACATCAAGTCAATGATTTTGACAGTAGCCATTAGAAGTGGGTGCTTAAACGAAAAGCCGTTTGAAAAGCTCGTTATTTTGAGTAAGCACATAAGCGCGCTTACAAACACAAGCGTGTGGCTTTAAGCAATGACGGCAAGAAAATTTTAAAACAGTAACCTCAATGGTATGAAAATACAGCTCAAATCAATATTTAATTAAATTGAATCTTATTTCTTTACCCATAAAAAGCCATACATTGTTACTAAATTATATTAGATTAACAACCATATTTCTATGTACATAAGGCTTTTTTGGCTTTTGCTTGAAGAGCTTGACTAATTTATATTTTTTTTATTTTTTTTTTTAAGTTTATTATTATTATCTTTATTTGTGTTAGAGTGTAAATATTTTAACTCCATGTTAAAGCTTAATGTATTTAAATAAACATTCCCACTTGAACTTATGTTTAGTATAAACTTCTTGATTTGGTTGGTAAAAGTTCAATGTACAAAAGCACTAAAAAAGTAGAAAGCAGAAAACTAAGTAATAAAGTAAAAAGCAGAAAAACACTTCCGCGCTTTTTACAGCTACTTTTAAAAACAAGCACAAGCGTTACAACGTGCTTTTAATATAAAGCCGTTTATCACATCTTTAGTAGCCATACAGAAACAGAAGTACTCTTACTAGTGATGTGATTAACGCTTTGATAACGCGTTATAACGCTTTTGCTTGATTTTATAGCGTGCTTTAAATAGCGCCACCATAAGGGTGCGTTTCCACTGACGCGGAGCTGGGTGGAGTGGAGCGGAGCGGACCGTGAATTGGCCAATCACAGTGCTCGAAATCTCCACTCCGCTCTTGGCCCATGACAGTTGGCCAATCGCAGTCCGCCGCTCCGCTCCACTCCGCCCAGCTCCGCGTCAGTGGAACCGCACCCTAATCAAACAAAAAAACACGACCTTTGCGGTTGTATTCACCGAAAGGGGTAGGTAGGGAAATAGTAAATGTTGTAGGTATGTATACTTGCAATGAGAAAGAGATTTTATTTAAAAAAGAAAGATTAGGGGACACCCGGGTTTGAACCGGGGACCTCTCGATCTGCAGTCGAATGCTCTACCACTGAGCTATATCCCCGCTATAAACAATAGACAAATAGTAAACCGCAAGCGAAAAAAATATTCTAAACCGAAAATGATGATTCGTCTAAATTCTTATCAACAATAGTGTGTCATTAGTTGCGTCAAGCATTTATTTCTCGTGGAAGTCGAACCTCGTTATTTCGTTATACTACTGATGAAACAAAATCTAAACACCTCGCTAGAGACATCAAAAATGTATTTCAAAGTCACAAATAAATTGAACGTCACAGGCTTGAAAACAGTCACAAGTAAATATACAAGACAATGTTCAAAGTTTAATGATTCTCTCTTTGAGTTCTTTCAGCTCTTTCGCATGCATCCACTTGATGCCCGTCGCGGACGCGGAGCTCGGAGGCCGGCTGATGCACCTGACCACAATAATTCGGAGATCACAAACAATTTCTTATAGCTTTGCTAGAGTACTACACTACCTCGGCTGAAATGGGCCAAGTCTGCTATTCTTTACCGATTAAAGTTCACATTGATATTATCTTCGTAAATTCTTGGTGTTCAATATCTTGTCGGCCAGTGATAAATCAATGATCAGTGAACGTTCATCGGTACAAAATTACCAGACGTATGTTTTGACTGCATGCTAGCGACAAGGAACCACCCATAATTTGCTTTCGTTCGGCCAATTTAGGTAGGTAGGTACTGTAAGCTAACGTAACCTTCAGAGTGCGTTTCCACTGACGCGGAGCTGGGCGGAGTGAAGTGGAGCGGGCCGTGAATTGGCCAATCACAGTGCTCGAATTCTCCACTCCGCTCTTGGCACGTCACAGTTGCCAATCACAGTCCGCCGCTCCGCCCAGCTCCGCTTCAGTAGAAACGCACCCTAAGTGGATGTTTGTGTAGACGACTCAAGACTAATTGCCTCACCTTATAGCTGATGGGTGGCTGATGGGTGGGTGGGATGCTGATGGGGACCTAAATACACGAGTGATTGATGGCAATAAAAACTCCTTACTCAATCTTTTTCCCGAGCAAGTTGTCGAGCCGCACTTTGCAGAAGAGCCAGGGCCCCTGGTTCTTGTGCTCCTCCTGGCAGAAGTACACCTTGGCGCGCTCGTAGCGGCAGAACTCCTGCAGCACGATGTCGTACGGGAACGGGTACAGCTGCTCGATGCGGCACATCGCTATCTTCTCCTCCAGCTTCTTCTCTTTGCGAAGCTCGTCGATCGTGATCGATATTTTGCCGGAGCAGAATAGGAGCTTCTGGACGCATTCTGGCTTTTGGCTCGCGGGCCCGCTTTCCCTGATGGCTCTGTGGATGACGAAAATTAAATAAAACCCGTATTACGATATCAGATGTTTAGGCTCCTTAAGGCCATTTATCAACGGCGTTACTCAAAAGAAACTGGTTACTAACTTAAATTACTACAATGAGTTGCTAGAATGCTATAGGACTACCTACTATGTTTATGGCGGCTCGTACACGACGCTAGTTTAAAGAAATTGGTTAGTACTTAATTAGTAATTACGCGCACGCGACTCGACATGCTGGTCGCGCGCGACTGGTTTTGAGAAACTGTTCTGCACAATTGAGTGGTTTTTTTTGTATGGAATTTGACCGGTTGCGCCGTAGACGAGCCACCCGCTTCTAGCATTACTAAATAGTTCCAGTTCAGTTACCTAAGTACAGCGCCGTATGCGGTTAAGGAGCCCAACCAGAGTGATGATAGAACTTTAAAACAGTTGAGCTCACCTCTGAAACGAGGTGCCCGGGTAGAACTCGTCGAACTTGGACCGGTAGTAGGGGTGTTTGAGGCCGACCTTGGGCGTGAAGAGTATGAGCGGCTTGCGGAACGGCAACGCGATCTGCCGCCGGATCAGGTGGAAGTAGTTCGCGGGGGACGTCGGCTGCGCTATTATCCAGTTGCACGCGCGGAGTTGCTTCACTGTACGACGAATTAAGCTTAATATACCATATTTAATCGCACCCTAAGAGTACCCTAAACCGAAGAGCATGTATGAAGGGAATAATGAAAGTGGACGAAGCGAAACAAGTATGTAAGGATCGTAGCAAGTGGAAAGAAGTGGTCTCTGCCTACCCCTACGGGAAACAGGCGTGATTATATGTATGTATGTATGTAAATAAGCCCCTTTGACATTTACCAATGACCGTAGAATAATGCTTGCAATAACAAATGCAGCGCTCGCGCGTTGCCAACCTGAGATGAATATTTTGGGATGCAGGGAGAGGAAGGCAGGCAGTTTGGGCTTGCGGCTTTCTCAATCATCGTATGAGACGTAGCCATAGCTACTCCACCCCGAACTTCTGTGACAGGGTGGTACTGCTGCAGTCAATTGGCTACAGATTGGCTTTACCACCACAAGTTATGAGCAATTTACACTATCTATGAATTTTACCTACAATTCCACCGCACCACTCGCGCATTTGTTTAAGATGTTTGTGAATACAGTGCAGACTCCAGATAAAATAATGTCAGGTACATAAGTAGGATATTTTAAAAATTGATTTAATTTCTATGTACTACACACATGTAATACACCTAAGACACAAAGAGAGCTGTAACTTTTATATGGTTAATATGTTCGAGGATGGTGACCCAAGAGTTTTTGTTCATGAAACTAAAGGCATGCTACTCACAGGCCATGCTTTTGTCATCGAGATCCGGGATCTTGTCTTCATCGTCGTCGCACTGCTGCAGGTACCGCTCGATACGAGCCGACGAGTGCTCCGGACCCTGACATCGGGAACATTATTGTCAATACTCAAAGGCTTGGTTACATGGTTGGATTAATTTCAAACCGGGCGGCCTCGACCTGGGGCGATTGAAAGCTTACTCAATACAAAAAAGAAATAGCAAAAAACCTGGAAGACGATGTGGGTACTAGGTAGGAGGTAGGTACCAACCATGCACCGAGGGGGAGGGACAGGGGAGTAGTTACCCCCCCGAAGATCTGGTCGGCCACTTGCAGACCTCATATTTGACTCATATTTTCTTGTCCATTTTCTACAGGAAATTCCCAATTTGCCCCCTTAGGCCAAAATCTAGGTGCTACTTACTACATCCAAAGGTTGCCCGACGGAGATCGCAGTTTGAGATAAGGCCTATAATTATAAGGGTCTATTCAGAGGAGCTGCAAGCGGACTCAGTTGGCAGTTTTGGTGCACATTTATAACTGCAGCAAAACCGCATTCATACTGCAATTTTGCAGTCAACTTGCAATACGGATGTATAATATAGTTTGTCTTAATAGACCCAGCGGGCTACTCACTCACACGCCTGTCGCAGGCTCGGGGATGCTCCCTAGATCAGCTCTACGGCAAGCAGCGCCGATTATTCTCGAAAAAATCCATAAGCAAGTCTTCACACATCACAATACCGGAGGCGTTTCATGGTCATTCCCAATTCTGCTCCATACATAGGCCCTACAACAGGCGTGTGTAGTCACCCTTTATACGTGGTGTGACTCACGGCGCCGTCGATGCCGTGCGGCAGCTGCACGACGACCCCCGACTGGCAGATCCACTTGCTCTCGCCGTTGCAGATGAACGTGTCGAACATGGGCTGCGCGGTGTCCGCGAAGTCACCGTACTGCGCCTCCCATATCGCGAGCAGGTACGGGCTCGAGTACGAGTACCCCACCTCGAACCCAAGGATACCTATCACGGACACGTGACTCGCGACTGTTGTTTGTACCGAGTTTTATTAACACTTCCGTGGATAATATTCCATCTACTCCTATCCTTTCTTTTGCTGAAATTCGTGCGGGTTCCAAGAAAACTTAGCATTTCCCCGGACTCGTTGAGGGTCAAACCTTGGCGTCATCTTTTGACACCATTGTCAATCCTGGCTTAAAGGAGTAACAGTGGTGGGGCTAACACTTCAGGTTTGTAGTTGGGATATATTGATGCTGGCTATTTCGGAGCTGCTGATTGCTGTGGGGCGGGATAAATGCAGGTGGAACAGGCGGTAACGCAGTGTGACCTAGTTGGGGATGTAACAGGAGACGAGGTGAGGAGATAGAGGAGGAGGAGGGACGTAGGAATGACGTCGACCACCACCGGCCAGATGTTCCGATGGCTTTATAAGGGTGGCCGGCACTTACTGAACTAGCATAGGACTTGAACGAATGGCGTGAAAGAGGAGAGGCCTATAGCTATAGTCTGATTTTTAATTAGACGAAGCAAACTGACAGCTAAAAATGTCACTGTTCTATGAATTTGAACCTTATTTGTTCTATTTATATCGAAAAGTGGCATTAGCACCTGTCAGTTTACTTCGTCTAATTAAAAATCAGACTATAGCAGAGGGTCACCTTAAGGGTGCGTTTCCACTGACGCGGAGCTGGGCGGAGTGGAGCGGAGCGGACCGTGAATTGGCCAATCACAAGGCTCGAAATCTTCACTCCGCTCTTGGCCCATCACAGTTGGCCACTGACATTCCGCCGCTCCGCTCCACTCCGCCCAGCTCCGCGTCAGTGGAAAAACACCCTAAAGCACCTAAGAAGCGACAAGTGAATGTGTTGGTTGTGCTTACCGAACTCGGAGAGAGAGCTGTTGTGCAGCGAGTACTTGGCCTGGTCGGGGTAGATGGTGTCGAGCACGTGGTGCGTGGCGCCGTCCACGCCCTGGTGGTGGTACACGTGGTGCCTGCGGACGCCACGCCACCACACCATACATACCAATACCACAAATTATTGACAGATGTTTCATACATTAAACGTCAAAACTGCATCTTAAGATCGATATCAACTTTGAAATGTATTTATTATAGGTATACCGCAAGCGCTGTACCGCGCCTTAGGTATGCGCGGGGAGGTGGGAGGGTGAGCGATGACGGGTGGGGGAGTGGGACGGCGAGAACGATGAGCCCCCCGTCTCGCCGCTCGCGTACCTAAGGCGCCGCAGGCGGCGGCGGGTGTGCAGCCGGTATGCTGGCGGGGAAGCCGCATTCCATCCGAGCTCCTAGTTGGCTTGGTGGATTGGTAGTGTGGTACCTGTGCGCCATGGTGCCGCGCTCGACGTCCTCGCCGGTGAAGCGGATGTGTATCTGGTCGCGGAGCAGCGACCCGTACGCGAGCGTCTCGCCCATCGCCCAGTCCGCGACGCCTTCCTTTACCTTCAATACAACCAGTGGCGTAGCTTGCCTTAGGCCCGCCACATACATACGGAATTTCCGTACGGAATTCCGTTTCGAAATATCGAATCGGGGTTTCCGAACGCGATACGTCCATACATTTGGATGGAATTACTGCGTTCGGAATCCCCGATTTGATATTTCGAAACGGAATTCCGTATGTAAGTGGCGGGCTTCAGACGGGCCCTGTATCAAAATTTGTTGGGAGGCCCAAATGAAGGGTACAGAATTTTCACACTCATTCGGGGCCCCTGTAGCCCGGGGGCCCTGTATCATTGATACGGCTGATACGGCGGTAGCTACGCCCCTGAATACAACACACACATGGATGGAAGTAAAATCTTAACTAAATTCTATATCCGCTATTTATAGGGCTCAAAGTTAGCATTCACCATAAAATGTGTAAAGAAATAGAGACCTTAGTTCAGCAGTGGAACAATACAAGCTGACCCTGAAAATATCCTAGTCTGATTTCTTATTTGACAGGTGCTACTTTTAAATAGAACAAATAAAATACAAATTCACTGAAAGGTGAAATTTTCCGGTACTTATTAGATTAATTGATTGAAAATCAGATTAAGTGTAAAGTGCTTCGAACCATTTTCTCCCGGGCGGCGAGTATCCTGTGGATGCCCTTGTGCAGCTCGAAGGCCCACAGCTCGGGTGGCTTACAGAAGTGCTGCGATATCGTCGTCACCGTCTCCTTCGAGATGCCGGTCTCCTTGATCTGAGAGTGAACGAACCTCTCGCGTATTATAATGACATGACGTCAGGTCAGTATTTATAAACCGATCTTACAAAATTAAGATCTGTATTAATAAATCGATCTCAAAATTGAGATCGAACTTGAGATGCTGTTTTTGACGGATGTTCCATACATTAAATGTCAAAACTGCATATTAACATCGATCTCAACTTTGAGACGCATTTATTAATTAATACGGGCCAAAGTCTCATGAGCGTACCGAAGTTCGGCATTGGTTTAACTCTGGGACCGCTATGGTCAGTTGGCGTGCGATCAAACGGTGGGGAAGAATACGAACGGCCGTTATGTACAGTAGAGTATCTTGTGGATCGTATCGCACAGTTGAAACATCATAATATGTTATATGTCCGTCTACCGCCGAGAGAGAGAAAGGCCATAGCGATATTAACAAAGAAAAGAAATCACCAAATGTCGCTTGATTGAACTAGAGTGATGCAATCGGTTACTTAACTTTGGGGCCATCCATAAATTACGTCACACGTAAAGAGGGGAGGGGGTCGACGAAATGTGACATTGTGTGACAAGGGGGTGGGAGGCGTCATAAGTTTTGTGACGTCACATTTAAAAATCTAATACCTATATCTAAGTATTAAAACCGAAATTTGAATTTTTAACGAAAAATTTTTTAAAATTCTGAAAATTGTAAATATATGTGACGTCACACAGGAAGGGGGGAGTCTCGCAAATGTGACCAGCTGTGACAAGGTGGGTGGAGGGGTCTAAAAATCATGAAAATCGTGTGACGTAATTTATGGATGGCCCCTTTGACAGTCACTACAAATATACAAATTTTCGCTAGATTGGAGACTGCATGTCCTAACAATACAGAGTGAAGAAAAGACTGGATGTTTGACCTTCTTAGGGTCGGTGGCCTCCCAGAAGCCGGTCCAGGGCGTGTCGATCCAGTCCATGATGCTGAGCTTGGTGATCTTCTTAGCCAGCTCGAAGTGCTTGTTGAGGGTGTCCATGTACTCCTTCTCCCAGTGCTTGATGTCCGCGTCGTTCACCACGCCCTCGGCTCGCAGCTGATCAGCGTACATCAGATCCACTGATGTGAACAGAAAAGTTATTAGGGCCAATCTTCGTCTGACCGTTTTCCATGGAACTTCGGTATCCAATTTTTTCTTTGACACCTAGGTCCCACGGAAAACGGTCGAAGAATGAGCCATGGAAACATCGCACCTGCTTCTCATTTTCATTGAGAGTATATAGAGGTTACTTTTCCTTTCCATCCTATCCAGTCGTTCCCTCAATGAAGACAAAAAGTATTAAGTTCACCAGTTGTCGCTTGATTGGACTGGTCTGTCCTTATTTGTCACTCCACTTCTGTCCGATCTACTACAACGCCGCTCACGCCAAAGTGGCGTCACGCTGCGTCATGTTTTGCCCTCGTCCTGAGGATCGTGACTATTCGTGACGGTTATGTTCATTCATTTTAAACGCCAGCAATGTTTCTGTGAGGTCTGGCTCTAGATCTGTTATTGAGTTTTGACCTGCAGGAAATTCCTAATCCCCCTCTTTTCTGAAGCTTAAAGCTGCTGTTTTATTTTCTCCAGAACTAAATATGGTTCACCGAGCTAGGTGAAGCTCCAGGGTACCCAGTGGAGCCATACTACTCACCAAGCCAACTAGACGCCTATCAAATGTGACGTCACTCGCACAAAAAGGCGGTACGTGGCGGATTTGCGGGCGGGAAGACGCATTCCACCCGAGTGCCTAGTTGGCTTGGTGGAGTAGTAAGTACAGCACCTAATCTCACCAGTCTTCATTGAGCGTATCTTCTTGTACATGAATGGCTGCGTGAACATGGGCTCGTCCTCCTCGCTGTGGCCGAAGCGGCGATAGCAGACCAGGTCCAGCACCACGTCCTTCTTGAACTTGCAGCGGTACTCGATGGCGATGCGCGCCACGTGCGACACCGCCTCGGCGTCGTCCGCGTTCACGTGCAACACGGGCGCGTCCACGCACTTCGCCACGTCTATACAACATTTAGGCCCGTATTAATAAATGCATCTCAATGTTAAGATCGATCTTAAGATGCAGTTTAGACATTTAATGTATGGAACATCTGTCAAAAACAGCATCTCAAGTTCGATCTCAATTTTGAGACGGATTTATTAATGCGGGCCTTATGTTACGGTAGATAAGGACCTACATTTATACTCTGTTAGAGCATACCTAGAGTTCTTTATAACCTTTTAAATGATAGAGTGACATTTCTAAGTTGAGACCGTTTTACTAAAATAACGACCTAAGCATAGATTAGATAATGATTGGTCGAGCGCGTGCGCTCGATGGACCTAAGGCTATGTCCAGATTGTCGCGTGTCAACGTTCGTTGGTGTATTCCGATGACGAGCGATAACGCACAAGTCCTTTCAGTACCTCGACGTATCCAGTCATGTTCAGTCCCAGAATTGAGATAGATTTATTAAAACCAGCCAATGTCAAATGTTGGCACTGGCCTTGGCTTTGCCAAGTTGGGCGAAACGTAACGCTAGACCAGTGAATCAGGTAACCTGAGCAATAGGGCGAGCTCCTGGAGAACCTGGGCTCGGTGGTGTACCCGATCTGGTTGTTGCACACGATGTGGATGGAGCCGTGCGTGGTGAAAGCGGGCAGCTGGCCCAGGTGCATGGTCTCGTACACCACGCCCTGGCCCGCGAACGCCGCGTCGCCGTGCATTATTATGGCCATCACCTGATCATACAACACCTTGGTACTAGATGCACGTTGATGACCTATCACATTGTAAAAGGAGTGAGAACCAAATTCAAAATTCGAATCTTATTTTACAGGATGTAAAAATATTACAAGTTTTTTTGTTAGGGCCGCCACATACATAGGTACGGAATTTCCGTACGGAATTCCGTTTCGATATATCGAATCGGAGTTTCAGAACGCGATACTTCCATACATTTGGATGGATTTACTGCGCTCGGAATCCCCGATTCGATATTTCGAAACGGAACGTACGGAAATTCCGTATGTATGTGGCGGGCCTTAATCTACAACCGGAACGGACTCGACTGAGAGGATTCGGCACGAAACTCAGCGGTCTTGACTCTTGACTTTTTTTTCCTCATTGTCTAATATCTATAATTGTTAATACTTTATTATAACAAAAAAGGTCCAGTGTGTTCCTTTCAAAATAACTTTAAAGAAATAACAAACGATAGAGTAACTGCAGATGGTGAGAATAGGAAACCGGTGTAAACTTTCGTGATAAAAGGACCGCTTTGGCTGGCCCATTGGCGCTTCCAAGATATACTGTCAAAGTCCTCACAGGTCTACCCATCAGTCAGAATTACATCTGCAAGCCATTACTCAAACAAGCCACCACCATTTTAATTAGATCCTTATCACCTTATCACCATTGTTGTCGCCTTTGAAGTGTTGTTCGGCGCGCGTCTTGCCCACGACGACTGGCGACACTACTTCCAGATGCGATGGGTTGGCGCTCATCGACACTTTGATGTACCGGTTGGTGCGTCGGATGAAGCGGTGGATGTACGTGCCTAGATGGTACTTGATGTCGCCTGAACCCTGCACGCAATAATAACAAATGAAACTAGGAAAATATTTATTTACGTAGGAAAGTCGCTGAACATGCTATTACAGCTGCGTTTCGTACGATGAGTGAGAGAGCCGTAAGCCCACCCCCCCTCCCCCTCCCTCCATCCCACTCCCCTCAGGTCGGCAATGTGCGAGCAATACCTTTGGTATTGTAAGCATCTATAGGCTACGGTAACTGCTTAACATCAGGCGGGCCGTACGCTTTTTTGCCACCGCTGTCCTATAAAAAAAAAAAATACAAATCGGTAATACTCTGTATTTGACAAACGTTGGTGAACTGTATCAGCACCAAATATTTAAATATTGTTAAGAACAAGAACAATTGAAGGGCCCAGTTGCAGAAGTCCCTAAGTCCTGAAATCGAGTTACTCGATTTCAGGACTTAGGGACTTCTGCAACTGGGCTCTTCAATTATGAATTTGATGCAGAGCAAAGGTGTGCAAGCGATTTGACAAACTGAGAACGTTCAGCGACCTTTGTTGCTGACCGTACTATTTCGCTAAGAATTTATAATTTCCGGCTGCGCTGTGCGGATAAAAGAAGATAATATAGTCATTCGTGTAGCTGTTTTAAGCAAAGAAGAGAGTGCAAGCAAAAGGCTACAGGCAGCTTCTGGGTACAAGTGCAGCTTTAAAAATATCTATTGCATACTGGGTAAGCAGGTCAAGTGATCGCTCTCGTCGACACACGGATGGACTTACGGGTTCTTTCGGCTCCAGCGGCTTGAACTGGGCGAAAATATCAACCATCTGTTTACGGCACACATTCACCAACATGTTTAAACGACCTGGACAAATAACACGATAAGATTAAAATGATTTAGGGGTAACGCTACAACCCTGACCCTCATGTACTTTGGGCGTTTCTACTGATATAAGACAACTGCCCACTAGACAAGTGGCATGAACGTTAATCGAATAGAATAGACTTCACAATGTATTTAAATTACATTACAAGTGGCTCTGTAGATCACGTGATTTATGTCATTTCCATACATGAAGCGTAGCGATTTGAAGGAACTCTTGTAGACGTCAGCCACTTGTCTATAGGGGCTGAGCTGCATCTGCTGCGCTAGGCGCCACATTGGCTACCCCACCAAGCCAACTAGGCGCCTGTCAATGTGACGTCACCCGCACCATGTGGCGGTGTCGGGCGGCGACGTACCTCGATGCTGCATGGCCATGACGATGGACTCGACGCCGAGCCTGGTGCCGGTGTCCACGATCTCCTCCAGCAGCACTATCATGCTCTCGCCGCCCTCCAGACCGAACCGCTTCTCCGCCGGCCACTTGGTCGCGAAGTACTTCTCTAAGCTACACAAGTCAAGGAAAAAGTCCCTCGGTCCGCCCTTATCTGGTACGACATCGACGTTCTGTTAATGCTATCGGGATGAACGCACAGAACCACTTAGCGGGCTGTTGCCATTATATGGGGCACGGCACTCCCCTTCTGCGAGGTGGATTCGGGCCACTGTCCACGAGTTCGGCTCCGGGCGGGTTGATGGACCTTAGAAGTCTTTCGAAAGACGTGTATGCTTATTACCTTCGGCTCAACAAGTAAATTCAGACGCTGATATGGCGGGACGTGAAGGTAAGTAATCGTCATCATCAGCCTTAATCAGTCCACGCCCGACATAGGCCTCTCCGAATGTACCTATTCCCGATAGCCCTTACTCTTCCCCTTAAACGACATCCACACCTGAGTAAAATAAATTTAAATAAATAAATAAATATCGCGAGACAAACACACCAACTGTATGGTCCCAAACTGAGCAAAGTTTGTAGGTACTATGGGTATCGTACAATGGACTGGGGGCGATCCCAGTGACACCTAGTATAGGGCAAATTAAGAAAAGGCCATTTCCGAAATTTGCCTCTGGCGGGAATCAAAACCGCAATCACCCGATGCAGTGAGCCGAGCGGCCTACGATCGAACCACTGCGCCAAGCGGCCGTCAAAAAAGTTGAAGTGGTAGTGATATGCAAAGTGTCCACTGGCAAGAGATCTTGCACAAGTTGACTTGCGCAAGCGACTTCCAATGTGTAAACGCTCGCACAAGTGGTCTTCTGCGACTTGTTGAACTTGCTGCAAGTCCGACGTGAAGGTACACGGTTGTGTAAAATTGCAGTCAGTGGAAACAAGTCGGCAATTGACTTCTGCAAGAAATTGCGGAAGTTACTTGCCAGTGGACACTTGGCAATAAATAAAGTGCATCTCACAAGACGGCCTTGGTGAGGCGGCGCATGATGAGCCGCTTCTCGGCGTGCGTCTTGTCGAACGCGCCGGGCGGCTCCAGCCGCTCGCGGATGAACTGCAGCGCGTCGATGTCGTACACGTGCATGTACTCCGCGCCGATCGAGCCGCAGTACGTCTTCTCCAGACGGTGGATTATCTCCCTGAACCGATTAAGGGCGGAGTACACCAGCAATATTAAGGAATCGTTAGGGCAGTGACTGTTACCAGTACATCGAACAATCGGATACCGCTCGGACCTTTAGTGTTGTGAAAACTGGCGCCAGGTTTACTCCAAAAATGGAACGTGTATGCGGCTTTTTTACAGTCAGCTTGCAGTTTGTCTGACTAGACCCTAAGTCACAATTTATTTCCTTTATTTAGATTGTTTCTATAATAGCCCACTGCTGGGCACCCTACTTCTCCCTACCATAACTGGTTGCTCGGCCATTTACAGTCACTTTCCGCCCATTTACCCAAATCGTCTCCCCATCTACGCATTGACGTTTTAAGAATGAAAAATCTTCTTTTTTTTAATGACTCAATGTTGTCACCGGGACAGAGGGCGAACGCAAAGTGCGCTCCAGCCGTAGAATGAAAAAACATGGTTTTCCAGCATGTAAGCACTAGGCCCCTATAGGCAGGCCCCGCACATTCCTTTAGGTATTGTACAATATATCCCTCAGGGTAGTTAAGAACTTACCTGAGTGTCATAGAGGTTTGCTTTCCACCAATATACGTTCTATCCGGCAGTTCAAACTCCATGTCCATATGTTTTTCACCTGCAACAGAACTTTGGCTAACTTCCAGAGAAAAACAAAAGCAGAGCAGAACTATGAATCCCGTACGAGATGAATTTTCGGAAACCCTTGCTGCTGCTTTCCTCCCCAAGTTGCTATCCCCGCTAGAACGATGACAAAAGTGCAAAAATATATTGCCCAGCCTGTATAAAACACCCCTGTGCTAAATTGTATGCTTCAAGCCCTAATGGCTTAAGCTGTGCGACGCACGCAGAAGGGCGTTGTCTGTTTACAATAATAATACCTATGAATACATATAAAAATATCTAACATAGCGATGTGCCGAGTTCTCGTGCGACGAACGCGCACTCCAGCCCCCTGATGTCCATGTCGGGCAGGCGCTTGTCGCGCACGATCATCTTCACCGGCAACGCGAGGCTCAGCGGGTCCACCTTCGCGAGCAGGTGGCCTCGCGCCTTTCAATAAACCCCTCGTGATTATTACTGAGGAAAGTATGCCGGGGCCTTTTAACAAACCTCTCGTGATTATTATACTAACTGAGGAATGTTAGCTGGTGGCTTGTAGGTACAGGCGACATAAGTTCCTAAACATTGTTTTTTTTCATATGGGTATTACTCGTTATATTGATGGCCGCTAGGCGCAGTGGTCCGAGCAGGCCGCTCGGCTCACTGCATCGGGGGATTGCGATTTCGATTCCCGCAAACATAATACAAGCAATAACAAAATAACCATATTATAATATTGTTTAGATCAATAAAAATCATGGATTTGATGCAAAAAATGACGAAGTTATCCGCGAACACACATAAAAAAAATATATATATACGGTCGAATTGAGAAACCTCCTCCTTTTTGAAGTCGGTTTAAAAAGTGTGCAAGCGATTTGTAAAACTGTGTGTTACTTAATGTTGTAAATTAGAGTCAATAAATATTACGATACAATATCCTAATAACGCCCTCGAATCCGTCCTCTGTCTAATCATCATTAAGATTAGATGGCTAATCAAGGATTAAAAACATCGACAGAGGCACCGTTCGTTGGCCCCGTACGGGTTTACTAAACTTCACATATCCTTCGATCGACGATAATCTCAGTTGAAGATAAGTACGTACCTACCTATTGACCTAGCCCACTAAGGCCCGCCACATACATACGGAATTTCCGTACGAAATTCCGTTTCGAAATATTGAATCGGGGTTTCCGAACGCGATACGATGGATGGATTTACTGCGTTCGGAATCCCCGATTCGATATTTCGAAACGGAATTCCGTACGCAAAATTCCGTATGTATGTGGCGGGCCTAAGCGCTAATCACCTGATAACTCCTAATCAAGTTCTGAACAGCTAAATGTAGTTTGATCCTCTCTTTTTCTTTCTCTTTGTCTTTAGAAGATGCAGCGGACTTCGGTTCTGTAAAGCATGATAATTATGATGAAAAACATCGATTGTAAGCACATTCATAATACTTAGGTACCTACTCCACCAAGCCAACTAGGAACTCGGATGGAATGCGGCTTCCCCGCCCACATATCCGGCACCGCCTGCGGCTTCCCGCCCCCACACCGCCACCGCCTTATTGTATGGGTGACATTACATTTGACAGGTTCCTAGTTGGCTTGGTGGAGTAGTAGGTACCTACAAACTTTTTTGCTATACTCACTGACAGTGGTCGGACTAAAATCATTTTCAAATTCTTCTACCTTAAGCGCTGTGCCGGAGAGACTGTCGTAAAATCCGTCCCATGACTACAGAGTAAAGAAGAATTAGAAATACTGGTGGTAGAGCCTAGCTTTAGCCAATGGGCTGGCTCGACCGGCGTAGTACCATCCTCTTACAGAAGATCGGCGTAAAGTAGCTATAATTACAGCTGCGTTTCGTACGATGAGTGAGAGAGCCGGTGAACCGTCCGTGTACCTACCTAATAAATTAAAAACTAAAACCCGACTACGGAAAAAACGCGTTCTAAAAAGTATGAAACAAGAAAATATTCTCATCTAGAGGATAGCCGTGGTCCGTGTAGGTCTTTTAGGGCCAAATGGCACATGAACACGGACCACGGCTATCCTCTAGATGAGAATATTTTCTTGTTTCATACTTTTTAGAGCGCGTTTTTTCCGTAGTCGGGTTTTAGTTTTTATTTATTATTATTATTATTTATTATCAGGCAGGCAGTTGATTCAACTGATAGGTGCCTGTATCCTGTTGTTCTCTTCTAGCTTTTCTCTTTCAGGTGTTTGTCGAGTCGGTTCTTAAACTGGTTCACATTTTGAGCTGATACAACGTCTACTGGGAGCTTATTCCACGCTCTAACCACTCTGTTGCTCAGGAAGTGCTTGTGAGGATTGTTGTTTGAGAAGCTGGTAAACTTACTTTTTATTTAATTATTTTGGAGTTATAGGTAACAATATATATATTTTTGAAATGTGCTCATCAAGCTCTTTCATTTGATACCCCACACGGTTTCATTAAAAAATGTTTTATTTTTAGTTCATGACATTATGTCCTCTAGAGGGCGCCATATGCAATGTTTTGTAACGTCACATAGCCTATAACCAGCGCGCCATTAAGCCGCTTCTGACGATACCTCATTTGTCAAATTACGACAAGTAGTTTGGAAGTTAGGTGGGAACAGACGCACATACATACATACATACATACATACATACATACATAACGGTCAAAATCGAATTACGAATCATGTAAAAGCCATTTTAAAGAGCTTAACATTTTGCCGCTCCCATGTATGTACATTTTCGAAATAGGCTTCTTTGTAAAGACACATTTAAACTTTTTCAAAAAGGCTAGCGATGTATTTCCACGTAACACCAGGAATGGTGAGAGACTTGTACTGGACTGTTTTCCTAGGACCACGCTATTCCAAAAAAATTGTTACTCTATGTGTATTCGAATATACAATAAATTACCTTCCTCAATTAAGAACCTGCCAGTGATAAGTTTTAAAAAGGAGCTGAAAACGTGGTTACTAAATAATATGATATACTCAGTAAAAGAATGGATTTAATAATGGAAATATTGAAATGAACATGACATTATAATATTGACTTAATTGATTTTGTACCTAATGATAATGTAATTGACTTTCCAATGGACCTATTATTTTTAATTCTTAAATGTTTGCATGTCATTATTTACCTGACAAAGCATGCTGCACACACTATGTAAAACAACTTTAATTTACCATGTTTTATGCAAATAAATATTTTGATTTGATTTGATTTGATTGAATCATAACGCCTCCGTAGTCGGGTAAAAAGTTGTGACAGTTTAGGCCAAGTTCACCAACACACTAACGGACCGTTAAAGCAGTAACCGGTAGTTTGATGCACTGGTGACAATCTGTTTACTGCTGTAGCGGTCGGTCAGTGTGTTGGTGAACTCCGCCCTTAGTCTTAAGAGCGCTTTCAAAAAAGTCAGTTATGACAAGACGTGTCCAGCTGATTCCAACCATCATACGCCTCTGAGCCAGTTGCGGTGGCAAGCCACATTTCGCTAACAAAGGGAGGCGAATGTTGGTCATCGTATACTTACTGAATCAATCGATCCCTTAGCTTTCGCCCAGTCCAAGTACTGAGCTTCAAGGAAGTTGGCGTTGGCGCCGCTCAGGAACGACTCCGCATTGTTCGAGTATTCCCGTCTCGGGTTCACTAAATACTGTGGGGAGGGAATGGGTAAGTAAACTTATTAGCCGCCGCGTTAGCAATCCGACATGACGTTATGTAGTCGTGGTCGGACGTCAAAACTGACCGCTCGGCTCGTGTACACGCACCAATTCAATAAATACTGATATGTAGTCGTATGGTCTTAAGCTCAGCAAATCTTGGTAGTATGGTTACGAAGGTATATTTTTTTTTTATAGGACTGCCGTGGCAAAAAAGTGTACGGCCCGCCTGATGTTAAGCAGTTACCGTTAATCACACTAGAGATAGTCACGGAAAAACCATCGCACAGTAGCCCGATTCACGTAACCAAAACCGTAACGATGTCTCAGCGATATAGTCGTTGATAGCCTTTTCGTCCAAAACCGTAACGATGTCTCAGCGTTATAGTCGTTAATAGCCTTTTCGTCCAAAACCGTAACGATGTCTCAGCGATATATCGTTGATGGCCTTTTCGAAAAGGCTATCAACGATTATATCGCTGAGACATCGTTACGGTTTTGGTTACGTGAATCGGGCCACTGGAATCAAACCCGCGAGCATCCGAGCGTCCTACGCTCAGACCTCAGACGCTGAACGTTGACGATGAAAGGGAGTCACAGTTTAAAATATTGCCAATGATGTCGAAGCGCACCGTACTGTATAATGTATGGTAATATCGCTAATATCACAGTAATATCCTCACCGCCGGACAACACACATGCCAGTACCGTTTCGTACTCCTCATTAACTGCACAGTTCGACTCAAGCACATAGTAGCTGGATCTGAAAACTAGATTTTAATCAATGGCTTGTTTGTTATTAGTACATATGTTATCATAAATCAGGTTGGACCAAATAAAATTGGTACAAGGCCCGCCACATACATACGGAATTCTCTTTCGAAATATCGAATCGGGGTTTCCGAACGCGATACGTCCATACATTTGGATGGATTTACTGCGTTCGGAAACCCCGATTCGATATTTCGAAAGGGAAATCCGTACGGAAATTCCGTATGTATGTGGCGGAAGTACCGTAAAGTAACCGACAACTACATGTCAGATGGAATAAATCTGAGGCGTGTATCTAGTGCGTGTTTCATAGTACGAGAAAAGTATGTATGTACTTACGTCTTCGGATTTATATTATGATCATCACCTTTGTACCTATATTGTTAAATTTATTTAAATCTGTATATTTACAAAAAAATGTCTATGTATGAAATAAAATTGAAATCGAAAGGCATTAAAAATGTCATCACTGGAAGTTTATTTCTGACAGAAGAATTAGACTATTATTTGCGGCCAGCATTATTGTGTAGTCAAGGAGGTTTGTAGCTAGGGTTTTAAGTAATATGCACGAACGTAAATACATACCTGGACTGTTCACTACTGCACAAAAAACGAGCCGAGCGAGAGGCCCTAGTTGGGACCGTGTCCCTGTCATTTCGAGTTACCATGCCAAAATAATATTATCGTTGGGTAGTGATTGTTAGTTTTTAAATCAAGCCAATAAATCAATTTATTATTTATCGTGACTATTGTTTTATCATATAAACAATGGTCACGATAAGTACTAAATTAATTTGTTTGTTTGATTTAAAAACTAACAATCACTACCCAACGATAATATTATTTTGGCATGGCAACTCGAAATGACAGGGACACGGTCCCAACTAGGGCCTCTCGCTCGGCTCGTTTTTCTGTCTTAAGAATTGTCAAGGTATAATAGACCTTAAAGCAGCAGAATAAAGTTGAATTTCTTCTTAACCAAAAACTCAAGTGATAAATCCTTCATTATACATCCGTGGTAATATGTTAAATGAATTATTATTTTCTAAAACAAGCATGGCATGGTAACCACCCCACAAAATCAATAAATATCTACAATATTATCATAAAAAAATAGTCTTGATATCATTGCGACCCGACTGTGGTAAGTATAAATAAATTAAACACAAAACTATGATATAAAAATGTATTTGATCTCGATTCGGAATGAATATGTTTTCACATGTTTAGATCACAAAATATCAGCGCAAATCCGCGAACCAATAACTAATAACATTTATGACAGTTGAATCTCGACTCTTCATTCTCACTCATATGGTTGCTTAAACAATTTCATCCATATAAGCAAGACTTTAATGTTGAGTTTAAAATATTAGAAACTTCACCACTATTCTGCAGGATTGCTCAGGTTGGTAATTGGTAAATGCGACAAAGGAACATTATTGAGCATAATATTGATATAATATGATATTGTTACATGATACATTTTGAGTAGTACCGGTATCGATGATCAGTATTGGACCAAAGGACTTTATGGAAATAAACATTGAAATGTTCAGTGACGCACATAAATACAATCTGAATAAATAACAAATAACTTTATAAAAAAATGTACTTTACATACTTATATTAACCAGTTTAAAAACACCTGCATTAAATGCATTATTTCTACTTGAACATGTCTTCGAACAAAGAGTTTACGTAGTAACAAAAGAACATCTCGCGTCACAACAACAGAAGGGCATCAATGTGCCACTTTGTATATAGACTACCTATACTTTATATATTTTTTTAGTTATAGATTGACTTAAGGTGTAATAAGCACCTTCCTAAATTTAGGCTACTTAATTTAGGGAAGTGTAATCGCATTTAGCAAGCTATTCAGAAGCTAGAAAGGTTTAAATATTTAGAAGCTTCTGAATTTAGGCTTCTAAATTTAGGAAGGTGTAATAAGCTCTTTATGGCCAGTTCCAGAATCGTCAGATAACTTTTATCCACCAAAGAAATTTGAAATGTTGACAGACTTTCTATGGAAAAACTGTCAAAACGTCATATTTATTTGGTGGATGAAAGTTATTTGACGATTTTTAAACAGGTCCTAAGAGGTTTAATAGTACTGATAAACTTTTTACATATTTCATACACGGCTCGTAATATAAATACGTTTACAACCATTTATTTTAATTATTCGCATAATATATACGTATAACAATATTTGACACATAGCCAGTAGGTACTATGCGCCCAAAATACAAAAATAATATATAATATATTACATACATCGCTTATGTACACTGAAGGTGCTTGCTTACTCGTAATAAAAACATGTATTTTATACAATTTATACAACTTATTCACTCGAATTGAAATATTAACTTGTAGCTTTGTACTAAAGTCGCGCCAACAAGTGATGATACTTGGGACAACTCATCGATTCGATAATAATCATAATATGTTACTAAAACAGCCGTAGGTACTGAATTATACCATAGCTGCTTACCTGTCGAAGATCGACATGAACAAAATGAATGGAGCTGTCAGTCTTTACCATTACTCGTTGCCGCGAGTATAATCGCCCAGTCGTTCGAGCTTCGTCGAATCAATTTAATACAATATTGTTTTTTACTATCATTATCCAATAACACTGTTTTACTTTAGCCACAATATGTATATTAAACTTTACATACCCAACAATAAAGTTTTTTTTTCGACCATCAACTAACAAACAATCAACTCAAAAATAGTGTCGAGCGAAAGTGAAACAGTATTATCCTGTTATTTGTAATATTATATACTAACGAGGCATTCGTGTGGTTAGTTCGACTATTCGGTTTAGTCGGCTTTCTTAGCCTTGGCTTTAGCCTTTTCCTTCTTGCCCTTCGGTTTCGAAGGATAGATAACGAATAAGGCTAACTGGGATGTGCATAAGACTACCGCTACAACGTTTTGGATCTGGAAAACACAATAAAAATATTAGCATAACATTAGCAACTTTTAGAACGATTATGAAGTACCTACTTATACAGGGTGAATGGACATGATTCAGAATATTTAAGGAATATTAATCAACAAATCAATTGATAAAAAATTATTACCCAGGTAAAGTATAACAGTTAAATGGTTTGCTTATTTGCTTACCCGATCAATATTTTTTTATCAATAAGTTTTTTTATTATTTTCCTATAATATTTTGAATCATGTGTAGAATCGCTGGTTAAAATATTGCCGACGATTTCTATTTCACCCAGTATTTAAATAAGACGGCAAAAAGTGTGTTCATGCACCTATTACACCTAATGAATAAAATATTAACATTTTCTTCATATAAATATTTCATGACCTTGTAAAACTAGTTACTTAAATATAGGTACTCCTATTCATATTCGTATAGTTTTTGTATAGATAAATCGGTCAGTTATCTTCAATAGTACAATCGTGTGATACCGTATCTGCCTTCTCGTCATTCGGTTTGATTTTATTACAAGCATGACTCGACGATAACTACCAACTCACGATGATACAGTAGTTTATTATCAATGATATGAACTTATGGATCGCGGACTCTATCGCCAAGTAAGAAGGGATCGCTTATATTACATGATATAGCGTTTTCAAAGTATCAGGGTATCAGGTAAGTATTATCATCGGTGTAAACCATGGAAACTTTTAGGTGGATGTGGCGTACAAACTGTCAACTGAGAAAATTTGCTGCGCGTTTTCTTTTAGTTTGCCGTTTGACATTACTTCCCAGAATTTGATCGTTATGTGACACTATATGCTGGTGCAATGATACCGGAAACATACCCAGCGCGGGATTTAAAAAGAACGGACAAGTGCGAGTCGGACTGGCACCCTGAGAGATACCCTCATAAGTTTGTACGGAGCCCTCAGGGCGCGACTCATTTGAGCTTGTATCGCTAATCCCTACGCCCACTTGAAAAATTCACCCTGTATAAATAAAAATTAGACAAACAAATTCGCATTTGCATTTTTGTACGTTGGACATCCTTGCGTATTTACTAGCTGTGCCCACGACTTCGTACGAGTGGAATTTAGCACGTTTGTTATAATAAAAATATCCTTAGTTACTCCTTATAACATTCGTTATTTTATTTATTTGTATAGATATAGATGAAGATACTCACCACAAGGAACTTGTTCCTGAGTATGATGCCATACAGCAGCCACATGAAGGTGACCACGGAGCCCGACAGAATCATGGGGAACGGCATCCCTTCTGTGCTCTTCTTCCTTATTATCTCTTTCTGTAATCACAATAATAATTATAATAATTTAGCCCTTTTAACGTCCCACTGATGGGCACGGGGCTCCCGTCAATGCGAGGGGGATTTAGGCCATAATCCACCACGCTGGCCCAGTGCGGGTTGGTGGATTTCACATGTCTAAAGACATGCAGGTTTCCTCACGATGTTTTCCTTCACCGCAAGCAAGTGATAATCATATTAAAGTTATGATTCACACATAGATTTCGAAAAATCCAGAGGTGTGAGCCAGGGTTTGAACCCAAGACCTTAAGCCCGGAAGACGCGTGCTTAACCAATCGGCTACCACTGCTTATATAATCACAATATAACATTCTAAACTTGTACTGCTCCTCCAAGCCCACTAGGAGCTCGGATGGAATGCGGCTTCCCCGCCCGCACACCCACCACGGCCTGCGGCTTCCCGCCCGCCACACCTCCCGCACACCGCCACCGCCTTGCGGTGCGGGTGACGTCACATTTGACAGGTTCCTAGTTGGCTTGGCGGAGTAGTAGAAATAGAATTGACCGCTTGGCGGAGTGGTTCGAAAGTAGGCCGCTTGGCTTACTGAGTAGGTGGTTTCTAGAGGAAAATGTCGAAAACGGGCTTTTCGTAATTTGCTCTCGTCTGGGTGTTACTGGGATCGCCCCAGTCCATTATAAAAGCGTTGTTTATAGCGTGTTATTAGTAAATAAAGGCCGAGGCATGCCTTTCGTGTCTGCTAACAAGGTCAACAAGGCAGGTAGCCTAAAACCAAATCGTCTTAGCAAGCAGTTAATTGACGAAATCGCCTAGCCTCTTAGGAGAACTGGTCCCTTGACAAGATCAAAACAGAAATCGCATTGAATTATCGTTCTCGGTATAATGCTTATCGCAGTTGTAAGCAATTAATTGACTAGCTTTGTCGTTAACTAAGAATATAGGTCGACGTTATTTAAAAAAAATAATGATTTGGTTGCTGACAAGTTACTGAACTAGTTGTGTTATGTTATACACGCTGTTGTAGAACATTCTCTCGCATATTATCATCGAGTCAGTAAACGCAAGTTTTATCATAATCTTATATAATTACTTGTAATTAACATAATGAGATGTTTTTATTTGTAAATATTCTTCCTAAAGATTTTATGGTCTCATATGAAATCTTAATGTATTTCGATAATTTTTATGTACCTTTTTTATGCAAATTCAAAAATTATGTTTGTAACACAAGCTACGTAAAAACTCAAAGTCATGTTTCATGTGACGAGAGTCGTTCCATCTTTCTTGTAGTCGGGAACATGAGGAGCGAAATGATAAGTTAATCTTGTCTACTAATGTTGGAACCTCTTCAATACAGCTAGCATTAGATTAGGCAGCAGCATTAGAGGCTATGCACACGGAGCAACTTTAGTTGCCGAAACTAGCAACCTAGATGCCGAAACTATCAACTTTTTAATAGTTTTTTGGCAGTTGCGGCAAACAATTGCCAGTTGCCGCAAAAGTTGCCCGTGTGCATAGCCCCTTAGAGCTATATTTCCCTCTACTAAAGTCTTCAAAATAACACTCACCAATCCGAGCAGCGGGGACGCGATCAAAAAGAACATGAAAGCGGTTATAATGGTCCCAAATCTGCTCTCCACCAACTTGGGGTCTTCCATCTCAGCATACGCTATGAGGCCCGCGGAAAATGCGCCCGAGAGGCCGATCTGACCCCACACCTTCATCTTCTCAAGCGAATAGTTGAAGAAGATCACAACGTAGATGATGTTCAGCGCCAGACCGAACAGATTCACTTGGATCATCATGTCGTCGCGGAGAATGAAACCGTACTTGAGATTGAGAACGCTCCTGGCGGGGAAGACAATTAATAAATTAATTAAAAAAATTAAAAACACGACTGCCCTGCCAAAAAACCGTGTTGTGGAACATATTTAATCTGAGAGGGCCCCCGACTGCAAGACACTGCACTTGTTTTATACTTTTTAGTTCGTTTTTTGGCAGGGCAGTCATGTTTTTATTTGTTTTAATTATTTATTTTATGCATTTTAGTGACAGCAGCCAAAAATGAAATGTTTGTTTTGCATGTACACCCTACCTATGTTAAATTATGCCTATAAATTCTACGGTTTTGAATGTGCTAATCAAGGCTTTCAATTTGATACCCATATTGTAATAATGGAAGAAAAATTTTTTTTATTCACATTAGAAAATTGAGCCATAATGTCGCCATATTGATTCTGTTCAAAAATAATATACCCAGAGTTACCCGGAATGATATAAGGATTCTAACGATACCCCATACATCCAAATCCGTTCAGGCATTTATAAGTTATGGTGGAATAAAGAATCTCACATACATACAAACATACATGAACCCTAAACACATACCTATACACTCCTCTTATTGGGCAGTCCTGTAATAACACTACATACAATGACGTGTTTTGTATCGCCATACAATAGCGTAACTTTGCCAAACTATGAAAGGTATACCTAACAACATATTTCACAAACAATAGACTGGGAAGTTGAAACGAATGGATTGGATATGGGCAACGATTTCAGTAAGTACTTTACTAAATTGTACCACACTGTTGTGCTTTAATAAATTTTACAGGTGTTTCAAATGATCGAAATAATAATTTAGGTACTTATACGGTAGCTGAGCTGATATTATGTAATTATAGTAGCGGCATTTTACGATGGCCTGTTTGACATGTTGGGGAAGAAAATGAACTTTATTATAACGGAATAAGACTGGCCGTTTTAATAAATAAGAATGTCAAAAAATTTATGCTAAAATTAATTTTATTCCGTTATAATAAGGTTCATCCTTTCCCCCTCCAATATGTCAAACCGGCCTTCATAGCGTGCCGCTAGTATAAATACATAGGGAAGGAAAAATATATGTAACGTTTCGTGTCGTATCAAATGACCAATCATCATCCCATTTCTATTCTCTACAGCGACTAACAGGCTTCTCTTATCCCCTAGACTTTCCAACACTTTGCATTTTTCCTTTCAGTCCAGCTTATTATTTCCATCATTCTCCACCACCACCACCACACCATAATACCATTTATAACTTACATAATGATACCACCAGCGAAGGGCATGATGCCGATGCCCTTAGTGTTCCCTTGCTTGTATATGTCCCAGCAGATGAAGCTGCCAGAGAACATCTGTCCTATGGTGACGACGGCGCATATCGTGCCCACCAGCTCCTTGTACGGCTGCAGGACCTCCGCTAACGCCTCCATTTTGATATTTTCTGAGAAAAAGGAAATGCAATAAAGTTCAACTTGCTCTGACCATAACTACCGATGATAAAGGCGCGTGACGGCTCGTGGTTACGTGGTCGCGTGGACGTATCCTATACATACAAAAGAGCTGACTAAGGCTTAAAACGGTGACTAAACCGTGACAATTTGAAAATATGTACCTATGTTGTTTTCAACCTAAATCGTAAATTCTCTCCATAACGGCTCACAGACACCTACCATGTGAAATATACATACATATACAAAAACAATGCTTAAGAACATGGGCCATGGTTCAAAATTTGTTGGGGGGCCCAAATGAAGGTTAAAGAATTTTCACACACGTTCGAGGCCCCTGCAGCCCGGAGGCCCCGTATCATTGATACGGCTGATACGGCGGTAGCTACGCCACTGCCCCGGAGAGATCTTTCTCTCTTAATTTGAACAGACAAGGACCTAACAAAATAATGATCCCTTGTCGGTTTGGCACTCACTCACATGACCACACATTATCATCTATTAAGAAAATCTACGAAGGATGTATAATTTACAATAGAGATATACCCATCGCCGTATACTGAAGCGCAACTGTTTACCTGACCGCAAAGTCTAGTAAAAAGAAATAGTTACCTACTGTAGCTGTTATAAGCTAGAAATAACAGTAGCCCGATTCACGTAACCAAAACCGTAACGATGTCTCAGCGATATAGTCGTTGATAGCCTTTTTGTATTACGAAAAGGCTATCAACGACTATATCGCTGAGACATCGTTACGGTTTTGGTTACGTGAATCGGGCCACAGATCATTTACACCACAATTAACATTTTGCCGATCGGCATTGCGCTAATTCAGAGTCGGCCAAGTAACAAGTGAGGAGCCTCACTTACGTCATCGACGATATTTGTGCAAAAAACAGTAATGAGCGTGTTTTTAAGCTAGCGTATTAATATTATCTCTAGCTAGTTATTTATTTTAATGACATAACGTTTTTTACGCGCGTCGTGGTCTTGCCTCTAAGAATGTATTATAGACAGGGGACATATTTACAATATTGCGCGTTCTACAATAGTAGGCTGAACCAATTAGGGCTATCAATCCAGCCCTAGCTGTTCCAGGACTAGGCCAATTTCTCTACATGCCCTGGGCACTAGTCTCATTTGCCCTTAGGAAGATACGCCAAGTTGAATGGAAGTTAAGACATACAGCGCTGACCGGTGATGATGGGTGATGGGAAAAGGCAAGGAGATGATGAGTGTTGAAACCAAATAAGCACAATAGGGTGAATATGCCGGTTTACCGACCACCACCGGTTCTCGACCACTTTTGCGTAATACAAGAAAAATAGTGAAACTAAAGCGCGGCAAACGTTCGTTTTGTTTCTAAACGCAAGTTCAATCTGTCCTTTTCCCATCGTACCAAATACAAACCATCGTACAAATTCGTTAATTTCAGAGTTTTTATATAACATTGCAGATAAATGACCAAAAAATAACAATTCTTTATATGGAAAATGTTACTTCAAAGATCACAAGTCCACTAACTGGTCGTGAACCGGCATGTTGACCCTATGCAAGGTCGGTACGTGCCTCCATTCCTTGCGACTATTTCTATCGCCATTAGCAAAACTTTTACTTCGGTAATGAATTAGTTGTCACTGATAAGCGCACTTGTCTCAAAAAATCTATTTACGTAATATCCGATCAGGTACAAACCAAATATAGATCACCTCTATCACACAATGAAGACACCGATTTAAATAACCGTCCAAAATAATGGACGCTAATACCCCACACAATACTAGTCGCACTTTGAAACACTTCTAAGCAATCTCAGTAACAATCACTTGTTAGCTAACAGTTTAGATTGTAACAAATTGCTTCTAAATTGCAGAATAACGTCACGCGCACACCTACCGGGGGCGGGCACGTCACCGCGCGTCAAGTGAAGGCAATTGAAACGCGACCAGCGCGAATACAATACGTAATTGGAACAATAGAGATGAGGAAATCCCGAGGTGAATTTGCAATATAAATAGTCTGGAGGAGGATATAACTGTTTAATAATAAAATGTGATTATATATAGGTCTGATGTGTTTGTTTTTATGAACCCAGGGGGGCTAATAGCGACGCTATGCAACATTGCAGCAATTCTGCAAAAGCAATAGATTTTTCTGATTTTCTGAATTTTGCGGAATTGCTAAGGATTCTGCTAGAAAATCGGAAAAAATCATTGCATTGGCAATGTTGCATAGCGTTGCTATTAGCCGCCCAGAGATCCTCAACTGTCTTCTAATACAGACTTGGCCCAGTACATACTCCTAACTTCTACCAGTTACTCCTTCTATGCTGGTTCTACACTGGTCTATACAGACCACCTTCTATGAAAATTAAAATCTGGTCCTCCACAAGTCCTAAATATTTGACCCTGTCATGAAAGGCCAAATACATGATGATGTTGGAAGGGGCACTGGAGGTGTGATTTATGTATCTTGGCTGATTCCAGCAGTGGTTTTAAACTGATATTAGCACTAAAATAAGGGGCCATCCATAAATTATGTCACACGTAAAGGGGGGGAGCGGGTCGACGAAATGTGACATTGTGTGACAAGGGGGGAGGGGTCCTAAGTTAAGTGACGTCACATTTAAAAATCGAATATATGTATTAAAACCGAAATTTGAACTGTTAACGAAAAATTTTGAAAATTTCTGAAAATTGTAAAAAATATGTGACGTCACACAGGGAGGGGGGAGTCTCGCAAATGTGACCAGCTGTGACAAGGGGGGAGGGGTCTAAAAGTCATGATTTTCGTATGTAGTAATTTATGGATGGCCCCTAAGTAGTGTAGCTGATAAGCCAATAAATAACCATTTCGAGGGTCACAGGAGCAAGTCATCCTTGCAGCCAGTGACAGAATACTGACGCCAGACAAGCAGAGGATGCAAGCAGCTACAAATTAAAAATATTATAAAACAGATTGGGGAAAAAATGGTGCTAGTGTTCAAATAAAATAAATATTTTAATTTCGGCTCATTGAAGCAGTGTCACCTGAACAAACTAAGATAAGTCTACAAAATGATGTTATCAGTTATCACTGAATTTTCCATTCACTTGTAATCAACAACCTGTCACTAATTAAAATGTCTGTCCCAAGAGTGAAAGCATACCTACCTATAACCTTGATTTTGTTATCTTGGTCTACTACCTTTTCTCCATAGCTCCTACTCAGATTATGCAGTTCAACGTCCAATCATCACAATTAAATAATAAATTAAAACAGTGTTATCTGGTTCCAAACCAGAATAAAATAATTTACATGTGTAAATACTAACACACAAGGTGTGATGTGGTAAGTACCTAAGTAAGTAGGGTCATTTTTTCAACACAAATATATTAGTTTATGACAAGGACGTATGCACTGTATAAAATACTTAAATATTTATTATAAAAAATAGGACAGTATGGTAGATGGTAGGTACATGATAACATGAGAACATAAGTAAGTCAATAACAACATAATCTAAAATATATGTGTAGTTTCACTCATAGATAGAACTATTACAACACTGCAACTTTGCCACAAAATATACTGTTTGTGTGTGGGACACAAAACAAAACTTTACATACTTTTAAAATTAAATTCTGTAGAAGAGTTGTACTCAGCGACAATAATTAATTACCTATTTTAACTTTAAATTACCTATATAAATGTATGATTACACAATGCAAAGTCATACATACTTTTTTACAAAAATCCCTTTTCTTCCTCGAATCAGCAGATGGGTGTAATAACCTCAAATTACTAACCTTTTAAAGTAGTCAGGGGCTTTGAAATAAAGTTATTATCGAAATTTGAAATTATTTTCTAACTACGAGATAACACACAACACGCTAGCAAACTTCTGAAAAACTGAAAATGATCGATGTTGCCAACTCCCTTTGACGATAGGGCGCTAAATTGGGTATATAAAAGCGCTAGATATTTTGCATGATCTAAAAGTAAACAAAGAGGATACTACGTTAAAAGAACTACTACGTTAAAAGAGTATTAGGTTGAAGCGAACCCACTAAACATAAGTTTCGTTATTGAATTAGCTACGGAGCACATTATGTGTGGTCCAACACGCACATGGCCGGTATTTTCTTGTGTTCAGCTCACAATGCTCATATTTCACTTAATAAGTAAGATTCCAATCAGGATTCTGAAAAAGCGATAGATTGGGCAGTAAGCATTAAAAAAAAAAATTGGGCGCTGTTAAAGCTCAAAAAAACGCTAGATTTAGCACCTGAAACTCTAAGTTGGCAGCATTAAAAAATTATGATGACGGTTTTCAACTAAAGATGTGATAAACGGCTTTATATTAAAAGCACGTTGTTACGCTTGTGCTTGTTTTTAAAAGTCGTTGTAAAAGTGCTTTTCTGCTTTTCTGCTTTTTAAAATTAAACAAAAATTCCTCCGTCAATAAATGGACAACAAAAGCAAAATGCTTACTAAACATAAGTTCAAGCAAAAACCAAAAACTTACGCGCTGAAAAATTGATAGTGATTCTTATGTGCATGGAAATATGGGTTTTAATCTAATATAATGTATTATAAATTATTGCTTTTTATGGGTAAAGAAATAAGGTTAAATTTAATTAAATATTGATTTGAACTGTATTGTCATACAAATAAGGTTACTTTTTGTAATTTTTTGGAATTTCTTTCTCTTTCTTGCCGTCATTGCTTAAAAGCAACACGCTTAAATTTGTAAGCGCGCTTAGGCGCTTACTTAAAATGGCGAACTTTTCAAACGGCTTTTCGTTTAAGCACCCGCTTCTATTTTCAACCGGCCGTCACTAGAGATGGGCTTAAACGTAAAACAAATAACGCTGCTAAATGATAATGCTAATAATAATTAACACTTTAAATTAATAGCTATTTTTAGCAAATTTAAAAACATACAGATTGTTAACATTATTAATTCATTCCAATTTTATACGGTATTGCTATCGCAAACAAGTCCCATATTTAAATTTTTTTACAGGTTAATATCCATTCTAGAGTACTTTGAAATTTCAAAGACAAATATTCTTTTTTAAACGTTACCAACAAACAATTGAAATTTTACTCACAGCACTCATTGCTTACATAACGTAACACGTAAATATAGGTAGGTACTTGTGAAAAGTGACTGCTATATTTAAAACCTATCTTAGAATTTATTTAACAGGTGTTGACACTAAAAAAAATTTTGCACTGTTAATTTAGCAGCTTATTAAATTTAGACCCATCTCTAGCCGTCACTGCCAGTGGCACACAGTGGTCGTACATTCGTGTGATACTCTGCAGCGGCGCCACCATGATAAATAGTGACCAATCATAGTAGAAAATGATGTACCCTTAATGCCCATAATGTACTCATATCGTTTATTGATGTACCTTCACGAGGTAACGAGATATTTGACATTTTAGGTGGCGCCGCTGGGTAGCGTACTCTCTGGCGGCGCCACGGTGTACTCGTACTTAGTAATGATATCGGCAACTATATTCTGTTGTAAATTAATGTACTAATGCTGTATGCTATGTACGTGTTAAAAAATATAATTTTAGGACAGTAGTTTTATTTATTTCAGTCCATTAAAGTTACCTTGAAAACGCCCGTACAGTACCTAGAGACGCCACATTGTACTCATACTTAGTACAGATATTGGCAACTATATTCTATTGGAAACTAATGTACGAGTGCTGTATGATAAGTACATGCTAAATAATATGATTAAAAGACAGTAGTTTTATTTATTTTAGTTAATTAAAGTTACCTTGAAAACGCCCGTACAGTTTGGGTTCATATACTTTTAGTACCGACATAGTAACTGTAATAAAAGATGTCTTCGAGTTATGCCATTGATGTTCTTTAATTTATTAATCTATTCTTTATTTAGTACATTCATTTATATCATTGAAACATCACTGTATACCTTTATCGAATTACACTTTCCATTTACGTAGGAAATGCGGTCAACAATGTCAGCATCTTGGCGGGTTCGGTTCGTTCACGCGGAACCCTAAGCATTTTTTTAAATAAAAGTACCTTAAGTTACTCCTTATAACATCAGCTATCTGTTAGTGAAAGTCCTGTTAAAATCGCTCCAGCCGTTTCGGAGATTATTCGGAACAAACATCCAGACAGACAAACAAAAAATTTTAAAATTATGTTTTTGTTAATAGTACCTACTTCCATGTATGCATTTAGTACAACAAACGATCACAATGTATAGTATTACTAGCTGTCCCAGCGAACTTCGTACCGCCTCAGAATTAATGTTGTCCGAAAAAGTACTAACCCCCCCCCCCCCCCCGTTTCCCCGTTCGTCGTATGTTCTTCTCCTTTCCCGCAAATAAAGGGTTCCGTACCACCGTAGAATAAAAACGTCAAAATTATCAAGTTTCTTGTATGGGGACCCCTTTGTTTTCAATTTTTATTTTATTTGTAGTAAGTATTTGTTGTTGTAGCGGCAACAAAAATACACTTTCTGTGAAAATTTTAACTCTCTACCTATTACGGTTCGCCACACAGCCCGATGACAGACGGACGGACAGTGTAGGCTTAGTAATAGAGTCCCCCCTCCCCCTTAATTTTATATTTATTTTTTATTGTTAGTATTTGTTGTTGTAGCGCCAACAGAAATATACGTTCGGTGAAAATTTCAACTATAGCTATTACGGTTCGTGAGATACAGCCCGCTAACAGACATGGATGACGGATGGACAGCGTAGGCTTAGTAATAGAGTCCATCATGAAGGGCAACCTTCCACTGACCCATCGACATGTGTATCCTGCCCGTTCTTACCTACGGCGCCCAGACATGGTCAGTAATCGAGGCTTAGAAGTCCAAACTGAAGGTTTACCATAGAGCATTGGAGCGCAGCATTTTGGGTGTAAAACACACTGATAGGGTGCGGAACAACTTGCTGCGTTCCATAACCCTTATCGCGGATGTAGGAGCGAAAACAGCTACACTTAAGTGGACCTGGGCGGGTCACCTGAGCCGAATGTGCTCAGAAAGGTGGGCCAAAGCGATCACCGAGTGCGGTCCCAAAGCACGACCGTCATCGCCGACGTAGACCCAAAAACGGTGGCACGATGACCTCGACGCTCATCTAGACGGGTGGTTTGAAAGAGCCCATGACCGCGATGGATGGAAGAAGATGGTAGAGACCTTTGCCCAGCAGTGGGATACAGTAGGTTATTAAGAAAAAAATGGTCCAGCCGTTCTCGAGTTTTGCGCTTAGCAACAAATTTAGCGATTCATCCCTTTATTTTTCGACACTGAACTGTTAAGCCGGAAACCCACCTCAGTGCACGGAGAGGCCACGCACACGGCCACGGCTACGTTCTGCAAGAAAATGTATGGATGACGTCATTCTCCGTGCGCCGCGGTGGACACGGTGACATACATTTTCGTGCAAAGCGAAGCTTGACCCACGTGCGTAGCGTGTGCGTGGCCTCTCCGTGCGCCGCGGTGGGTTTTCGGCTTTATGTGCACAACGCGGATCTATTTTTTGTGATGAATTGCCCATGAAATAAATTTGCAAGAATTTATAGTCGCCATCCGCCATCTGACACCGGCGTTCATTACGCCATCTATTGAAAGTAATTTGAATCATATGTAAAATATGGGTTTTTAGCGCTTTTCGGGCAATTATTCCATTTTTTTTTATGTATGAACCTTCCTTGAACTTCACGGAATAATCTAAAAAAAAAACATCTAAATTGGTCCAGCCGTTCTCGCGTCAAGTAATGACATGAAATAGGGATTCATTTTTATATATATAGATAATTTATTTTTTAAATTTTTCTTTATTAGGTAATATTCAAAATTCAAAACGTTAATTTTGTTTAGGCCTACGGGGGCAGTTACAATTTGTCATTTTACATTTTTTCTTAAATTCTACGTATTCTTATAAGTACGTAGGTAGGTACTTTCACTCTATTATTATGTTTCTCAGCTCATCCTACAACACCTAGAATAGGATAAGTCGATTAGATTTAAACTCTAATTTTGCTAATAAAATACACTGGACCGCAAAGAAAAAGGGTCGGTTAGAAAATCATCAATATCTTAACTACGCATTTTTTTAGGTTACATTTATTAAAAATAAAATGCTTTAACAATTTTTTGTTATTTTCATTTAAGTACATTAAAATATTCTTTAATTTAATCTTTATTTCATGAAGCTAGGTCAGGTACTTGTGAAGATAGGGTAAGGTTGCTCAAGTCGTACCACCGCTTAAATCGCAACCCCTTAATATTTCGTCCGCTATTTACAAAACGTGCAAGCTACGACATAGGCGACTAGACCCCTAAGTAGTACCAAAGATTTTTTTTTTTTTTAAAAACGTTAATATACGTGTAGCGACTTCACATCTCGCTACCAACAGATGGCGCTAGTTGCACGCGCCAATACAAAAATGGAGTCCTAAACCACGCAAGCAACATTCCCGAGGCACGCAGCATATATACGAGACCCCGACAACATCCATTGGGGCGCAGCGGCCGACCCCGCCAGGCATACCACCCGCCTGGCCGGAAGATCTTCCCTTTACCGCTAAATTGGTGACCTCCGACAAAGAACATTGCAAGCCTCAGAAGATTCAAGCAAGAACATCAACCCCACCCCCGCAGTCGATGGTCAGCAGCAAGTCACACAGCAAGTCAGTTGTCACCCAGGACCACCACAGCCGACTCACCGCGCTACTGGTTCTGTGACGCACACTGCTCGGTCTCGACCCACCGCAGACCTCGAGCATCCTGGCCCTTGCAAGCACCCAAGCACGACGAAGCAATCTACAACTATCGACCTCCGGTCTTCGTGGGGGAGTACTGTAGCGACTTCACATCTCGCTACCAACAGATGGCGCTAGTTGCACGCGCCAATACAAAAATGGAGTCCTAAACCACGCAAGCAACATTCCCGAGGCACGCAGCATATATACGAGACCCCGACAACATCCATCGGGGCGCAGCGGCCGACCCCGCCAGGCATACCACCCGCCTGGCCGGAAGATCTTCCCTTTACCGCTAAATACGTTTTTTGATAAGGGTGTTTGAATTTGTATCAATGCTGGTTAAAGGGCATTTGAATAAAGATTCCATCATCTATGTAAAAGATTTTGTTTCATTTTAATTACAGTAAGAAATACGTCATTATTCCCTTAGGGGGTACGACTTAAGCAACCTTACCCTATTGAAAATTTTCTAACCGACCCTTTTTCTTTGCGGTCTAGTGTATTTAGTTTAAACTTTGTTTCTATTATTTTGGTAATGATAAAAATCTTCTATACAAATAAATAAAATTGAAGAGTCTGTTTTAGTGTCAAATTAACAGCTTAATACTAAATGCATACATGGAAGTATATAATATACGGTGCTATTAACAAAAACACAATTTTAAAATTTTTTGTTTGTCTGTCTGGATGTTTGTTCCGAATAATCTCCGAAACGGCTGGAGCGATTTTAACAGGACTTTCACTAACAGATAGCTGATGTTATAAGGAGTAACTTAAGGTACTTTTATTTAAAAAAATGCTTAGGGTTCCGCGTGAACGAACCGAACCCGCCAAGATGCTGACATTGTTGACCGCATTTCCTACGTAAATGGAAAGTGTAATTCGATAAAGGTATACAGTGATGTTTCAATGATATAAATGAATGTACTAAATAAAGAATAGATTAATAAATTAAAGAACATCAATGGCATAACTCGAAGACATCTTTTATTACAGTTACTATGTCGGTACTAAAAGTATATGAACCCAAACTGTACGGGCGTTTTCAAGGTAACTTTAATTAACTAAAATAAATAAAACTACTGTCTTTTAATCATATTATTTAGCATGTACTTATCATACAGCACTCGTACATTAGTTTCCAATAGAATATAGTTGCCAATATCTGTACTAAGTATGAGTACAATGTGGCGTCTCTAGGTACTGTACGGGCGTTTTCAAGGTAACTTTAATGGACTGAAATAAATAAAACTACTGTCCTAAAATTATATTTTTTAACACGTACATAGCATACAGCATTAGTACATTAATTTACAACAGAATATAGTTGCCGATATCATTACTAAGTACGAGTACACCGTGGCGCCGCCAGAGAGTACGCTACCCAGCGGCGCCACCTAAAATGTCAAATATCTCGTTACCTCGTGAAGGTACATCAATAAACGATATGAGTACATTATGGGCATTAAGGGTACATCATTTTCTACTATGATTGGTCACTATTTATCATGGTGGCGCCGCTGCAGAGTATCACACGTACATTCGTCATCGGTCAAAGACAAACACGTCATCTGCAATGTACGGCCATAGACGTTCAAGTAATTGGCCGTTTTCACATTACACGGCACGGCAGCGGCGACGGCTGTCACTGAGATATTTGCGGGGTTTTCATTGGTCAGTGACCAGTTGTCATTGGTTACTGACCAATGAAAACCCCGAAAATATCTCAGTGACAGCCGTCGCCGCTGCCGTGCCGTGTAATGTGAAAACGGCCAATTAGATCAAACAGGCTGGTTCAAACAGTTTTATCCATGAACCTAAGTTTTATCAAATTGGCATGATCTTTCAAGGGAATACAACTTTATGCAGGCTTGAAGCGGCTTCACACGTCAGTGTTGTATCAGTGGGCAAGAGTTTTTGTCTTTCTTTACAATGTCTGAGGCCCAGAAAAGTGCAACATAACGTAAAAAAGTGGCTCCTATAGAGAGACGAATAAATTCATACAACATATGTCCACACGTCCGCGTTCCGCAGCAGCAACTACTGCTGAGCTCTGAGCGCTCACAAAACACATGCTCAAATTATAGATCAAACAGTTCGATCAAACTTGGATCAAACTGTTTGAACCTGCCTGTTTGATCAAATTACTTGAACGTCTATGGCCCAATAATTCCATGTCGTCTACTTCTTCCACAACACAGAGTTTTGAGCTTTATTAACTAATTAATAATAGTTTTTTTGCTTCGAGTTCAAAGTTTGAGTCTCTGCTGCGGTGCGCTGCGTATTTCGTCATAGAGAATTAAATATTTTGTTGTCTTTGCTATGGCGCAAAAAAACAATCGATTTAGCTATGGTATGGAATTGACATTTTGTGATTTTTGTGAAGATTTTTCAGAATTTCACGAATTTCAGCCGATCTATTTTAGGATAAATGACTGATAACAGTTTTTGAGTTTTCCGTGTAAATTTTGCATACACCAGTCATGCGCCTCGTTGCGGAATTTGAGGTAGCGCTATGAGTGTGGTGTTATGCGGAGTGCTTAGGTTTTTTGTTTGGGAGGGTGGAAATTGAAACTGGTAAAATGCAATGGAAATATAAGGGTTGGAAGGGGCGCTGGGTGTGGGTGTTGCTGGTGATCGCGCTGTGCCCACTGCTGGCCGCGCAGAAGATCGACGACCCGTACAAGATCCTGGGCATCCACCGCAGGGCAACCCTGCCTGAAATACGAAAAGCTTACAGGCAGTTAGCTAAAGAATGGTAAGTAATCTGTAATACTAAAAAATTGTGGATTTACCAGTATTCTTTTACCTCAATATCTAGCCTGGTATCTTTATCTGGTATCTTATTTCTGTTATTTGTCACTTCAACCTCTCATCAACTCAATAATTTTGAATAGAATTTGTGTATGATTAGGTCAATTAAATGCTAGACTCTGGCATACATGTGGGTTCAAAAGTTATTTCAAAATAGCCTACTAGTGCTGCGTTCCATTCGACCAAATATTTGTTATTTTTGTTCACAAAAACTGTTAAAAACGATAATAATGATCACTTTCAGTACAAGTTGGTTCAAGTAGAATGACAAAAATAACAAAAATTACGTTGTCTGGAACGCAGCCTAAATACTAATTTAATTTCTAGGCATCCAGACAAAAATGAAGATCCGAACGCAGAGACTCGCTTTGTTGAGATCAAACAGGCTTATGAACTACTATCAGACATGGAACGGAGACAGGCGTATGACTTGTATGGCATTACGAACGAAGACGACCACCTCTACAAACCCAGGCATGATTACAGCCAGTATGCACGATTCAGGTATACCTGGACCCTTTGCGTTTGTATTGGGATTTTACATAAAGTACCTTCATTAATATAGTCCTTATAATCAATGTATCTATAAAATAATAATCTTATAAAAGCCATCAAAGAATTATCACACTATGAAGAACAACTTTATACAATGAGTGATTGTGTTTATGTTCAAAGTCAATGTGGATGAAGTTGCAGGCAGAAACTAGTATTATAATAAGAATGTTTGTTGCAGCAATGATCCATTTGAAGAGTTCTTTGGGAATCATTTCCGAACACAGGACCAAGATATAACCTTGTTTCACAAGCTGTCAGTCACCGCTCGGTAAGTAATTGACACTTCAGTGTTTTGTGTGGCACTCCAATTACTCCATAGTTTCCTATAGGGCCAATAGGGCTTGGTATTTGCATAAAGTAAAATTCCTCTTTATATTGTAATACAATTTCTAAAAAGGCCAAAATAGTCATATAATATCTGAGCCGTATCACTTCGCCAGAAAATCGCGTGCCTCTGCACTGACGCACCATGCCTATTTATGTGGATGCCTCCTATGTTTTTGATATTAAAGTTTCGTGATTGCACACTACTACACCTCATGAATAAGCAAGCTATCAATGTACATTTATTTACAGACATTTTGAGAACAACATAGTAGAGAAATCGATCCACACCCCCGCTCTGATTCTGTTCTACACGGACTGGTGCTTCGACTGCGTGCGGTCTGCGGCGGCGTGGCGGCGGCTGGTGGAGGCGCTGCAGCCGCTCGGCGTGACCGTGGCCACAGTACACGCCGGCCACGAGGCCAGCCTTGCCCGCCGCGTCGGCGTACACGCAGTACCCTGTCTCACCTTCGTGCTGGATAAACATATCTATCTATACAAGGACGGACTGTCTTCACTGCCGAAGATATTAGGTAAATGTTAGCCAAGTAGTGACCAGCAGTTTTTTGTTTTCCTGTCTTTCCTCAACAGAACTTTTGGTTGTTAATTCTGACTATTGATAAGTGCTATGTTAGCCTACATATTGTATTTTTAAAAAGTTGCCACTCGCAACTATTGGTTTCCTGCATACATGCCATGCATGTCATTGATTCATCTTCTGGGACCAGTCCAATATTACCTGCTGCTTCAGAGACGTTAATGGTTACTTAAATCACTCCTTAGTATAGATTTTCTGTAGACAATTGTTACTAAGGGCCAATTAAAGTGCAGCAGTATATTTTGAGTCGTAGTTGCCATTTTACAACCTTTCTGACCCGTGGCCATCAGTTCTGTGAACTCTGTGCTATCACCTCAATTAGTACATAACAACAAAATCTATGGACCCAAAAATACAAGATAAGTGCAGGTCAAAATTCGAGTCAACGAATGAGGTCAAGATAAAAGTTCAAAGATTAACAAATCTCCACTGAATTTTCTCCCATACAGAGTTCATGCGCTGGAAGTTCCCGTATAGACTGGTGAGCGCCATCGGCGACAGCAATGTGGACTCATTCGTGTCCGACTTCGAGGACAACAAGGTGAAGGCGCTCATCTTCGAGGAGCGGCAGACCATCCGCCTGCGGTACCTCATCGCTGCGTTCCACTACAGAGAACGAGTCGCCTTTGGGTGAGTACAAAGGCCTTCTATACTCTATTTTATCCGTACCTTATTTTCTTTTCTTTTATTAAAGGCCTTGTATTGAAGGTAGACTCCACCATATAGAAGGATTATTTTAACTATTGTTTCGCGTACTAAGTGAGAGTCGGGAGCCTAAAGCGTACCCCCTCCCTCTGTCTTACTTCTCCTTCAGGTCGGCAATATCTGAAAGCATCTGGCGGGTATGATCCGGTGTTCATACGTTTTAGCGGCTAAAATAGTGTGTCGTGTTTTTCCGTGCTTGATACGTTCATAGTACAGTCAGCAACGAAAGTCGCTGAACATTAAGAACTTTTCAAATCGGTTATACTCTTTATTCTACAAACGTTGGTAAACCTTTATAAAACCAAACATTAGCAACATGTCTACATTTTGTTTCGATAAAGAAAAATTATGGATTTGATGCAAAACAAAAGTGTGCAAGCTATTTGAAAAACTGAGAATGTTCAGCGAATTTCGTTGCTGACCGTACCTATAGTCCAGGCGCTCATAGCCGGCTGCAATCACTGATCAGTAAACGATCGGAGGTTAAGCTACACTTGGCAAGGTCAGTCAGAGATAGGTGACTAATTAGTGGCATTTGATCTGAGCGTCCCCGTGCTTCGGAGGGCACGTAAAAAGTTGGTCCCAGTTGTTGTCATATAGACAGCATTCGTTAAGCCTTGTCAGAGACCTTCGCGCGGCTTGGTCCACTCTGACACCAGTTTAATCACTAACCATACTACAAGAAGAAGAAGTATGGACCGGTACAGTGGGTAAAGTCTTTTAGTGTTTCTTTTAGACTTAGTTTGGGACAGTATTTTTTCCTACTGTCTTGGGAGCATTCAGTTGGTTGGTACCCAGTACGATATTTATTTATTTTAAGGACACTAGTAAAATTCTTGCCGGATCTTCTCAGTCGAGGTCGCGTTTCCAATCTGGCGGTAGAATTAAGTTAAAAATGAAAAATTACCCCGTAGTCCTAAATAAAATAAACACTAACGGTTAGTGTTAGGGGTTAGTGACTAACCCCTAAATTCATAGAAAGTTATGATCGACTTGCAATGGAATTACAGATGACATTTGTTCCTAAAAATGCTTTTCAAAACCATTGTAAATTGGCTAACATCTCTATGAATTTGGGGGTTTGACTTTGACTTATTGATTTCTATTGTCATGTCAGTTTCGTGGACATGCGCGGGCGCGAGTCGCTGAACGTGACGGCGCGGTACAAGGTGCAGCGGCACGTGGACACGATGGTGCTGCTGAAGGAGGACAGCGCCGAGCCCGCGGCCACCGTGTCCACCACCGAGATCCCCACGCAGACGCTGCACCAGCTCATCGACGCCAACCAGATGCTCACGCTGCCCAGGCTCTCCTCACAGGTATATCATATCTATACTTAATATCCTACTTCTTACTATCCTATCCTTAAAAAAAAAGTAACGTCACGACTTTTATCCCCATTCGGGGGTAGTCAGAGGCTTGAGTGGCCATACACCACCACATTGTGCAGGTATTAACCAACTCAAAGCCCACGTTTCACCAGATAGTCGGAACCTAACGTGACAGGTGGTGAACCTTATCGCCGTGTATACAGGAACTGACTATTACCTAATCCCGAGGGATAGGTTTCCTCACGATGTTTTCCCTCACCGTCAGCGAACTGTAAATTCTATCCTACTAATAGTAAAAATGCGAAACTAAGTGTGTGTGGCATGCGTCATCTATTTAGATCTATATCTGTGGACAAGGCTAATCTTAGGGCCACCGCAAACATGCTACTTTTTGCATCGGTGGTCGGCGATATTGCGACTGCATCGCATCTTGGCGACTCTCTGCGTTCGATCGCAGTATCAAAATCGCGCGATTTTGCGACTGGTCGCTGCATTTAGCTTCTAAAAAGCGACTAAATCGTCGATGCTACAAGTAGTGTGTTTGCGGTGGCCCTTACAGATCAATTTCCACGCGGGCGAAGGTGCCGGGCACAGCTAGTAATATTATAAATGCAAAAGTAACTGTGGTCTGTTTGGCTGTTACGTTTTCACAACTAAACCGCTGAAACATTTTTGATGAATTTTGGTATGGAGATGGACAGGACGCTGGAGAACAATATAGGCTACTTATAAAACATACTTACTACTACTTATAAACAGCTTTCTAGGCTAGTTCTTTTTTTTTGTTTATTACCTAATTTAGTTTTTTTTTATTCACAATGTGTTAATGCCTGCCTGCTCACACAGCGTTGCTGTTTGAAAATGTATAAGTACAATTATTCTTTTGAAAAGAGTAACCATTGAGTTTCTCGCCGGCTCTTCTCAATGGAAGCAACATTACGAACCGGTGGTAACGCTAAAATATTGTTTATCTTGACTATTTATAAACGCTTTATTGAGCTTACATGAATAAAAAACTTTTGATTTGATTTGAAAACTTGATGGGGGTGAAAAAGGGGATTAATGTTTGATGGGAGAACGATCATTTCATATTTTATTATTTTTTTTGTGTCCCAGAGTGTGCTGGAGAGCGTGTGCCCTGTGGAGTGGCGCGCGGCGCGGCGGCGGCTGTGCTGCGTGCTCGTGACGCGCGGCGGCGCGGCGGGCGCGGCCGCGCGAGCCATGCTGCGCCGCCGCGCGCGGCAGCCCGCCGACCCCACCGACCGGCTGCACTACGCGTACCTGTACACGCACCGACAGACCGCCTTCCTGCACGCGCTCGCCAACGGATCCGGTAATACCTACCTAGTACCACTGCTGAACTTACTATACAGGGTGTCCCAGAAGTCAACGTCAAGCCGGAAGCGGGTGATCCCAAGTATTCTTAAAATTTTAGGTACCTATTTCAAAATTCGGGATTTTTTATAACTATTATGACTTGGCCTATTAGCTTCCGGCTTAACGTAGAATTCTGGGACACCTGTATAACTACATCAACTACACTAAACAAAATTTCATTGGCTGTCTATAGCCTAAGTCATTACCATATAATATAATCCTAGCTGCTGGTCTTCCTAATTATACTATAATTATTATACAAGTAACTCTAAAAACTAAAAAAATATCATAAAAAACACCTTTTTCGTGGTACTGTATCAATAATCGCCAGCACTATCACCTATCTTTGTTTCCGGGAGCATTCCCCTGACACGCAGTATTGAATCGTCCCGCTAGGCAGCGACATCTCGTCACTAGAGCACCGCATAGTGATAATCTGGCGGCGCGAGGCGACGCGCGTGCAGTACGAGTGGCTGAACGTGAGCTGGCCGGCCGAGCCCGCCGCCGCGGCTGCCGCGGCCGCCGCGGCTGCCGCGCGCTACCAGCAGCGGCTCAACGACACGCAGCGCGCGCTCGACCACCTCATCAAGAGGCTGCTCAAACCCACCGAGATGATGGCCTACGAAGCACACGTGCAGGTCACTACCGTTCGAATTTTTTATGTGACTATGCTGGCAAACAATTGTACGACCCGCCTGATGTAAAGCAGTTACCGTATATATGATGATCGCAATACCAAAGTCATCGCTCGTACACTGCCGAAGACCTGATGGAGAGTGGGACGGAGGGCGCGGAAGGGAAGGGGAGGGGTTGGTTTTCCGGCCCTCACTCATCGTACGAAACGCAGCTATTATGGCAACTTTACGTTGATCTTCGGTAAGAGGGTAATATACTACCCCGGTAGAACCAGCCCATATAATATGAGCTGCAGTAATTGGCTACAGCTTTGCTCTACTGTCTTGCATTTGTATGAGGAGGTCACAGTAAAAAATCCCGATAAATTGGCGCGGCGGTCTACCGTGTAGGCGCTGCCCGAATGCAAGTCCACACGCAGCGCGGCGCGTGATGTCACGCGTCGTCGAACCGCGGCTATAGTTTCCGCGCGCATCACGTGCGAGATGCACCTCGAGTGAAGCAACACCCATACCTATTACAAAAAGAGATTTATTATAGTGGCCCCCTTACCAACCGAAAGGTTACAAAAAGAGGCACACTATACCTGGCAACCCCTTACGAGGCGTCAGGGACCATCTACGGTAGGTCCTGCCGCCAGAGCATCCACTCTAGTACTCAACGTGTGAGTTGCACCGTGATCGTTCACTACCATTTATCCAGAATGGTACCGGAGCCGTGAGTCGCTCACATGGACCTATCACTTAGGGGACTGGGTCTAAGCTACCAGGCCGCGTTGCTATTACATCGCACAACCAGGCCGGTGACGTCATCACAGTAGGCGTGGCTTAAGTCAGTGTGCTGTTGGCGTTCGTCCTGTGCAGACGTCTTGCCAACGTTCCGTCCCAAATATAATTCTATTCGACACTAGATGGCGCTGCTCGGTACGTTTTTTATATGAACATACACTTAGTGACATCTAGTGTGAAAAAGTAAAACTATGTACTAACATCGACATAAAACGAACCCAGTAGTTCCGCTATTTACCGGTAGATTCAAATTTCAATGTAGGCGTTATCTACACCCGTCACCCGTGCCTTCACCCGCGCAAAATGTTCACGCGTTGTTTCATAGGGAAATCTAATAAGGGCACCTCTTTTAGCCTTTACTTACTCTGTGGTCGCTCACCACCCGCACTCCATGGAATGCTAACGGTTCAATCCCCGCTGGCGACGCCAGAGAAGCCGACTACCATTTCTCCTGAATGGTACCGGAGCTGTACGGCGCGCTCGAGTGAAGCAGTGGAGCGTGATGTTGTCATGACGTGTGTGTGGGTGTGTGCAGGAGCTGGTGGACGAGGCGGCGGCGGGCGCGTGGTCGGCGGCGGCGGCGGCGCTGTGCGAGTGGGCGGAGCGCGCGGCGGCGGCGCTGCGCTCGCAGCGCGCGCTCTCCGCCGCCTCCGTGCTCGCCACCGTCGCGCTCGTGCTCGCCGCCGGGTACCTCATGGCATACCTCATGTCAGTATACAATACGTACAACAGGGTATATTTTTCATGTGGGTTGCCGATAAAATATAAGGAATATAAAAAAATGCTCAAAGGAGTCTCGAAATCTATTTCAATAACAACTAAAATAAGAAATAATAATAATGGAATAAGCTCCCAGAAGACGTTGTATCAGCTCAAAATGTAAATCAGTTTAAGAACCGACTCGATAGTTTATCGAGTCGGAAACCTTTACCTGAAAGAGAAAAACTAGAAGAGAACAACAGGATACAGGCACCTATCAGTTGAATCAACTGCCTGCCTGATAATAAATAGGTAATAATAATAAATTTCAACCATTAGAATTTTAAATAATCTGTTTTTGTAGCTGGTAAGGGGGTTAAATAGGGGATGAAAGTTTGCATGCAAGTTCGTCATTTTTGAAGTTAGAATTATGAAAATTTGTGTTGATGTGTCTTTTTAAAAATAAAAAATATGGTTTTCGGCGTTTTTGAATATTCAACCCCTAAGGTGGTAAAATAGGGGATGAAAGTTAGTTGAGAAGTTTGTATAGATGTTCGTCATTTTTTAAGTTAGAATTATGAAAATTGGTGTTTAGGTTCCTTTTTAAAAATAAAAAACTTGAATTGCTGCGTTTTTTTAAATTCAACCCCTAAGGGGGTAAAATAGGGGACGAAAGTTTGTATGGAAGTTCGTCATTTCTGAGGTTAGCATAATGAAAATTTGTGTTTAGGTTTCTTTTTACGCATTAAAAATAATAATTTCAGCTTTTTTGAAAATTTTAACCCTAAGGGATTAAAATAGGGGTTGAAAGTTTGTATGGAAGTTCGTCATTTTTTGAAGTTGGAATTATACAAATTGGTGATTAGGTGACTTTTAAAAGATCAACAATATTAATTTCAGGGTTTTTCAAAATACATCCCCTAAGGGGCTAAAATAGGGGATGAAAGTTTGAATGTAAGTTCGTCATTTTTGTAGTTAGAATTATGAACATTGGTGATTTGTGTCTTAAAAAAAAATGCGTTTTTGAAATTATACGTGGTATGGGATACGGGATACGCGGTATGGGATACGGGATTTGGGATAAGGGATACGTGATACGGGATACGGGTTACGAGATACGGGATGTGGGATGCGGGATACGGGATACGGGATGTGGGATGCGTGATACGGGATACGGATACGGATAAGGGATGCGTGATACGGGATACGGATACATATACGGGATACGGATGCGTGATACGGGATACGGATACGGGATACGGGATGTGGGATGCTTGATACGGGATACGGATACGGGATATGGGATGTGGGATGCGGGATGCGTGATACGGGATACTGGATACTGGATATGGGATGTGGGATGCGTGATACGGGATACGGGATACTGGATACTGGATACGGGATACGGGATACGGGATAAGGGATACGGGATACGGAATATGGGATACAGAATCAGGGATATGAGATACGGGTTCCGGGATATCCAGGATACGGGATTTGGGTTCCAGCAAACGGAAACGGATTTTTTTAAATTTATATCCTGCGCGGACGAAGTCGCGGGCAAAAGCTAGTACTTAATATACAAATACACCCAGACTCGGGACATACAGACATGTTCATGCACACAAATGAATGTCCCGTGTAGGAATCGAACCTACGACCTGCAGCGTGAAAGGCCGAGCCTTAGCCAACCACGCCAACGGGCCCGTCCATATACCCATATACCTTTGATACCTCATTCAGTCTTGCACGATCCACCGATGGGCACAGTGCGGGTTGGTGGACTATTTAGGCTCGGCGCAAACGGGCCACCGACCACAGCCACAGGGATTCACACGAACTCGCCCCACACGTGTGGCCGGTGGCGGCCACTCGCTAAGCAGCGTCCGCGACTGTGAACTGCTTGTCGCTGGCCACCGGTCGCTGTGCTTGGTGGCCTGTTTGTGCTGAGCCTTATTATTATTTGTATGTTTCAAAAATTCCGACTTACATTTTCTTCGTACAGCCGTGTGGAAGAAGAGTCGGTGCAGCGTCAGAAAGAGGAAAGGAAGAAACAGAACGGCACCGGCAAGAAGAACAACAACGAGCCGCAGTCGGAGCTGCGGCTGCACGAGCTGCGCGCTGAGAAATACAACGGACTCGTCAGGTAACATTCAACACTACTGTAGTAGCTCTTCTTCTTATCGTATGGTTCATAGACGAACCATATAAAGGACTGGGTCTAAGCTACCAGGCCGCGTTGCTATTACATCGCACAGCTCGGCCGGTGACGTCATCACAGTAGGCGTGGCTTAAGTCAGTGTGCTGTTGTCGTTCGTCCTGTGCAGACGTCTTGCCAACATTCGCATCCCAAATATAATTATATTCGACACTAGATGGCGTCCCTTTGTACGTAATTTTTCATGATCATACACTTAGTGACATCTAGTGCAAATATTTAAACTACGTACTAACATCGACATAAAACGAAGCGAGTAGTTCAGCTATTTCCCGGTAGATAGATGCCACGCATTTCTTAACCCCCACCACCCGCGCCATCCCGTGCAAATTACCACGCGTTGTTTAATAGAGAAATCTGATAAGGGCACCTCTTTCTTAAGTCTTTACTCTATGGTATGGTTAGTGGCCAACCTGGTGTCAGAGTTATTCATATCGTCCTAAGGCCTTTGACAAGGCTGTAGTAGTTCGCCCAGCGGACTGTGTACACGCTAGGTTATAAACGGTATTAACCATGGACCAATTACTAAGGGGACTGGGTCTAAACAACTCGGCGGAGTGGTCGGCCTAGTACTAACATCGACATAAAACGAAGCGAGTAGTTCAGCTATTTACCGGTAGATAGATGCCACGCATCCCGGGAAAATGACCACGCGTTGTTTCATAGAGATATCTACTAAGAACGTCTCTTCTAATTAAAATCACTATGGTATTAACGGCATACCGTTGCCCAATAAGATATCGAGTGTTAATACAATAATGTATGACGTGAAAAAAAAAATAGTGACATCAGAGCCACATTTTTTATTTTCGATGTTTGATGTTTGCCGTATGTTATTACTTCCCAGAATTCTTTCCTTGTTAGCAACACTATCGAATGGTGTAATAATAGTGGTTTTTTTTTTCAAAATGATCTGGTTCGGAAGTAATATTGATTTCTCAAAAATCCTGATGCAGTTTTTATTTTCATCAAAATCGGGCCCGAGAATCCTTTGAGTACTTTTCGCTATTCCTCATAGATTCGGATTTGGCCATGCACGCCCTCGCCGCCCTCGTGAATTCATATATCAAGAAGTTTTTTGCCTGTCAGGTTGCTGAAGCCCGGCTGCCGCACCATCGTGCTGCTGGTGGACGTGCAGAGCCGCGTGCAGCTGCTCTCCAAGTTCCACAAGATCGTGTGGCCTTATCGCAAGTCAGTATAAGACCCTATGTCACAATCGTTAAATTTTTATTGACCAACACACACATTCTCAAAACAGACCCTGAGCTTTACTCCGGCACAGAGGGACAGGTTTGTTTTGAAAAAGATGAGTGTTTTTTCTTCTTCATACTTGTAATGTTCTTGAGACGGAGCAGTAGTTGTAGAATTGTCAAACCTCGAGCCGCAGTCTCGCGGTTGATGCTCGTTATCGTGAGCTTGTGAAAACCCCATTCGCACAGAAGCAGAAGGCATGTTTTGCTGATGCATTATTTTATCAGCTATTATACATGGGGGGTACTGTGTCGTGACTGGTGTCCATGAGCGTACCCATCTTTTACTCTAGGGTGAACAAATCAGTTTTTGACATAAAAGGGGAGGAGCGGGTGGAATTTCCTACAGGTCAAGTCGAACCCAAACATTAATTTTTAATTGACATTTTGAAATACTTTGGGGTCGGGGGAGCTGCCCTTCTTGACCCCACCCCCCCCTCGGTAGAGCCATGCTGGTGTCGGCATATGGTGTAAGATGTCACGTGTCCAGGAACAAGACGCTGGTGTTCGCGTACCTGTGCGTGGAGCGCAACATCGGGTGGTTCGGGCGCGTGCTGCAGCTGTCGCTGGGCGGCGGCGAGCTGCGGCTCAACGCGCGCAACTGCGTCGGCACCGTGCTCGCGCTCAACCCGCACCGCAAGTACTTCTGCATCTACCACGCCAAGCATCCCGAGTGCACCAAGCCGCACAAGGTACTCAATGAGAATCAATATTAGGTCAACCAATCAACTCATAACCAACACTACAGTTAAAACTAAGCTTTCTTATCAATATAGTTTTGAAATGATCGAAATCGGTCCATCCGTTGCGATTTTTTAACACATTTTATATGATGTGCGGCATGTGCGGGGCCGTCGGATTGAAAGCGCGGTGTACCCGCGCCGTCGTTCATTACAAAACGCGCGTGGCTCATGTGACGTCATAATAATCGCACGCGAACTTCGCTAGTAACTTGGTCATCTCTTCGTCAATTTTTCTCGTAGACCAAAAATATTTGCAGTGTATGTTATGGATTTCTTAGCTCTATAAATCTGCAGTCTAAACTAAATTCGTTACGGATCTCCATTGGCTATAACTTGGCTCTACCACCATAAAATATTTGACCTATACATAGAACTTTCCCACTCCTGGACAAAGGCCTATTCTGCTGATATTTTCGCTCACCGTCTTTTCGGTCGACGCTCAATTCAAATGCTATTAATTGGTCACCCATCTCTGCCTGACCTTGGCAGGCGTTGCTTAACCTTTTTTGTGTGTGCACAGCGCATGAGCCGCATGACGCGGTCGTTGGGCGAGTCGCGCGCGGACCCGGAGGCGGGCGCTTTCATCGGGTTCCACACCGAGCCCGACTCCTCCTCCGCAGACGAGGCCGCCGACCCACCAGTACTCATGCAGGGTCAGTGACCTACTCCCATTGAATCTATAATAACTGTAGATGCTACTGTACTACTACGTTACGCGCTCCCAAAGAGCCTCGTTAAAACTAGGCTAACTGGCAATCCCGAGGTCAGTCTCGTGTGAGCGAAGAAAGCGTTGACAGTGCGATTGACAGGTGTCTAGGCGACCGCAATTTGAACGCCATTGAGTAGGAAGGTAACCCGTCTATATAACTTAAAAGGTGATTGCTCACAACACTATACATGACTACACAATGTTATTCCAATAATAAGCCAAGACAGACGTCAAACTCATATTCCCTCGGAGTTGCGATGGACGTTAAGCCCTCTTCATGATTCACTAATACGATTTCTTATATTTAATCTGGGTACATGTGATGAAAAAGTTTGAACTGTGTAAAATCATCCCTTCCATTTGTACAGAGAATCTTCTGGACGGCCTCGAGAACTGGCTGGACCGTCTGTTCGAGGGCAGCACCCACCGCTACTACATCAACTACTGGCCGGACATGACCGCCAAGTGAGCAGCCACCGCCCGCTGCCACCGCGCCGCCAGTCCTGCCGTGTGCTAGTTTATTGGTATGTTTGGTTGGTGTCGACTTGACTAGAGAAATGTCTGCACTCATGTACCTATCATTTGAATAGTATCTGATGTTAACAGCCTAAGGTTTCCAAAATAATGACAACATTATAAACATTTTTGCGTAAAGGTACTTTTCATCACTCATACGCGGAAAGTAGGTCGAAAAGTGCCTGAAGAGCCAACAGAAGGTGATACTTTTTAGGTCGGGCAAATTCGTTGACAGAACAGGCACAATCGTATATCCAGATATACGATTGTGCCCGCACTGTCAACGTTTCTGTCAAATTATAAAAAAATACGAGTTCTATTTTCACATTTCTATTGAACCATGTTCCAACCAAAGAGAATGTAATAGTTCCAACCTTCTTACCACTAAAAAAAAAAAAAAAATGACGGGTAAGCGGCGATCCGATCTTCATTATTTTTTTCGAGTTGTAGAAGTATAGCTCACTCATTATTTCTTTAGCTACTTAATTTATGTTTTTATTTTTACTTTCCTTGTATTCGTGATGAAAAGCACAGTGTTTACCTCGGGTTAAAGTAACTTATTATTGGTCCCTCGAACTATTAGCGCCCTCGCTGTTTCTAGTTGAAGTATGCAGATTCTCTAGTTATGCCGACACTTCCGGAAGGTTTAAAGTTTTGTATGTTGTTTTCTGTTCATATTTCCTGTCGTTGTAAGGATATATACTGCCCGATTGTTGCCATTACTATAGTTTTAATTATTGCACGTGATAGTTCACTTAACTTGAGTTTAGAGTTTATTTGTGGGCTCAAGTGACGGTGTAGGTCGGATAGTTACGAACGATACGAACACGTTTACGTATTATATCTTTGTTTCCATTACATTTCGATCAAAGGAGGCAGATTTACATAACTTGTAGTTATGAATAAGGTTTCAAAGTTGTGACCTATGTGTTTGATCGACGTGTGACCGAAGCAATAGGCCAAATTGTCTTAGTGCCTATCAATAAGTAGGCGAACTGATGATTCCCTACACTGTAGATGTTAGCTAAACTAGACCTTCGTCGAGTCCGGTATAAATGAATGAAAACTTTGCAATGTAAGCGAAATTATTATTAAAATTTGTCTACGACGTACATAGCACGCACCTCCTTTATTACTGTGGTAATTCGGAATCTACAGGTGGTAGATGTTAGGGAAGTAACCAACCACCTAAGTAGGTTATAAGCTATAAGATGGATAATATAACAAAATAACCCAGCCCAACATCATGAGGAAACCTACCTATCCCTCGGGATTAGGTAATAGTCAGTTCCTGTATACACGGCGACAAGGTTCACCAACTGTCACGTTGGGTCCTGACTATCTGGTGAAACGTGGGCTTTGAGTTGGTTAATACCTCCACAATGTGGTGGTGTGTGGTCACTCAAGCCTCTGACTACCCCCGAATGGGGATAGAAGTCGTGACGTTACACACACAACCCAGCCCAATTATATGTGGTGCATGCTACATTCAACTTCGAATAAAATGCCCCATCATTATCATTATCATCATTGTGAACATGTCTGTATGTCCCGAGTCTGGGTGTATATGTATATTAAGTATGTATTTACAAATAAAAAAATAGTATATGTAGTAATATCAGTTATCTGGTTTCCATAGTACAAGCTCTGCTTAGTTTGGGATCAGGTAGCCGTGTGTAAAAAATGTCCCAGGATATTATTATTATTATCATTATTTATATCGGACTCATGAATTATGAAATGAATCACACTTTTATATGATGAATAAAACTAGCTGTAAATTAGCCATTTGTCTTCACGAGTATCACAATAACTAGTCGGTAATGTAATGTTTACGAGGACAGTATTACGTCGCACCACGCTGTAGGTAGCGATCACCGGAGATAACGACGCTATAGACATCTTTATCGAGTACAGTCCCTAATCTGTTTTGATAGTTCTGATTTATTGTACGATCGATGCATTCTTACGTCGATTTTGATCTTAGAATATAGATGGGATGGACGGAACTATAGGATTGCCGCGTGACACTTTCGGGGCATCCTAAAATGTCATAACATACATTCTGTATGCTTGAAAAGTTAAAATATATGAGAATCGGTGGTAGAGCCAAGCTGTAGCCAATTGACTGCAGCTCATATTCGGGCTGGCTCGACCGGGATAGTACAGAAGATCGGCGTAAAGCAGCCTATTACAGCTGTGTTTCGTACGATGAGTGAGAGAACCGGAAGCCTCACTCCCTTCCCCTCCCTCCATCCCACTCCCCTTCAGGTCGGCAGTGTGCGAGCAATACCTTTGGTATTGCAAGCATCTATAGCTTACGGTAACTGCTTAACATCAGGCGGGCCGTACGCTATTTTGCCACCAAAGTCGCAGATAATAAAAAAATATATGTTGTTATAACTGAATATTATTTTATATAGTTAAGATGGACTTACACCGGAATTACAAATCACTTTTGTACCTAAAAATGCTTTGTAAAATAATTTTAACCTGATTTAAAATCTGTATAAATTTGGCGTTAGATATTGATGTCTATAGTGATGTGACATCTCCAGTTTACACTTTTAAATCTTTATACATACTAAGGACCTTTTGAATTTTGCTTTGTAATGATAAAGCGCTAGTGAACGCTACATTAAAATATAATTATACTTACCGCAGTTATTTAGTCCAATTATGAATCCACAAATATTGTACATTTGTGACTGCAGCTACATAGTTCTTTAAGAGAACAAAATGTTGAAGTGTGTTCAACATAGCAAGATAGTTACTAGATACAATAACTTTACACATAACATGACGAATTACGCATACAATTAGACGCTTGGTTTAGTGTTCCGAATGTAGACCACTCAGTACACTGCACCAAACGTGCCCTGGGTCTGAGTATCACGGGTCACCCCCTGTCCATTTCACGGCACTTATAGTACATGTTGCTTAGTTTGGGACCATACAGATGTGTCTGGCAATATAATTTATTACTAAATCTAAAATGATATACAACTAGCGATTCTTTGAATGCTAAATTACTCATAATATTGTTGAATTTGCACTGGGGCCTTACCACCACCTCTTATAGCAGTATAATTTTAACCTTACAGCGACGTTTTGATAATCATGACACTTATTGTCATGACAATAAGGGACGACAAATTACAGAAAGTCGCTGTAAGGTTAAATTAATACTGCTATAAGAGCTGGTGGTATAGGTGCAGATGGGCCTACACAAGTCAAAACTAACTATAGGTGTAAAGCTTAGTTAGTTAGTTATTTCAGAGACTAGCCCATACAGGAATACACAGTAGAGATTGCGATGTCATTGGACCATGTAAGGAGGGTAGACTATGAGATTAGTAAATAAAAGAATAATGTTAAACTTCTTCGGTTTTATTGACGGAACTCAGATGCAGTTCAAATGTGTCTACAAACAGATCAGTTAGGGAAATCTCCCAGGTTATGAATTGTGAACACACATTAGTATTCAGATAGTATTAAAATGATTTCATCTGATTATTGTTCCTCAGGTGGGATGGTCTGACAATGTACTAGTCACATTTATTACCAAGTCATTTTACAATAATTTAGGTAAATATTATATAGTTGATATAGTTAGTTATTATTGTTTTGTACAGTCACATTAGTTTCTGATATGGTTTTATTCGGTTTAAAGTACCTTATGTTTATTACCCGACTACGGCGGAGGGTTATGATTTTGACCGGTATGTATGTATGTATGTGCATCTGTTCCCACCTAACTTCCAAACTACTTGTCGTAATTTGACAAATCAGGTATCGTTAGAAGAGGCTTAATGGCGCGCTGGTTATAGGCTATGTGACGTCACATAAAATTGCATATGGCGCCCTCTAGAGGACATAATGTCATGAACTAAAAACTTTTTTTAATAAAACCGTGTGGGGTATCAAATGAAAGAGCTTGATGAGCACATTTCAAAAATATATATATTGTTACCTATAACTCCAAAATAATTAAATAGAAAGTAAGTTTAAAAACTAAAACCCGACTACTGAAAAATCGCGCTCTAAAAAGTATGAAACAAGAAAATATTCTCATCTAGAGGATAGCCGTGGTCCGTGTTCATATGCCATTTGGCCCTAAAGGACCTACACGGACCACGGCTATCCTCTAGATGAGAATATTTTCTTGTTTCATACTTTTTAGAGCGCGATTTTTCAGTAGTCGGGTTTTAGTTTTTAAACTTACTTTTTAAGTTTTAAAATATTTTATGTTAATAAGTAGCCATGTTATAAAGTATTCAATTGTACAATATGGATATTTAATCTTAAAAAAAACTTGACATTTAAATAATTATATGGGTTAATTTATGACAGAGTGACAAATTTCAGATTGAAGTTACTATTCTATAGTACTGGCTCACGAACGTAAATACATACCTGGACTGTTCACTACTGCACAAAAAACGAGCCGAGCGAGAGGCCCTAGTTGGGACCGTGTCCCTGTCATTTCGAGTTGCCATGCCAAAATAATATTATCGTTGGGTAGTGATTGTTAGTTTTTAAATCAAGCAAATAAATTAATTTATTATTTATCGTGACTATTGTTTTATCATATAAACAATGGTCACGTTAAGTACTAAATTAATTTATTTGCTTGATTTAAAAACTAACAATCACTACCCAACGATAATATTATTTTGGCATGGCAACTCGAAATGACAGGGACACGGTCCCAACTGGGCCCCTCTCGCTCGGCTCGTTTTTTCTGTCTAAGAATTGTCAAGGTATAATAGACATTAATGCAGCAGAATAAAGTTGAATTTCTTCTTAACCAAAAACTCAAGTGATAAATCCTTCATTATACATCCGTGTACTGGCTAGACGGATTATATTCTATGATAACAATTTATTTAATGTGACTGTACAAATATTTTAGTAAAATTATGTAGAAGCTATTTATGTTCTATTATTCTTAACATGGTTTGAATAAGATAATTAAACAATGATTGAAATGGATTTGTTTGCTGTTTAATTGCACCCGTATGTTGTTTTTTTATTTGGGGTAAATAAATAAAACAAAATATTGTTTGATATAAAAAGACAAATGTGTAAGCACAAAAATTTACAACTAAAACTTTATTATTTCTGAATAAAAAATAAAGCTATTTATTGATGGAACTGATAAAAATAAGTTTGATAACTCTTTTAACATAGCCATCCTCCATCTCCTGAGTTTTTTTTGTTTTGATATAAATAGTTTTTTAAATCCTTGTTTTGATGCCTGTGTGAACCGTGTTACCATTATAACTTAACAATTATCTGGATGTCTGTATATGGGTTGTTCATAAAAGCATGTCTATTCATTCTGAAATAATGTATTTAAATTATTTTTACTGTAAGAAACAAATCTATCCTTTATTTTAATTCCAGTATAAATTTGTACAATAAATTTAATATTGTTCTATATTTTGTTTTCTTTTACGGAAATCCGTTATACCCTGGTTTTATAAAATAACTTTTACAAGGTCTTGTTTGGTTCAGCACTTTATAAATTAAAGATTTGATAAATAAACAGCATTTATTACATAATAATTAAATAATTATTTGTACAACAAAATTACAATATTTTCTAAATAATGTCTACATGTATGCTGCACAGCTGACAAGGTAGCATTATGAGCTGTTGACAATTTTTTATACTTTGAGGCTGAAATAAGAAATTATTCAAATAAATGATATATCAAAATGTAAAAAACAACAATTGTCAAATAATCATCTCTACAAAGAGGAAAAAACAGCTGAGGATAAACCAAGTTGGTAATAAATCCATAATTTCTAAATAAAGTAGGGTGATCCTAGCATATTGTTTTAGGTTTTATGCCTACCTGACGATTGTAGATCCTACAATAAAAAAGTGTTCCTATGCAGCATGTTTCTTTTTAGGATTTAGTTCATACTCGCAGTTGGCGTAAGCGAGGCCTATGCCCATGCCCATGCCGGCTATGACGGGCCACCTGCGCCGGCCGAGGAACAGCACTGATGTCAGTGCACCCAGTAACACGCCACTGCCTGAAACAACATACCTTCTGATGAATCTACAATAGAGGAAAATATACTTATGCAACTTTCCTACATTAACTGCATGCGGTCGGCGACTGCATACATAATATACATGCAGTACCCACCTACTTGTTATCCCTAAGAAATGTACACTTTTGTAATCTACCTATAACCAACAAAAATCAAAGCAATTTGTTATCACCAATTGGATAGTCTCCTTAGCAGAAAGCATAGGACCGTTGCATAAATTGCTAATACTTTTTGCCTCAGTTTGATGCAGAACTAAAGAAAGATACAACTATTATTATAGAATAATTTATTACCTGTTTTTACGATTCCATCAGTAATACACATGTCCAATTTGGCCGCCAATATTTCCTCGGGATCCTCTTTCTTTCCTTTACTCATTTTTGATTTTGTTTGGACTTACAAAGTGATTATGATAAACAACCGCTGTATCTATAATAAAATAAATAAAATTGACGATACACTTCTACACTTTCTTTTACATAATTCGCCACAGAAAAAATCTTCATGCAATGCATGACATTCTGATTTGATAGCATTATTTGACATGTTTGATTTGACATGACAGTAGTCAGTGCCAGAGCTGCCAAACTCTACCAAACCTTTTCCAAAATATGTTTTAAAAATCGCCAAACGCAAAATAAGTAGCTAGTATATATTTTTTTCAAATATATGGGATAAGCAAAAGAGTTTTAATGGTGCGTTCCATTCACTGTTAATTTCGTTATTTTCGTTCACAAATCTCGTTCCACTCGCACCAACTTGTACTGAAAGTGATCATTATTAGTATCGTTTTTAACAGTTTTTGTGGACGAAAATAACAAAATTAACAGTGATTGGAACGCACCATTAGTAATTCATGCATTCATACTTCATTCGGTCGATCAGTACGAGAGAAAGATATATTTTTTTAGATAACTCGCAAAAATGTTTCCTTAATAGTCATCGCGTGTTCATAGGTTAAAAATAGTTAAGAGAATAGAATTAGTATTTTAGTTGAGTTTTAAGCTCATAGCATAGATATTAGTTACCTACCGAGAACCACAAAAATTCCCTAAAGTAATACTAAAAAAGGCCCATTGCTTGTTAAAATTCCCTTAGTTTAGGGACAAAATCCCTAAGTTGGCAACCATGATCAATGCCGTAGCCAGTGTTGCCCAAGCCCAATCTAAAAGTTCATGCAGCAGCTGATTTTGACAGTTCATCGAATCGATCTCCGTCGCCAAAGAGAATCCGTCGCGTAACGCAATACAATAAGCTTTATCTGATAATTACGAAGTCACGAACGTTTTATTCAAGGAATATAATCTATAATCGCCGAACATAACATACCTATATATTATTTCGGTGCGGCTGTGCGTTTTCCCGTCGTCATCCGTCATCCGTCCTTTCATCGTTGCCGACGTTTGTTTGGTTTCGTAATTCGTGAGTGTTCAAGAGCATGTAAATAATTATTTGAATAAGTAATCATGATATCGACTCGAATAGCCTCATTGAGTAGGCAGCAAAGATGGTTACTTCTACCACGACAAGCAAGTACCACGTCGGATGCGAAGTCTATTCAACCTCCGAACCCGAGGATGATTAACACAGATATGGTGGGACCTCCTGACCCTGTCTCCAATTTAAGAAGGATAATCTTTAGAGAACCACCAAATGAATCGGCATTGGAAAAGAAATATAGAGAAAAGAGGTTGCAAGTGCAGGAATGGAATCAAAAGTTTTGGTCACAACACAACTCGAGGTTTTATCAGGTACCTACAATATATTTTTTATTTTTATAAATGTACGACATAAAGGGAATTGGGTATTATAAATAGTAATGTTTTAAAACATCAGTGACACAAATATCACACTACTGAAAGGGGGGTGAACATCATTGTACCTCCGCAAGCTCTGGCCATCAGGTTATAGTGTTTTTTAATTAAAAGGTGCAATTAAGATTTTCACAATTTGACATATCCTGCCTTTTAAATTTATTACTTAATTATTACTTGAATTTGTATTGGCAGTAAACGTAATTGTACCTTATCATCATTTCAAAAGTTCAATTCACGGGTTCAACTGTTCAGATAAAAATGATGTAGGTATGCCTATTATTAAATTAATTATCTGAATGTTACATAACTCTCATGATTACATGTTTCAGGAGAGAGAAGAATACTTGAAAAAGAACCTGCCTGCAGACAAACAGAATTTAACAGCGGATGAAATGAGTGTCTTCTACAAAGCCTTTCTGGACAAGAACTGGACATCACACATTAATTACAACATCGAATGGTACAAGAAAAATATCACACTGTTGAGTTTAGCTTTACAAGTCAAAGTGAATAGGATATTTAGGCGAAAAGATAAGTTTTAATTAAATAATACAATGTTTATGTTTTAATTAAAAAGATAATTCTGTTTGCATATAATTGTTTCTTCTACTATAATTGAATTTCTTGTAGATTAATTAACGAAATAAATCTCTTCGAAAAATATACATTAGTAGTTTCTAAAAGTAGGTATCTCCCTGCTAGTGTTAAAAAAAACACTGAAAATCTATGAAAATGCATAAAAATGAGCATATAAGAGAGATCATGGCTAAGAAGAATTTTGCAGAGAATGTGTTTAAAAAAGTACTCTGTTGATAATGTTTATGTAGTAGTTTGAAGACATTAGGTATGAATTTAATATACCTATTAAATTACACTATAGGTTTGTGGTAGACACCTACATACTTGAAAGTATTATTGGATATAATACTGGTCATCTGGTAACCAAAGAATTTAAAAAGGAAGTTTCCAAAAATGTCACTGTTGTGACAATTATGTGTCACCAAGTTTTATAAATCATAAAATATGGTTTCAATAGCATGTAATAAATTATTGGTTAAACGTTTGTGGGGGAATCGAACTATATTGAATGTTTTATAGTTATTTCTTATGGAAATAGCATACCTATAATATTAAAATGTATATTGCGTTCAAGTGGCTAGTGGGGTTGGCGTTCGCCATGTGGATAGCTATGTGCGGAATTGACCTCTACCGCACGATAGATGCGGAAATAAGGGAAGGTAATGTTTCCGATAAAAATATTTTTTTTTTCCTTTATTCACCCAAAAACCTCAAAATCTACATTTTCTAGGTGCTCATACCAAACTGTTTGGATTTATTTTCAAGAATACAACTGTAGAACTTAAATTGGAGCCTTTAATGGATAAATACACGAAGGAAAAGCATGGAGTCGCCTTTTTCCATTTGTTCATATTTCTCTCCGGGGCTCTCGCAGTATCGATTGTGCACAGAAAAAATGAAATTATCACATTCACGAAGAGTACGATCCCCAAAATGGACGTTATCAAAACGATTGAGAGAGTAAGAGTATTTTTCACTTCAGACTTTTTCAAAATTACCGCCAAGAAAATGTGTGTTGTCATAGTAAAATTTTCCAAAAAAATATGGGAAGGTACGGGAAACTTAACTTTTAAATTACTTGTAAAAATGTACGATATTATAAAAAGAGAGAAATCTGAAAACCGCCAAGGAATAAACTTTATGTTACTCAAGAGATTAAAAGAGATTGGCGAGGAGAAAAAAGACCTAGGTCAACTACTCATTGCAGCTATTCATGAGAATAAGAATATAAGGATGCATTATCAACTCGAAAATTTGGCAAAAAATAGACTCGTCCGTCACATAGAAAAAACACAAAAAGAAATAAAAGAAAATAGATCCAGATACGTTAGCTTCCAACAGTTGTATCTTGTAACTCATCAAGAAAATGCCTATTTGAAGTCTCGCGTAAGGAAACTTGCTAAAGATAAAGAAGGGGCAGAAAAAAATCTCATGGAACTAATGAACGAAGTATACAAATCTAGGAACAATGAACTCAAAGCTTTTTGCAGCAGATTTATAGTGAGGACTAAAGACAATTTACTGAATTCAGACGTTGGAGCAGAGATTCAGAAGTTTTTACTGAAGTCTCAAAGGCCTGTACCCTCTACATCCAATCATTCTGTTCAGTTTTCTGAATGTTCAGATGGTAATGATACTATAAAAAGCTGGCCAAGTCGAGTTTCAGAAATACTACAGGACTCTGACACCCTAGTCTCTTTGGTATCAGAGGCTCCTAAACTTAAAGGTCTTCCTGGGGAATATGTTTGGACAGTTAAAGATAGACATGGAATTATAGAAAAATTGTACGAATATGATTATGAGTCTCATATCAACGACGGTGATACCATAAAAAGGATCAGACAATACTCTGTTTATTATGATAAAGATTGCTTGCTGGATTTTTCTAAGTATGCTTTTAGGTAGTAGGTACCATTATTATAGTGTACAATTATGTCTGTAAGTACATATAATCTATTTTAGTTGCAGATCAAAGACAGTTATCAATGAAATGAATACAGAAGTAGTGAAGGAAAGTGATCAATTTGTGGAATATCCGCTAACAAGAGAAAGATTCTTGACAGGCTCAGAAGCATTTCAGAAGTTCTTGCAAAGTAACAAGAGTGTCGTGTCTACATAGAGACCGTTTGTGCAGCCCCTTTTGTTGTGCGGTTGATTTTATAGTAATTTTGTGTTTTTATTTGTGTTATTTGTGATTGAAGTTATACCTTTATTGATGTGTTGATTTTTTCTTATAATTTCACGAGTTTTACAACGAAATTGAGGATAATTAAAAATAAGCTGGTAACACTATTACAATACTAAAGAAAACTGGCGTAACGCGCAGTCCGTCTTTTGTGCGATCCTTCTTCCATCCATTTCTTAATGCAAGGTGTATTAGGTCCTTCTAATTTATTCGTAAAATAAGGTGAGCGATTTTATTTTTAAATGTAATGTTTCAATCTATAATTCTCAGAAAATAATTATACAAGATGAAGGTAGGTATTAGGCCTAGGCCACACAGCGGTTAGGTATATCCGCGCTGTTAAAACCGCGTCCTATGGAATCATATGAACCGCAAGTGCGGATAGGTTCATAATGATTCCATAGCCCCATAGGACACAGATTTAACGGTATAGATCTGCCGCCATGCCGGTGCCGGTGCTGCCGTACCGGCTAGTGGAAAAACGGCTAATGGGTAAAGAAGAAGGTGATCTTAGAGGTATAGAATATGTTGCAAACATACACAGCTTGTAGTAACCTCCGGAGATATTTGTAAAGTAGTTCACGGTCCACTTGTTGTATATCCAATATTGCACGCCCAATCACTCTGGTGTCCAATGATTGATATACAATTTTATAGCCCCCTTATGGTTAGCCATCTAAACGTCCAAGCCGAGTACCTACCTCCATGAGTTTACTAACTTATCTCTAACAACCTGACTTTATTTTAGAGAAAAATGAATAACCTAAAAGAAATAGACGTACATTCAGTTGTATGGAAATCGATAAAGAATGAGGGGCTTGATTTGGAATATGCCGTTCCGATACCGGCAATAGTAGCGAGAGCCCTAATGAAAGAATTAGAAGACACGTTGGAGTATTTTACCGGTGATTTTTCCAAAATAAAGTAAGTTTTTTTTATGACGTTGGCAACTTTGATATTTTTATTTAGTCTTGCAACATTTTCTTTTATACATTTTGGCGGGCTTTTTGGCGGGAAGTGGAAAAGTCATGTTGTCATTTTTGTTTTAATTTCCAAAACTTGTGTTTTCGTGTATTATAGTGTGTAATATTGGTGGAATATTAACCATTATATGGTCATAAATGTGCGTGAGTGTGGGCAATTGGAACAAAAGTGATGAAACATGATTTTCGGCTTCTCACAAGAAGTCTAGTAATTTGTCAGTAAAGTATCCGCCACTTTACTGATAGGGTTTGGGGGGGTAGAAATAAGGTAGTTATAAGGTAGATTTAAGGTAGTTATAAGGTAGAATTAAGAAAAAAAAGTAATAAAAGTATACTGATGTTAGGCTCCAAAGGGCTAGTTCCCAGGGGCCGTAAAACAAATCTTATAAAAAAAAAAAAAAAAAGAATTTTGGCGCCAAATTAAAACAAATTTGATACGATACTTACCTATTTTTGTTTTGTAGAGTTTTCGGTAAAGTTTATCCATTACCTCGACAGCAAGTGGCATACGGTGATTCGGGTATAACGTACAAGTATTCAGGAACAACAGTGCCAGCGTTGCCGTGGCCGGCTCCTGTTTTGGCTCTACGGGATTTTCTTACGCGCCTCAAAGGAGTTAAATACGATTTTGTTCTAGTTAACAGGTAATTTAATAATAGTGTCTTATCAACTAAACTCATGGTCTTTTTACTCGACTACGGCAAAGCCTTCGGTTCGTACCAAGCGTTTTGCTTCTACCTTCATCATGCGAACTGCTAAGGAATGGAACTCCTTGCCGGCTTCTTTGTTCCCCGTGGACTACAATCTGGGTGTTTTCAAGTCGAGAGTGAACAGGTACTGTCTAGGCAAGTATGCTCCATCGTAGTCCACATCGTCACTTAACATCAGGTGAGTTCGTAGTCAAATGCTTGCCTATTACTGAATACAAAAAAAAAAAAAAAAAAAAAAAACGAAGGGTTACGGTTTTAGTCTTTTTACACGACTGCCCAAAAAAAAAAAGAGTGTATATGTGTTTAGGGTTCATGTATGTATGTATGTTTGTAAGTTTGTATGTTTGTATGTGAGATTCTTTATTCCACCATAACTTATAAATGCCTGAACGGATTTCGATGTATGGGGTATCGTTAGAATCCTTACATCATTCCGGGTAACACTGGGTATATTATTTTTGAAAAAAAATCAATATGGCGGCATTATGGCTCAACTTTAATATGTGAAAAAAATTTTTTTTCTTCCATTATTACAATATGGGTATCAAATTGAAGGCCTTGATGAGCACAGTCCAAAACTGTAGAATTTATAGGCATAATTTAACATAGGTAGGGTGTACATGCAAAACAAATATATCATTTTTGGCTGCTGTCACTAAAATGCATAAAATAAAAATAAATAATTAAAAACACGACTGCCCTGCCAAAAAACGAACTAAAAAGTATAAAACAAGTGCAGTGTCATTGCAGTCGGGGGCCCTCTTAGATTAAATATGTTCCACAGAACGGTCCCCCGACTGCAATGACACTGCACTTGTTTTATACTTTTTAATTCGTTTTTTGGCAGGGGAGTCGTGTTTTTAATTTTTTTAATTATTTATTTTTTAGTCTATATGTATGTTTGTATTTATTATCCACCTACCTATATATTTTTAGTTCTTAATTTCATAATGATGTATGTAGGTGTTTTAACAAGATATTACTTGGTATATCAGTTATCTAATGAATGATAAGCAGCCAACGGTGGCTTTAAATTTACTTATGTAGGACGAATTTTCCTGATAGGTATTTCGTGCGTAAAATGTCTGACATCGTTCGTTAATACCGTCGTAAATCTTTGTTGACCGATTGTATCATGTTCCTCTTAGATACAAAAACGGTTGTGATCATATGGGTGAACACAGAGACAATGAACCCGAACTAGATCCCAATTACGCTATAGCATCGATATCTCTTGGCCAGGAGAGGCCTTTCGTGCTGAAACATAAGGACGCAAGAAAACCAGGAAAAGATAAAAAGCCAATACCTCCAGGTAAGTTTATTTCAAATCCTCGTACTTATTTATAGTGACTGAGTCATCGATGTTCCTGAGCTTGTAGAACATGTAGCGCAGCAAACGTGCTTCGTACGTGACCGTTTGTTTGGCTTTAGTGTGCGCGTCTTCCTCTTGAAAAGGGCTCTCGATGACTGTGCTCACGCGCCGCCCGTAAGTCTCGCAACCTTCAAGAAACAGTAGGCAATCTTTTATTGTGTTATCTTTGACTACGATCAAGTGTTTTGCCAGGTTCTCTAGGAATGATACGAAACAACGCTTAGCGTAAAACCAGGTGTCGGTCCCCAGTCGTTTGTTGAATGGCTCAAGAGATTTAATGACTCTTGATATTCCAAATTCGTAGTTTCCCTTCGCGCAATACAAAGTGCCAATGACTAGGTTCACGATGCAGAGATGGTAAAACTTTTTCTGAGGATCCTCGAAGATCTGCTGTTCTTCTTCCTTTTCTATCTTACGCATAATATCTTCAGCTTCCTCATTTTGTGAAGTCATTATATAAGATACACATAAATTAGCCAATACAACCGCGCTTACGTCTAGTATATTATCGTACTGCTTCTTGACGATAGGTTCATAGAAACTGGCTGCTTCCTTATATTTACTCTCTTGCATGAAAAGCACGTGAGCGACATTCAGTCGCCACACATCAGATTCGTTGCAGAATTCAACAGATTTACGAAAAATCTTCTCTACTTGTCCATAGTTCTCCATATCCCAATAGATCTTGGCTTGGGCCATGACTACAGGTATGTATCTCTCTAAAGCCTCTTCATATTCCACCACGGCTTTCTTAACTTGGTCGTTATCACCTTGAGAGCGACTCTCTTGCACGACTTTAGTTAACTTCCTTAATTGTTCTGCATGTTTGGAAGCTATGTCTTCATACTTCTGAAATGCCTCTTCTGGAGAAGTTTGGCTAGTAATTATAGCGTCCAAGAAATCATACAAATATGGGGTCAAATACTTATAAGTGAATTGAGCATTTTCAGCCAATACATCGGCAGCTAAATCGTAGTACTCGAACTTACAATACAATAGTAGTAAATTTGCGAACGTCTCCGGTGGGAACGGATCTTGTTGGAGAAGAAAATGAAGTTTTTCGAAACCGTCTGTCGGTTTGATATCAATTGACGTCAGAGCTATGTTATGCAATGTTACTGCGTCTAATTCGTGTTCATGCCTGGGGGGCATGTCGCTCAAGGCCTCCCGCGACGCTTCGATATTTTTCAGTTGGTATTCGATTGCGGCTTTGAGATTAAAAACTTCAGTGAGTGCAGTCTCATGTAATGTGAGAGTATTTCCCACGGATTTCACTTCAGAAGTTTCCGCTTGCATTCCTACGGCTAACTCTGGATGATCGCGTATTCCTTTCTCTATCACCAAAGTTATATGTTTCAGAGATTGCGGGTATTCTTTTAGCTTAAAGTAACAAAGTGCAATGTTGTAATGAAGATGAGCGTTAAATCCTAACACATTGAGACTTCTTGAAAACTTTTGTAAGGCTTCTTCATATTGATTCTCTTTATACAGCAGACACCCGAGATTTATATCTTTGTCAGAATCCTCTTGAGGATACGAATCTACAAGGCCCTTAGCAGTAATAGTATCCTCTTCTCCATATTTTATGGCTGATTGCAGTTTAACCACTTTCCGTTCTAGCTCTGGTGCCGATATTTGCATCGTCACTTTGTAGGCTTCATCGTACATGGACGCTTCGTACAGTGCCTGGGCAAAGTAGAGTTTGTACTCGGGCACGTCCGGATGCATAGCTGTCAATTGTTCATAGCAGTTCGCAGCTTCCACGAACGATTGAGTTCTGAAGTGGCAGTACCCAAGGAGTGATAGGCCAGCACGATTCGGGTTGAAATTGATAGCATCATTTAGAGCCTTAATTGCGTCGTCATATCTCGCTTCTTTTATCTGTAATCAGAGCAAAGGGCGTGTTACGAAACCTATCGTTACGTGATAATAATAAATGAGTTCTAAAGCAATAAAGACGTCTCTTCAACGATTGCTCTATCCAAGTAAATAGATTACCTACTTATTCAAATCACAAGTGGAACATGAAAGGACGATTGTTATAACATGCCGCTAACAAGTGTTCCTTCATCGTTTATCGGTTCGATAGCGGCGCGCTGTGATAAGTTTACGCTTGGATGTCCTTTCATGGCTGAAAATAGGTTATCTAAGTGTTTGTTGTGAACATGGCGGCCATCCTGGAACCCAATGGCCTCCTACGGGATGATGGTAAGAGGCCCGACGGCATGACCCTTGTTCCTTGGAAGATGGGACGGCCACTTGTTTGGGACGCAACTTGTGTCGATACTCTGGCGCCGTCGCATCTTCCGGCGACAGCCGCTGAGGCTGGCGGGGCTGCTCTCTCTGCAGAGTGCCTCAAACGCCGCAAATATGGTTCCCTGAGCGCAGGCTACATATTTGAGGCGTTTGGGGTAGAAACGTTGGGTCCGTGGGGGCCTGGGGCCCACCGGATCTATAAAGAGATCTCCAAACGTCTAGTGGAGACTTTGGGCGACCAGAGCGCTGGCAACTATTTAGGCCAACATATCAGCATTGCAATCCAACGCGGCAATGCTGCCAGCGTTCTGGGCACCCTGCCGCCCGACATCGGAGGGGGATTGTTGGGTGATTTTTATTAGTAGATAGTTAGGTTATTTTTTCTTTTTATTATTTTGTTTATTTAGGTTAGTGTGTAAATATTTTCCTTAACTTAGCCGTTCGCCGTGTATTTGTCATCAACAAGAGACGTTCCTTTGTCTAGAACTTGAGATATCATGCTGTTATTGTCGTGTTCATTGAATGTTATAAAATAAACAATTTCAAGGCCAATATGTATATTCTTGGACTTTGGGTCCTCTCATCTATTCTTCGCTGAAGAAAGAGAAGTAATTGCACCAGTCCGCCTAAGCACAGAATAGGTATTTAATAGTAGGTGTAAGTACCTACTCAACGTTTATAAGGCCGAAAGTGGGGGTGCTCGTAGACATACCAACCTAAAATACATTGTTCGTTACAGAATTAACGCCGCCGCCTACCATAAATTTCCGAAATCATCTACACACTAGAATTAATAAACATACACTTCTAGAATTTATTAATCCTAAATTGGGTTGAACACAGAATGCTATCTTTTTGGCCGTTAATCTAATCTTTGGCTCGTTAAACGAATGCGGGTACGTGCGCTAAATGCACGTTACATTCGTTATCTAGGTAGGTACTTATAACGAAACGCGCAGATTATTTTCGTTTCAATTTGTTTTGCGAATTTTTCAGCCTTGAAACCTACTTCCTTGATAGAATTCATGGGTTCGGCCGATTTATGTCATAGATATCAATTTGATTGAGTTAGAAGTTACCTAACTTATCGTTCAAAATTGCGGAATTATTTTGTTATATCATCGTCTAATCGTAATTGTGAAGGTTGTTGCTTGTTGTTTTGAACTCTCAAGTTTAATTTTGTAATGGCCAGTTATGGGTGCTTTAGTCACTGGTTGTAGCCTTGGATCCAATCCTTGGACCATACCTCCTGCGTCGCCAGCAAGTAAGTATGCACTAGGTACCTACCCAGGTACACTTTCAAGCCTAATAATCTGAAGAAATTGGATAATCGTCGTTGAGGACTGCCCTAAACATCATCCGATTATTAGGATAGGATCGCAAGGTGTAGATTTGGCCTTACCAAACTCTTTGGCCCCCTATGTTTGGCCCTTTCTCAAACACTGGTGGGTACCTGGTCAGTCGCTTTTGGGCTGGGTTTGGAATCTGTCAACTGTGTATTGAAATTTAACAAATATTGTCCTTACCATGGTATAAATGGTCTTCGTGTACTGACCATCTTTTATTTGCAAATAATCCATAGTTTATTACGCCGATTTCTACTTTGGCCAGTGTTGGCGTTTTATTGTCATAGCAACAATAGATAGCGAGCGATAGACACTGATTAAGGATTAGTGACGTTCCTAGACAAAAAGGATTTATTTAACTTTATAGGTATATTCCCGTGATTCAAGAATATATTATTATTTTACAGTTAAAATAAATTTGGAGCACGGCAGCGTTTTAATAATGAACCCGCCGACGAACGAACTATGGTACCATTCACTACCGACTCGGAAGAAACTATTAGATGCAAGAATTAATCTAACTTTTAGGAAGATGCGAGCAATATAGACGCAAGAAACAGTCTATAATATAGTCTAAGATAGTAGAAACAATAAACATTGTGCTTATTAGTCAGGCTGAATGAGATCAGAATGCCTTGTCAGTATTATCGTAACATTAAAAAAATGCCTGTTCTGTCACTGTCATTCATTTGTCAAAAAATGCTTTGTTGTGTGTGTGTGAAAAGCATTCTGAAAAGGTGAAAAGTGTTTTTATTTTCCTGTAATATCATTAAAACATTCCACAGGATCTAGTCGTCATTAAAATATCAAAGGTGAGCATTTACTATTCAAATCTATCCATATACATGTATAACGACGAGTATAGCCTTCGATTCACATTCATTTGGTTATCAGATACTGAAGTAGGAACCTTTTCATGATAAGGCCCACTATATATCGGTGGGAATCGTTGAACGGCCACCGTTAACGCTCCACATTGAAATGAACACTGTATCACGCATAAAGTCACGATTCATATTCGTAAACTGCCAAACATGGGCTGAATTTAACATTACCGTCGTTCACGGGAGACTATTCGAGTGCAGAGCGCTAAAAGTTGATTAAATTGTCGATCAAATACTTTAAAAAGCGTTGTGAGTAACGCAGGGGAAGTTAGATTAGTGGTGGAAAGTGAAATTAGTAGGAGTTAAGATGTGGTACGGGCCGAATTTGCAGAGATCGTACAAGTATATGATTGTGGCGTCCAAGATGCCGTCCCTGCGGATAGACCAGAACGACTTGAAGTGCAAGAATGGCTGTGATTACTATGGCAACCCACAGTGGCAAGGCTTTTGCTCCAAATGTCACAGGGAACAGATGCAGAGGCAAAGGAAAGCTGGTGAGAATTTGATAACTATATTTTGATCATTCTACCTATGTAGAGCATGGCATAGATTCACACAATGTTGTTGATTCTATTGGTACACAAACTAATCTTGTCTAAACTAACTGTATTGCCATCCTTGTCATGGTCGTCACATGTAAGCAAGACATAAATGCTTTGAGAAGTGCCATAATTAGTTGTGATTTGTTGACAACAGAATATACATAGGTAAATGTTATAATAAAATTGGTGCTGATGTCTACTACAATAGGTATATTCCTGTATTGCTCATTTATTATGACTGTGAAATGGATGGTGCCCTTAGTTTGGCTTCCAACAGAATTAGCACCATTGTCTACTAAAATGTTATATGCAAATTGATTTCCATATTTCTTTGTTACAATGCTATTGTTATCGCTACTGGAAGAAACTTGGTATTTTCAATACAATTCTGTTATATATGGAAATGAAAATAGAAGCTTTTATTTTTTTTTGTAAAACAGAAAAACCTTTTTTCAATACTTATTTTTAATTTAATAAATATTATCTCTTTTTCATTGGGCAGCCATTAAATATATTATTTATTTACATAATGGATTATTATGCCATCTTCATATTCATCAATATATTGTTGCCTACTGCTGGATATCCTTCCAATGTACATGTCATTATGTTTTCAACTAAGTTTCTGGGAATTCCCATTTGGTTCTGATTCCCTATTCTCTACTAATCCTAAAAGTCTCGATGTGTGTCTAATTCAGTTTGATTATATGAACTTCACCTTACCCTGGGTTTATCACTGATAATCGTAATATTTTTTTACAAAATGATAATAGTGATGTATGATTGAACCTTCAAGGTAACTTGAGTAGCACTTAGGTGCGGCCACTAGTACTGTGATAAGTACTTGCTTGTAAAAATGGTCTGTGTCCATGACTTTGCACTAATCATTGTCATTCGATTATTGATTTATCCTCCTCTTTCCTACTTTTTACTTCTGATGTGCTTGGCTGGGTCCACTATTACACATTGTGGAATGCAAAATAAATGAATATAAATTAATATTTTTATCAATGTAGTTTATTCAGGGCAAAAAATTGGCCTACATAAATTAATCAATACTGTGCCCTATATTGCAATAAGCTTGCCCCATATTAAATTGGAACTGAAAATATGGACAGCGAAATTAGCGTACACTACAGTAAACCTCTGTCTTGCCCTTCGGGGAATCCCGGTGTGATGATAAAAAATACATTACAAATTATTACCTTTAATTAATTTTTTTCTTTAATAAGTCCAATATGACTCTGGATTACTATTATATCTCGGAATGCATAGCTTTGTTAGTACTTGTATGCAGGATGGGCCACTCGACTCGGCACACGAGCGCGCTAAGTACGCGTGTACACAATCATCATGGATGGTTCTATGCATATAAAGGCAATATAAGCATAGTACACATGTTAAAAATATTACATGTGTACTTATGATTCATGAAATGGCCTGATATATATTGATTGAGTATACTCTCGGCTGTGGACAGATATATATACTATAATATATACATAATATACTATAATGATATGAGCCATAACAGTTGGTTTTAAGCATTGTTTTGGCAATGCTGATTATCACATCAATATACTGCTACTGTCTGCGGTACGCAAATTGATTGCTGTTTGCTAATTTGGAGAAGTTTTAGGTTTATTTTTCACGCGCACTGCTGAAAGTGAATCCTATTTTATTTTTGGTTTCTCTTTTATTCGATGAAGCACACTGCTATGGTACAAGCCCATTATTAGATCAGGGTTTGAAGTGATAATTACCTTTGATTGATAAATATAACCAAAAATGTGTTGCCATTGTGTCCAAAGCAAAAATAAAGATTCTTAGTATGTGGCTGACTATCTATTTGATAAATTTCATGATAATCTTGATAATTTCGAATCCTGTATTAGATGGTAACCTGTTCTATTTGTAGCAAGGTGCACCTCAGGCAGTTAGGATCGTATTAATAAGTGCATCTCAAGGTTGAGAGAGGAGGTCATCAATCTTAAGATGTAATTTTGACATCAACTTAAAAATAATTTAATGTATGGAACATCTGTCAAAAACATCTTCTGAAGTTCGAGCTCAATCTTGAGATCGATTTATTAATACGGGCCTTAATGCTTCAACAGAGAAAGCCTCGTCCGCGACGCTGCCAAAGCCCGACACAAAACAGAAGAACCCTGAACGCGGGCTGAAGCTCACTTCCCACTCGTCCTTCTCCAAGTTTGAGGAGAAGCGGCTCCGGCAGAGCGAAACACTGAAGAAAGCTACCCTGCTGAAGTTTAGCGTGTTCAAGAAAAGTAGCACAGGTAATACAACCTCATTTGTCTAGTCACTAAAAAGCGCGATTGGGCCTTGTGTCATCACAGCCACTGCGAGCAAACTTCACTAGTAATTTGGTCATAACTTCGTAAAATTTTGTTGTAGAAGACAAATTTTTGCACTGTATCTTATGGATTTATTAGCTCTATACATCTGCATTCCCAACTAAATTCGTTACGGATCCTCATAACCTACCTTTATGATATAGACGGGATCCGATCGGGACGGGACGGGACGGGACGGGACCTTCATACTTAATATAGCGTGCAAAATACGTCCGCCTAGACACATGTGAAACAAGTTGTTAGCGCTTTCGTCGGCGATGTGACATAGTTTGCCAATTAGCCAAGTTTTAAAGTGCCAAGCGTATAACGTATCTATAGTACGTTTTTTTATACTTGTCCTATTTGGTAAGCAAAGATGGCGTCCAGCGGGGCGATTGCGTAACTTTTTTGTCAATGTTTCAATTGGTTTCGTTCATCCTGTGTCAATTATATACGAAACCAATTGAAACATTGACAAAAGGTTACGCAATCGCCCCGCTGGACGCCATCTTTGCTTACCAAATAGGACAAGTATAAAAAAACGTACTATACACAGATATGCATTTCATCAAAACCTAACCGCCAAATTTATAAAGATTTTAACCAGTTTACAATGGTTTTACAAGGCATTTCTAGGAACAAAAATAATATGTAATGCCACTGTTAGTCATAATCATTCTACAGGGTTATTGGAAAACAATACAGAATTACATAATGAATACAGTCCTACAGTCCAGTGATATACAAAATAATGAATACAGTCCTGCAAGGTTGTTAGTGTTTTTCCAATAACCTTGTATAAATGTCTGTGTAAACCGCTGTATTATGTGTAGACGAGCAGGAGCACACGCCGGAGAAGCGTCCGTCCGAGTTCAAGATCCCGGGCGCAGTGAACGAGGGCATGAAGTGCGAGCTGCGCGTGCGCTTCCCCGCGCTGCCGCCGCCCGCCGACCGCGACGCGCGCGTGTTCGTGCACTCCTTCATCACGGACGTCATCAAGTGCGCCAACGTGATGACAGTGGATGAGCTCTCCGAGAGGGTGCAGCGGCAGTATCAGGTTGGTTGGCTTTCTATTTATTGGCCAATGTTGGTGCAGATTATGTTGGTACACTAACTAAACTTGACGGAGCTGTATTGCCATGCTTTTCATGCTCGTAACGTATGAGTAAAGCCCGCCACATACATACGGAATTTTAAAGAATTGCGTTTCGAAATATCGAATCTGTGAAATTCCGAACGCAGTAAATCCATCCAAGTGTATGGACGTATCGCGTTCGGAAACCCCGATTCGATATTTCGAAACGGAATTCCGTACGGAAATTCCGTATGTATGTGGCGGGCCTAAGACAGAATTCATTTTTGATGTGTCGAATTAAGTTTTGTGATTTAACGCGAGGACGTAAAATTCTCGTGTAAAAATACGCAAGAATGTTTACAAGTGTAGTATTAAAAAAAATGTAATTTAAACACATTTTACATTAGCCAGAACATAACATACAAAAACCAACGGTTTAGAAATAATAGTTCGGTCTCAGAGTTGTGTATTATCTATGTGTGATTGTTTCAGCGTTTCCTGAAACACATGGACACGTCGCCGCACTTCGCGAATATCGACGCGGACACCAAGGAGCTGCTAATAGACTTCGTCGAGAAGCACGCCATGACGTATTTACACGAGTGAGTAAATAATAATCATATTAGTCCTTTTAACGTCCTACACCTGGGCACGGGCCTCCCCTCAATGCGAGGGGGAATTAATCATATCAAAGCAATGATTCGCACATAGATTTCGAAAAATCCAGAGTTGTTAGGTGGGGTTTTTAAACCCTGGATCCTTAAGCCGGCAAGATGCGCGCTTAGTCTACCTATTGTTTGTTTTTATTTAAATTGTATTGCCTATGAGCTGTGTCAAAAAAGTTTTTTTTTTAAATTTATTTTTTTATAGAACTGCGGTGGCAAGAAGCGTTACCGTAGCCTTTAGATGCTTACAATACCAAAGGCATTGCTCGCACATTGCCAACCTGAAGGGGAGTGGGATGGAGGGAGGCGAAGGGGGGGGGGGGGTTTCGGCTCTCTCACTCATCGCACGAAACGCAGCTGTAATAGCTGCTTTACGCCGATCTTTTGTGAGAGGGTGGTACTACCCCGGTCGAGCCAGCCCGTTTATGAGCTGTAGTCAATTGGCTACAGCTTGGCTCTACCAACTGGTCTTTCATTTTTTTTTTTTTTTATGTTGGGCAGACTGCCGTCGGTGGTGTTCTCGCCGAGCGGCACGGACGACGAGCGGCTGGACCGCGGCATGTCGGAGCGCATCCAGCAGCTGGGCTGGGTCGGCGCCGCGCAGCTCGAGTGCCGGCTCGACCGCGCCAGCCCGGAGTGCCGACACCTGCTCTACAAGGCTATTAGCGGTCAGTTAACACCACGAACGTAAATACATACTGGACTGTTCACTACTGCACAAAAAACGAGCCGAGCGAGAGGCCCTAGTTGGGACCGTGTCCCTCTCATTTCGAGTTGCCATGCCAAAATAATATTATCGTTGGGTAGTGATTGTTAGTTTTTAAATCAAGCAAATAAATTAATTTAGAATTTATCGTGACTATTGTTAATATGTTAAACAATAGTCACGATAAATAATAAATTAATTTATTTGCTTGATTAAAAACTAACAATCACTACCCAACGATAATATTATTTTGGCATGGCAACTCGAAATGAGAGGGACACGGTCCCAACTAGGGCCTCTCGCTCGGCTCGTTTTTTCTGTCTAAGAATTGTCAAGGTATAATAGACCTTAAGGCAGCAGAATAAAATGGAATTTCTTCTTAACCAAAAACTCAAGTAATAGATCCTTCTTTATACATTTGTGGTTAACACATCACACCTAATATCCATCAGCACTTCTCATTTCCGTATTTCCCTGCGACATATTATAATGTTATAGACACACTAGCTTTTCCCCGCGACTTTGTCCGGTTAGAATTAAAATTTAAAAAAAATCGGATTTCTGATCCCGGATCCCGTTTACTGGATCCAGTAGCTCGGATATCCCGGATCCCAAAAAATATAGCCTATGTTACTCGGGGATAATTTAGCATTCTAATGGGGAAAGAATTTTTGAAATCATAAATAAATAAATATAACGTCACCACTTTTATCCCCATTCGGGGGTAGTCAGAGGCTTGAGTGACCATACACCACCACATTGTGGAGGTATTAAGTCAACTCAAAGCCCACGTTTCACCAGATAGAACCTAACGTGGCAAGTGGTGCACCTTGTCGCCGTGTATACAGGAACTGACTATTACCTAATCCCGAGGGATAGGTAGGTTTCCTCACGATGTTTTCCCTCACTGTAAGCGAACTGTAAATAATGCACATAGATGAAAATTCATCCCTTGATGCATGCCCCACCGGGGGTCGAACCTGGGACCTTCTGATTGCTAGCCCAACGTGTTCGCCCCTAGGCTACAGTCGCTACACACAATTTTTTTTTTTATTTTTTTTTTCTTAATTAATAATTCCAATAGCCCAACTCCCCGCTTCGTTCCACACCCGTTCAGGTCGGCAACGTGCGAGCAATGCCTTTGCCTATTGCGAGCATCTATAGGCTACGGTGCCTGCTTAACATCAGGCGGGCCGTACGCTTGTTTGCCACCTCAGTCTCAGAAAATAAAATAAAAATAAATTGATTCGCTATATGAACGTGAATTTTTTTAAATGTTATTCAAAAACGTTACAAGTTTTGATGTTTTATATTATTTTATGGTCTGGATATTTTGTTTTATGGTTTATGCAGAGCTGCTGGGCATGGACCGCGCCGCGTCGCCGGGCGGCAAGCTGGCGCGCGTGCGGCGCTGCTGCCGCCACGTGCTGCGGCTGTGCGGCGCCGGCGCGGGCGCACAGCCCGCCTCCGCCGACGACCTGCTGCCCGCGCTCATCTTCACCGTCAGTACCACACACCGCACATACACCACTTCACCGCCAGACCAATATCACAACACATCATTTACCACAACTATCTTTAAACAAAATTGAAGTGTCTGTTTTTAATGTCACAATAACATGTATATACGGTACTTATAACCACCGACCCCAAATACTCGATAACACACCATCACACCTGATTTCCCGAAGGGTAGACAGAGGTGGTAATAGAAATATTATTTCAGGCTTTTTAGTGCTACAGCAGGGCACAGCAAAAGTAATAAGTAGGAGAGAGGAAGATAATGTTGAAAAATATTTTAAATATGTAGTATTTTAATCATAAGTTGCCGTTGTTTTGATAATTGTCTCCCGCTTTGCAACAGAGGTAATTGGATAATCGTCCGATTCCTCCTATCCTTTCTTTGGATTAAATTCGTGCGGATTTCACAACAACAACTTAGCTTTCGAGGATTAAACCTTATATCTGTTTGTCAACAGGTGTTAAAAGCGAACCCACCTCGCTTAGTCAGCAATATAAACTTCGTGACGCGGTTCTGCAACGCGCAGCGGCTCATGACGGGCGAGGGCGGCTACTACTTCACTAACTTGGTAATTACTGATTTGTTTTATTATTACGCATTGTGATTGGTCTATGGAAAATAATAATGGGCTGTGATTGGTTGATCGTTAATCTTATACACCTTTTAAAGCGATATGTTGCGGAAAGTATTGTCATAGAATGCGGCGTTTATTTATTCCTATTATTTAGTATTTATTCCTTTGAATTAGGGTTGATATGATAGGGTTAGATGAAGTCATATTTCCTGGTAGACCTTTTAGCGATTATGACATGGTTGAGCCGCAAGTAGATGAATGTTAGATTTTTGTATAAAATTGTATTCAAGTAATAATTTATTGATATTGTTGGCAGTGTTGTGCGGTATCGTTCATCGAGAATCTCACGGCGGAGTCCCTTAGCATGGATAAGAAGGAGTTCGACTGTTACATGGCAATGCCGGCCTCCATCGGAGGCAGCTCTTGGGTAAGTCTTACTGCTTTACAAAATCTGCTTATAATGCATTACTAATATCAATAATGCGTTTATGAAATACCAACTTAACACAACACATTTTTTTTAATAATTAATATTTCGTTTTGCACACACCAGGCGGCAGCACTGTCGTTGTGCGGCGCGGCGCGCGAAGCTGACGAGCAGCGTGCGCTCGCGCAGCGGCTGCTCGACCACACGCAGGAGATCCACACGCGAGCTGAACTACTCGCTAACAACGCCGAGACCTTTGAGGTACTTTATTTATATATCTGTTTAATATACACACTTAGCCTGAAGTGTGTAAGTACCTAAGGTTTTTATTTTTGCCAACAGGAACAAATAGCCAAGAAAGTACAAGATGTTCTAGCGAAAACACCGCTCGAAATAAAACCTCGCAGGGAACTGCCTCGCATCGGCAAATTTAAGGAGATCACCACAGAGCCGCTCATCGACTTGCACGCGAACATTCCCGAACTAGAACCGGAGCAAGCGCAACCGGAACCAAAAGTAACAATTCCAGAAATACCGAGAGAACCCAGTGTTACCGTACAATCCGAGGATGAACCTAAATTGAACATTCTAGGGTTCGAAGTGATAGACAAGCCGTCGCCATCGAAATCTCCACTACATGTCGATCAAACCTGGGATCTCAAGCATACCAGCTCCCTTGAGTTATTAACGCCTTCACCGTTAGGATTCACGCCTTTCGACTCCCGATCCATCGACGAAATAATGACCCCAGACGACTTCGGAACGGACCACCTCGCGCCCGGTTTGAGCAATATCAACTACGATATAGACCTATCAGATTTCAGCGGAGATAACAGCATAGCCGAAGACGCGCCGAAATCCGAAGCAAAGGACCCGTTCAGTCCTGAAGTTTTGAAGAAAACATTTGATCCGTTCGCGCCACAAACCTCACGAGACCCGTACAGCACCGTTTTGGACACATTCGATGAGTTCAGCTTAGTAGATAGACATAAGGAGACAGACCCATTTGAAGTTGTCCACAGAAATAAGGACCCATTCAGTCCAGTCCAATCTAAAGTGGACTTTGGTCCATTTAGTCCTGAAAGAAAGCCAACTTCCATCTTAGACGACAACGAGTCGCCAACCTCTGCATGCTTGCTGCCCTCGCCGTTACAACCGCAAAATAGCTCGAAACAAACTTAACTAGTGTTTGACTAAAGGTAGATCTAAAACCAAATTGGTTGGTGCTAAATGAAGTTGAGAGTTAATTATTTGGTCCTTGTTTATGTGTTATTTATTTAAATCCTAATGTAAGTTGTCTCTGTTGAATAATAAATGTCCATAGAAAATTATGATTCTTTTATTATTAATTGATAAGCAATTCCGAATCCAAAATATGGGGATTTAGAAAAAAAAAACTTCTGTTTATATACCTACTGTCACATTAAGAAAAACTTTTAGATTATAACCACCAAATTTATAGATTATACAATGGTTTTACGAAGCCTTTCTAGGAACAAGTGATTTGCAATGCCTGTGTAAGTCCATCGTAACTTTCTATGGTAACAGTCCAACATAAACTGAGCTCTCTTAATAATGGATGTCAGTAATAAAGAGAGCTACAATGTACTGGTGACTGTACAGTAGTTTTACGTTGCAAAACAAAATGCATCGCACTAGGTGTTAAAACTCCAAATGGCACAGGTCAGGGACACAGCCACTGACGGTAGCTGTCGCGACGTCTGGTTAGCGAGTGGCATCACGCTGTGTGGCGAATCGTGTAAACAAATATGCAAGTGACCTGCATTTATGAAAAACTGCCCGTAAAAAAAACTATACTATACATTACAAAATTTATTTCAACTAGAATTTCTCATAAAATTTCATCAGTTGTATTCTTACTTAGTTATAATCGTGCCCGGTCGGCGCGACAGCTGAAAACTGAGAAACGTGGCACAAACGAGGCAATTAAAACTACCAATTAAGTAACATGAGTTTTATAAATAATACGAATCTAATATAAATGGATGACCGATACCTCAAATGTTAACCATAACAGTTGCAAAGTAGAAAACAATATAAATCTGGTAATCTTGAGCTATTTATTGTTATCTATAAACAAACTTAAGTGGAGCTAAGACTACATTGGCGAGAGAACAAACTAGCCTCTGATTGTTCAGCTTGTGAAATAGATGTGGCAAGTTCATCAATGAGCAGGTATTCCGAAAACGTTTTGGAATGTACACTTTGTATGGCAAAGCTATGGACGTAATGACAAAAAATAAAAACTATTTACATAATAAATATACTCTTTGCATACAACTTGCAAGTACAGGGAACGGTCTGGTTTGAAGTACACAATCAACATCTGCGCTATTTGGTCGCCCGCCATTGCAAGTTCATTTTAAATACAACTTAACATAACAACAAAGACTAATGGTGTGATGAGTGTTCTCTGATGACATTATCTGACATGACCTGAAGAGCATTACTTGCGCAAGGCAGTATATTGCAAGGATGAATAAGCCCTGCAACTTTTTACGAAACATTGTAGGACATTGATCTCTAATATATAGGGAATAGGACAAATTTTTGAATCCTAAATTATTTATGGTGCAGCTGCATACTCACAACCTCGACTATAAATATTTCCTTTAACACAGTTCTTCTAGAACTTTAGTGTAAAATTTACATGCAATTGCTAACTTTTGAACCAAATCAAGTTGGCACTAACTGTGAGAACATATGGCTTGTTTGTGCAAACAGAACGGTATTGTTACATATTGTTGAAGGCCAAAATAACAGCTTCGAAACATTTTGCCGTTATCTTCTAGGTACAATGCACGATAACTATCATATCTCATGCATAAGGGTTGGTGGGTCTACCAACTTGTGACCTTATAACTTATAACTTCAGTTGGTACAGCACACTAAGTCCACAAAGCAATATCACTCAAAATTCTTAACATCAAATGTTTTTACGCTTCTATATACATATTATGATTATTATGATTAAAATGTTATGTTAGTACAAATTTGTTCAATGTTTGGAATAAAATAATCACTTTCTCTGGTGAGATGTCATAATTTCTTTATACTCTACGTTCACAAGGCAATTCTAAAGTGAATAATTCAGTATTCACTAAAAGAATTTAAACTTTCAGACTACTTAAACTCTAAAATTGAACACACATTTACAAAGTAATGAGAAATAATAAAAAGATTATTTTTGGCTTACTCTGATGTTGATTATTCAATAAATTCAATATAAAATTATGTCAAGACAATATTACTTTCAAACAGCACAAACTGTAATAAAAATATAAATTCACTTGAATCAATGCAATGTCTGTTTTGTTGAACTGTAATCAACCATAATAATTGTGATCTACTGTGGTACTCTTTCATTACATGAAAATATAGTTATATTATTGACAGCCCGTGAGAAGTTACTCAGTTCTGTGCTATATATCGACAATGTGGTAATAATTAGGCAATGGATATTGTGACGTTTATACCCAGGTTCCCATTATCTGCAAATAGTTGTGCAAGAGATGTGTCAAACACGAGGCAGTCAGAATTCATGATGGCAGAGGAGACTCCTTCATGAATGGAGCGCGGCATGGCCTCCCACGTGAGCCTCCTGCGGTGCCCATTCAGCTCCAATCTGTATGCAAAGTTCTCCGCTTCCTTACGAGATCCTATTAGTTGCACTATAGCAAAGAATTGCTGATGCCCATCAAACTTTTCTTGTTTCTCAAGGACTAACATAAAGTGGTGATTAAAACAAGACTGCATCATCACCCAGTCGACAGCTCCGGGGAGATTTATATCTGTAGCAAGGAACACTATATCCTCACCTTGGAGTGTGGTAATACTTTTGTGTGACATCATGAGGTGCGGCATAACTTGATCAAGTCCACCCTGCCACTTGCACGATGCCCCGGGGCACGGGCACGAATAAGGCCTGAATTCACAAGCCTCTTCATGCTCGGCCTTCTCGGTGTGCACCAGGGTGACGGTGCAGCCGGTGTTGGAGTGCTTGCAGGGGAACATGACATTGCTGGCTACCTTCTCCATGGCGAGGTTGCGTATGTTTCCGAGCGGGCCGCGGCACGTGGGGCAGCACGACAGCTTGGGCCGGCAGCTGGAGCACACGAGGTGCCCGCTCTGGCACTGCAGGATCGGCGGCAGCACATAGTCGAAGCACACCGGACACTCGAACAGGGAAGCTAGGTCCGCTGACATGGCGGTGGGGGCGTTCACGAGAGCGGGCACCCCCGGGACAGAACAACTGGAACCGCTAGCTCCGCGCCGCTTGTTGTTTGTGCTCATGTCACCGTCACGCGCGCATAAAACCCGAAGTTCCGAGTTCGACGACGAGCCCCCGCTAATTCATTTGTAGCCTTCTACCGCTGATCCTTTCCTCCTAGAGGTCGCAGACAAGTAAGTTTCCATCACCGTTCTTGAGGCCAATGTTATTTAGTACATACGACGTGACTGAGGTGAAACGACCGTGGAATTCAGTCAGGTTGATTTTGATCAGTCCTCTTGAAACGCTAATAATTTATTACATTTCTAATTCATTGGGCTTGAATAAAATCAATTAATTGCGAATGTTCTAGTTCATCACAAAAGGACGAAATTCGTCGTAAATTCTAATGACGGCCAATCGAACAAAACTCACCAGCCAAAACTCGCGACTAGAGATGTACCGAGTCAGGTCGACTCGAGTGTTTTCCCGAATACTTATGGTGCGTTCCATTCACTGTTAATTTTGTTATTTTCGTCCACAAAAAGTGTTAAAAACGATAATAATGATCACTTTCAGTACAAGTTGGTGCGAGTGGAACGAGATTTGTGATCGAAAATAACGAAAATTACAAAATTAACAGTGAGTGGAACGCACCATTAGTAAGTACTCACATACTCGATTATTCAGAATGTACGATTCGGATACACGGTGTTCAAATACGGGTTCCGAGTACTTTACGGTATTCGAATCCTAAGTCGGGTACCCAAATTGTGACCTTATTTATGACTTAGTCTATTTTTATTGTGAAGTAACTAATTACGAACGAGCAGCAACACGTATGAACTTGTGCTACCTTTAGCCGGCCGCCGGACGAAACAATATCAAGAATACTTATGTAGTTTGATTTCTAGAATGTTTTGCTTTGGAGTTGTTCATAAAATGTATTTTTCAGTTGTTTTGAAGCGGTATTCTATTGTACCTTAACGATAAACGCGTTAATATTTACCAACCACACATTTTCCCCAGTTTTAATGTTTGATGTTGTGACAATCGTTTCTCCCTTTGAGCTCCCTACAAAAGAAAATTATTAAATTGACTGACTGACTTCGTTCAAAAAGAATCAAGTCCTATTAAGTTCTGGAGCACTCATACAAGTATTCGAGTATCTGTCCGAGTCCTCCGACTCGAGTACTGGCTCGATTATTTTTTAACGAGTACTAGAAAACTCGAATACCAAACATAGCCGATTCGGTACATCACTGCTCGCGACAACTCGGATGACATGACAGTGACGTGCATGACAGACAGACAGACAGATAGTTTTTTTTTTTTTTTATAAGATTAGTTTTACGGCCCCTGGGAACTAGCCCTTTGGAGCCTAACATCAGTATACATATTACATTTTTTCTTAATTCTACCTTATAACTACCTTAAATCTACCTTATAACTACCTTATTTCTACCCCCCCAAACCCTATCAGTAAAGTGGCGGATACTTTACTGACAAATTACTAGACTTCTTGGGAGAAGCCGAAAATCATGTTTCATCACTTTTGTTCCAATTGCCCACACTCACGCACATTTATGACCATATAATGGTTAATATTCCACCAATATTACACATTATAATACACGAAAACACAAGTTTTGGAAATTAAAACAAAAATCACAACATGACTTTTCCACTTCCCGCCAAAAAGCCAACAGACAGATAGAAACAAGCAGGGTTGCCAGGACTCATATACTAAAATCCCCTAAAACTTCAGTTTGTCGAACCTATTATTCCTATCATTCCAGCCAGCAAAAGCAATGTGGAACAAAATAAACTAGGGATTGATGGAAATGATTGCTACTTTTAACAATATGTATTTTTATTACGTGGAATTATATTTCTTTTTTCTATTTCCCTTTTTAATTGTACGAAAATATTTTTTATATCCACCTTATAAAATCTCAAAAAAATATGATATAACCGGTAATTGGGGATATTTTTCACAAATTGGCGGGACCGGTGATATGGCATCGTGACGTCACTAGTGTGTCACTCACATGTCACGGCATGTCACCAATCCATGAATTCCATGAACGTAATACCATTGAGCAGGACTGTGGACTACAAACTTTATTTTCCATTCATTCATTCAAAAATAAACCTTATCTGACGGACTTAACGCCCACGATGCACGCTTTATAAAAACCGGTCCCAGCCAGATACCTATAACTGCGCCTTCTTTCCCTTTCTAACAGTACAACCTTTTTTTTTTTTTTTTTTTTTTATAAGATTAGTTTTACGGCCCCTGGGAACTAGCCCTTTGGAGCCTAACATCAGTATACTTTTATTAAAAATTTTTCTTAATTCTACCTTATAACTACCTTAAATCTACCTTATAACTACCTTATTTCTACCCCCCCAAACCCTATCAGTAAAGTGGCGGATACTTTACTGACAAATTACTAGACTTCTTGTGAGAAGCCGAAAATCATGTTTCATCACTTTTGTTCCAATTGCCCACACTCACGCACATTTATGATCATATAATGGTTAATATTCCACCAATATTACACACTATAATACACAAAACACAAGTTTTGGAAATTAAAACAAAAATGACAACATGACTTTTCCACTTCCCGCCAAAAAGCCCCCAGTACAACCTTTCAACCCTTGTGTTGCCAGTTAATATTTATTCGATCACCTTAAACTTGGTACATTTTCATGTTAAGAATAATAAACAATAAAGTCGATTAATGAAATACCTATGGTAAAGTATAAGAATATCCTAAGATTAAAATTTCAAATATAGGTAAATAAATATCTGGAAATAAGTACTTACCTTCTTTAATAGTTCGCTTGTAATTGTCAGGGGGCCTACTCGCTTACAAACGAAAACGAAATTTCGGACGAAAATCGCGTATTTCCTACTACGTTTCTCATTGATTCCGACATTTCTTACGTACGAAAATTGTTTAACGTTTAGATTCGACGACGACGAAGACGTCAAACAATTTTCGTTCGTAAGAAATGTCGAAATCAATGAGAAACGTAGTAGGTAATACGCGAATTTCGTCCGCAATATCGTTTTCGTTTGTAAGCGAGTAGGCGCCCAGTTCCGTGATGTCTATAGGAATCGTAGCAGAAATAAAATTAAAAACTTGAAACACAGAACGTCAATTTGCGTGACACACGACATTTTCAGCTAATTTTAAATCTAGAGGATTGTGCTGAATTTTCTCATAAAAATGGGTAGAATATGCGTAATGGAAGGGTGTAAAAGCGAATATTATCCGAATTAAGGATTATCTTAACATAGGTAAGTGGGTAACTATGTTTTCCACGTTAAGTACATTTTAGATGTTCGGGTGACATAAATTTCGCTAGTAAAAAGGACTATAATATAAATCTTATTATGTGTCTGTGTTAACTGAGGAATATCGTCCACGGGAACTGTTTGCAGCGATAAAGTCGCGCTTTTCGTTGCCGCACGACTACATCGCTACTTTTTGAAGTCGGTCGCATTTGCAACGCACGACAGACCACACGCTGGTAAAACGCGACGCTCACGCCGCGTTGTGACGGCTCGCCGGGCTCGCACATGGCGTTCGCGTCGTTCACACGCTCGAGGAACGCGCACGTCTAGGGCCAGATTAACCCTTTCAGGCAATGTAATTCTCGGGGCCCCTTTCCTTTACCCTTTTGTTACTTTTTAATAGTACATTACTGCCACGGTCTGTAATGAGTGTGTTGCTGGGCGCGTTGTTGATGGCCCAAAGCGCGGCGCAGCGCAGCTCCAGGCCTCCACAGCACGGTCAGCATTGCAACCCTTGATGGACAATATAAAATAAAGGCCGAGACCGATGGTTTGTCGATTGAAATTGTTTGCAATTGGGACGACTTTTGACTTTACACTTCCCGATTACTCCTAAGCAATAAAAAACAAAAAAACAATTTTGTCTTTTACAGATCCCAGGCGTGTAAATTGGTTACAACAAATACCTATTGGCTACAGAAAAATTACCCAAAATTCCGTCATATACAGCAAGCATTTTAAGCCGACAGATTATGTCCCTAATTTAACACAACGAGTTTTAAAGGAAAATGCCCTGCCCTCACTGTACCTTTTCGTTAGCACAAAGGACAATGGGCAAAAATGGTCCAAATGTCCACCACTTCCGAGACCTACGTCACTCGATGGACCACTATATACTGAGTAACTTTTGCAAAGGCAGTTCAACAAAATAGGCTGTCAGTAAAAAAAATATGAGTAGTTTAAAAAAATATTTTAATTTTTTTATTTCACACTTAGTGTTATGTCTTATACATTATTTTCGAAAGGCAACAATATAAATACACTTTTTAACATTAAATAAAAATAAATAAGCTGTCAGAAAGCAAAAATGCCGTGAAACATATTTTATTATTATTTTTGTTACCTGATGATAAGTGAAAAAGTAAGGTAACGCATAGAAGGTACCTGCTTATTTATTTTATAGAAGCGCTTGTTGTTCACTTTTCATCAGGTAACAAAAATAATAATAAAATATTTTTCACGGCATTTTTTGCTTTCTGACAGCTTATTTTATTTTTATTTAATGTTAGTAAGAGTATTTATATTGTTGCTTTTCGAAAAAAATGTATAAACATAATACTAAGGGTGAAAGAATTTTTTTTTTTAACTACCCATATCTTTTACTGACAGCTTATTTTGTTGAACTGTCTTTGTAAAAGTTACTCGGTATTTAGTGGTCTATCGGGTTACGTAGGTCTCGTCAGTGGTGGATATTTGGACAAAGTCCCATACAATTTTGCCCATTGTCCTTTAATTTTGTCTTATGGTCTAATTAGTTAGATATTCTTAGGGTACCGTACCTAATAAGGAAAAAAACTAAACCCTAATATGATAACTTTGTTGTCCGTCTGTCTGTCTCTATGTCCGTCGGTCACAACTTGCACAGCCCAAATCAAACATAACATGTTAACAGTAGTAGGTACCTTTTATAGCATAGAAAAAGAGTAAGTATAGGAAAGATAAGTATAGGAAAAACCATAGATATGGAGAGCCTAGAAAACGTCCAAGCGTGTGAAGTGTCATGTTACTTTATATTACAAAGTGGCAAAATCTACGATCTTAAATACTATTTTGTATCTCCATTTGGGTTGTCAAGATACAGACAGGCACTCGCGTAGTTTGGCCACCGCAGACTAATTTATTGTACCTACTCATGTTTTTATGAAAATAAACATCCCTTTCCTTATTTTCCTATCATAACAATCTTGGAACAATATAACGTTTTCACCAGATAGCCATGGGGACGTTCTCCAAATGTCAAAATATTATGGTCACTCATGTTGGCAAAGGAAACAACGTTCAGTGTGGTATATCGCTGTCGGCTTCACTTTTGCTGGCAAGTCATCATTCCAGGTGTGTAAACGTAAAAATTCTTTGATGAATTCAAACTCGCAATTATCTATGGCAATTAATTATATTATAGCAACATGAATGGAAGGTAACTGCCTGACATTTTTTTATTAGTCGCGCTGCGCGCACCACCCAACGTCGCGGCGCGCGCGCCTGCTCACGTCAAATAGCCGCGTCCACTTGTTTCTAACAACAGAGTAATCTCCGAAACGACTGGACCAATTTTGACGGGACTTTCACTGGCAGATAGCTGATGGTACAAGGAGTAACATAGGCTTAACTTTTATTTTAGAAAAATAATTATGCTTCCCGTAGAACACAAAAACCACGGGAAATTTCCCGTGGTTTTTGACACGCGGGGTTAAATGCGGGTAATCTTTTTCAAAAATTTACGCGTACAAGTCGCGGGCACAGCTAGTACTTACTTAGGTATATAAAAATACATAGGCAGGTAAGTAAGTGTAACTGAAATAAGCTATTTTGTTAAAAGTAGGTAGGTAAATTAAAATGATGAAAAAAATAATTTGTTCAACTGAGCAGCACTTCGAGAATCGGTCGTATCGTAGTAAGTACCTACCTATTTTGTGAATGTGGAATTTCCACAATACATTTGGTGCGTGCAGATGCCTCGCTAACCCCGCGGAGCACTCATGTCTATGCGTTCCGACGTCAAAACTGAGTGCTCCGGGCGCGGCATGTGCCTGCCCCCTAGCCAAGTGTCTTCATCTACAAGCATTTCTACAAATCGCTACGCATGTATGAAAATGATCTTACAAGTCTATAAGTAGATCACGTGACTTATGTCATCTCCATACATGAAGCGTAGCGATATGTAGAAACGCTTGTAGCCAAAGCCACTTGGCTAGAGCGGCTGATGTAGTCGCCATTGGTATTGGGTATTATCGTCAATTATTCTCGTAACTCCGCTGTCGCAAGCATGTTCTCTTTCTTTTATCTCTTCTTGTAAATGTCTGAATTATCTTCGAGATAGGCGCACCATTCGTAAGATGCATGATTGTTCTGATATGAGAAATTGATAACGTCAGCGCCAATACACGTAGTTTTTTAAAAGTAAATAGCGTAGGTACTGGACTATTCATTTTATATATATATATATATATATATAACGTCACGACTTTTATCCCCATTCGGGGGTAGTCAGAGGCTTGAGTGGCCATACACCACCACATAGTGGAGGTATTAACCAACTCAAAGCCCACGTTTCACCAGATAGTCAGAAGAACCCAACGTGACAGGTGGTGAACCTTGTCGCCTTGTTGTATTCCTTTTATGTGATTATAAGATAGCAAACAAGCGTACGGTCCGCCTGACGTTGACCTGTTACCGTAGCCTATAGATGCTTGCAATACCAGTCATCGCTCGCGAATATGAACGGGAGTGGAACAGAGGGAGGGGAAGGGAGATATTATTTATTACTAGCTTCAGTCCGAGAACCCGTCCGCGCATAATTAAAAAAAAAAGCCTATGTGCTATTCCAGACTATAATCTATCTCTGTGCCAAATTTCATCCAGATCAGTTCAGCCGTTCTGGCGTGATTGAGTAACAAACATCCATCCATACATTCAAACTTTCACATTTATAATATTAGTGGGATGGGATGGGATTATTCTAGATTATTGTCTTTTGAATGTGTGATGTGCGCCAACCCACATGGGATAAGCTTGGCGTAGGTGCTATGGCCGGAATCCCTAGGAAGTGTGCCCGGTACCTACAGTCAGCAACATAAGTAAGTAGGTACCTACGTAGTTATCTTTTTTATTCCTAAAAGAAACCCTTAAAATCTGTGCAGCAGAATAAAATTACCTATCTACGTTGTGGTTACGAAATTATGTCATTTTTCAGTTCCAAAGTTATTGTAGACTTATTAGGGACCTGGGGGCTTACCACCACCTTCTTATAGCAGTTTCGTTTTAACGTTTCAGCGACTTTTTGTGCAATGACGTTTCTTATTGTCATGACAATAAGGTACGTCATTGCACAAAAAGTCGCTGAAACGTTAAAACGTTCCTGTAATTGAAGCGCTATAAGAGTTCGTGGTAAGCCTCCTGTACCTAGACCACCACCGCTTATAGCAGTATTATTTTAACCTTACATCGACTTTTTGTAATTTGATGTCCCTTATTGTCATGACAATAAGGGTCATGACATTACAAAAGTCGCTGCCAGGTTAAAATAATACTGCAATAAGAGGTGGTAGTAGGGCCCCTGAATTTATTTAATTAAGTCCGTTTTATTATTGTATAGTAATAATAAGTTATTGTGCGTACGAAAACGTACCAACTCTACCTACTTACTTATCTTGCCTAGCTGTATCGCGTGCGGCTGAAGGAAAAATAAAAAAAAAACCAGTCTATGGAAAGCGCTGATCTCGAATGCACGCGGCACTGCGCGTGGCGCGAAATTAAAATTGATAACAGAATTTGTGATCGGAGTTAATATTTGTGTGTGTTATTGTTATTGGGATTTTATTGTTGTGGACATTTTGGTGGAATTAATTTCAGGTTGGTAGTATTTAATTGTATTTTTAATTATTAAATTGTTTCGTATCTTGCAACTCGACAATTAATTTTTTGTGGGATTGTTATGTGTTACATTACTTAATTTACATTTTGTTTTTTTTTCTTGCCGCTTATAGTAGATTATTCTTTTACCCCAAAAAAATAGTTTTCCGTTTTCCCTATAAGTATCTACTCAGTTAAATGATTGTTTATTAATAATATAGTTTTTCCATAAACATAGACAAATACCTATAAAAATACAGAAGTTTATTATTTTTCGTAGGTCTCTTTTCCATCATTTATTTTTGAATTTTAATAATAATTGCCGTTTGAATTCGCGAAATTATAGCAAAGCTCGAGGGGGGTCAAGGGTTTCCCTTAGTGTTTATAAAATGTAGGCAACCACATCATCATAAATCACAACTTGCATCTTTGGAATTTTCAGAAAAAAACCCCTTCATTTTCACTCAATCACTCAAGGTTCGCGCGGTTGGATGCGCACGATCAACGCAACGCAATTACTTAATAATATAACCAAAAACATTATCTAAAATAACTTCGGTTATAACATCTTGCATTTTGTATGTCTGTGGTATCGAAGCTCCGGAATGGATGAACCAATTTTCATATTATTTATACTTACTGCGAGATTGTACTAGCCTCGTTCTAGCCAACGATCTGTGATCGATAGTGTCCTAGTGGTTTGATCAGAGGTTTTACCATCTGCAAGACATCTTGCTGTTACACTATAACGCTTGTATTCCCGGGGTGCGATTACGGGTACTGTATTGCACCCACGTTTTTAAAATCATCATTCCTATTTATTTACTTACCTGTCTTTTTATATTATATAAAAGTTCATTGACCTAGGTACAACAGTGATAGGTTGATGACGAATTGTCCCTTAAAGGCTTAAACCAACCATTACTTGGGATCTCTAACTCTGACCGCCTTTATAGAGATTTTTAGCTAGTTTACAATGGATTTACAAATCATTTCTAGGATCAAAAGTGATTTGTAATGCCAGTGTAAGTCCATTATAACTAAATTTTATTTTTTCTCTAACTCTTAGTTTTACAAAGGATTATGAGCATGTTTCAGAATCGTCAGAAACTTTTATCCACCAAATAAATATGGCATTTCGACAGTTTTTCCATACAACAGTTAAAACGCCGTATTTATTTGGTGGATAAGTGTGATCCGATTCTGAAACAGGCAATGTAACTCTTATTACACCACTTAAATTAGGCTTATGGAGTAACAACTAGTGTACACTTACTTTTACACTTAAAAACAAGCCTACATCGATAAACTGACGTCAGATAATAAATACGGATTGTCTTATCAAGACGTAACAGAATTGTATAGCTAGACCTACTCGTGTTAGATGGGCTATGGGCGGATAAGTAAAAACACATAGTGCGATAGAGAATTAAATATATTATTAAAATAGAAAAACGAGACATCGTTCATGTAGTGAAAAAACAAAGTGAAGATCATTGACAGGTTCCATAGAGTTTTAAAAAACAACACTAGCCCTTAAAACGAAATAACCTAGAAATGAACTTATAATGCTTTTCCCTAGCTAAAGCTTTTGTCAGTACATCTGCTAACATCTCTTCAGTGCTAATATAACGTATACACATAAGTTTCTTATCTATTAGATCCCTAATGAAGTGATGTCTAATATCGATGTGTTTTGTTCTCGAATGAGATATTAAATTGTTACATAATTTTTGTGCAGACTGATTGTCGTTATACAGAATAACGTTGCATATGACACCCATACACTCAGCGACAAAAGTCTTAAGGAACATAGCTTCCTTACTAGAATCAGACATCGCCATGTACTCCGCCTCGGTACTGGAAAGAGCAACAGTTCGCTGTTTGCGACTTTCCCACGATACTAATGAGTTCCCTAGGCTAAATACATATCCAGTATATGACTTACGATCGAGCATGTCTGCGCCCCAATCAGCATCCGCAAAACCCGTAATCAACATTTCACCTTTCTCAAAGACTAGGCTATAATCCATAGTACCTTTTAGGTATCTAAGAACTCTTTTTGCACATTTCCAATGAGTCTCCGAGTAGCAGTTATTAAATTGACTTAAATAACTTACACAGTGCGCAATATCCGGTCTGGAGCACACCGCCAAATACATCAGACAGCCAATAAGACTTCTATAATCAAAATTATAAGTATTTACACTCTCCTCCCGTTGTAATTTTAATCCAACTTCCATAGGAGTCTGTGCTGGTTTACTGTCTGACATTTTAAACTTATCCAAAAATTTACGGATATGATTTGACTGATCCAGTTTGAAGGAATGATCACTGGTTTTCGTAATCTTCATGCCCAAAATATAACTAGCATGACCTAGATCCTTCATCTCAAAGCTGGCCATGAGTTGTTTCTTGATCACGTCCTTCTTTCGAGATGATTTTAATGAAAATAACATGATATCGTCGACATACAGAGCAATAATGATCATTTCATCATCCTGATTATAAACATAAACACATGGTTCTGAAGATAACCTCTTGAACTTCAATCCGTTGGTTAAAACATCATTTATTCTGTCATACCATGCCTTCGCAGACTGTTTAAGACCATAAATTGCTTTATTCAACTTATATACCTTCCTCTTGGTATCTTTTGCAATAAAACCTTCCGGTTGTTCCATGTATACAGACTCTTCTAGATTTCCATTTAAAAATGCAGTTTTTACATCTAGATGTTCAATTGTCATTCCATATTGAGCAGCCAGAGCCAGTAGTATTCTTAACGTTGAATATCTAACAACTGGTGAGAAAGTTTCGTAGTAGTCAACTCCATACTTCTGAGTATATCCCTTTGCTACTAAACGAGCTTTATATTTGAGTAACTCACCATTAGGGCCTCTTTTCTTAGTAAGCACCCATTTACATTTTACAGGTTTATGACCTTCAGGCAAATCGACTAATGTCCAACACTTATTTGTTTGAAAGGAGTTATATTCGTCTTGTATAGCTTCTTTCCAGTGCTCCGCTTCAGGGCTCAGCATCGCTTCCTTGACAGATCTGGGAATATCGTCCTCCATCATAATTTCTGTAAGTCCAGCGAATCCAGATTCCGTTTCAGCGTCTTCGAAGGATGACAGCATTGAATCTTCACTGCTGCTGGAGTTTTCTGGAACGTAAGTATGGTCCGACGGATCATCTGTACATTCTGATTCCACTGTCTCATCCAGACTGAATATAGTTCGTCGGCGAGGGTTTGTTGTGTCATCAGAATTTAATTCACCATCAGAAGAACCTGACTGAGGAGAAGATTCTGAAGATTCAGCATCTCCATTGCCATTAGTCGGACTAGATGAACTCTCCAACAAAATCATTGTGTCTCCGTTATCATCATGTGACACACCCTTATTCAGAAATGTATCCTCTAAGAATGTAACATGTCTTGCCTGTTTACATTTCTTTGGATATTTAGGATCTATAAGCCTATAGCCTTTACTATCATCGCAATATCCAACGAAAATATATTCCTTGCTTCTAGGATCCAATTTCCTACAATTTTCATCTATAGCATATGCTATACAGCCAAATATACGTAAAAAGTTTAGATCTACCTTCTTGGAAGTCCATTTTTCCTCAGGTATCACTCCTTTTACAGCTTTTGTAGGTACACGATTTTTCAGGTAAACCGCCGTATTAGCAGCTTCAGCCCAAAAACGTTTATCCAATCCTGAATGTTGAAGCATGCAACGAGTTTTGTCCATAATGGTTCGATTAGCTCTCTCCGCTACACCATTCTGTTGACTGCAGTGAGGAATTGTAGTCTGATGTCTAATCCCGCAGCTCATCAGATAATTCTGAAAAACAGTACTCATGTATTCACCACCGTTATCACTTCGCAATACTTTTATTTTCATTTCCGTTTCATTTTCAACGCGAGCTTTGAATAATTTAAATTTTTCAAAAACTTCACATTTTGTTTTTAGAAAATAAATAAAAGTTTTCCTAGAAAAATCGTCAATAAATGTTACAAAATATCGTAGACCATTAAGTGACGCTTGCTGCATAGGACCACACACATCCGTGTGTACTAGCCCTAATATCTTATCAGCTCTAGTATGACTTTCCTTCGGAAATGGCAGTCTAGTTTGCTTTCCAAGAATGCAACTAACACAAGCTTTAAAAGACGCATTATCGTATTATATCCAATGCTCATACCTTTTAATTGCTTCATACTTCGCGCGTTAAGATGCCCAAGCCGCCTGTGCCAAGTTTCTTGTGACACATCGGTGACTCCGGATGCAGTCGCTTGCTCCTTCTTATTAGAAACCTGTTTTGTGGACAAAGTCATAACCTTGCTCTCCCCATATACAGATGGAGTACATGGCGCATCTTCCGCTACAAGAACAGCCTCACCTACCTGATCTAGTAAATAGACACCATTGAAATGCCTAGCTATAGCAACAACTTCCTTACCATCGCACACTTTACATAAGTCCCGTTGAAATGTTACAGTAAAACCTTTACTTGTCATAGAACTAACCGACAGTAGATTGACAGCTAGCCCTGGTACATATAACACTTCACTTACAGTCCTTATAGTGTTCTGTAAAGAAAGTTTTACGTTTCCCTTGCCTGATGATAGCAATTGCTCTCCGCTTGCTATCTTTACAGCAACAGGTGTCCCAGATACAAAATCATGCATAATATTTTTGTTATTACACATATGGTTGGTAGCTCCTGAATCCACATACCAAATATCGTTGTGTAAGTTGACCGACAAAGCACAAAACAAAGACTTCTTATTTTGGTCATTGCTTTTAGTTTTATCCGTGCATTGCTTATAGCTGTGACCTGGCTTGTTACACTTTTTACAGCGAAATGCCTTCCACTTAGTCTTCTTGACAGCTAATGCCGAACTCGTACCTGTGTCATCTTTCTCAATCCTTCTTTGGTACTCCTGAGTCAATCTAGACCTCACGGACTCAGTCGTGAGTTTTTCTGAACAGTTCTCCAAGGTCATGATGAGTGGGTCGTAGTCTGCGGATAAACCACTAAGCATGACTACGGCTAGAAAATCATCTTCCACTCCGGCACCTATAGCCTGCAGCTGCTGTCCTATTTCTGTTATTTTGCATAAATAAGACTGCATGTCCGGAAATCCTGTCACTTTGAGGCTAAAAAGTGTGCGTAGCAAACCTAAGCGCCTGCTTAGGCCCTTTCCTTCGTACACCTTCTCCAAATTTTTCCACGCCTCGTGAGCAGTTTTCGCATCTCTTATATGCGGTAACACTCCCGGCTGCACTAAAAGACAAATCCGTGCCAAAGCTTTACGTTGAACCTTGATATCTGCCGCTTCTTTGGTCTCCACCGCATCCCACAGGTCTTCGTGTAGCAATAACATTTTTACCAAAAATTTCCATGTGCTGTAGTCTTCAGCTCCACAGAGTTTATCAATCATGACCCGAGAAAAATTTTGATCGGCCATGACGGAAAAAACAAAATCGCTATTCTGTGAAAAAATATTAATTTTACGAAAATAAACTGGGGATAACTATGAAATCTTTCTGACCCGCGTATTTACATACTGGGCCCATAACCAGATGGGCTATGGGCGGATAAGTAAAAACACATAGTGCGATAGAGAATTAAATATATTATTAAAATAGAAAAACGAGACATCGTTCATGTAGTGAAAAAACAAAGTGAAGATCATTGACAGGTTCCATAGAGTTTTAAAAAACAACAGTGTTTTCATTTGTGCGTGACTAATAGGCATACTGTAGCTTGGGCTGAATGAGACCATTTTTCACTTGGCGTGACTGTTTTTCATGTGTCGTCATAATTTTACTTTTACTCACTCTTACTTTCAACGAACTATAAGGGGCTATTCACACGGGCAACTTTTGCGGCAACTGGCAACTCGCAGCGAGCTGTTTACATATAAAACAATCGCGGCAACTGTTGCTGCAACTGGCAACCTTTAACAAAAAACCATTAAAAAGTTGATAGTTTCTTCAACTAAAGTTGCTCCGTGTGCCTAAACGAACTATGTTGACAGTGAGGATCGACCATCTGAAAAAAAGTCGCTATTCATGTCTGTATGTGTGACCGCTTTGTTCTTCTAAACTACGCAACGGATTTTGATGCCGTTTTACTCTATATGTTGGTATTAAATTATACTTAATTAAATTTATAAATAGTAGAATTATGATGTCTTATCGGTGTCGCTCGTGTAGATCTTAGGAGACTTATTTCATCACCTTTCGTATAATGAACACAGAGATAGGTATATAACATGTCTTAACTCTATGAAAGAACAGCTTAAAATGATTGACAGATCCGTTGGCACTTTCGCAAGCGATAGAGACAATAATAGGTCCGGTTATTGAGAAAAGGACAAGGACAACACGTAGAGATATATTTCATTTCATTTTTTTGTATAAATAAACAAAGTAGAGCCAAGTTGTAGCCAATTGACTGCAGCTCATATACGGGCTGGCTCGACCGGGAGGGTAACACCCTCTCACAGAAGATCGGCGTTAAGTAGCTATTGCATGTGCGTTTTGTACGATGAGTGAGAGAGCTGGATGTCCAATTCCCCCCTCCCCTCACCGGAGTGAGGGGGGGTCCCACAGACGAGGGGAGTGGGACGGAGTCCGGAATACTATCACACCATATGATGGACTTGCACTGGAATTACGAAACGAATCACTTTTGTTCCTAGAAATGCTTTGTAAACTGGCTTAAATCTCTATAAATTTGGCGATATATATGTTATCAGTGTTTTAGATAGGGGTGAGATAGTATAGTCCACGTCCTGATTCCCACGACTAACTTAGATTTGATACTTGAAGCCTTTACAATGGTTTACAAAGCATTGCTAGGAACAAAAGTGATTTGTAACGCCATTGTAAGTCCATCATAACTTTCTATAAATTTGGGGGTTTATTTAAGGTAATAGCCGGGTACCCTAGTAATTTTTTGAGAATCATCAAATCAATATATTTTATCTCTGCTACCCCTCTTACCTACCACAATCAAAATTTTTCGTACAGAAATTGTTGGGCGTCTCATCAAAATGAAGCTACCCACGGAAAATTAGCTTGATACTAATAAAACAAAATGCACTAGGGAACCCGGACTATAAGGTTCATGAGTGGCCACCACGTACCGGAAAACGCAGAGTGGGTAGGCCCCCACAGTCAAGTTGGACCGACGACCTATGAAGCTCGCGGGAAACCGCTGGATGCAAGTGGCACAGGACCGGTCGTTGTGGATAACCTTGGGGGAGGCCTATGTCCAACATTGGACGTCTTTTGTCTGAAATTATGATGATGATGAAGCACCTTAAATTCGGAGTAATTACAATAATTTTGGTAACAGGGGGGTTACTCCGAAATACGTCGCTGACGGATCGTCCGAAGTACGGATTCGATTTACGATCAAAACGATGTCAAATCGTAGAGAAAAACGAAAGAAGAAATGTCAAATCACGACAATCCGTCAGCCGAAACGTTAGGTTCGTATTTCGGAGTAGGCCAGCAGCATGCACAGGTGGTCGGCCTTTCGCCTTGTGTGCTGTACTGAGCCTCTATTATATGCAAATGTGGGACCCGCCCCCTAATTCTTGTACCAGATGAAGGCTCACGTTCCACGGAGAGTGCTTGAATGTTGCTTAATGTAGGTTATGTCGACCTACTTATAAGACACAGCATAATTTAATATGTAGTACTAGACATATTGAATTATGCTGTACTTACTTTTTAGGGTTCCGTACCCAAAGGGTGCCAACGGGACCCTATTACTAAGCCTACGCTGTCCGTCTGTCTGTCTGTCTGTCTGTCCGTCTGTCTGTCAGCGGGCTGTATCTCACGAACCGTAATAGCTAGAGACTTGAAATTTTCACAGAATGTTATTTTCTAAAAATAAAAAAAAGTTTAAAAATAAAGAGGGTCCCCATACAATAAACTTGATATTTTTGACGTTTTTATTCACGGTGGTACGAAACCCTTTATGTGCGAGTCCGAAACGCACTTAGCCGGTTTTTTATTGTATGGTTAGTGGCCAGCGTGGTGTCAGAGTTGTTCAAGCCGCCCGAAGGCCTCTAACATGGCTTTACGACAGCTGACTAGATCACAACAACCGGGTCCGACGTTTTAATAGTCGATCCGGATGTTGGCTATACAGCCAGGTCAGTCTTATTCTATGGTCGTTCTCATCCTCGCTAACATAATATCTGGATTTTTTTAATTTCATGTCCGCATGTTCGTGGGAAATACTACTTCTATTGTATAGAGGGAATATATCTTTCGAAAGATGTGTGGAGTTCGCCAGCCAACCTAGGCTGGGACCGGCGTGGTGGACTAGAGACCAAAATTCCACTCACTTTGAGTTTTTTTTTTTTTTTTTTTAACGTCACGACTTTTATCCCCATTTGGGGAGTACTTTGAGTATAATCGGGATAATAATGGGTAGATGCTCAGTATAATGGGGATATTGAATATTACGTGGTGGGATCCATATTCCATATGCACCACTGAGAAATATAGGAGTTGTCAATGAAAATCTGCCTTACCTTTCGCGCAATACCTGTGCGATAGTGTAAAATAAATGTTACGGTATTGTATAATAATATATGTGATTACGTAATAAGATTAATTACGGTAATCATCTGCGTTATTATTGTTAAGTATAGTATAATTAACCACAAAATAATGTTATCGATATCCATAATTGTAAATGATTAATTTTATAATTATTAATTCATGTAACTTTGGTAGTTACGTATTTTCTAAAAACAGTATTTCAGAGAGGGCTTGGTACCAGACGATGTAATAATAATATAATTACAGGATGAGCTAGGGAATACCTCGTTCAATGATTCAACCCTGGATACTCCAGGGTTTCAGTCGAACAGGGCCTTGCCACTGCCTGGCTAATGACTACATTTAGATTTCAGATTACGTGCGCCGCACCAGGGTTACCGCTATTAGGTGCTTAATGCCACTCCCTCTAAATAGTTTAGATAATGACTGAAGTCGTAGCGTAGTGTCGTCATTTTCAGTACCTTTGTTGGACAAGAGAGGTGGTAGAGTCAAGCTGTAGCCAATTGGCAGCTCATAAACGGGCTGGCTCGACCGGGGTAGTACCACCCTCTCACAGAAGATCGGCGTAAAGCAGCTATTACAGCTGCGTTTCGTTCGATGAGTGAGAGAGCCGTAAGCCCACCCCCCCCTCCCCCTCCCTCCATCCCAGTCCCCTTCAGGTCGGCAATGTGCGAGCAATGCCTTTGGTATTGTAAGCATCTATAGGCTACGGTAACTGCTTAACATCAGGCGGGCCGTACGCTTATTTGCCACCGCAGTCCTATATATATAAAAAAAACAAGAATAAATAAATAACGCCAGACTAACACATCAAGTGCATGGTCCCAAACTAAGCAATGCTTGTACTATGGCTAATGGACTGGGAGGGATCCCTGTGACATACAGACAAGGGTAAAATACGAAAATGTCGCTTCCAAGATTTGTCTCTGCTGGGAATCGAATCCGCAAGACTTTGTGCTCTTGTTACAGATGATATTATACATATACATACATACATATACATGGAGTTTGAGGAGGAAAAAAAACTATATTAGGTATGTTAATTTATTTCCAAAAATAAGTACGTAGCACAGCATTCAAAGATTTTCTTGATAAATCGCCTGCTTGAGCCGGGTATCGAACCGTTCCAATCAATACTGTATGTTTAGGATACCGATCGAAAGAATCGATGATAAGGATTTTCTAAATAAAATAGTACCAACTTACACATCTTATCTATATCTTATCTATGGTCACATTCCGTTGCTGTTTTGAAAATGTACACAATTTTACTTTTTCTATTGAAACCATTGATCTTGCCGGCTCTTCTTAATGGAAGCAACATTACGAACCGTAACTTTGACTATAATTATAATGAAATCGAAATTGAACTGAATCTTATAGATAATGATTTTCTGTTTGAGTCCCAACAGTAATCACAGCAATTTGTGAAGTCATTTAATGATTAGGTATAGTATACAATTTTTACTGTTAAGATGTAAAATGCTGATATTCATGTAGGTAAACACTGTTACCTTGATTAGTATTGAAATTCTTAATTCCAATTAACGGACGGAACGGGAAAACTATTTTCCCGTTCATAAATTTCTAAATTAAATTAAGCGAATAAAGTCATGATGAAACTGGTGAGTCAATGTCCCGGATTTCGCTATGCCATACTAGACTACTATTTCCTAGGTTCAGGGGGCTTACCACCGCCTCTTATAGCAGTTTTATTTTAACGTTTCAGCGGCCATTTGTGCAATGACGTTTCTTATTGTCATGACAATAAGGTACGTCATTGCACAAAAAGACGCTGAATCGTTAAAACGTTCCTGTAATTGAATCGCAATAAGAGGTCGTGGTAAGCTCCCTGGCAGTGTTATTGGAATAGGTTACAAAAAACGTTGTATTATTTTATGGTCCCTCCTATCATTGCAATCACAAGACTTGTGCCAGCGCACTACTATATGCAGGGAAATTCACACATCTGTTATCGCACTCGCAATTCGACAAACAACTTAAAGGTATTTTGATGCGTAGGTAGGTACCATTCACTAGAAGATGACCCATATTGGCAATACTGACATGTTTCAACATTATTTCCGCGCCTGACTGAGCTGTACTGTGTCCATGTGCTCCGTTTACTACTACTATTTTGACAGTCACATGTTTTTGTGTCTCCTTCTTTCTTGCTAATGTGCTTGGTTACAAAATATTTGCTGTAAACTAACCCCCAAATTCTTAGAAAGTTATGGCCGACTTGCAGTGGAATTACAAATCACATTTGTTCCTAAAAATGCTTTTCAAAACTATTGTAAACTGGCTAAAATAGCTATTAAGGGGCGGGTATATGTATAGGCAATGATTTATTAAGTTACAAATCTCATTGTGTATAGGTATTTATTTATTTGTAACTTGGAAAAACACCAGATCTTAAATTCAGTGGTGGGAACGATGTACTTAGGGCCTCTGCAGAATTAAATTATATTATTATCACTGTAGGAGATATCTCTATCGTATACATACATTTATATTAAGTTCTGACATTTATTATGTTTACAGTTTGATAACATTGTCGACTATGAATCAGCAGGTAAAGTTATCAGTAAGATACCTCGTAAAATATGACTTACTGGGTACATACCTACAACGTCATAGCTTCATAGCTTAGCTAGGTGTAAGGGCCTCCGCAGACTAGCTACTTTTAGCATCGGCGATCGGCGATTTTGATGCTGCGTCTCGCTCGTTCGCGCTCGAAGAAACGCGACGCAGCATCGATACGTCACAAAATCGCCGGTCGCCGATGCTAAAAGTAGCTAGTCTGCGGAGGCCCTTACACCTAGCTAAGCTATGAAGCTATGAAGTTGTAGGTATGTACCCAGTAAGTCATATTTTACGAGGTATCTTACTGATAACTTTACCTGCTGATTCATAGTCGACAATGTTATCAAACTGTAAACATAATAAATGTCAGAACTTAATATAAATGTATGTATACGATAGAGATATCTCCTACAGTGATAATAATATAATTAGAACATTTCCACTAACCTAATGATTTACCCAAACAGCCTTGAGAGTTTGGCATCGAACTAGAAATAATAAATAAATGATAAATGTGTGCAATGAATATCTATTGCTTTTTATTTTAAACCAAAGATCATGAATCTCATGCAGTATTGGAAGATGTTATACCTACCGACAGGACTATTTAATAAATGAATAAAATAAATATCGCCAGTCTTAAACACCAACTGTATGGTCCCAAACTAAGCAACGCTTGTACTATGGGTACCGTACAATGGACTGGGGGCGATCCCAGTGACACCCAGACCAGTGCAAATTACGAAAAAGCCGGACCCGCAACCACAGGATGCATGAGTCGATGCCTACGCTCGAACTACTGCGCCAAGCGGTTGTTACATTTCATTTATTATAGGCTTAGGTATATGGTACTGTCCGTTCACAGTTATTTTACCTCTGACGTTCCTCATTTTATATTTGTAAAACGTAAAGTCAGCCTTTAAACTTGGCCTTTGAGACCATGAACTGTAGATTAGGCTATATTCTACAGACTATGACTTATAAAAACCTAAAATCGGCTACGTTTTTCTAAAATAAATAAATAAGGTAAATGTCAGAAGTAAAATAACTGTGAACGGACTGTACTTACCTATTTTTTATTTGATTACATGGTTGAATGCTACAGCCGAATCAAGCGAAGATTAGAAAAGCCTCCGCGGAAGTTCCAAGAACAGCCGGCCTGCAATGCAGTAGCGTATTAGTAAATATTGTCTCCGCCGATCTCATATTTCCGTCGTCTCTTCGTATTAGACGGGCTTCCTGTCGCGAATCAAAGGTAATTGCGTCACGGCCATATCTCGTTACGTCAGTAAACATTAATACTGTTAATTAATTTATTTTAAACTAGCTGTGTCGTATGGGATGGCCTATTTTTATTTGTGTGTTGTCTTGTCATTTGGAATATAGGTCTGGAAGCACAAAAAACTATTATTTTTCGTTATGCTCTTGGCAGAGTGGTCGTGGTCGTGGTCGTGTTCGTGTTCGTGGTCGCAACACGCTTGACGACCCGTTTCTTAACGCACTGCTGCCTTTCTGGTGCACCCATCAAAGTGACCATTAATTATTGCGGCCTTAACTTGTACGGTCGACGGCAGAGATATGAACGTAGATAAATTTTGGTTTCCGCGAGGACGCACCAACTAGATGGAGCTGCGCACTGATAAAATGCGGCAACTGATTCTACTCCGAAGTCGGTGTATTTCAGTACTTCTGACTGCAATGTATGAAACTGACGTGCCGCGCGGCGATAATAAGTTGCCGTTTTTTTGGTTTTTGATAGTAAAGCGGTGTCTGATTAAAGCGCGCGCGAAACTCTAATAAATCTATGAAGTTGTACTTGTAGGCACTTATTAAAAGTCTATGGTCAACGCAGAAGACCGCGAGAGAAGAAAGGGTTTCAGTATCGTCAGACAACAGAACTTTTATCCACCAAATAAATATAATATTCTATGAAAAACTGTTCATCATCATCATCATCTTCTCAGCCGAAAGACGTCCACTGCTGGACATAGGCCTCCCCCAAGGTTCGCCATAATGACCGGTCTTGCGCTGCCCGCATCCAGCGGATTCCCGCGACCTTCACCAGGTCATCGGTCCACCTTGTGGGAGGCCTACCCACGCTCTCTTTCCAGTGCGCGGCCGCCACTCGAGAAGTTTTCGGCCCCATCGGCCATCCGTTCTACGAGCAATGTGCCCTGCCCACTGCCACTTAAGTTTTGCAATCCTACGGGCTATGTCGGTTACCTTGGTCCTTCTGCGTATCTCCTCATTCCTGATTTGATCTCGCAGAGAAACTTCGAGCATAGCCCTCTCCATTGCCCTTTGGGTGAGTTTGAGCCTGAAACTGTTAAATCTTCAAAATTAGTGGATTTAAACACAATCTAATTTTATTTTAGGTCTTGTTAACTTTTAAGTTATCAGATGGTTCTAAACAGGCCCTAAATAAAATTACAGCACACGAATCAAGAGAAATTCAGATTTCTTTACAAACTCAAAAACTGCTGGATGGATTTTATCTTACGAAGCTAAATGCAGGTTAATTGTCTGAACTCCACAATGGGTGTAATCATTAACGTCTAATGAAACATTTTATCATTCTGGGCGTGCGATGCATTGCTATGTTTTAAAGGGACAGCCCTTAACCTTATTAAAGGTACTAACTAAAGGTCTTCGGACTTGATCAAGTCCTTTAGGTTGACCAAGACTAATACGTAAATTGGTTATACGTGGCAGCATAGCGTGTAAATAACTGCAGTTTTGTTGATCCTACATTATCTTGTCCTGAATTAACCTTTGGCCGGCTCTTAATGATGTTAGGGGTGCCAGATCTAAGTCAATTTTACTACCTGGGTATCTATTACTATTTTTTCCATAGTTATACAGAATACTGTAAATGAGTTCTTGACCAAGGTTGATCCCACGCTCAGTATGGTAAGGGCCTTTTATTGAAGTTCGAGGTGGAAATTATTGCACGAAACGAACGTTATACATTACAACCTTGTGTAGGACGGACATAATGTTAGTTTGATTTGTGTAGGCCATTGTTGCAAATAAATATACATAAATAGGTAGGTAAACATATTTTTGATATAATCGGTGTTACCTATTACAAAATAGAACTCTTAGACCATGTCTAGTCAAACTTCTCTTGTTGTTTTTAACATAACTCGTGTTTATCTGGTGTTTAATAAAACATGTTTACACGATAAATAAGTCTCACGCGTTTGAATACCTAGCGCTACTACCCTTTTATTTTATTAGAGCTCCTTGTTAATCACTATTCTATCCACAGAGTAAAGACTGAAGAAAGAGGTGCCGTTATTAGATATTTGTATGAAACAAAAAGTGGTCATTGTTTTTTCATTTTCATTTTACTATTTATTTTCATTTTACTATTTACCGGTAAATAGTTGAACTACTCGCTTCGTTTTATGTCGATATTAGTACTAGGCTGACCACTCGGCCGACTTGCTTAGGGCCAGTTTCCTTAGTAACTGGTCCGTGATTCTATCCAAGTGTTCTACTATTAGGTAAATGTGTAAGGTAAACTCAGAACCGCCTGGGTTATTCCAGTTTCATTGTTGATCGAAGGGGCAGCCCTCGCTCCTCACGGCCGCAATTATGACGCGAACCGTTTTTGCAGCGATCACCGTTGTTCACGGTGCTACCGACTCGATTCTTAGTTCTTACAATAGTTTGTGCCGCTCACTAACCACAAATGAGCGCCGCTAATTTCCTTGCTAAGAAAGTACCTTGAGTTTGTGAGTGACCGGTTATAAAACCGCCGTATGAGGCCGATTTTTGGATACTCCAATCGCCCGCTTTTCGGTTGAAAGCAAGTTTTGCAATCAGCTGCTGAATTAAGTATATTTGACTCCTTTGGACTCTGGTCGTGGTCACAACAAAGTTAAAAACGAGATAGCCAAAAGTAATGTCAAAATTCACAAAGGAGAGTTAACTAGACACGCGTTCAAAACGAGTTTAACATTTTTGTAATACCACCAAATTGGGATTATAAATCAGATGTTAACTTTGTAGTAATATTGACGGTAATAAGGACACTGTACTTGTGTTATGGGATTTAATTTGCTGAAATTAATTAATTGCATTTTATTATATACTTATACCCCATTGTTTTAATACGAGTAGGTTATCAACAGGTAAAATTATGCATTAAAATTGCACGTAAACTGTAATTGTATTGTTAACTAGACTCATTAAGCGGACTGGAATATCCAAGATTTGTTATACAAACCAATCCGTAATAGGCCTGCGTAATGGACGATTATAGTCTGATTTTTAATTAGACGAAGCAAACTGACAGCTAAAAATTTCACTGTTCTATGAATTAATAATAATAATAATATTCTGGGACATTTTTGTACACACGGTTACCTGATCCCAAACTAAGCAGAGCTTGTACTATGGAAACCAGATAACTGATATTACTACATATACTACTTTTTATTTGTAAATACATACTTAATATACATACACCCAGACTCCGGACATACAGACATGTTCATGCACACAAATGCATGTCCTGGGTAGGAATCGAACCTACGACCTGCAGCGTGAAAGGCGCCTCCGCGCCAACCACGCTAACGGGCCCGTCAAAATTTGAACCTTATTTGTTCTATTTATATCGAAAAGTGACATTAGCACCTGTCAGTTTACTTCGTCTAATTAAAAATTAGACTATAGATGAACCAGTGGTAAATTCTAGGTTGAAGAACGGCGACTATTTTATTGGAGGGAAAATGTATTTTTATCAATCATAAATTAATAATTCAACTCCGCGGAGAGCGCGCGCAGAGCTGTCATGAATGTATGCAATTAATAGATTGTAGAAATTCCCCCGTAATCGCAATTCTCTACCAGCTCCGTTCGCGTCCACTCATGCGTCAAGCACTCGACGAGTTTTAAATACACTTTCCATTTCAACATAACTGGGGAAGAAAGAAATGATCACAAGAATGCTTGAGTATTTAGTACCCACACTTAATCATCATTTGCCTTACCTTTTTTCATTATCTGGGGTCGACGCATTACATCGTTCTTCCATTCATCGCGTCTTGTTCTCTTAGGCCAGGGTCGCACCGACAGCGACGCGACAGCAACGAAACCCCTATAAAATATGTGGTTAGCGGTGGCCGCATCATATAAGCTATATTATATGTATGAATTTAAAATATGGGTCATAGCTGCTTGAATTAAATGAATAAATAAATAAAAATAACCGAGAATTTGTATAGAAATCGCCGTCGTGTCGCAATCGCTTCACCGGTGCTGCCACGGACTTATACACACGTCCGCTTCAAATGCCTTAACATGACGACCGTACTTATATGTACTTACTTATAAATGTAAAAATTATGACTGGGCTCTCTTGCTAATTTAAAAGTCTTATCACGTATAGATAACGATATAACGTTGTTAAAAACGTAATATGCATATTGTCCTTTCACTTAACGATGGGGAAGTCGCGACCGCGCCATGCAATCACACGCACCATGCATCATGTTCTCACGGAATGCACTTCCTCGTGAACACAATCGTTCACGATACTTTATAACTTTGTACTGTATCGTTACCATGAGATTTACGTTGGGTAGAGCAACGATATGATCGGGGTAGTGACGTTATTCGTTAGCAACTATGGTAAATGTACAATGTTCCAATTGACTGCAGCTCATATACGGGCTAGCTCAACCGGAGTAGTACCACCCTCTCACAGAAGATCAGCGTAAAGTAAGGAGGTTGCATGTTCTATTCCTGCCTTTTCGTAATTTGTCCTGGTCTGGGTGTCACTGGGATCGCCTCCAGTCCATTGTACGGTAGCCATAGTACAAGTATTGCTTAGTTTCAGACAATACTGTTGGTTTTTTTGGTCTGGCGATATTTATTTATTTATATTTGTAACCTAGACTGAACAATGGTACCTAGAGTGCATTACCAGTGTCGGTCAGCCCATCTGAAGAAATAACATTTTGCCATTACAAAAAAATTACGCAAACTAGCGACCTTAGCGGATGTATAAACTCTTATAGCGGTAGTAATAATGCAACCGGAAATAAAGGATGATAATTTGACCTTATACGCATTTTTTCACAAAACAATGTACATAATATTAGTGAACTGAGTTTTATACAAGATGTTATTTAAATTATTAAAAACCTCAGACACCCCAATAATTTTTTATTGTAATAAATTGATATGGCAAGTTATTATTTCTATTCATAAATTATTGCAAAATATATTAGTAATTTTCGGTTAACCATGAACATTTTAGACTCGGCATGATGAAAATATTAAATTTTTTGTTGAAAAAAAAACCTTTATTAAAAAGTAGTGTTATCGATTCTAGTCTCGATTTTGAACAAACTATTTTGAGGTTTTTTGTTATTTCAATAACAAATTGTACAATCTTCAAACGTGTTTTGAGAGACGCAATCTACTTTGATAAATGTCTATGGTAAGTAGACACAAAGAGTACATCACAGATTAGATATGTTTAGAGTACATCATACCATAAACAACGTATTGTTTTCACTGGGCCCATTTATCGATACTTCAGCGAAACAGATGCAGGTTATAAATTAAATTGGTCATAAAATCGATTGAAACGGCTTTTCCATTCAGGAAAAGGAGTTAATATTGGACCGCGTTTGTTTATGGTAATAATTCTGAAATTCGATTGATCTGGGACTAAAGACTACCATACCTTAACAAAAGTGCGATGAACTGAACCTAGTTGGACATACCATAAGGCCGTGACGCTACCGGAAGGCGATTACGACGCGACGGCGGTTTCTATGCAAAATTTCGCTTGTGTGATGCCGCCACAGCTATATTATGTTTTTTTATAGGACTGCAAAAAAGCGTACGTCCCGCCTGATGTTAAGCAGTTACCGTTGCCTATAGATGCTTGCAATACCAAAGGTATCGCTCGCACATTGCCAACCTGAAGGGAAGTGGGATGGAGGGAGGGGAAGGGAGGTTGAGCTTTCGGCTCTCTCACTCATCCTACGAAACGCAGCTGTAATAGCTGCTTTACGCCGATCTTCCGTGAGAGGGCGGTACTACCCCGGTCGAGCCAGCCCATAAGCTGCAGTCAATTGGCTACAGCTCGGCTCTACCACCTTGTTTATAGAGGGTTTGATCACTGTTGCTTTGCCGTCGCTCTATCAGGGTTTCGAGCCTCCTGACAATTTATCCATTGCGAAAAATTTACTTGAATCTTTAATATTTTCTTCGTGAATTCTTCATAATAAATTGTAAATTGTTGGCAGTTGACATGTTGTCCGCCGTCTGTTAGCAACATGGGATTATTAATTATGGTTAGCAGTCCTCTGGCTGATAACATGCCGAGCGCCAAGAATTAGCGATTCACAATTAAGAATTCACGAAGATAATATTAGAGACCAGTTACCCAATCGACAATTGTTAAGCGACTCGAAGCCCAGTGCGACCTATGCCTAAAAGAGATTGTACCCAGTACATTTATTGTGGCTACAGTGCCAAAACCTTTAAGCTTAACCTTTTGCACTAATTTTTGGGTTGCGAGATAAGTACCTTTTTGCCGCATTCCAACCAACGATCTCTAAAGGTTATCCTTACGTGATCAAGAACTATCCAATAAAAAGGCCACCAAACACTTTCCACACTCGAGAAACAGAAAACCTATCATACTAATATTATACATTTGAAAGTGTGTGTGAATGTTTGTTACCAGGTATCTCAAAACCTAATGTAAAAAAAAATATTTAATGTAACGTCACGACTTTTATCCCCGTTCGGGGGTAGTCAGAGGCTTGAGTGGCCATACACCACCACATTGTGGAGGTATTAACCAACTCAAAGCCCACGTTTCACTAGATAGTCAGAACCCAACGTGACAGGTGGTGAACCTTGTCGCTGTGTATACAGGAACTGACTATTACCTAATCCCGAGGGATAGGTAGGTTTCCTCACGATGTTTTCCCTCACCGTCAGCGAACTGTAAATTATGCACATAGTTGAAAATTCATCTCAATAACTATTGAACAAATTTTAATGAAATTTGATACGTGGATATACGTGGCTCTGGAATAATACATAGGCTAAGGGCCACCGCAGACATGCTACTTTTTGCATCGGCGATCGGCGATTTTGCGACTGCGTCGCGTTTTAGCGACTCACTGCGTTCAATCGCAGTATCAAAATCGAGCGATTTAGCGACTGGTCGCTGCATTTAGCTTCTAAAAAGCGGCTAAATTGTCGATCGCCGATGCTAAAAGTAGCATGTTTGGCGGGGTGCCTAAATCAATTTCAACGCGGGCGAAGCTGCGGGGCACAGCTAGTTACTTACATAAATATTAATTCTCCTATCCATTACAAATTACCTACTATAAATCGGAAAACATTAGCTGCAAAGTGGATAAGCCCATAAATGCGCCGCAATTAATAAGGGCACTGCTCATTATCTTTACAAGTACATTATGACTTATTCAGCCGTGCCCATAACTGGCTATCGATTGCTGCCTCTATGTTTATGAATTGCAAGCTTTATATGGGTCTTAAATGGTACTAAGTAACACATTTATGGCGTTGGCTATCCAAAACCGCTATCCAACAGGCAACAGGCAACAACAAAAGGCAGGCAACAGGCTTCTCTAATTTACGGAGGTTTAACCCCAGACTTCATTGAAAATAATTAGAGAGAGTTTTCAAGTGTGTTGTAAGGATGTTTGGGCTTAGTGAATCACATAGGTGTGTTATGGGTGGATATGCTACTAGATACTACGCATCATTCTCAGCACATAGCTGTCCTGTAACTAAAATAATATATACCTAGAGCAAATGTAGAAAAAAAAAAAGCTAAGAGAACCATATCATACTTTTTTAGGGTTCCGTATCCAGAGGGCCTAAACGGAGGCCGACTCGTATTATTGTGCTAACGTTGTGCGTTCTTCCATCCAGATTCTATACTGAATAAGGACTTGAAATTCACACATGGGTACCTAATGGTGTAAATTCTTAACAGCAAGCTTCTACAATTAGCAGCAGTTTATTAGTTTATCAACAGTAAATTGTCCAGTATCATACGTTCGTGACCGCTGCATTCACATAAATTTTTGTCACAAAATGGACGTTTTCGGGCACCCGTATTCCGAAAAATGTATGGAAAACGTGTTGTCGTCTTAGTAATGTGAATGACCACTTTTTCCTAAAAACTAACGATAAACACTCGTATAGATTACTTCGTCAAAGCTATATCATATATACCAATATCATGTACGTGTAAAGTATGTATTTTATCATGAATCACCTGATATTGCGGAAGAACTAACCGATTTCCGATAGAAATTTTTGGTAAAATGATTCACGTTGTTACGTACCTTAAATTTGTCAAAGATACCGATTTTGTATGCATACATAATGCGCATGTCACATTATATCTATGCGTTCCGACTCGTCAAAACTGAGCGCTCGGGCGCGGCATTCGCCTGATGTAGACGCAGCCATTAAAAACTTTCGATTTGGTTTGTTAGTACATACTTGATTCGACCAAACTGATTGAATCGAATTAGAGCCGTCGTCAAATCAAAGGTCTAAAGGAACGCCCTGATCCAAGTTCACCGATGACGTCACGTCTCCACACTTGGATGACAGGTCGGGATAATAAGCAGAAGTAAACTTTGTTAGGATAATTGGATGTCTCACTGTTATTCCTTGCCCTTGACGTCATACAGAGTCCATTGGTCGGAAATGCGCCGTAAAACCAACGTAAAACGTGTTTGTGCTGCGCCCAAATACTCCGCCCTTGTATGCCCTATGGGAGGATTGCGCACACTCTTGTCAAATAGGTACTTGATTATTCAAATAAGAGATTGGTCAAAACCTAAAATGTTCAAGTACTTGATTAGTCAAATTGCCATACATCCTTGATACTTACCAAAATTATTTACACTACCACTTAGCTAAAATTAAATGTGCCTTATATACCTTGGAATAGGGTCTTTTCATTTATATTCAGATAATTTAAAAGGCTTTCTTAATTCACTTGCAAGTTGCAGCTACCCAAAAACAATCGTTTTGCTTACAACCTATAATAATATATAATAAAAAAAAAAACTGTGCTATTTGTTATATTTTCTACTATTTAGGGCTGAGTTCACCGACACACTGGCAGTCCCTTAAAGCAGTAGACGGACTGTCACCAGTACATCATACAATCGGTACTCTTAAACGGTCCGTTAGAGTGTTGGTGAACTTCGCACTTAGTACTAATACGCATTTACTACGTATTCGTAGGTGCATACGAGGAATTTGACAAGATTTACGATATTTTTGTAAAATCACAAGTTATATAAAATTGACAAACTGTATGTCACTGTATTGATATTAGCGGGTATGTGTAAATTACCAGAGACCTACATATCTACAGTATCAAATGTTTGTTATTACGTTTCTCGTATGTACCTACGCTACGTAGTTGCAGTAGATACCGTTCGCGAGATGTCAATACACTAGAGCCTTGTTATTAAAGAGGATTTTTAACAGGTGAAGTAGATATTGAGCTGTACGGGACACAGGAGTAAATGACAACACGGCGGCTGACAGATAACTACTTTATTAACGAGGCTCGGCCGGTACAACACGATATACATCGATATACGTATAACTAACTAGGGCTGCATACACCACAGATATCTAGTGCAGATTTGACAAACTTAGTAAGTGTCTTTGAAAGCAAAAGGAATTGTAAATAATTCTCAAGCTCCTTAAAATATTATGAACAAAGACATTACCAAGAAGGAGGGAGACCTGCGACTGTCCAAAATAGTTTGTCCAACTTAACGAAGTCCATGGACACAGAACATCATCCTGAACCAGAGTTGCAAAAAACCTGTTTAAAACGTGTTTAAATCATTGATTTAAAACAGGAGGAAAAAAGTCATTGTTTTTTTCATTTTTTCGTAACAACCCTGTCCTGAACGCATTTCGTTATTGTTGATACGGGTTAGAAATACGCATAGAAATGCCTGCTTATGTATGCAGTGGTATGCAGTACCTATAGACGTTTTTTTAAATTCAAGAAACAAAGAATTATCGCTGCCTCTAGTGGTGTGCTGAGCACAGGTTAATTGATTGTGATGTGAGAAGGTACGGTAAGGAAGGTTGATATACATTATTAGTACAAGTTCCTAAATAATGACGATAGTAATCACTAAGTAGAACAATACATTTCAGGGTCAATCCAACTTTCTACGTCAAAGGTCTGTCACTTCCGCGCTCGGGTTTACGCTTCTCGTCATTGGCATTAGGCTAGGAAATCCTAGTTGGACGTTCCGCAGCTTTGTGACCTTCTGAGATTTCGTGACGTACAATTTTCGTTGTGAGCCTCTGTTAAATTGTTTGGGAATTTGTCCCACCATTGTAACCGTTCTACGTCTACAAATCCATAGCTCACTACACTAATCGCCGATCCCTAAGGGCCTCCACAGACTTGCTACTTTTAGCATCGGCGACCGTCGATTTTGTGACGTATCGATGCTGCGCGTTTCTTCGAGCGCGAACGAGCGAGACGCAGCATGAAAATCGCCGATCGCCGATGCTAATAGTAGCAAGTCTGCGGAGGCCCTAATTGTCGACGTCGTATTGCTCAATCTGTACCTAATGTAATATTGACGGGCGTGTTAGCGTGGTTGGCGTGATGGCGCCTTTCACGCTGCAGGTCGTAGGTTCGATTCCTACCGGGGACATGCATTTGTGTGCATGAACATGTCTGTATGTCCCGAGTCTGGGTGTATAATATGTATATCAAGTATGTATTTACAAATAAATAAAGTAGTATATGTAGTAATATCAGTTATCTGGTTTCCATAGTACAAGCTCTGCTTAGTTTGGGATCGAGTAGCCGTGTGTAAAAAAATGTCCCAGGATATTATATTATTAATAGCGGTGGCCGTACGATTACGACGCGACGGCGATTTCTACTACTCCACCAAGCCAACTAGAAGCTCGGATGGGATGCGGCTTCCCGCCCGCCACACCTCCGCACACCGCTACCGCCTTTTTATGCGGGTGACGTCACATTTAACAGACTCCTAGTTGGCTTGGTGGAGCCGTGGAGTAGTTTATGTAGGGGTTTGATCGCTGTCGTATCGCAATCGCCTTCCCAGTGCGGCCCCCGCCTAAGATCCTGTTTTGACTCCCAGGTTGTCACGAACAAACTAGCTGGGGGCTTACCACCACCTCTTATAGTAGTTTTGTTTTAACGTTTCAGCGGCCATTTGTGCAATGACGTTTCTTATTGTCATGACAATAAGGTACGTCATTGCACAAAAAGACGCTGAATCGTTAAAACGTTCCTGTAATTGAATCGCAATAAGAGTTCGTGGTAAGCCCCCAGTTTGGAGTTTGAATTGTCATCCTTACATAGTGTTAGATCGTGTCGTGCAAATGTTGTCGTATCACTGACTAACACCGCTCAGTGAATCACTTGTGAGTTCAAGATAAAGCACGTGAAAACGATATTACAGCCACATAGGTATGCAGACATGTGTAGTTGTGTACAGATGCTCATATCTTCCTAAAGTCGGATGATACTTATATTTACTACTAGTAGCTCCACTGAGATAAAGCCACAGTGCCCGTGATAGTCTCCCCACGGCTTGCGGGAAACTATGAGAATTTAAATTACGGAAATCATATTTTTATAATTTGCCCCGGTCTTAGCTTATTGTACGGTATCTACAAAGTACAACTGTGTTTGTCTAGGGTTATTTATGTTTAAAGAAGTTCCCGCAAGTGTTCTAGAAATATTTTTAACCTAGGCAAGCCACATAGCAAGCGGGTCATAAAGTTCTATATTGCGAATACCTCGTGGAAGCTGGCTCCAGTTCAAACCGCAGACTGCCATTTTAATGATCATCTGGTTACATGCAACGTAATTGTTTGTCGCGCACCGGCTGTTATATTATCATAATATAATAATAATAATATCCTGGGACATTGTTTACACACGGCTACCTGATCCCAAACTAAGCAGAGCTTGTACTATGGAAACCAGATAACTGATATTACTTCATTTACTACTTTTTTATTTGTAAATACATATTATACATATACACCCAGACATGTTCATGCACACAAATGCATGTCCCGGGTAGGAACCGAACCTACGACCTGCAGCGTGAAAGGCGCCCTCACGCTAACCACGCCAACGGGCCCGTCAATATAATAATATAGATAAGCTCTAAATTTACAGATATGACTTCTCTTCATGTATACTTACATCATCGATCCCTCGTCATCTATAGACAAAACATGCCGATGTACAAACTTATCTGTTTACTGAAATAGCGCTCTAGCCAGCTCCAATCTCTTGTCGGTTAACGACCGGAGGCTAAGCAACGCTTGGCAAGGTTAGAGATGGGTGACCATTTAGTGGCATTTCAAACTAAGCGTCTCCATGCACTGAGGGCTCGTAAAAAGTCGGTCTCAACTGGTCTTAGACAGCAGTAGTTATGACATGTAGGTCTCCGGGTGCCTGAACAACTCTAACTCGTTGGCTACAGCTAACCATACGATAAGAAGATTTATGTGTTATTATGTGGTCTCTCCCTGTCGCATTATGTATAGATTACAATGATGGTTCACTTAGAGGTATACATTGTATTCACTGCCCTTGTTCGCGATATCGCAGAAAAAACAGCCTTTAATACATACAGACAATGGCCAATCTTGACCTTTACAATTGGACTATTTTTTCTCTCCAAACGACTAAGCTAATTGAAACTAATGATGTATAAGCGTTCGATCATTTCCCTCGATTAATTGTTCACAATCACGCCAGTACTAGGTATTCTCATGTCCAATTATACAGGATGTTTGAAAATTGCGAAATAATGGGTCTTGGATGAGTATCGGGGATAGAATAATATTTTTTTTTATTAAAATTCGAACACTTTTAAGTATGTACTTTTTATGCCACCCAATAAAAAAAGAAATGCCAATTTTTTTTTCATGCTATTTCTTGGATATACTGATTACTATGCACATGCAGCAACTTTAGTTGAAGAAACTGTCAACTTAGTTGACAAAACTATCAACTTTTTAATTTGTTTTGTTAAAATTTGCCTGTTGTGGCAACAGTTTACAATTGCAGCAACTCACAACTAGAGTTGCTATGTCTGCGAAGTTTCTTTAAGTTATATGAAAACAGCTAGTTGCGAGTTGCCAGTTGCCGCAATTCGGAGATCAAAGTTGCTCCCCTTAAAGTTGTCTGAAATATTCAAAGGCCCACAATTTAGAAACTATGATAGTAGACGTACGTATAGTATGTTTTCACAAGGCATCTATATTTATTTTAATTATTGAGCGCTATAAGTCCTAGAGCCAGGCATGTAGATCGAAAATATGATGTAGTTTTCCTGTCTATGAAACGTCTTTATGGCGGAAACGGTAATCTTCAAAAAATATCCGGTTTCGTTGTATATCATCAGAGACGTAAAACGTGTACCTACCTACGGCGGCATTGCGAAATAATATTGCGCTTCTGTAATCTTCGTATATCTATGTTTTCGGGAATACAGCGAAGTTCAAGTCTCTTCAAATTGATTGGACTTCAACGGATATCTTTGGATTTGTAGGCGTTTAAAGGCCAAGGTTAATGAAAGTGGTTAGTTCTCACGATGAAAAAGTGTATATACCACAGTTGGCACATGAATAGAATTTATTTATTTTACCTAAACCATTATCAATCCAATTTCTTGACGCCTAGAGAGGCGTCAAGAAATTATATTGATAATGATTTAGATAAAATAAATAAATACATACTGTACTGATACATACTAAGTATATTATATCCAGAGGGATCTATTATACTTAGTATGTATCAGCACCTGCTACCTGGCGCTAGCATGGTAGGTATATGGAATTAAGTAAGTATCGAAAACGGTAACGCGTAACGTAACGGTAAACGGTAATGCGGTATAAAAACAACTTAACTATGCCATGATCTCAATGCTGTTCTTAGTTTTAAATACAGAAAAATATAAAATTTGATCGATTTTAGTAAATGTTTTTTTAGGCGAGTTTTGAAATAGTCGGGATATTATAAACTTTGGGACTGTTCGGTTTTAAATTGATGACTAATTACTCAAAAGGAAAAACATGAACACTCGTTGAAAATTAAATCATGCCAACTCTTGTAGAAGCTTGTAAAAAGCATCAGTTCTTGCCATAGGTTTTTAATACTAATAGTATTTAATCGAAAAAGTTACTAAAAAGTTTCTGTTCCTGTTCCTGTGTTAAAGCTTCCTTCCTGTTTATTCGTATTACCTTAAATATTTACCTCAAAGGACAAATTCCGACACGGTAATTAATCATAAAATTGCCTTCACCTGTCCAATTAACCCATGATCCCTTGACATATCTTAAATTATTATCGATCTCCGTAAGGTTATTATTCGCATTGTTTTAATGACAGCCTTTAATCTTTTCAGATTTACACGAAGAAAATGATGCATAGGAGATAAGAAGCTTTGAGCTCTATATGATCGGTAATAGAGTCGTGTATGGGTTTTTAAAATGTGTTGTAACGTAGGACTGATTGCCGTTCACGCCGTGATCACTTAAACGAATTGAAGGTGAGTGAAGTTTTTTTGATAATAATTTATTAAATATCACTCGTTGTTCGTGACTGCGTTTCTTTAGGTCTCTTTATTTACGGCTTAATTTACAAATTACTAAAATTTCCTCCCTTCCATAGCATTTATTTATTTATTCGGCAGTATTTCTAGGCAGGGTCGGCAACATAACTCGCAGAAAATTCTCAGTTTTTCAAATAGTTTGCAAACTTTTGTTTTGAGAAATTGAGAATGTGCAGCGACTTATGTTGTTGACTGTTCCTGGTTAAGGTGGTGTTCTCTTCCTCTCCCTTCGTCCCTCCCTTCCCGTTCCCTCCTTCCTTTCTCTCTTCCCTTCTTCCGTGATATCCACCTTCTTGTAAATAGGTCCATGTTTTAAACTATGTGAAATTAAACTTACTTTATTATGAACCAAAGCTAAACATTAATTCACGGCAAATTCAAAGAATTTGTTGTTTTAATAGGTCTACACTGCCACCAACAGCTGGACAAACAGATATAATTTGTCTCTACACAATAGTGTAAATTTAACCTTGTCGCTTACCTAACTACATTTACCCAGGTTAAATAATCTTCACGTGGATAATATTTTACAGTTTGTATGAAAGTAAAAAGTTACCTGAAAACTTTATTTAGGTACAAAACAGAAGTCTTGTAGTAATTAACCACTAGAAAACCGTTAGTCTCCCATTATTTTCCTGAATTCTTGATTGTAAATTGTAAATTCTTGGCGGCTGAAAGATTGTCGGCCATCTGTTAGCAGTCCTCTGCCCGACAATATTACGATTAACAAAGAAGAATTCACGAAGATAGATTTGAGACCAGTGCAGTGGTTCCACAGTGGTACATTGATGAGACATTAGTGAGACCCAAGGTGTCAGTTACGCCAGCAGTGGGATTTTTTTCTGCTGGTCTAATCAAAATTTGAATGATACAGATAATTAGTGCTCCATCTCGTGTAAATGTGCCGAAAATTTTAAATTTGTGCCTATAGCCGTTTTGGAGTTATTCACGAATATATGATCTTGCTGGCGTAACGTTACCGCAGCAGTGTGGTTTTTTCCTGCTGGTCCAATCAAAATTTGATTGATACAGATAATTAGTGCTCCATGTCGTGTAATTGTGCCGAAAATTTTAAATTTGTGCCCCCTAAGGTTTCAGAGTTATTCCAAATCTTGCTGGCGTAACGTTTTGCGAATTCCTGTATCTCAAAAACTGTTTGGCACACAATCATGATTTTTCGTACACACATTAGTGTTAATTTGTGCCCATTTGTGTCAGTTTCATATTTCAATAAATCAGAAAGGTTCGGGTGTTATAAGATTTTTCCTAAAAAAACTAAAATAGCTCCTAGCTCTTAAACTGGGAAACCTAGAAACCAAATGTTAGTGCTAGCTTGTATTTCTTATTGATCCTAAGCATTTCTATAATGATCGTAAGCCTACTCCAAGGAATTTACGATTTATTACGATTTTATTGCTATCTCGCGGTGAAATTATTTAAACCCTAAATACACGAGTTTCTTATGTTCCGATTACTTTTATTAATATACAAAAATTAGTGCTCTACTTCAAATATACGTGTACGAAATATCAGCTCTGTAAACCTTATAATTAAAATGTTATTAATAAATAACCATCACGAAGCGCTTTCGGTGGTTAACTGACGGAATTGGAATGTATAGAAACAAGCGAACGCTCCGTACTTCAAGCTATCTTATTTCAATTGACAGCGTTGTAATGAGTACAGACGCGTACATAATACTTTGGAGTGTATTTATAAACTATTAAATAAGGTAAATAAATGTATAATCACAGGGTATGCTAAATTTGAATATGTAGGTACCTTACTTAATATTCCTTTTATGTTTCGTGTAGCTAAATGAACTCTAACTAATAACACCCAACAACAGTAACAGTATCTTCTTTTATATATTTCTAGAGATAAAAAATCGACGCTTATAAACAGCAATACGACTGAAAAATAATATCCATTCTTTAAATCGAAATCATTCACCATCATCGAGATATAAAACGAATGAACACTTATAAATATTAGTATTTTCAACAATTATAAACAAACACAACATCACTTCATTGACACAACATAAAAATATAAAAATAATGTAGGTACTTACATTAAACAAAAAAAAACTTGATACTAGAAATAATAAAAAAAACTTATGGTAGTAGCACAGTACATACAGTGAGCGGACGAAGGGGTCTAGCTAGACAGGGGGCAAGGGTAGGTAGTCGAGTTTAACCTTTACAAAGAAAATATAAAAATAAATATTACTCATTCACTTTTCTACAGAACTGTTAGCACACAGCCAATTTATTGTATACATTTAAGATGGTAGGCGCTATGTATCGGGCGGCCGCTTTTTTCAATTCATTTTAATTTGGTCGGTTAACCATTGAAAGTTTGTCATGGTGGTTTTTATTAATTATTTTATAATTATAAGGTTTACAGAGCTGATATTTCGTACACGTATATTTGAAGTAGAGCACTAATTTTTGTATATTAATAAAAGTAATCGGAACATAATAAACTCGTGTATTTAGGGTTTAAATAATTTCACCGCGAGATAGCAATAAAATCGTAATAAATCGTAAATTCCTTGGAGTAGGCTTACGATCATTATAGAAATGCTTAGGATCAATAAGAAATACAAGCTAGCACTAACATTTGGTTTCTAGGTTTCCCAGTTTAAGAGCTAGGAGCTATTTTAGTTTTTTTAGGAAATATCTTATAACACCCGAACCTTTCTGATTTATTGAAATATAAAACTGTCACAAATGGGCACAAATTAACACTAATGTGTGTACGAAAAATCATGATTGTGTGCCAAACAGTTTTTGAGATACAGGAATTCGCAAAACGTTACGCCAGCAAGATTTGGAATAACTCTGAAACCTTAGGGGGCACAAATTTAAAATTTTCGGCACAATTACACGACATGGAGCACTAATTATCTGTATCATTCAAATTTTGATTGGACCAGCAGGAAAAAACCACACTGCTGCGGTAACGTTACGCCAGCAAGATCATATATTCGTGAATAACTCCAAAACGGCTATAGGCACAAATTTAAAATTTTCGGCACATTTACACGAGATGGAGCACTAATTATCTGTATCATTCAAATTTTGATTAGACCAGCAGAAAAAAACCCCACTGCTGGCGTAATTCACTCAGACCCAAGACAAGACCCAGACAATTCATCTAGAGTCTAGACAATAAAGTTAAAAAAGTTCTTAGGACCTAAACGATTTCAACTACTGTCCTCTACCTACGCAAGTTGAGCCGGTAGAGTCCCATGTAGGCGACATAGAGAGAGAGACAGTGAGTTTAGAGTGAAGAGAGTGAAAGACTAAATTGTAAAGTGTCAATGTCATTGTCAATGTCACCCCACTGTAACGTGGTTCCAAACTGGTGGCAAAAATCTGGATTGCAGTGCTGAGACTCCACTAGACAAGGAAGGTCTCCGGCCACCAAAGATTAGATGAAGTCATTAGACGTAATCAGTCGGAACGGAGCGGCGCTGACCCCACTCGCCGTAAAATGAGGCCACTAGAATTCACCGCGTCTCTATGTTGTTAAGGCTCAAAGTTGAGATTGATCTTAAGACTTTGTTTTTGACAGATGTTCCATACAATAAATGTCAAAACAGCGTCTTAAGATCGATCTCAACTTTGAGATGCATTTATTAATACGAGCTTAAGAATTAGTTCTGTCATCATACGATTAGAAGAGTGGACTCAGGATAGAGCTAGGATCAGGGTATAGGTCTATAATATAATTATATGGGAATGGCATGCCACATGGGCACTGGTGGGGCATGCACCAATAGATGAATTTTCATCTATGTGCATAATTTACAGTTCGCTGACGGTGAGGGAAAACATCGTGAGGAAACCTACCTATCCCTCGGGATTAGGTAATAGTCAGTTCCTGTATACACGGCGACAAGGTTCACCACCTGTCACGTTGGGTTCTGACTATCTGGTGAAACGTGGGCTTTGAGTTGGTTAATACCTCCACAATGTGGTGGTGTATGGCCACTCAAGCCTCTGACTACCCCCGAATGGGGATAAAAGTCGTGACGTTACATGGGCACTGGTTTTGTAAAACTATCATTCTTATTCGGAAAATTTTTTTGACTCTATACGTAGTAGACACCTTTTCGCAAGATGTTGATAACACTTGGGTAAAACCGTCTTTGTTTTAAATATGCAGTGATAGAGATAACGCAGATTGTTTTGCGAAATTCCATGTAGGCAGATACCGCTATTATATCAAAACATATTTTAATATAAAGGATAATGTAATTGATAAAAAATATTAAATTAGGAAGTAGTACCAAGTAAGTTCTGGTTACAAGTAGTCGTTTTCTTCAGTGTGAACATCGGATAATACACTGGACCGCAAAGAAAAAGGGTCGGTTAGACAATCTTCAATAATATCTTCAAACACATTTTTAATTATTTTACATTTATAAAAATAAAAAGCTTCAATTTATTTTCCGGGTTTCTTACCCAAAGGGTGCCAACGGGACCCTATTACTAAGCCTACGCTGTCCGTTTGTCCGTCCGTCTGTCAGCGGGCTGTATCTCACGACCCGTAATAGGTAGAGAGTTTAAATTTTCACAGAATGTGTATTTCTGTTGCCGCCACAACAACAAATAATAAAAATAAAATTTGTTGCGGTAACAACGTCAAATATTTAAAAGTGTGTCGGTGTGAGTCAAATGAGAAAAGTACCTGGGGGCTTACCACCACCTCTTATAGCAGTTTTGTTTTAACGTTTCAGCGGCCATTTGTGCAATGACGTTTCTTATTGTCATGACAATAAGGTACGTCATTGCACAAAAAGACGCTGAATCGTTAAAACGTTCCTGTAATTGAATCGCAATAAGAGTTCGTGGTAAGCCCCCTGGTTCGCTGGCTGTCTGGCCCACGGAGAGTGAGCGGTGTTTAGCTAGCGTCCTCGCTTTATTATTGGACCACAAATAAATCTGACCTACACCCATTGGATCGATTGTCAGACAGACACGTGAAGTTTCCCTATTGGTTCCATTCTAGGTTTATCTTCCTACTATGTGCATGTTAATAATATCAAACTGTCTCTATCTTCGCCACTAATTTGCTCAACATTTCAATGTACACGTCTTCATTACTAGGTTTTGTGTCTTTTACTACTTATCAGATGTATTACAGCTGAGAGTTAGGGCCACCGCAGATTTGCTACTTTTAGTATCGGCGACCGGCGATTTTGCGACTGCATCGATGCTGCGTCGCGTTTCTTCGAGCACGAACGAGCGAGACTCAGCATCAAAATCGCCGATTGCCGATGCTAAAAGTAGCAAGTCTGCGGTTGCCCTTACTCACATAATACGCAGAGTAATCCAGTCTACAACACTGGCCAGATAATATAATAAAGCTATGGTGGGCAGCTTTCATCCAAATTTCCCGCAATCAGAGTAGATAACGAATAATAGCGTTAAGTGATCGTTTGCCTGAATTATCGCTACATATCGTTGGCTGATAAGACTAGTCGGTTGGATCACACGGACGGGTCCACATTCGTGAACGACAGGGATATGGCTATAGGTACTTCTATGCATACACAAGCCCCGAGCTATCTGATGACATTATGTCTATGCACTCACACGTCAAAGTCAATACTAACTGCTCGGGCGCGCTGCATGCTACTTTTAGACGCACCAATCTATGAGATCCACACATTCGGCCTCTCTCGCAATGGCGATAGTTGACAGTTGACGAACACATTTTTTTTATAGGACTGAGGTGGCAAAAAAGCTTACGGCCCCTTGATGTTAAGCAGTTACCTAGTTACAAGCCCTGACTATCACTGACTACTATGGAGACATTGTTTAAGGGTGCGCGTTTCTGCTCCGCTCTCTGGGATCCTACTATACTACCCGTATTAGAACCTAACACACTTAGGATATTATCATACTTATGTACCTATCCCCTATAATCGGAACACATCATAGATGAGGACATTCAATTTGAATTTTATTTGTATTCTGTTGGTGAATAAAGTAATGTATGTGTAAACATTAAACGTAAAAATTATTTGGTAAACATACATTACTTACTTTGATGGGCCCGTTAGCGTGGTTGGCGCGGAGGCGCCTTTCACGCTGCAGTTCGTAGGTTCGATTCCTACCCGGGACATGCATTTGTGTGCATGAACATGTCTGTATGTCCGGAGTCTGGGTGTATATGTATATTAAGTATGTATTTACAAATAAAAAAGTAGTATATGTAGTAATATCAGTTATCTGGTTTCCATATTACAAGCTCTGCTTAGTTTGGGATCAGGTAACCGTGTGTACAAAAATGTCCCAGGATGTTACATTAAAAGATGCACTTATTTTTTCAGATGGTTCTACCTCACCGTATTCCCATAGTAACTACATTAATACTCGTATTAGTGCAAACTCCTCTTGAAGCGAAGAACTCCAGAACGGACCCGTTATGTCCCCTCGGATTCAAGCTAGCCTTCACCAAATCCGAAGGGAAACCGATCTGCTATCGGCTGAAAGTTCGCGAAAAATTAAACGATACGTATCGCGACTGCATCGGCAACTTGTATAACATTCAATTGTATAGAGATTTGAATATCAAAGATGATGGAATCTCTCTTTGGACGGAGTACAGGGCCGCGTATCCCGGCGGGCCGTTCGTTGATTGGTCTACCGGAAACCGACTCAATAAGTCTCTATATCCCTTAACCTCGACACCTACTGAAGATTGTTTAGTGTTTAATTCTATAACATATGTATCGTTAGAATGCAATAAAGAATACTACAGATATTGTTTTGTGGAACCATATCCCGAAAAAGACGATATGCCTAGAACAGGCTGTGAAGATCTCCCAGAGTCTCGGAGAATTGGGTCGCCGAAGCCCACTTGCTTGTTCGCTAAGAAAGTGTCCGGTGGTGGATCACCCAGAGCAAATTGGAGCCAATCCTTGGTAATGTGTAATGACCTCGGCGCGACACTCTTAAATAGAGGGTGGATATACTCAAACATTCCATGGTTACATAAATCCGACGTACACGTTTATCCTGAGTATCCACTTGGAGTCATTTACTACCCAACAAATATCCTTACGGATGTTAATGGCAAATCGGTAAGTTTGACATCATATTTCAGGCATAGTTTATTCTGCAAAAGCAATTCATTTTTTCTGATTTTCTAGCAGAATCCTTAGCAATTCCGCTGAATTTCCGTACAATGATCACGAAATGTGTTAAAGTTGTGATTATATTACGGAAATATCGTGGAATTGCTAAGGATTCTGCTAGAAAATCAGAAAAATGAATTGCTTTTGCACAATTGCTATGCGGCGCTCTTAGGCCCCTGGTAAGCCTTTAGGCTGCCTTTTTGAATATTTTTTAGGGTTTTAGGCTCCCTTATTAAATTTTTCTAGGATTTAGGCCTCTCTAGAGGTGACACAATTTTAACTCGTAGCACAGTGTATTCGGATCGTAATTTGTTTCTTTCAACAAAGATATTAGAACAATATTATTTTATGTAGAGAGTGTGGGTTCATGGTAGAGGAAGGCAAGCTGCGTCATTCAAGAAGTATCAGAGACCACGATCGGGGATGTACACGGTCGAATCGCTGCATACTTCGATCAGGGCACCGGCGGCATCCTCGTTGATGCGGCCGCGAGAAGTGATAGTCACGGTTGGAATATATTGACTTACTTCTCCACCAAGCCAACTAGGCGTCTGTCAAATGTGACGTCACCCGCACAACAAGGCGAAGGCGGTTTGCGGGCAGTATGCGGGAAGTCGCATTCCATCCGGGCGCCTATTTTGGCTTGGTGGAGTAGTACTCCTGGTAACTGCATGGATGTCGTATACTCACTGCTGGTAGACGCTCGTAGAAAGCAGCATATTGAATTGATTGGTACTATCGTGTATAGGCGCCCAAATATGTACTCTATTTTTATTTGGGCAGTCTTCTAAAGTATTTATTAATTTAGATGCATGGCGTTCCGTACTGCAAGCAACTTTTACTTCACATGTTTTATATTAATACATTGCTGTGAACTGTTTATTATTTTTAGTTAGCAATAGTAAAGTATTAACATATTTAACGTCATCTGCCTAATACATTTCGTATGCAGTAGTTCCTTAGTTCGTTGCTTCGACTCGTAGTAGCTTCGTTTCACTGTGGTGGAATAGTAATCATAAATCTGTTTTTAGATACCACTCAATGAACGGAATTTTTCAAAAAGTACTTTCCCCGACGAGAGTTCGTATGGCTTGGTCAGGAACGGCTCGTGGGAACTGACCAATGATTCCTATTTATTCTACGATGTCATTTGCGAAAGGCCCGTGAGCGTCAAGACAATCGATTTGACTGTTATTATCCAAAAGTAAGTTACCTTTGTTTTTTTTTACTGTCTGGTTGTTTCCTATAATGGGTGTAGAGGATGTTTCAAAGTACGAATTTACGACTTTTAGTACTTATCGATTAGACGATTTAGTACGAATCAGACATTAACGTTACCAACTGTACGCGAAGATACAGATGTGTAGAATAATTATAAACAATTACTTAATATAAACCAATTTATTACTTGGAGTTGACCCTTGGGGAACCACTCTTACAAATCTGTGGGTTTGGATGGGCATCGGGCGTAAAATTAAATGGCGGCGTCTTCATCAGGCGCATGCCTCGCGCGAGCACTCACTTTTGACGTCGGAACGCATAGACGTAATGTCATAATATGAGTGCTCGGGTGAGGTATGCGCGCCATATGGACACATCTAATGAAAAAATTTGTACATATGAAGCATACAATTTTCAATTTGAATATACTCTGAGTTCTAACATGCTATAACCTAAACTAATTAAATCGTTATTTTGTTTCAGTGACAATATATTCCTGAAGACTAACGACACTATAAAGAAAAATAAGATTTCCTGTTTCACCGACTCTAAAACGTTCTACCCTACATCTGTCAAGATTACACAGAGAGACCAAAATACATTTGTACTTAAACCCGACAGCAACGGTTATTACTGGTGCCTAGTCACGGACACCATGAACTACGCACCTTCAGAATCCAACAGAGCTCTCTTCATCCGCGTCGAGGAGGAACTCCGGGCTTTGTACGCTGTTAAGATTACATTACTTGAACAATATGATTTTGACAACGTTGAAACAATAGATGACTGGAAAAAGAAAATAAAAGAGTATATTTATTATTATACAAAATATACTGAAAGTGGCCGAAAGTTAGATGAAAACGTAGATGATAACCTAGATGATGATGAAAAGGAATCAGAAAGGGAAAACATTCTGAAGGAGTTCATGAAGGGCAGTAAAGTGTTAGATGAGAAAGATATAGAGAATGCAGTTACTGAAGTGAAGTTGAAGCAAGTGTACCGCGACCGGGAGACGATACTGGCGCACATGATGCTGATGCGACCGATGCAGCCGGTGCCGACGGGCACCTGGGACAACATCAGGGTGGCGTCCATGCAGCCGGTCGATTACTGCACTCGTGAAGAACATCGTTTTCGTAAGTGTTACTTAACGACAGTGTTGCCAGATGACCATGTAAGTTTCCCCCCAATTTTTTTCAAAAACACCCCGAAAATTAGCTTTTTGTGAAAAAATCCCCCCAAAACAGTTTTTACTCCTTTGAAATTTCAAATTGTATTTTTTTTTTAATTTCAACGTTCATTTTTTATACAAAAACAAAAATGTGTAGGTACTCCTTCCTAATAACGTCGTCACAAAACGATAACGAACTAATTGAATTAATAGATAGAATTTGTTACTGAAAAATGAAAATAAGTAGGTATTTGATGAACCTCCGTGTTTATTTTTTCTCCCCCCGAAAAGCCCCCCAAAGAATCCGTCCCCCCGAATCTCCCCCCAAAGAGCGAAAAAAGCAATCCCATCTGGCAACACTGCTTAACGAACTAAATAAGTAGGTATTTGATGAACCTCCGTGTTTATTTTTTCCCCCCGAAAAGCCCCCCAAAGAATCCGTCCCCCCGAATCTCCCCACAAAGGCGAAAAAAGCAATCCCATCTGGCAACACTGCTTAACGAACTCTGTCGGTACATCACATATTGCATGTACATTTGACGACCGCTTGCCGCAATGGTTTGAAAGTAAAGGCCTTTTCGTAATTTGCCCTAGACTGGGTGTCACTGGTATCGCCCCCAGTTCATTGTACAGTACCCATAGTACGGTCAGCAACGAAAGTCGCTGAACATTCTCAGTTTTTCAAATAGCTTGCACACTTTTGTTTTGCAACAAATCCATAATTTTGTCTTTATCGAAACAAAAATGTGGACATGTTGCTAATATTTGGTTTTATAAAGGTTTACCAACGTTTGTAGAATAAAGAGTATAAACGATTTGAAAAATTCAGAATGTTCAGCGACTTTCGTTGCTGACTGTACAAGCTTTGCTTAGTTTGGGACCATACAGTTTGTATGTCTAGTGATATTTATTCATTTAATGATGCTATATGGCGCTATTAGACCTACAGTGCGAATCATGCTGATTGGGGATGGTTTACTATTCAGATGACACTGCAACATTTGACTGCGTGGAATACAAATGCACAGGGGACTTCAACGAGGGCTACAAAGAAGAACGAGGCTCCCAGGTCACGCCGTGCATCATTACCTCCACAGAGACTCCCACACAGTTGGGCACCGAATTCACGGTGATGACGACGTCTGTTGGAACGATGATACCTATAAGCCTGTTGCCTGTAAGTAATCATTTGATTACTATAATCGATCTCAAGATTGAGATGCTGTTTTTGACGGGTGTTCCATACATTAAACGTCAAAACTGCATCTTAAGATCGATCCCAACTTTGAGATGCATTAATACGAGCCTTAGATTCGGTATCGACAGAGTACCTCATTATCATGTCAGCTATAAAACGTTCACTGTTGTATATAGGCCTCCCCAAGGTTTTCCACAACGACCTGTCCCATGCTACTTGCATCCAGCGGTTTCCCGCGACCTTCACTCGGTCCTCGGTCCTCCTTGTGGGGGGCCTACCCACGCAGCGTCCCTGCTACCTTCACTAGGTCTTTGGTCTACCTTGTGGGGGCCTACCCACGCAGCGTCTTCCGGTACGTGGAAGGAATTACAGGAATGACAGAGTACCTACCTGTTTAAATTTAAGCTTTATTAAAACATCTAGGTAAAAAGAAACTGTTATCCCATAAGTTCAATCAAATTAATTTCTCTGTAATATACGAAGGAGACAGCGTTATGAATAATACTAACAGTAATCTAGATGATAAACTATGCTTATCGGAATCCCACGCCGATACCGGATCGCCTAATATCCTCTATACATACCCACATTATACATATAGGTATTATAATTGATCCTTAATCGAATGGTTTTGGACACAGAATATCTAATATTAACTTCAGTGCAACAATGGTTCCAAGGACTATGTACGGGTTCTATGGCGGGCAGTTTAGAGAGACCAAGAAAAAAATGTTTCTTTACTAATGTAATGTGTCTGAACTGAAATAGACCATTCAGTTCAGACACATTACTATGAACTTTTTGATCACTTGATTTGAATTTAATGTTGAGATATACCTGTGCTAGTGTTGATTTAATTATATCAGAACAAGGATGGAAGGATGTGAGCGTCGACCATTGGATAAAGAGTAGTATCCAATGGTCGACGTTCACATCCTTCCATCATTGTTTAGATGAAATTAAATTAACCCTAGCTCTAATACCACTAAGTAAAAACCAATCAATATTGTAGACCAAAGACTTAACGTATCGGGACAATACGAGCGGCAGTTCCGAAGATTCAACAGAACGGAAGCCGACCATACCAGACAACGATGTTATAACGGAGAATAACACGGAACCGCCGCCCCCGCCCCCCACACCAGACCCCACTGAGGTGGTAACCGTCAATACCCCGACGAGGCCACCACTGCCGACAACCACAGAACCACCCACAACCACAGATCAACCCACAACAGAACCCCCTAGACCGCAGGTGAGAGCAGAGAGCAGGTGGGAGCTCAAATTCTGCTTCGAGTGGTGTTCTGTTCATCGTCCTGCGCTGATCATGTCTTAACACTTACGACTTACTACGCCACCAAGCCAACTTGGCGCACGGGTATAAATATCAAACGATAATAAGTCAATCATTCCGCGGTCCGTCCACAACGTAGTGGGCCTGGGCCAATGCCTGGGCACTCCTGTGGCAGTAGCTCCCACTTTGTGGTGGACGGACCGCGGAATCATTGACTTATTATCATTTGATATTTATACCCGTTCGCCAATTTGGCTTGGTAGAGTACTACTAAGAATCTTGGGTGACTTTTCTTTTTTATATATCTTCTAGTGTTTCAGTGTTTATTGAATCCTATCATCTGCAACTTGTTTGGGTGTGGTGAATCTCAATAATTTGTTTGTTATTTACTTTGTGTGATGTATTTGTGTTAGTTTCTGTCTCTGCTTTTGCATCGAACTGGTGCTTTTCGTGTTCTGCAGGACTTTCTACTTACGCTTAAGGGGCTACTTCATCAAAGTTGGATTTTTTTGGTATTTTCTCTTATTTATTTTGTTTGGTTTGTATTTTGCGCAGGTAGATATTTTGAGATATCTGCGTCAAACTTCCTGGCGGTCGCATGGCATAGTACAGATACAGACTAGTATCAAAAAATATATAAATATTGTACGCTAAAGACCTGTTTCAGAATCGTCAGATTACTCTTAACCACCAAATAAGTCTGGCGTTTCGACAGTTCTTCCATAGTACCTATATCTGCTAAAACGCCATAGGTCTATATTTGGTGGATATTATTTACCTATATGACGATTCTAAATTCTGAAGGCCCCTAATAAAAAGCCACCGCCAGGAAGAATATCGGTGGCTATCAATTTCACGAAGGCCGTGGTCTCCTATTAAATGCCATCGGCCGCTTACAGCGTCACGCGTACGCCGCGTCACAATGCTAACTATAGAAATGTACTGTTGTGGTCTCCTTCACACGCCGACGTCACTATAGTAAAATTGTGACGCGGTGTAGGCGTGACGCTGTAAGCGGCCGATGGCATTTAATAGGAGACCACGGCCTAAGTTCCAATCGAGGTTTTGACTTGGCTAAGAGTTTATGGTGGTGACATGGGTTGGCGAGAATGTTGTTTTGTTAAAAATTGTTTGTTTGCAGCCGGAGCAGCAGCTGGAGCAAGTGATAACAGACCTGGAGACACTGCTCAACGATACGGAGGAGGTGTTGGTTGATAACATCCAAAGCACGTTTGATCAGGTAAGTACTATATTTAGTTTATACTCTTCGTCTACCTTTCTCCCTGTCTCCCTTTTTTCCATAAATATATAATCAGAGTCGACTTCTAGTTAGTCTATCGTGATTCCACTGACAGATACGGAGTTCTGATTCTGATTTAACATGCACCGATTATAGTCTGGATGCTGCTAGTAGGTATCTATACCGATCTAGGTTTTATCTTATCTTCACAATATCTTCAAGCAAACATTGAGTATATTTTTAAACTTATGTCGAATTTTATTTTAAGATAACAACTATGTCGATTGACTTTCTTATCAAGGGTAACCTCTTCTAGGTGGATAGTTTATGTTTCATAGTACATTGCGGCTCCACGCGTTTGTCTCAGCAATAAACATCAGACTACACATTCCAGGTAGACCAACTATTCCAAGAGAACGTGGAGTTGGAAATACCGGGGACACTTCTCCGGTTACTCGACGACGTCGGCGGCAGGATCGTGTTGAACGGCACGAACAACGCGACCGTGCGCAGCAACGTGGCGCTGCTGGTGGCCGACGCCGCGCCCGGCCGGCCCGTGCGCGGCCTGCGCCTCGCCGCCACCGACTCCGACGAGTTCACCGAGGACGCCTTCCAGTTCATAACGAGTGAGTTCGCTTAGGGAAGTGGCAATAGTAGTGGCAAGAGTATAACTAAAATAAATAATATTAGCCATTTTAACGTCCCACTGCTGGGCACGGGCCTCTCCTTAATGCGAGGGGGATTCAGGCCATAATCCACCACGCTGGCCCAGTGCGGGTTGGTGGATTTCACATGCCTTTCGAAAATTTGTTAGATTTTCTAAGACAGGTTTCCTCACGATGTTTTCTTCACCGTAAGCAAGTGATAATCATATTAACGTTATGATTCGCTCATAGATTTCGAAAAATCCAGAGGTGCGAGCAGGGGTTTAAACCCTGGATCTTGAGCTGACGCTTAAGCTACTGCTTTTTGCAAAAAAAATATATTTCAATTGTAGCGGAAGTGGACTCCTCCCAGCTGCAGGCAGCGTCGAGCGATGTGGTGGTGATGTTGCCGGAGTCCGTGGGCAACTCGACGCGGCGCATCAGCTTCGTGGTGTTCCGCAACGACCGCGCCTTCCAGACCACGCACTACGCCGTCAACAGCAGGATCCTGAGCGTCAACGTCGAGAACCTCACGCACTTCGATACCGATCAGGTAGGCACGTCTGTTCGGACACAAATATTGGTTTGGCTCGAAGACCAATATTATAGGTACAGTAGAATCTGGTTATAACGACGGCCAAGGGACCGGTGATGTTACGTCGTACTAACCGGAAGTCGTACTAAAGGAACTGACAATTTAAACACTTGTTTTTTTTATTGAAATAATCACATACATAATGTACATACATATTTAATTATAGTAGTAATAATAGTCACTAAATTTTGGGCGCAAATTAATTTTCCGGCGACCATAATTGTGTCTAACTCTTGAAACAGTTAGGCCGCGCTCACTTTGGATGCGTTTCATCCGAATTTTACTCGTGCGTACAAGTACGAACACGCAGAATGATCCCGACCTTCCAAGTACTACGGGAGTGCGCACATTGGGTGCGAGTTGGTCGTACGTGTAAGTAACCGCACCCAGTGTGCGCACTCCCGTAGTACTTGAAAGGTCGGGATCATTCGTGTTGTTCGTACGTGTATGCACGAGTAAAATTCGGTCGAAAACGCATCCAAAGTGAGCGCGGCCTTAATCCAACTCGCCGAACAATCAAAATTAAGAATGTTTAGCTCTTTGGCAAAAAAAATGCCTTTAGTTGACGTGGATAAACTTTTTCGTTTTGTAGAAGCCATTATCACGACCACATCACCCTCAAATGTCAAAATTGTCAGGTTACAGCGACTACTAGCGTGACAAGCGGACAATTTTGTGTGAAACTCCGCCGTTAAAAGCGGTCGGGCTTAGTAAGCGGAGTCGTTATAAACGGATGTACTTTCATAGTGGCTCATATTAAAACCAAACATAGGTATGCCTATACTTACGTCGCTAAAACCGGTTGGTTGTTATATGCAAATCGTACTAAACGGCTTCTACAGTATTAAAATGCATAATTGAGTGAAACACAATTAGGTCTTGAAGAGGTACAAACAGCTTTGCCCGATGTCCAAATACTAAAGCAGCGTATGCAGCGTATGTGTATGCGTAAACCAGCTATTACAGCTGCGTTTCTTACGATGAGTGGGAGAACCGGAAGTCCAAACCCCATCATCATCATCTCTCCTTCCGTCCCACTTCAGGTCGGTTATGTGCGGGCAATGCCTTTGGTATAGCAAGCATCTATAGGCTACGGTAACTGCTTAACATCAGGCGGGCCGTACGCTTGTTTGCCACCTCTGTCCTATAAAAAAAAACGAAACAATGCCATGATACCAAGATACGGCGACAGTACCGCGGACAGCACCAAAGCTATGACCAAAGTATCGGATATATCATCAGCACAGCTCCAAAGTAAAATCTGACACTGTCCGAAACTGTAACTTCAACATTGTGATACTAATGTCTATGGACTCAACTTGCAGCTAAACTAGTCTCGGGTCTGGCCAGGTTTTTTTTTTTTTTTTTTTTATAGGACTGCGGTGGCAAAAAAGCGTACGGCCCGCCTGATGTTAAGCAGTTACCGTAGCCTATAGATGCTTACAATACCAAAGGTATTGCTCGCACATTGCCGACCTGAAGGGGAGTGGGATGGAGGGAGGGGGAGGGGGGGTGGGCTTACGGCTCTCTCACTCATCGTACGAAACGCAGCTGTAATAGCTGCTTTACGCCGATCTTCTGTGAGAGGGTGGTACTACCCCGGTCGAGCCAGCCCGTTTATGAGCTGCAGTCAATTGGCTACAGCTTGGCTCTACCACCTTCAAAACCTAACCTAAACCTACCAGGTTTCTTACTTCCTCTTGTGTTCTTTCACAGTACATAAACATCCACTTCACACCAACCGGAGAGCCAACCCGTAACGAGAGCCGCGCCTGTGCGTACTGGGAGTTCGACTCGGAGTCGGGCGACGGCGGCTCGTGGTCGCGCGACGGGTGTATTTTCCTCCCCGCGACCAGCGCCGGTGAGCTCGCCACCTGCCAATGCGACCACCTCACCCACTTCGCCGAGATCCTGATCCCGCGGCCCGTGTTCTCGCAGCGGAACGAAGACGCGCTTGAACTTCTCTCGGTCGTCGGCTGCTGCTTGTCCATTGTAGGCCTGGCTATGGTGGGTCTCACGGCCCTGCTGTTCCGCTCCTGGAGGCGAGACTTCAGCAACAAAATCTGGTTGCAGCTCAGCGGCGCCATATTCCTGCTGGTCCTCTGCTTCCTGATCGTAGCTCTCGTCAGATTCGACGAGTACAACGTGGGCTGTTTGCTGACAGGTCTCGCTCTGCACTACGCCACGCTCGCGTCCTTCTGCTGGATGTTAGTCGCGGCGGTGCTCTCGTACAGGAGACTAGTGCTGGTGTTCAACCGGGACACTTCGCATAAGTTGCTGAAGGCGGCAGCTTTCGCTTGGGGGGCTCCGTTTGCTGTGGTCGGTGTTCTGCTTTCGGTCGACCCGCTCTCTTACGCGGGACGTTTCGAAGAGAAGACGCCGGCGGGAGCCTTCTGCTATCCTTCTGGTCTGTCGCTGTGGCTGGCCGTGTTCGCGCCGATCATCATCATGCTGATCGCAAACTGGACGCTATTCGTTCTGATAGTGCGCTCCGTGTTTGCTTCGAGAAGGGTTCAGAGGCACGGCGACTCGCATAACGATGCGTTGCGGTGCGCTTCGGTCAGTTGCTTGCTAGTCTTCCTGTTCGGGCTGCCGTGGGTGTTCGGCGTGTTCTCTTTCAACGTAGTCGCCGCTTACTTCTTCACCCTGACGGCCACTTTACAAGGGTTCGTATTGTTTATATTTTTCGTTGTTGGGAACAAAAAAACTAGGGATCTTTGGCTGAACAAGCTGAAGATCAAGCAGACTAGAAAGGTCCCGGTTACTTCTTCTACGTATACTAATAGGAGTACGGGGACTTCTGGGAGGCCGGTGGGCCCGGCTTCCGTAGGGGGGAATGTGTCCAAGCCCAGGTCGTTAGCAACGCCCGATGATTCGAGATTTTCTTGACGACGGGTCGAGCCGCCTGCAAAAGGCTGGTATCTGGGTAGTTGCGAATCATTTCAAATGTAGCGATGCTTATATTCAGTCTTATGAATTAAAGCCATTTCGTGTTGTGGTACCTTTTTCTAGACCTTGGTCGCGTCTTGTGACGCGCGGCAGGAGAACAGAGAGAATACCTTTTTTTGTGAAATCCGATTTTTGTTGTGTTCATAATTACCTAGTTTTATTGTCACAACGATAGTCTTAAGACAGTTACTATTTATTTTTGTAGATATATTCGATTTTTTATAGACATACCAAGTATGAAGTAAGGACAGTCTATTATAAGTCTGATACCAACATAGTACATCCATCATGATTAGAACGAGTGCTTACTAAAATTCAGATTCACGGGCTTACATTGTACCAGTTCCAAAAAGCATTTAAGGTGTGTCCAGGCGTTGGGCATCGGTAAACGCAATAAAAACAGATGAGCTAGGCTTATTCAACCTTATGTGAGTCCCAACGAAGAGAGAGAAGACATACATACTTACTTGTCCAGCAGCATTTTGTTATAGCAACACACCATACCTCGATGCCAAATGCTGGCCTGGGGGCTTACCACCAACTCTTATTGCGATTCAATTACAGGAACGTTTTAACGATTCAGCGTCTTTTTGTGCAATGACGTACCTTATTGTCAGGACAATAAGAAACGTCATTGCACAAATGGCCGCTGAAACGTTAAAACAAAACTGCTATAAGAGGTGGTGGTAAGCCCCCTGAAGTCTCATTCTAATCGTGACAAAACTATTCATTTATGTAATTTCTTAAAAAATACGCTTCAGATCTCGAGTTAAATGTTTCATCCAGGATCACTGTAGTTATAGTATCTAAATCAATGCAAGTAGAAACGTATTGAATTGAAGAATTGTTTCAGAAACTGAACAGTTGTAGAAATTAAGTTCCCTAAACTCTTTACTACCTCTACCCTTTATTCTTCCCTTTTGGTGCCTTTATTCTTGTAAAATATCATAAGTTATGTGAAGTCATGCCATGTACAAACATGTGTTTTTATCTGAAGCCTGAAAATTAAAGTTATACGAGGTGCATGTAAGTTATACTTACTCTTTAAATGTATGCTGATTCATCTTTATGAAGTAATTTATGTATTTTATTTAACGATTCGTTTAATGACCAAGTAACCGGCTATAAACACTACCAGCCAAATTTATAATTATTTGTTTCCAGTATACAATCGTTTTACAGAGCATACCTAGGAGCTAAAGTGATTTGTAACGCCAGTTTAAATCCATCATAACTTTCTATAAATTTGAGGGACGTTTCCACCCTGTATATATTATTATTTTCATATTATGTATATATTATATTGTGTATATTATTTACATTTAGGACGTGGTTAATTTGCCACAGAATTTGGCTTTACTAAGATAGGTAGCAAGAATCGAAAATAATAAAAAATATAAGTAACTGAATTATTTATAGAGGCTTGATTAGTTATAATAGACGTAACGCCTATAAGTTGTACGTATATAAATAAGCACCAATAGAATAATTATTATACATTGTACCTATTCTTATTTTATAGACTTTTGAGGATACACACGTCTCCCTAGTGCCTGGAAAAATATAAAAAAGTATGTTATTATTATCAAAGAGAGTTACCAAATATTAAAATCTTATACATACTTACCTACCTAGTTATGATACCTGGTAAAGTTTGAGTGGGCTATATAACAGACTAGATATTACTCCATCCCCATCCATCATTCTAATGTAAATAAGTAGTACTTAAGTCATCACCTTTCCTTCATTCCTAAGTCCTTCCTGAAAATTTGTTAATTATCATGGTTTGAAATATGTTTTATTGTGTATGACGGTTCCACTAACCAGTATTTTGATGTCATTTGGTGCGGTCAGATGCCACGCATGCCTCGCCCGAGCACTCATGACATTATGAACATGTCTGTATGTCCCGAGTCTGGGTGTAATGTACAATATTAAGTATGTATTTACAAACAAAAAGTAGTATATGTAGTAATATCAGTTATCTGGTTTCCATAGTACAAGCTCTGCTTAGTTTGGGATCAGGTAGCCGTGTGTAAAAAAGAATGTCCCAGGATATTATTTATTTATTTTATGTCATGCGTTCTGACGTCAAAACTGAGTGCTCGGGCGCGGCTTGCGCCTGGAGTACACGCAACCTATAAAAATCTTTCAATTGATAATCGTGAAGATTGCAGAGGCCTAAATAAAAAATAAAAAATAAAATAAATATAACGTCACGACTTTTGTCCCCATTCGGGGGGTAGTCAGAGGCTTGAGTGGCCATACACCACCACATTGTGGAGGTATTAAGCCAACTCAAAGCCCACGTTTCACCAGATAGTCAGAACCCAACGTGACAGGTGGTGAACCTTGTCGCCGTGTATACAGGAACTGACTATTACCTAATCCCGAGGGATAGGTAGGTTTCCTCACGATGTTTTCCCTCACCGTTAGCGAACTGCAGAGGCCTACTAGTGCTGAAAAAACGATGACGTTTGTAGTGAATTTACGATTTTTATTGAATACATTTTATACACATATGTGACAAGTATCCATTTGAATATTATATCCTCCGCGTGTCTTTTGTATCGTATCATCGAGGTGCAAGTAGAAAAAGTACATCATTAATGTTGTATACCTATGTCCCGAAAGTTTAGGTATGTTTTCGAGAAATTGATGCAGGTGTTTATTTCCAAGGGAAAATATATTTTATTCAGAAAATTAAAACTATTATTTTATTTTTTACGATGCTCCCGTTTTTTATACAAATGTTAGTTACTATTGTAACAATAATAAATAGTGTTATTTACCTTTATAGTATACTCAGTACACACAGGTATATCTACTATCGGTAGCTAAATTAAATTATGGTTAAACTGGAGGGGTCATTTGTTTTTTTAATGAATTGTTATTCCTTTCACTTATTTAAAATTAGCTAATAATAAAACAAAAGAAAAACTCGCATCACTGATCACGCTACATACTATATATTCACGACGCCGCCAACAGATGGCACTGAGTGCACGCTCCATTACAACATAATCCTGAATCACGATATCAAGATTCGCGAGGCACTTCGCTAGATATATAGAAGACTCCGTCAACCATTGGTTAGGGCACAACGGCCGGCTCCGCCAGGCATACCACAGCCTGGCTGGAAGATCTTCCCTTTTCCACTAAACAACTGATCCAATAATCCTTGCCCGCGTGGGATGGTGGCAAGAATGCTTCCTCACGCAAATTTTGTAAGCGAGGAAGATCTCTTGTCACCGGTGGAGACGAATGAGCAGGATCAGCTTGCCAGTATTGTATGAACTTAGTCGTTGTAGGTATTGCAATTCCAATTTACTTTATTGTTCTCAAAATAACTAAAATAAATAAATAAATATCGGCAAACTTCCACACCAGCTGTAAGGGAGCATACTAAGCAACGCTAGTACTATGGCTACCGTACAATGGACTGGGAGCGATCCCAGTGACACCCAGACTGGGGCAAATTACGAAAAGGCAGTTTCCGAAATTTTGCCTCTGGCGGGAATCGAACCCGCAACAACCCGATGCAGTGAGCCGAGCGGCACGCTCGAACCACTGCACCAAGCGGTTGACAACTTCATTAATTTGTTCTATTTTAATTAGTTCTCTTGTTTATACGCAAAATAATGGTAAATCCCTAGGTAGGTGGTAAAACCCATAGGTGGTGGTGGTAAGTACATAGGAGTACGTAAACAATTACACTTCTCATAAAAAAAATCGAAACACATTCATTTATTGGATGAAAATTCTAAAATTTAAATTCAAATTTGGAATTGTGGTACACCATTGTGTAGACTAAACTGCCAGCTATTTATTGGCGTATTTTTTAATGATATCAATCATTTTTATTTTTATTTAAATGCCTGAATAGTACTTGCAGTACTGTTTCGTTTTTTTTGATGAGAAGTATATTATTAGGTAAATGGGAAAACTAATTACAATGGTTATTTACCTTTGCCAAATTTATCGTGACGGTTGAGGAAAAATTTGGGAAGCGATGTTTTATTGTTGCGGCAATGTTGTAAATAAATAAGTACATATAACGCTTATGTATAAGCATAACCAGCCAGCCGTGCTGTAGTGTGATCAAATCAATATCCAACTTATTGCCACTCAACTGACTATCAGGGACTTTCACGATAATTAAAAGATAGGTCCTGAATAGAATTGCGTGCTTTTCAATTCGTACACCGAAGAATGTCCTAGGCCAGGGAGCTGGACATAAAATATCCAAATAGGTAAACCTACAAATATCCAACCCTTAGTTTATATATCCAGATCCAGATCACCAAAATAGGCATTAACTTACATTATAAAATCCTTTTCTTATAAGAAGAGTACAAAGAAACTAATAGGTAGGTACGGATAGAACACTAGGTCCACTGCGAATCGATAAGCGACAAAGATACCGTCTTCAGTGTAGCACCGTCCTTAAATGAGGAGGCTATGCACAAGGCTACCTGTGCATAAATAGACCGTCTCCATGGCAACGCCCTGTTCGCTCAAGCCACGCTCGAGAACACGTCGCCATGACAATGACATTAACTAGCTGACACTCGACGCGGCAACATGTTCTGGGGTATCAGTCCTGCTATAGATTTGCAGAAGGAATACCTGGAACATGGTGATAATAAAAACGCATACGAGCTCAATTTTCTTATCATCGGAGGCTGCGATGGAAGACACCTGCTCAAAACACTCGCCCAAGCCTACCGTCACACCAGGCGATATATGAACTTGTTCGTCATCGACGGGTGCCCTGAGCTCGCCGCCAGGCAGCTTCTATTGACGTCTTTGGCTTTAGAGAAAACCACACGATGCGGCCTGCTAGAGAAAACGCGACGTTACTTGGAAATATACGGGAATCTCCTCCTACGGCCCGCAACTTCGAGGTATGTTATTGCAAAAGCTCGCCAACTTATAGGAATGGTCACCAACCCCGACTACCTGAACTGCCTCCTACCGAGCGTGTCTATAGACCAAATGAAATACCGCGAACGCGATTACATGGAGAATCTTCTTAATTTCTGGACAACCGGCAACACCAATCAGTTCAACGCTTGCGAACTATGGGAGCATCGTTTGAGGCGTAGTCTTGGAGTCAGATACGACAACAGATCAGGAGTATACGATTGGGATTACCATATGAGAATGAAGGAGATCGGTGGGCAGATTTGCTATCCGGAGTACAAGCACTTCAGAGAGCGTGGCATGGCTTTCACTTGGTTGGAGACGGAAGTCTGTCGTCCAAACGTTAGCTTAGCTGCTGGAGTGTACAAATGCGGAGACAGATACCTTCATAGAGGTTACTTGGGGGATTTAGTAAGCTCTCCGTACATAGCATACGGCTTAGAATGCGAAGACAAAGAAATGCTGAAGTCTTCGCACGGCGTCAACTATAAACGAGCGACTGACATCGCTGAACGAAATGTGATGAGGATGTTATACGAAGTAGAAAATGGGCAAGAATTTGATGCCGCCGCCTTCAATTTGGACAATGAACAGAATCTCGGTATGGTGGTGCTCAGTCAGATCGACGCTAAGATATCAGAGAGTGGGCCTGAAGCGCCGTTATTGCTTCGTGAAGACCGCGATACTTACGTGAACGTGGACTATGGGAAGGTTCACTTCTTGTCTCTTTCGGCGCTGGACCATTACCCTCATAAACCGCAATTTCAAGGTCTATTCCACGGGGTGTTCATCGGTCACAACATGCTTCCTCGCGTAAAGCCGAGCGTTTGGTCGATGGCTCGCGATGACGCCGTTGTCCTGATGGAGTCCAGGAAGTACATGGTGGAGCTGAAGCGGGAGGAGGTGAAGGCTTTCGGGGAGCAGATACAGCAGGCGGCCACTGCAGCCCAGTGTGAGGGAATCTCGCCTTTCGATCCCGAGAAAGATGATTTTGCGAGATTTCTGATTAAGCGGAGGAGTTTGAGTACTGATGTTTCTAATTAGTTAGTCAATTTGTCAGATTAGTATCCAGGATATAAAGTGTACTTTGTCTTTCATGACAAAGCTGCCATTGTTATGTTCAATGTTCTTTAAATGGTTATTTCTTTGTTCTGCTCATTTAGGAATTATTAAAATGTAAAAATAACATTGCTCTTTCAATGTTGTGTTTATAATCATTTATAAAGATAAAGTTGGTACAAAAAATACTATTTACCTGTGTAGCCTTCGGTTACGAATAACTGCATATTATTATACCTTTCACCCTAGCAAGTTTCCAAATTAGAATCATATTTATTATCCCATTATCCAATAGTTTTATATCGACGTCATATTCTGTATTCTTTTTGATCGAGGGAGCTCCCTTGCTCCTTTGAGCGAGGGAGGACTGGAAAAAATCTTGTAGGGAAACAAAAATAATAAATGAAACAACTTGTAAAATTTGTGTTCATCTATTTTTTTCATTAATAATATGTTACATTCATTTAGTAAATCATATAGCAAATATATTTACAAGGACCAAATCAAACGGAAAAGTTACAACGTCTCAACGTTATTTTTTGTTTAAAATTCGTATTTTTATAATTTAAATAATATCACTTAATGTTAACACTTCTAAATCAGTAGTTCGGTAGTGTTGAACGGTTTTTACGAATCATCGTAACTCTATAGTGAGGGGAAAGTACATATCGGTATAATATTGAGCGCTGATCGTCCTCGTGTCTGCTAAACTTAGTACCTATAAAACATTCAATATTGTTAGTGCTTACTTTATATAAGACAGTCAACGACCGTCTCTGTTTTTACTTTGACTATTTTCGTCCATAGATGTAATTAATCACGATTTTTTATTGATGACAATGATGTCCCAAAACCAAGTTTCCCAAAAAAATACATCATAGAGAATAGTCAAAGTTCCGTGTAGTACGGCTCCATTTTTCCTAGTTACGAGAATTCGTATAAAGTACAGAGCACTACCGTGAGCAATGGCGGTGTCCGGCGCCGTTCGCAATTGACGTGTTAGGCCTACGCGTACAAACCTCGCCTGTGCTGCCAACCAAAGGAGATGCGACTTAACGCCGCGGCAATAGGGGCCTCATCGACTGCACAGGCACGTTTGATTGAATCAGAACGCGCGCACGCGACGCCTACTGGGTGCGGCTGCTCGCTTCAACGCGCAATACCAATGACAGGGCGATCGAATGTCAAACAGAGACATGTCCGGGAATCTATAGAACCGTATGCGGAACGTATTTCGTGTACGAGGCCAGCCTCCAGGTACGGTGTCCATGATTTACATGTTTTTTTCAGGACACTAGTTCCAATGCTGGCTGGTGTCGTACACGCGAGTACCACACCCAGTTACAGAGTATTGCAATCACATCTACCCTGTACGTGTTCATAGTATCTATTTAGACTTACTTAAAGTTATAACGAGTATCTAGGAGAGTAATTATTTGGAAACAGGGCGCGGGGCCTCACAGCGTCAGTGAACATCGTACCTGCCTGAGTGAGTGCGGCCGATACGGGTCGCATACACCTTATTCATTAATCAATAATTATATTGTAAGTTTACTACGACGTTACATCCGTGGCCGCGCCACCTAGCCTAGCGTAAACGCGAATAAAACGATAACCTCCTAAATTGTCACAATAAAATAAACTTGAAAACTATAACATATACTCGTAGGTATTATTCTTTAACATAGGTACATATTTGCACATCATTTAATCGGCGTAAATTCGTTTTAAGTCAATACAATAATAATAATAGATATTCTGATACAATCGAAATAACTTTTATTCACATTAATGATTTAGAATATGTGTACGTTATGGGCTAGTCATACGAAATAATTCGTGCACGGTGAGACGAGATCACTGATTAACTATGCGAAATCAACGCGCCTACAACTCAACGCACGAAACATTCGAATCGACATTGGTGTTCATTACTTTCCTAAAGGCTATCGCAAGAAACGGAGCACGAAGTTGGGCGTTTATTCGGAGAGGTGATAACAGTATGAAAGCAATTGATTTGAGACTCTCCGGGACGGTTGGGCCCAGCTTCTTGATAGCGGCCGCGCGCCGCGGGCTCTGCACCGAGGGAAGTCAACTCGCCATCGGCAAATGATACGCTACCAACATTAGGGAACACTCGCGGAGCAACTGGACGTCGAGCACGTGCGCGGCGCGGCGCGGCGTCGATGCGACGGCCGCTCGAACTATCACACGTTACATTAAAGCTTCGCCTATGATTATTAGCTCAATTTGTTAATCGCCTATCTAATTTGCAAGCTACTTGAGCCTCGTCTGTCGGAAGTCAATAGCGAACTCGACGTCTCACAGGACCTCGGCACCGTACAGCTTCAACCTTAACGCTACTTTCATAAAACGATGAGTCTTAAATATAGTTTAGACATACGAGTCCGCCGCGCCGCCGCCGGGCGCCCCCGAACGGATAATAATTATAAGAGTTATAAAGCGTATCGATTGAATGGAACGAATATAAATACATAACGACAACGGAACAGACGTCGCCGGGCGGCGGCGGCGGCGCGCGGCGACACACCTCGCCGACCTTCGTTCAATACTATAGTTCAGTCATATCGTTTATTAGTTAATGTGCATTTAATTCATAGTTCAATATTTACAACTCACTGGTTCGCTAACGATAACTACGTATTCACAAGCGGCGGGCCGGCGCGGCCCGCACCGATTCACTAAACCTTTAGATAACTACGCGTGAAAAGACTTTATTGTGTTCCTTACTAACGGTTAAACTATTCGTTAACGTGATTACCCTAACGGTGCGACCGTAGCTCGGTACATGGACTACTAGTGCGGGGTGGGCGCGGGGCGCGGGGCGCGGCGGGCGGCGGTCAGTGCGTGTACTCGGGGAAGGCCTGCGCGCGCGCCGCGTCGCTGCTCGAGCTGTCGGCCGGCGACGGGAAGTAGTCGCGCGGCGCCACCGCCTCTTCACTCGCCCACCGGGCTAACTGTTGTTGAGCTTGAATAAATTCATCACTAGAAAATGATAGAGAAGAGGAACGGAGAGTCGAGGCGCGCTCGGCCGCCGCCCGGCGCGACCTCGCCCCTCGCCGCGACCACTACCCCTCCTCTAGACAAGTGGTTTCGTCTACGAGCGTTTCTACAAAACTCTACGCTTAAATGTATGGCATCCTTTCCCAAAGTGGGCGATAACGCCCCCTTGTGGGCGCTGCAGGCCTAAAGGGGGGCGGTAAGAGACCCAGAAAAAAATGGGGGTATAGTAAAAGTCTCGTTTAGAATGAATGTTTAATCTCCGCTAATATAGCTCACAATAATCAATTTAATATAATTTGACGTTATAGTGGTTTTTAAGTAGGTGAAAAAATGGGGGCGCAAAAAAAAGATATTCTCAAAGTCGGCAGTATACAAAATAAGTTTGGGAACCACTGATGTATGGCAATGACATTACAAATTACAAGTCGATAAGTAGATCACGTGCCTTATGTCATTTCCATACATAAAGCGTAGCGATTTATAGAAACGCTTGTATGCGAAGTCACTTGTCTAGGGGGGCTGCACTGACAGGCTTCAGCGTATACAATAACAGCTTTGTACCACCGCGGTGAGACTTCAGAGAACTATATTTACACAGAATTGTCTCACTGTCCCATACCTATCGTTTGTTCCCTGGAACCCTACTATTGCTACAGTCTTGCAATCGGGTGTGCCTTGGGGTACTCTTCAACATAGTACTCTTAAGGTATCGAGAAAATGGTGAAAATTATTTTGTTATCGACTGAAGTCTATCCAGTGCAGTAGAGCTCGGTTGTCATCGGTCAGTCGTAAAGGAGAGACTACAACGTACTGCATCTAAGTCGCATTTGTGGCATCTCGTGTTGACTCTCCTCTATGACTCATCAATGAGTGAAAATGAGATACTAAGGCTCGTATAACGCATCTTAAAGTTGAGATCGATATTAAAATGCTGTATTTGACAGATGTTCCATACATTAAACGTCAAAATTGTGTCTTAATATTGATCTTAACTTTGAGATGCATTTATTAATACGAGGCTAAATGCCGCCATGGAAACGTGGCCGAAACCTCGCACGATGGCGAGGCGCGCTCGGGGGCGGGTACTAACTACTCATCTCAATTTGGAAAAGACGCCTCTAATCTTCCGCGGGGGAGGGATAGCCAATCGGGAGCGATGCGGAGCGATCGCGGGCTCACCTCTCGCTATCGGGCGCGTCGCGCAGGCGCTCGGCGTCGGCGGTCTCGTAGAGCGCGTCGTCGTCGGGCGGGGCGCGCGCGTGCTGCGCGTGCGGCGCGTGCGGCGAGTGCGCGGCGAGCGGTACGTGCGGCGCGTGCGGCGCGGGCGGCGCGGGCGCGGCGCCAGCTGCCGGGAACAGCGCGCCGTGGTGCCGCCCGCTGCCGCGGAACCGCGGGTACCCGAAGCGCGATTCCTCCTCGCCGCCGCCGATGCGCCCGCGGCACCGGCTGTCGACCACCGATTCCCAGCTTAGGAGTTTATTACACCATTTTTTAAGCTGCCAGTTCGTTTCCTAATTAAGATTTTGAACGAAAAGACTAATCGCACAAACGCTCTTATGATTATGTGTGTTGGAAATGTGTTATCTATCTATCGTTGAAGGTCACTCAAAAAATAATAATTATAATTGCGTATAATTTTGGGTACTTTTGCTGATCGGGATAATGAAGACACATGTCATGTTACGTATTCGACTTACGGTGGCACCTCGCCCGGCTCGATCCTGTAGTGCCTGTCGGCCTCGGTCTCGGACATCCTGATGTCCTCGGAGCCGGAGGGGCTCATGTGCCGGCTGGAGTGGTGCTCGAGCTGGCGGATGAGGTCCTCGAGGTTGCGGATGCGGATGGGCCCGCACTGCGGCGGCTCGTCCTCGTCGTCGTCGGCGCCGGCGCGCTGGCGGCGCAGCTCGGCGTCGTGCAGCTGGTCGGCGCTGGGCGTGCGCTCGCGCTTGTACTCGTACTCCTGCAGCGCGCGCAGGTCGCCCGACCCGCCCGCCCCGCTCGCGCCGCCCGCCCCCGCGCCCGCGCCGCCCGCGCTCGCGCGCTGCGCCGCTGCCGTCTTCAGCGCCACGATTATGTTTTCGTGGTAGCCGTTCAGGTCCTGAAATTTAAGATCAACTGATAAGTTAAGGAGTTAATTTGGTATCTAGCTTTATTTCTTCTTTAGTGCGTCCTGGGTTTACAGAAAGTATCGCTATTTCCGTGTCTACTGTTACTAAAGTAAGTTCCTGTTACTTAGTCACAGTGTTTTTTCACTATAAATTGATCATCTTATCATACGATTACGGATTCTACTGGCGATCGATCAATGGCGGAGGGTTCTGCGAGCTTGTATGTACCTTAAACTTATACTCCATATCGGCGACGGCGCCGGCGGGCTCCTGTCCGTCGGACTGCGAGCCCGCCTCCAGCTGCTCTGACTGCGAGTCTTCGGCCCACTTGTCCTTGCCGTCCACCGCTCCGTACCCGTGCTTCTTCAGGATGCCCTTCTCGGGCAGCTTCGCCATTGAGTTGGACGCCACGTCTATGAATGCTATGTCCTCTTCGCCTGGAAATTAAACGATCAATGGAACATTAGCGAGGAATAAATCAATATTGCCCAGCAAGAAGGCACGGTAAAGTCAAGTGTTTTGTTGCAAAAATCAGAAACTTATTCTTACCAGAATGTGTGGGTTCGTCCTCGCTGCCGGAGTGAACACGTTTCATTTGTTTGTGATCACTGGAAGTAGGGAAAGTAATAAGGAGTGATCCCCAAATTTAAAGAAAGTTACCTATATGTGTGTGTAACGTCACGACTTTTATCCCCGTTCGGGGGTAGTCAGAGGCTTGAGTGGCAATACACCACCACATTGTGGAGGTATTAACCAACTCAAAGCCCACGTTTCACTAGATAGTCAGAACCCAACGTGACAGGTGGTGAACCGTGCCGCCGTGTATACAGGAACTGACTATTACCTAATCCCGAGGGATAGGTAGGTTTCCTCACGATGTTTTCCCTCACCGTCAGCGAACTGTAAATTATGCACATAGATGAAAAATCATCCATTGGTGCATGCCCCACCGGGGATCGAACCTGGGACCTTCCGATTCTTAGCCCAACCTGTTCACCCCTAGGCTACAGTCGCAAAGTTACCTATAATCGATTTACAATGGTACCTACATATTACATAGCTCTTTGCTGTGAAAATTTATTTGTAAATCTATTGTAAATATTTGGAGACAAGAATTTAATAGGGCGGTTATAGATTTATTAAAATTTATAAGTAGGTATTGGTGGAACCGTATCAGGCGTAGTGGAAAATGATACAAACGTTACATCATTTAACAGTAAAATTGAACACGATGATACAGCATGTTGTCACAGTGCATATTTGCGATTGAATCGTGTACTTACGGGTATCTGCTGGAGTTGCCGGCCCCAGACATGTGGTTTCCGTGTCGGAAGATCACCCGCTGCGAGTCTCCCCGACTAAGCATAACAAACAAAATCATTTTAATTTGTTTCTTCAATTCCAAAGCGATGAAACTGATGGTGTGATTAGAGCAAACAATAATTTTAAGTGCCGCGAGATTTGCATGGTCCTTGAGTAGTTTGCCTTATACAATTTGTAGTGAGTGTCAAGACTTTGTATTAACACCTGGGGGGTTACTCCGAAATACGTCGCTGACGGATCGTCCGAAGTACGGATTCGATTTACGATCAAACAATGTCAAATCGTAGAGAAAAACGAAAGAAGAAATGTCAAATCACGACAATCCGTCAGCCGAAACGTTAGGTTCGTATTTCGGAGTAGGCCAGCAGGATCAGCATCGTTCGCAGAAGTTTGTATCCGATATTTCTGGATATGAATATTCCTGTATGGACAGACAACTTGCTATTCTTAAACCGCTACGCTACGCAATCATCTAGCATCCATATGCTAGTAACTGTACTACTCGTTAAAAACTTATTGGTTTCTACATAGATGTTTAAATCAAGTACAAGTGCGAGTGACTACGACACTAGAATCGCGTTTCATTGTAGCTTATCACTGTATTTAAACCTTAATGAAAAACAACAGAATTCAATTGATCAAAAAGCGTGTCGCTCATGTGTCTGTGCATTTGATGTTGAGAGCCCACAAACAAAAATAGCAAAATTGGCCTTGTTGTAAGCCGAGTCCAAAGCACTATGGGACTCAAGCTTAGTGACTTAAAAGCGTAAATCGTGTTAGCACAAATAAACAGCGGTGTGCAGTCCAAACGTGATGTTCGCGTAAGCTTACGACGTACCTTAAAAGATTTCTGAGAGGACCAGTCCCATAAAAAGAGGAAAGAAAATTTTAATTCGTGGACACATAGAGCAGCTTTTACCCATATTAAATGTTCAGTAGCTTTTATTAATCATTAGATGTGTCCATATGGCGCGCATGCCTCACCCGAGCACTCATATTATGACATTACGTCTATGCGTTCCGACGTCAAAAGTGAGTGCTCGCGCGAGACATGCGCCTGATGAAGACGCCGCCATTAGATGTGTCCATATGGCGCGCATGCCTCGCCCGAGCACTCATATTATGACATTACGTCTATGCGTTCCGACGTCAAAACTGAGTGCTCGCGCGAGGCATGCGCCTGATGAAGACGCAGCCATTCATTTGACTAACAGGTAGGGTAACTAGGAATTAGGAAAACGGTGTATTGAGTAATAAAATCTCTATCACAGTGAAAAAAGATAAACAAGTAGTTAAAAATGTAGTAACTGTGGAAGTTAAGGTGTGAAACATTACATTAGCTGCATTTGGTATTAGGTACCTACGGTAAGTCTCAAATTACCTGAATGTATTATTGAAGGAGTGCATCTTGCCACCATCAAGCGAGATGTCCTCTTGGGAATTATTCGAGGTGGTGGACCCTGCCGCGAAGCTCTTGGCGACTGGTTTCTTCACATAAGGAGGGTCGTACTTCCTCGTCGTACTCTTTTTCCTGAGGCAGGCGTGGCGTAGGAACGCACACTCAGATCAATCGATAAAGTTTACGAAATCGAATAGATCGGTGGCGATACACGATCGGCGATCGTGTTCTCGCTACCGAGTTTTGGGTTTGAAAGAGATCTGAGAGGAACAAATGATGGGAATGGAATTCTCAATAGGTTTATTTTTTTTTCAAAACGTTATTACGAATTAGGTAGTTTCACAATAGGGATTTTTTTCTCAAAAAAATACTCGTCCACCGTTGGTTCCTCAAAATGATTTTAAAATTCTGACTTGACTGCAAATACTGGCGCTTTTGGATATTACAAAACAAACTTTACAAAATTTTTGAATTGGACTAGATTGAACTTTTCGTTTCATTCCTCATTGGAATTTAATGTCACATGACGAGTCAAAGTATTTCATCTTAGCTTAATGAGTTGAGGCTCCTTCCAGTAAATTCTAGACACTTTTAAATAGTATTCAAATAAAAAAAAAAAAATATTTACCGCATAAAAATTTACTAATTACTATACTAATTTACGCTATTGTGAAATATATATTAGATGATTTTAGTTATAATTTACTGGAAAGACTCAATCGTCTTAAATGTAACATTAGGCGTTGCTAACTAGATAGACAGCTGCTTGAAAGAAGAATCCGTGCATCGCACATTCGCTTCTCGTGCAAAAGTTATAGAATTTAGTGGTAGTGGTAGTGATTGGTGACGTTGGGTGTCGAGCGATCTATATCTTCTTCAGTCACGATCCGATCCGGATTCCGTACATACCTCGGGCGTGGCACTACTCTACGCCACGGACCGTCTCGATGCGTATCTGTAACTCGCGACAATCGATATTAAGGCCGATGTATCGGAAGATATAGACGCGATCGCGCCGCCGGGCCGCGGCGTGCCGCCCGGCGCGGCGGCGCTCTCCGACCAAGAAAGGAAACGAAAACGAGTCACAGTTCACATAAGCCAATGCATACATCCAAGAGCCCAGAATCTTAAGGGTTTGAGTCGAGGTGTTCGAGTACAACGAGGAAAGCCTTGTCGGCATGCAGCGAGGCGGTCGGACGGCGAGGCCTCGCCAGGCGGCGCGGCGCGTGCGCGTGGCGGGCGCGGGCGGCGGCGGGCCGGGCCGGGCCGGGCCGGGCCCCGGGCCGGGCCCGGCCGGCAGGCCGCGCGGCCCGGCCGCCGGCGCGGACACAGAACCACAGATCAAATGCAGTTGTGGCGCGCCGACACACGCCGACGCGCCACCCGCCAACACTAACTCTACCACAAACGTAAACGACATAAAGGATATGTCCAAAAGTAAAATACGAAATAATAAACCAATCGTCGACGATAAACAACGAACAGAAACACCAACGCTAACGTCTAAAATAAACATACAAGTAATACGAAGGTGACGATTTAAATTTCTTCTTAAAGACTACCTTTGGTCTGTTTTCTGCTCACTAACCTTAGGCACAGGGAGATGTTTTTGTGTACTACGACTGACCTGTAGCAGAGAGCGCTCAGGGCAAATACTATGAATACCCCCCCTACCACAGACATGAGCACCGCCACGAGGAAAACCGTGTTCGAGCCGTGGTAGTTTTCTGCGCCCAAAGAGAAGGGTGTGAGTGAGGCCGGCGCGGTCGCTGACGTCACGACATCGGTGACGTCAGCGAGGCGGGCGGCCGGCGCCGGCGCCGCGGGGCTCGCGGTCGGCGTACGACACGACACGACAGTTCAGACACGACAGGCACGAGCGATAGGCACGAGCGACAGACACAGTGCAACAACACCGAGTTACCGTTCGTTACCTGAAGCAGTACGCCATCCAGGCGAACCCCACGAACACGGACAGCACGACCGCGAGCAACAATATCACCATGTTCATGGTGCTCATCTTATTCCCCTGGTGCTCACCTGCAAGAGAGGGGTCCCGCGCGTTAGCCGGCGCCGCCCGCCGCCGTTGCGCCCCTCCGAGCAATGCCTCCAGCCGCCACGGGACGCGGCGCGATACACGCGGTACGCGGTACACGATACGCGGTACGCGGTGCCTCATATAACACTCGTCAGACATTTAATGCCATTTAAAGGTTCAACTTATTTTATTTTTATACACCAATTATTGGGTAACTTTATTTGTTTTTAATTTTAAGTTTTATATCAGGCACTTAATTTGTGAACCAAGTTTTTGATACACGTTTGCGATTTTGTTTTTAAAGTTTTATTATTTTAACGATTTGATTCGAGACGCGAAGTGGCGCGATTGAAGCTTTTATTTTTTAATTTTGAAAAGCAGTGCTCGGATTCGCTGGCCAATTGGATTATTTTATTATTTAAAGTAGGGAAGTAGGGGGAATAGTAATAGATAGGAAAATTATAGACACCTGAAAACATAAAAATAAGTCACAATAATATGAGTGGGTTATAAAATATTTTTTCAATAGACCCTATTTGATAAAATGGTTTATGAATATTTAAATAATTTATTAAACAATTTTCAATGGATTTAATTAACCACTAGTTGTTACAAATAATAGGTATGACATTTCATAAAATCAACCAAATTATTTATGTCACAATTATTAGGGAAAAATAAACACCTGTAACATGTGTATAAAATACTTAGCCACGAACTTGGCCGGCATTTATGTTTTATTTTTTACTTCTAACTTCTATAATAAAAATCCTATTGAGCTAATACCTTCATACGTCATGTAGGTGTATAACTGGTGTTGACTCACCATACGGCGTTTCCTTCTTGGTCATGTTGTACGCTGCTTTGGTGGCGTTGTCCGGTACGTACGGGGTGGGCGAGGGCGGCAGTGCATCGTGGTGCGAGCAGTCCGGCCCTGTCCAGCCACGGTTGCACACGCACTTGTTAAAATTCGAGCATACCTGGAATGAGAAAAAGGGGGTCAATGCAAAATTGTTGATAAATCTATTTCCCCATTTGCAATACTGGGTGAAAGGGAAACGCTTCCGAAGCCAAAAGTTATTACCTATTATACTATAGGTGGAGCGCAGCATTCTGGGTGTAAAACGCAATGATCGGGTGCGGAACACCCTGCTGCGTTCCATGACCCGTATCGCGGATGTAGGAGCAAAAACAGCTACACTTAAGTGGACCTGGGAGGGTCACCTGAGCCGAATGAGCTCAGAAAGGTGGGCCAAAGCGACTGCTGAGTGGGTCCCGGAGCACGAACGTCCTCGCCCAAAAACAGTGGCGAGATTACTTCGACGCTCATCTAGATGGGTTGTATGAGAGAGCCCAAGACCGCGATGGATGGAAGAAGATGGGGGAGTCCTTTGCCCAGCAGTGGGACACACTAGGTGAAAAAAAAATTGGTGGAAGCGAGTGGCGGTGGGCGGTGATGTGTGGAAGTAATTGGGGGAGGCCTATGAGCATCAGTGGTCTTCCGGCTGATTGATCCTAGTATAGAGTCTATTGCAATCCAAATTGTAACTATTGAAGTAGAGAAGTCAAAAGCAATGCACAATAAGTTAGAAATTCAATGGAGTTGACACATGAAGACGTATTACAATATCGAAACGGTAGCTACTAGTCGTAGAACCTTCTCCAGACTCAGAACAAGTTTTGGAACGATATTATGGAAATTAATTTCGTTGTAGAAGCGAATCCTATTACCTAACTCCCACAATTTGGAATTGGACAGTTGTTACTACTGCCAGGGTACTGTGAACCATACACTGTGGAGAAAGGTGTGTTTTCTCCATGGATGTATTGTTTTAGCAGATATTGTACCTCCAATATTGTACCTCCTTCCAATCACTGGACTTGTGCTCAGTGCACGCAGCGAAATCAACTTAAAGGCATTTTGATGCGTATTATTCACCTGAAGATGAGCCTTATTGGGAATACCGACATGTTATCAATATTATTTTCCGCGAACGACTGATACGTACTGTGCCCATGGTCTCCGTTTAGTGGGACATATTATTTTTAGTCAGTCACATGTCTCCATGTCTTTCTTGGTACCTTATGTATTTTTCCTATGAAAATGTGTGTAACGTCACGACTTTTATCCCCATTCGGGGGTAGTCAGAGGCTTGAGTGGCCATACACCACCACATTGTGGAGGTATTAACCAACTCAAAGCCCACGTTTCACCAGATAGTCAGAACCCAACGTGACAGGTGGTGAACCTTGTCGCTTGTCCTATGAAAAGTCAGTATAAATCTAAGTGCACTTTTTAGTGTCATATACTTGTACTAGCTTTTGCCCGCGACTTCGTCCGCGTAGACTTCAAAATAAAAAAAAACCGGGCAAGTGACTTAAGACTTTGTAGTACTTTTTAGTGCGCCAGGGTTTTTTAAGTCAGTACTTTTTTATAAAAATAATTTTATTTCACGATTTTTATTGGAGCCATACAAACTTTATCACGGTACCTAATTCGGTGAATGCGTGTTTTGGTAGGTAGGCATATAGAGCCAAAATCCCAAATCCCCCTCCCCTTCTCCACCCCTTTTCCTCCCCTCTCTTCCTTCTGCTCCCTCCCCCTCCATTTTCCTTTCTCCTCCCCCTTCCACTTCCCCCTACCTTACGTCTTCCCCTTCCTCCCTCACCTACCCTATGCATACTAAGTTTCAAGTCAATCGGGTACAAACATATTTTCTGCCGTACTTTTCTACCTTTAGTTTCCCCCTTTTGGGTGTTGATTTACGAATTGATTTTTTATGGGATCAAACTGAAGTAGTACCTACCATATTCAGCTCAGCTTATACCCCAATTATTTAAAATGAATAATCATAACCAATCTCGAGATATGGATGACTAAACATTCGCTGACCCCGCTCTCCCCTTTTCCTTCAAAATATTGAAAACGCCGAAACCCCAGTTTGATTATTTAAAATGAACAAT